>CM067218.1:157439289-158639289 GCA_034190945.1 Octodonta nipae
TTAAACAACACTGAAATCGGAGCACCTTCGCCGACCTTCATTTGGACTGGAAGAATTTACTGCCTAACAGAACAAAAAACGGTAACCTCAGCGTTCAAGTGATCGCAAACGACAAATTGTCAGTGTCAAATTTTTTTTGACAAACAATAAATTCAAATCAAAGCGAAAATTTTTTAGAAAAAAGCCTCGAAAACAACACTAAACGATTGACAACGACTCCAGACTCGGAGTTGAAACGTCTCCCATACACAGTTATCTGTTACAGTAAAAAAATTTGGAGGAGAGAAAACCCATGAATAGACAAAATAATGATTAATTTGGTTGACCTACCCCACCCCGGAAGGGGGATCGGGGGGGCAACTACCCCCAAAAATCAAGATAATATTTTTTAACGGTGGTCATCAATTTCCACATATTTTTCTACGCCTGACGCCTAATTTTCATAATTTTCTGAAAATTTAAATTTTTTAGTCGAAAGGGGGGAGTCTTTGGATTGATTCTATGCCATAAAATCAAGATAATTTTTTTCACAAAAAACCAACTTCTATTTGAGATAAAGTAATGAAATTCGGGCAGTGCAATATGAACTAACTATACTAAAAACACCATTAATTTGGTTGACCTACCCCACCCCGGAAGGGGGTCGGGGGGGCAACTACCCCCAAAAATCAAGATTAATTTTTTTAACGGGAGTCATCAAATTCTACATATTTTTCTACGCCTGACACTTAATTTTCATAATTTTATGAAATTTTTAATTTTTTTTCGATTTAACGACTGATGGAAATAAACTCACGGGGCCAGGCAAATGAAAATACAAATATTCGATTATTTCGATAAATGTCCATACTAAAAAAGCAACTTCTATTTGAGATAAAGTAATGAAATTTGGGCAGTGCATTATGTACCACCTATACTAACAACATGATTAATTTGGTTGACCTACCCCACCCCGGAAGGGGGGTCGGGGGGGCAACTACCCCCAAAAATCAAGATTAATTTTTTTAACGGGAGTCATCAAATTCTACATATTTTTCTACGCCTGACACTTAATTTTCATAATTTTATGAAATTTTTAATTTTTTTTTCCATTTAACGACTGATGGAAATAAACTCACGGGGCCAGGCAAATGAAAATACAAATATTCGATTATTTCGATAAATGGCCATAATAAAAAAGCAACTTCTATTTGAGATAAAGTAATGAAATTTGGGCAGTGCATTATGCACCACCTATACTAACAACATGATTAATTTGGTTGACCTACCCCACCCCGGAAGGGGGGTCGGGGGGGCAACTACCCCCAAAAATCAAGATAATATTTTTTAACGGTGGTCATCAATTTCCACATATTTTTCTACGCCTGACAGTTAATTTTCATAATTTTATGAAATTTTTAATTTTTTTCGATTTAACGACTGATGGAAATGAAGCTCACGGGGCCAGCCAAATGAAATTCAAATATTCGATTATTTTGATAAATGTCCATACTAAAAAACCAACTTCTATTTGAGATAAAGTAATAAAATTTGGGCAGTGGATTATGCACCACCTATACTAACAACATGATTAATTTGGTTGACCTACCCCACCCCGGGGTCGGGGGGGCAACTACCCCCAAAAATCAAGATTAATTTTTTTAACGGGAGTCATCAAATTCTACATATTTTTCTACGCCTGACACTTAATTTTCATAATTTTATGAAATTTTTAATTTTTTTTCGATTTAACGACTGATGGAAATAAACTCACGGGGCCAGGCAAATGAAAATACAAATATTCGATTATTTCGATAAATGTCCATACTAAAAACCAACTTCTATTTGAGATAAAGTAATGAAATTTGGGCAGTGCATTATGTACCACCTATACTAACAACATGATTAATTTGGTTGACCTACCCCACCCCGGAAGGGGGGTCGGGGGGGCAACTACCCCCAAAAATCCAGATAATATTTTTTAACGGTGGTCATCAAATTCCACATATTTTTCTACGCCTGACGCCAAATTTTCATAATTTTCTGAAAATTTAAATTTTTTTAGTCGAAAGGGGGGAGTCTTTGGATTGATTCTATGCCATAAAATCAAGATAATTTTTTTCACAAAAAACCAACTTCTATTTGAGATAAAGTAATGAAATTCGGGCAGTGCAATATGAACCAACTATACTAAAAACACCATTAATTTGGTTGACCTACCCCACCCCGGTAGGGGGTCGGAGGAGTAACGACCCCCAAAAATCAAGATTAATTTTTTTAACGGTAATCATCAAATTCTACATATTTTTCTACGCCTGACAGTTAATTTTCATAATTTTATGAAATTTTTAATTTTTTTTCGATTTAACGACTGATGGAAATGAAGCTCACGGGGCCAGCCAAATGAAATTCAAATATTCGATTATTTTGATAAATGTCCATACTAAAAAACCAACTTCTATTTGAGATAAAGTAATAAAATTTGGGCAGTGGATTATGCACCACCTATACTAACAACATGATTAATTTGGTTGACCTACCCCACCCCGGGGTCGGGGGGGCAACTACCCCCAAAAATCAAGATTAATTTTTTTAACGGGAGTCATCAAATTCTACATATTTTTCTACGCCTGACACTTAATTTTCATAATTTTATGAAATTTTTAATTTTTTTTCGATTTAACGACTGATGGAAATAAACTCACGGGGCCAGGCAAATGAAAATACAAATATTCGATTATTTCGATAAATGTCCATACTAAAAAAGCAACTTCTATTTGAGATAAAGTAATGAAATTTGGGCAGTGCATTATGCACCACCTATACTAACAACATGATTAATTTGGTTGACCTTCCCCACCCCGAATGGGGGGTCGGGGGGGCAACTACCCCCAAAAATCAAGATAATATTTTTTAACGGTGGTCATCAAATTCCACATATTTTTCTACGCCTGACGCCTAATTTTCATAATTTTCTGAAATTTTAAATTTTTTTAGTCGAAAGGGGGGAGTCTGGATTGATCTATGCCATAAAATCAAGATAATTTTTTCACAAAAAACCAACTTCTATTTGAGATAAAGTAATGAAATTCGGGCATTGCAATATGAACCAACTATACTAAAAACACCATTAATTTGGTTGACCTACCCCACCCCGGAAGGGGGGTCGGGGGGGCAACTACCCCCAAAAATCAAGATAATATTTTTTAACGGTGGTCATCAAATTCCACATATTTTTCTACGCCTGACAGTTAATTTTCATAATTTTATGAAATTTTTAATTTTTTTCGATTTAACGACTGATGGAAATGAAGCTCACGGGGCCAGCCAAATGAAATTCAAATATTCGATTATTTTGATAAATGTCCATACTAAAAAACCAACTTCTATTTGAGATAAAGTAATAAAATTTGGGCAGTTCATTATGCACCACCTATACTAACAACATGATTAATTTGGTTGACCTACCCCACCCCGGAAGGGGGGTCGGGGGGGCAACTACCCCCAAAAAGCAAGATAATATTTTTTAACGGTGGTCATCAATTTCCACATATTTTTCTACGCCTGACGTCTAATTTTCATACTTCTCTGAAAATTTAAATTTTTTTAGTCGAAAGGGGGGAGTCTTTGGATTGATCACGGGCCTATGCCATAAAATCAAGATAATTTTTTTCACAAAAAAACCAACTTCTATTTGAGATAAAGTAATGAAATTCGGGCAGTGCAATATGAACCAACTATACTAAAAACACCATTAATTTGGTTGACCTACCCCACCCCGGAAGGGGGGTCGGGGGGGTAACGACCCCCAAAAATCAAGATTAATTTTTTTAACGGTAGTCATCAAATTCTACATATTTTTCTACGCCTGACAGTTAATTTTCATAATTTTATGAAATTTTTAATTTTTTTCGATTTAACGACTGATGGAAATGAAGCTCACGGGGCCAGGCAAATGAAATTCAAATATTCGATTATTTTGATAAATGTCCATACTAAAAAACCAACTTCTATTTGAGATAAAGTAATAAAATTTGGGCAGTGCATTATGCACCACCTATACTAACAACATGATTAATTTGGTTGACCTACCCCACCCCGGAAGGGGGGTCGGGGGGGCAACTACCCCCAAAAATCAAGATAATATTTTTTAACGGTGGTCATCAATTTCCACATATTTTTCTACGCCTGACGCCTAATTTTCATAATTTTCTGAAAATTTAAATTTTTTTAGTCGAAAGGGTCCGGGAGTTTTTGGATTCTATGCCATAAAATCAAGATATTTTTTTTAACAAAAAACCAACTTCTATTTGAGATAAAGTAATGAAATTCGGGCAGTGCAATATGAACCAACTATACTAAAAACACCATTAATTTGGTTGATCCACCCCACCCCGGTAGGGGGTCGGAGGAGTAACGTCCCCAAAAATCAAGATTAATTTTTTACGGTAATCATCAATTCTACATATTTTTCTACGCCTGACACTTAATTTTCATAATTTTATGAAATTTTTAATTTTTTTCGATTTAAACGACTGATGGAAATGAAGCTCACGGGGCCAGCCAAATGAAATCAAATATTCGATTATTTTGATAAATGTCCATACTAAAAATGAACTTCTATTTGAGATAAAGTAATAAATTTGGGCAGTGCAATATGCACCAACCTATACTAACAACATGATTAATTTGGTTGACCTACCCCACCCCGGGTCGGGGGGGCAACTAACGGCCCCAAAAATCAAGATTAATTTTTTTAAGCGGGAGTCATCAAATTCTACATATTTTTCTACGCCTGACACTTAATTTTCATAATTTTATGAAATTTTAATTTTTTTTTCGATTTAACGACTGATGGAAATGAACTCACGGGGCCAGGCAAATGAAAATACAAATATTCGATTATTTCGATAAATGTCCATACTAAAAAAGCAACTTCTATTTGAGATAAAGTAATGAAACTTGGGCAGTGCGTTATGCACCACCTATACTAACAACATGATTATTTGGTTGACCTTCCCCACCCCGAATGGGGGTCGGGGGGCAACTACCCCCAAAAATCAAGATAATATTTTTTAACGGTGGTCATCAAATTCCACATATTTTTCTACGCCTGACGCCTAATTTTCATAATTTTCTGAAAATTTAAATTTTTTTAGTCGAAAGGGGGGAGGAGTCTTTGGATTCTATGTCATAAAATCAAGATAATTTTTTTCACAAAAAACCAACTTCTATTTGAGATAAAGTAATGAAATTCGGGCAGTGCAATATGAACCAACTATACTAAATACACCATTAATTTGGTTGACCTACCCCACCCCGGAAGGGGGGTCGGGGGGGCAACGACCCCCAAAAATCAAGATAATATTTTTTAGCGGTAGTCATCAAATTCCACATATTTTTCTACGCCTGACACTTAATTTTCATAATTTATGAATTTTTAATTTTTTTCGATTTAACGACTGATGGAAATGAACTCACGGGGCCAGGCAAATGAAAATACAAATATTCGATTATTTCGATAAATGTCCATACTAAAAAACCAACTTCTATTTGAGATAAAGTAATGAAATTTGGGCAGTTCATTATGCACCACCTATACTAACAACATGATTAATTTGGTTGACCTTCCCCACCCCGGAAGGGGGGTCGGGGGGGCAACTACCCCCAAAAAGCAAGATAATATTTTTTAACGGTGGTCATCAAATTCCACATATTTTTCTACGCCTGACGCCTAATTTTCATACTTCTCTGAAAATTTAAATTTTTTTAGTCGAAAGGGGGGAGTCTTTGGATTGATTCTATGCCATAAAATCAAGATAATTTTTTTCACAAAAAACCAACTTCTATTTGAGATAAAGTAATGAAATTCGGGCAGTGCAATATGAACCAACTATACTAAAAACACCATTAATTTGGTTGACCTACCCCACCCCGGAAGGGGGTCGGGGGGGTAACGACCCCCAAAAATCAAGATTAATTTTTTTAACGGTAGTCATCAAATTCTACATATTTTTCTACGCCTGACAGTTAATTTTCATTATTTTATGAAATTTTTAATTTTTTTCGATTTAACGACTGATGGAAATGAAGCTCACGGGGCCAGGCAAATGAAATTCAAATATTCGATTATTTTGATAAATGTCCATACTAAAAAACCAACTTCTATTTGAGATAAAGTAATAAAATTTGGGCAGTGCATTATGCACCACCTATACTAACAACATGATTAATTTGGTTGACATACCCCACCCCGGAAGGGGGGTCGGGAGGGCAACTACCCCCAAAAATCAAGATAATATTTTTTAACGGTGGTCATCAATTTCCACATATTTTTCTACGCCTGACGCCTAATTTTCATAATTTTCTGAAATTTAAAATTTTTTAGTCGAAAGGGGGGAGTTTTTGGATTCTATGCCATAAAATCAAGATAATTTTTTTAACAAAAAACCAACTTCTATTTGAGATAAAGTAATGAAATTCGGGCAGTGCAATATGAACCAACTATACTAAAAACACAATTAATTTGGTTGATTCACCCCACCCCGGAAGGGGGGTCGGGGGGGTAACGGCCCCCGAAAATCAAGATAATTTTTTTAGCGGTAGTCATCAAATTCTACATATTTTTCTACGCCTGACACTTAATTTTCATAATTTTATGAAATTTTTAATTTTTTTCGATTAAACGACTGATGGAAATGAACTCACGGGGCCAGGCAAATGAAAATACAAATATTCGATTATTTCGATAAATGTCCATACTAATAAACGAACTTCTATTTGAGATAAAGTAATGAAATTCGGGCAGTGCAATATGAACCAACTATACTAAATACACCATTAATTTGGTTGACCTACCCCACCCCGGAAGGGGGGTCGGGGGGTAACTACCCCAAAAATCAAGATAATTTTTTTAGCGGTAGTCATAAAATTCTACATATTTTTCTACGCCTGACACTTAATTTTCATAATTTTATGAAATTTTTAATTTTTTTCGATTTAACGACTGATGGAAATGAACTTACGGGGGGGCCAGATTATTTTGCGAAATTGGGCAGTGCGTTATGCACCACCTATACTAACAACATGAAATGACCTCCCCACCCCGGAAGGGGGTCGGGGGCAATACCCCCAAAAATCAAGATAATATTTTTTAACGGTGGTCATCAAATTCCACATATTTTTCTACGCCTGACGCCTAATTATTTCTGTCCATATCAAGATAATTTTTTCACAAAAACCAACTTCTATTTGAGATAAAGTAATGAAATTTGGGCAGTGCAATATGCACCACCATACTAACAACATGATTAATTTGGTTGACCTACCCACCCCTGGAAGGGGGTCGGGGGGTACCCCCAAAAGTCAAGATAATATTTTTTAACGGTGGTCATCAAATTCTACATATTTTTCTACGCCTGACACTTAATTTCATAATTTTATGAAATTTTTAATTTTTTTCGATTGATGGAAATGAACTCACGGGGCCAGGCAAATGAAAATACAAATATTCGATTATTTCGATAAATGTCCATACTAATAAACCAACTTCTATTTGAGATAAAGTAATGAAATTTGGGCAGTGCATTGTGCACCACCTATACTAACAACATGATTAATTTGGTTGACCTACCCCACCCCGGAAGGGGGGTCGGGGGGGCAACTACCCCCAAAAGTCAAGATAATATTTTTTAACGGTGGTCATCAAATTCCACATATTTTTCTACGCCTGACGCCTAATTTTCATAATTTTTTGAAATTTTAAATTTTTTTTTGTCGAAAGGGGGGGTCTGGATTCTATGCCATAAAATCAAGATAATTTTTTTCACAAAAAACCAACTTCTATTTGAGATAAAGTAATGAAATTCGGGCAGTGCAATATGAACCAACTATACTAAATACACCATTAATTTGGTTGACCTACCCCACCCCGGAAGGGGGGTCGGGGGGTAACGGCCCCCAAAAATCAAGATAAATTTTTTAGCGGTAGTCATCAAATTCTACATATTTTTCTACGCCTGACACTTAATTTTCATAATTTTATGAAATTTTTAATTTTTTTCGATTTAACGACTGATGGAAATGAAGCTCACGGGGCCAGGCAAATGAAAATACAAATATTCGATTATTTCGATAAATGTCCATACTAATAAACCAACTTCTATTTGAGATAAAGTAATGAAATTTGGGCAGTGCGTTATGCACCACCAATACTAACAACATGATTAATTTGGTTGACCTACCCCACCCCGGAAGGGGTGTCGGGGGGCAAATACCCCCAAAAGTCAAGATAATATTTTTTAACGGTGGTCATCAAATTCCACATATTTTTCTACGCCTGACACTTAATTTTCATAATTTTATGAAATTTTAATTTTTTTCGATTTGATGGAAATGAAGCTCACGGGGCCAGGCAAATGAAAATACAAATATTCGATTATTTCGATAAATGTCCATACTAATAAACCAACTTCTATTTGAGATAAAGTAATGAAATTTGGGCAGTGCATTGTGCACCACCTATACTAACAACATGATTAATTTGGTTGACCTAACCCACCCCGGAAGGGGGATCGGGGGGGCAACTACCCCCAAAAATCAAGATAATATTTTTTAACGGTGGTCATCAAATTCCACATATTTTTCTACGCCTGACGCCTAATTTTCATAATTTTTTGAAATTTTAAATTTTTTTAGTCGAAAGGGGGGAGTTTGGATTCTATGCCATAATATCAAGATAATTTTTGTAACAAAAAACCAACTTCTATTTGAGATAAAGTAATGAAATTCGGGCAGTGCAATATGAACCAACTCTACTAAAAACACAATTAATTTGGTTGATTCACCCCACCCGGAAGGGGGGTCGGGGGGTAACGGCCCCCAAAAATCAAGATTAATTTTTTTAACGGTAGTCATCAAATTCTACATATTTTTCTACGCCTGACACTTAATTTTCATAATTTTATGAAATTTTTAATTTTTTTCGATTTAACAAGTGATGGAAATGAACTTACGGGGCCAGGCAAATGAAAATACAAATATTCGATTATTTTGATAAATGTCCATACTAAAAAACCAACTTCTATTTGAGATAAAGTAATGAAATTCGGGCAGTGCAATATGAACCAACTATACTAAATACACCATTAATTTGGTTGATCCACCCCACCCCGTAAGGGGGGTCGGGGGGCAACTACTTCCTAAAATCAAGATAATATTTTTTAACGGTGGTCATCAAATTCCACATATTTTTCTACGCCTGACGCCTAATTTTCATAATTTTTTGAAATTTTAAATTTTTTTTTGTCGAAAGGGGGGGTCTGGATTCTATGCCATAAAATCAAGATAATTTTTTTCACAAAAAACCAACTTCTATTTGAGATAAAGTAATGAAATTCGGGCAGTGCAATATGAACCAACTATACTAAATACACCATTAATTTGGTTGACCTACCCCACCCCGGAAGGGGGGTCGGGGGGGTAACGGCCCCCAAAAATCAAGATAAATTTTTTTAGCGGTAGTCATCAAATTCTACATATTTTTCTACGCCTGACACTTAATTTTCATAATTTTATGAAATTTTTAATTTTTTTCGATTTAACGACTGATGGAAATGAAGCTCACGGGGCCAGGCAAATGAAAATACAAATATTCGATTATTTCGATAAATGTCCATACTAATAAACCAACTTCTATTTGAGATAAAGTAATGAAATTTGGGCAGTGCGTTATGCACCACCAATACTAACAACATGATTAATTTGGTTGACCTACCCCACCCCGGAAGGGGTGTCGGGGGGGCAAATACCCCCAAAAGTCAAGATAATATTTTTTAACGGTGGTCATCAAATTCCACATATTTTTCTACGCCTGACACTTAATTTTCATAATTTTATGAAATTTTTAATTTTTTTCGATTTGATGGAAATGAAGCTCACGGGGCCAGGCAAATGAAAATACAAATATTCGATTATTTCGATAAATGTCCATACTAATAAACCAACTTCTATTTGAGATAAAGTAATGAAATTTGGGCAGTGCATTGTGCACCACCTATACTAACAACATGATTAATTTGGTTGACCTAACCCACCCCGGAAGGGGGATCGGGGGGGCAACTACCCCCAAAAATCAAGATAATATTTTTTAACGGTGGTCATCAAATTCCACATATTTTTCTACGCCTGACGCCTAATTTTCATAATTTTTTGAAATTTTAAATTTTTTTAGTCGAAAGGGGGGAGTTTGGATTCTATGCCATAATATCAAGATAATTTTTGTAACAAAAAACCAACTTCTATTTGAGATAAAGTAATGAAATTCGGGCAGTGCAATATGAACCAACTCTACTAAAAACACAATTAATTTGGTTGATTCACCCCACCCCGGAAGGGGGGTCGGGGGGTAACGGCCCCCAAAAATCAAGATTAATTTTTTTAACGGTAGTCATCAAATTCTACATATTTTTCTACGCCTGACACTTAATTTTCATAATTTTATGAAATTTTTAATTTTTTTCGATTTAACAAGTGATGGAAATGAACTTACGGGGCCAGGCAAATGAAAATACAAATATTCGATTATTTTGATAAATGTCCATACTAAAAAACCAACTTCTATTTGAGATAAAGTAATGAAATTCGGGCAGTGCAATATGAACCAACTATACTAAATACACCATTAATTTGGTTGATCCACCCCACCCCGTAAGGGGGGTCGGGGGGCAACTACTTCCTAAAATCAAGATAATATTTTTTAACGGTGGTCATCAAATTCCACATATTTTTCTACGCCTGACGCATAATTTTCATAATTTTCTGAAAATTTAAATTTTTTTAGTCGAAAGGGGGGGTCTGGATTCTATACCATAATATCAAGATAATTTTTTTCACAAAAAACCAACTTCTATTTGAGATAAAGTAATGAAATTCGGGCAGTGCAATATGAACCAACTATACTAAATACACCATTAATTTGGTTGACCTACCCCACCCCGGAAGGGGGGTCGGGGGGGTAACGGCCCCCAAAAATCAAGATATATTTTTTTAGCGGTAGTCATCAAATTCTACATATTTTTCTACGCCTGACACTTAATTTTCATAATTTTATGAAATTTTTAATTTTTTTCGATTAAACGACTGATGGAAATGAACTCACGGGGCCGGGCAAATGAAAATACAAATATTCGATTATTTCGTTAAATGTCCATACTAATAAACCAACTTCTATTTGAGATAAAGTAATGAAATTTGGGCAGTGCATTATGCACCACCTATACTAACAACGTGATTAATTTAGTTGACCTATCCCACCCCGAAAAGGGGGTCGGGGGGGCAACTACCCCCAAAAATCAAGATAATATTTTTTAACGGTGGTCATCAAATTCCACATATTTTTCTACGCCTGACGCCTAATTTTCATAATTTTCTGAAATTTTAAATTTTTTTAGTCGAAAGGGGGGAGTCTGGATTCTATGTCATAAAATCAAGATAATTTTTTTCACAAAAAAACAACTTCTATTTGAGATAAAGTAATGAAATTCGGGCAGTGCAATATGAACCAACTATACTAAATACACCATTAATTTGGTTGATCCACCCCACCCCGGAAGGGGGGTCGGGGGGGTAACGGCCCCCAAAAATCAAGATAAATTTTTTTAGCGGTAGTCATCAAATTCTACATATTTTTCTACGCCTGACACTTAATTTTCATAATTTTATGAAATTTTTAATTTTTTTCGATTAAACGACTGATGGAAATGAACTCACGGGGCCGGGCAAATGAAAATACAAATATTCGATTATTTCGTTAAATGTCCATACTAATAAACCAACTTCTATTTGAGATAAAGTAATGAAATTTGGGCAGTGCATTATGCACCACCTATACTAACAACATGATTAATTTAGTTGACCTATCCCACCCCGAAAAGGGGGTCGGGGGGGCAACTACCCCCAAAAATCAAGATAATATTTTTTAACGGTGGTCATCAAATTCCACATATTTTTCTACGCCTGACGCCTAATTTTCATAATTTTCTGAAATTTTAAATTTTTTTAGTCGAAAGGGGGGAGTCTGGATTCTATGTCATAAAATCAAGATAATTTTTTTCACAAAAAAACAACTTCTATTTGAGATAAAGTAATGAAATTCGGGCAGTGCAATATGAACCAACTATACTAAATACACCATTAATTTGGTTGATCCACCCCACCCCGGAAGGGGGGTCGGGGGGGTAACGGCCCCCAAAAATCAAGATAAATTTTTTTAGCGGTAGTCATCAAATTCTACATATTTTTCTACGCCTGACACTTAATTTTCATAATTTTATGAAATTTTTAATTTTTTTCGATTAAACGACTGATGGAAATGAACTCACGGGGCCGGGCAAATGAAAATACAAATATTCGATTATTTCGTTAAATGTCCATACTAATAAACCAACTTCTATTTGAGATAAAGTAATGAAATTTGGGCAGTGCATTATGCACCACCTATACTAACAACATGATTAATTTAGTTGACCTATCCCACATCGAAAAGGGGGTCGGGGGGGCAACTACCCCCAAAAATCAAGATAATATTTTTTAACGGTGGTCATCAAATTCCACATATTTTTCTACGCCTGACGCCTAATTTTCATAATTTTCTGAAATTTTAAATTTTTTTAGTCGAAAGGGGGAGTCTGGATTCTATGTCATAAAATCAAGATAATTTTTTTCACAAAAAACCAACTTCTATTTGAGATAAAGTAATGAAATTCGGGCAGTGCAATATGAACCAACTATACTAAAAACACCATTAATTTGGTTGACCTACCCCACCCCGGAAGGGGGGTCGGGGGGTAACGACCCCAAAAATCAAGATTAATTTTTTTAACGGTAGTCATCAAATTCTACATATTTTTCTACGCCTGACACTTAATTTTCATAATTTTATGAAATTTTTAATTTTTTTCGATTTAACGACTGATGGAAATGAAGCTCACGGGGCCAGGCAAATGAAAATACAAATATTCGATTATTTCGATAAATGTCCATACTAAAAAACCAACTTCTATTTGAGAGAAAGTAATGAAATTTGGGCAGTGCATTATGCATCACCTATACTAACAACATCATTAATTTGGTTGACCTACCACAGCCCGGAAGGGGGGTCGGGGGGGCAACTACCCCCAAAAATCAAGATAATATTTTTTAACGGTGGTCATCAAATTCCACATATTTTTCTACGCCTGACGCCTAATTTTCATAATTTTCTGAAAATTTAAATTTTTTTAGTCGAAAGGGGGGAGTCTTTGGATTCTATGCCATAAAATCAAGATAATTTTTTTAACAAAAAACCAACTTCTATTTGAGATAAAGTAATGAAATTCGGGCAGTGCAATATGAACCAACTATACTAAAAACACCATTAATTTGGTTGATCCACCCCACCCCGGAAGGGGGGTCGGGGGGTAACGGCCCCCAAAAATCAAGATAAATTTTTTTAGCGGTAGTCATCAAATTCTACATATTTTTCTACGACTGACACTTAATTTTCATAATTTTATGAAATTTTTAATTTTTTTCGATTAAACGACTGATGGAAATGAACTCACGGGGCCAGGCAAATGAAAATACAGATATTCGATTATTTCGATAAATGTGCATACTAATAAACCAACTTCTATTTGAGATAAAGTAATGAAATTTGGGCAGTGCATTATGCACCACCTATACTAACAACATGATTAATTTGGTTGACATACCCCACCCCGGAAGGGGGGTCGGGAGGGCAACTACCCCCAAAAATCAAGAAAATATTTTTTAACGGTGGTCATCAAATTCCACATATTTTTCTACGCCTGACGCCTAATTTTCATAATTTTCTGAAATTTTAAATTTTTTTAGTCGAAAGGGGGGAGTCTTTGGATTGATTCTATGCCATAAAATCAAGATAATTTTTTTCACAAAAAACCAACTTCTATTTGAGATAAAGTAATGAAATTCGGGCAGTGCAATATGAACCAACTATACTAAATACACCATTAATTTGGTTGACCTACCCCACCCGGAAGGGGGGTCGGGGGGTAACGACCCCCAAAAATCAAGATAAATTTTTTTAGCGGTAGTCATCAAATTCTACATATTTTTCTACGCCTGACACTTAATTTTCATAATTTTATGAAATTTTTAATTTTTTTCGATTTAACGACTGATGGAAATGAAGCTCACGGGGCCAGGCAAATGAAAATACAAATATTCGATTATTTCGATAAATGTCCATACTAATAAACCAACTTCTATTTGAGATAAAGTAATGAAATTTGGGCAGTGCATTGTGCACCACCAATACTAACAACATGATTAATTTGGTTGACCTACCCCACCCCGGAAGGGGGTCGGGGGGGCAACTACCCCCAAAAATCAAGATAATATTTTTTAACAGTGGTCATCAAATTCCACATATTTTTCTACGCCTGACACCTAATTTTCATAATTTTCTGAAAATTTAAATTTTTTTAGTCGAAAGGGGGAAGAAGTCTTTGAATTCTATGCCATAAAATCAAGATAATTTTTTTCACAAAAAAACCACCTTCAATTTGAGATAAAGTAATGAAATTCGGGCAGTGCAATATGAACAAACTATACTAAAAACACCATTAATTTGGTTGACCTACCCCACCCCGGAAGGGGGGTCGGGGGGGGTAACGACCCCCAAAAATCAAGATTAATTTTTTTAACGGTAGTCATCAAATTCTACATATTTTTCTACGCCTGACACTTAATTTTCATAATTTTATGAAATTTTTAATTTTTTTCGATTTAACGACTGATGGAAATGAAGCTCACGGGGCCAGGCAAATGAAAATACAAATATTCGATTATTTCGATAAATGTCCTTACTAAAAAACCACCTTCTATTTGAGATAAAGTAATGAAATTCGGGCAGTGCAATATGAACCAACTATACTAAAAACACCATTAATTTGGTTGACCTACCCCACCCCGGAAGGGGGGTCAGGGGGGCAACTACCCCCAAAAATCAAGATAAATTTTTTTAGCGGTAGTCATCAAATTCTACATATTTTTCTACGCCTGACACTTAATTTTCATAATTTTATGAAATTTTTAATTTTTTTCGATTTAACGACTGATGGAAATGAACTCACAGGGCCAGGCAAATGAAAATACAAATTCGATTATTTCGTAAAATGTCCATACTAAAAAACCAACTTCTATTTGAGATAAAGTAATGAAATTTGGGCAGTGCATTATGCACCACCTATACTAACAACATCAATAATTTGGTTGACCTACCCCACCCCCGAAGGGGGGTCGGGGGGGCAACTACCCCCACAAATCAAGATAATATTTTTTAACGGTGGTCATCAAATTCCACATATTTTTCTACGCCTGACGCCTAATTTTCATAATTTTCTGAAAGTTTAAATTTTTTTAGTCGAAAGGAGGGCGAGTCTGGATTCTATGCCATAAAATCAAGATAATTTTTTTCACAAAAAACCAACTTCTATTTGAGATAAAGTAATGAAATTCGGGCAGTGCAATATGAACCAACTATACTAAAAACACCATTAATTTGGTTGACCTACCCCACCCCGGAAGGGGGGTCGGGGGGGTAACGACCCCCAAAAATCAAGATTAATTTTTTTAACGGTAGTCATCAAATTCTACATATTTTTCTACGCCTGACACTTAATTTTCATAATTTTATGAAATTTTTAATTTTTTTCGATTTAACGACTGATGGAAATGAAGCTCACGGGGCCAGGCAAATGAAAATACAAATATTCGATTATTTCGATAAATGTCCATACTAAAAAACCAACTTCTATTTGAGAGAAAGTAATGAAATTTGGGCAGTGCATTATGCATCACCTATACTAACAACATCATTAATTTGGTTGACCTACCCCAGCCCGGAAGGGGGGTCGGGGGGCAACTACCCCCAAAAATCAAGATAATATTTTTTAACGGTGGTCATCAAATTCCACATATTTTTCTACGCCTGACACTTAATTTTCATAATTTTATGAAATTTTTAATTTTTTTCGATTTAACGACTGATGGAAATGAACTCACAGGGCCAGGCAAATGAAAATACAAATATTCGATTATTTCGTAAAATGTCCATACTAAAAAACCAACTTCTATTTGAGATAAAGTAATGAAATTCGGGCAGTGCAATATGAACCAACTATACTAAAAACACCATTAATTTGGTTGACCTACCCCACCCCGGAAGGGGGGTCGGGGGGGCAACTACCCCCAAAAATCAAGATAATATTTTTTAACGGTGGTCATCAAATTCCACATATTTTTCTACGCCTGACACTTAATTTTCATAATTTTATGAAATTTTTAATTTTTTTCGATTTAACGACTGATGGAAATGAACTCACAGGGCCAGGCAAATGAAAATACAAATTCGATTATTTCGTAAAATGTCCATACTAAAAAACCAACTTCTATTTGAGATAAAGTAATGAAATTTGGGCAGTGCATTATGCACCACCTATACTAACAACATCAATAATTTGGTTGACCTACCTCACCCCCGAAGGGGGGTCGGGGGGGCAACTACCCCCACAAATCAAGATAATATTTTTTAACTGTGTTCATCAAATTCCACATATTTTTCTACGCCTGACGCCTAATTTTCATAATTTTCTGAAAGTTTAAATTTTTTTAGTCGAAAGGAGGGCGAGTCTGGATTCTATGCCATAAAATCAAGATAATTTTTTTCACAAAAAACCAACTTCTATTTGAGATAAAGTAATGAAATTCGGGCAGTGCAATATGAACCAACTATACTAAAAACACCATTAATTTGGTTGACCTACCCCACCCCGGAAGGGGGGTCGGGGGGTAACGACCCCCAAAAATCAAGATTAATTTTTTTAACGGTAGTCATCAAATTCTACATATTTTTCTACGCCTGACACTTAATTTTCATAATTTTATGAAATTTTTAATTTTTTTCGATTTAACGACTGATGGAAATGAAGCTCACGGGGCCAGGCAAATGAAAATACAAATATTCGATTATTTCGATAAATGTCCATACTAAAAAACCAACTTCTATTTGAGAGAAAGTAATGAAATTTGGGCAGTGCATTATGCATCACCTATACTAACAACATCATTAATTTGGTTGACCTACCACAGCCCGGAAGGGGGGTCGGGGGGGCAACTACCCCCAAAAATCAAGATAATATTTTTTAACGGTGGTCATCAAATTCCACATATTTTTCTACGCCTGACACTTAATTTTCATAATTTTATGAAATTTTTAATTTTTTTCGATTTAACGACTGATGGAAATGAACTCACAGGGCCAGGCAAATGAAAATACAAATTCGATTATTTCGTAAAATGTCCATACTAAAAAACCATCTTCTATTTGAGATAAAGTAATGAAATTTGGGCAGTGCGTTATGCACCACCTATACTAACAACGTCATTAATTTGGTTGACCTACCCCACCCCGGAAAGGGGGTCGGGGGGCTAACGGCCCCCAAAAATCAAGATAAATTTTTTTAGCGGTTGTCATCAAATTCTTCATATTTTTCTACGACTGACACTTATTTTTCATAATTTTATGAAATTTTTAATTTTTTTCGATTTAACGACTGATGGAAATGAACTCACAGGGCCAGGCAAATGAAAATACAAATTCGATTATTTCGATAAATGTCCATACTAAAAAACCAACTTCTATTTGAGATAAAGTAATGAAATTTGGGCAGTGTATTATGCACCACCTATACTAACAACAAGATTAATTTGGTTTTCCTACCCCACCCCGGAAGGGGGGTCGGGGAGGCAACTACCCCCAAAAATCAAGTTTATATTTTTTAACGGTGGTCATCAAATTCCACATATTTTTCTACGCCTGACGCCTAATTTTCATAATTTTCTGAAAATTTAAATTTTTTTAGTCGAAAGGGGGAGTCTGGATTCTATGCCATAAAATCAAGATAATTTTTTTCACAAAAAACCAACTTCTATTTGAGATAAAGTAATGAAATTCGGGCAGTGCAATATGAGCCAACTATACTAAAAACACCTTTAATTTGGTTGACCTACCCCACCCCGGAAGGGGGGTCGGGGGGTAACGACCCCCAAAAAGCAAGATAAATTTTTTTAGCGGTAGTCATCAAATTCTACATATTTTTCTACGCCTGACACTTAATTTTCATAATTTTATGAAATTTTTAATTTTTTTCGATTTAACGACTGATGGAAATGAAGCTCACGGGGCCAGGCAAATGAAATTCAAATATTCGATTATTTTGATAAATTTCCATACTAAAAAACCAACTTCTATTTGAGATAAAGTAATGAAATTTGGGCACTGCAATATGAACCAACTATACTAAAAACACCATTAATTTGGTTGACCTACCCCACCCCGGAAGGGGGTTCGGGGGGAGGTAACGACCCCCAAAAATCAAGATTAATTTTTTTAACGGTAGTCATCAAATTCGACATATTTTTCTACGCCTGACACTTAATTTTCATAATTTTATGAAATTTTTAATTTTTTTCGATTTAACGACTGATGGAAATGAACTCACGGGGCCAGGCAAATGAAAATACAAATATTCGATTATTTCGATAAATGTCCATACTAAAAAACCAACTTCTATTTGAGATAAAGTAATGAAATTTCGGCAGTGCATTATGCACCACCTATACTAACAACATGATTAATTTGGTTGACCTACCCCACCCCGGAAGGGGGGTCGGGGGGGCAACTACCCCCAAAAATCAAGATAATATTTTTTAACGGTGGTCATCAAATTCCACATATTTTTCTACGCCTGACGCCTGATTTTCATAATTTTCTGAAAATTTAAATTTTTTTAGTCGAAAGGGGGGAGTCTTTGGATTCTATGCCATAAAATCAAGATAATTTTTTTAACAAAAAACCAACTTCTATTTGAGATAAAGTAATGAAATTCGGGCAGTGCAATATGAACCAACTATACTAAAAACACCATTAATTTGGTTGACCTACCCCATCCCGGTAGGGGGGTCGGGGGGGTAACGACCCCCAAAAATCAAGATAAATTTTTATTAGTAAAACGAAATGAATCGGAAGTCGGAGCAAGCTCCAGGGCCCTGGAATTAATTTTTGAATATTCTGAATAAATCACTTTTTTTCATTTTTACAAATCTGTTTGGGTGTGAAGACTATTTTTTTCAGACCAAAGATGCGGTTCTTTCTTATACTCTTAGCTTTATTAGTAAAACGAAATGAATCGGAAGTGGGAGCAAGCTCCAGGGGCCCTGGAATTAATTTTTAAAATTCTAAATAAATCACTTTTTTTCATTTTTACAAATCTGTTTGGGTGTGAAGACTATTTTTTCAGACCCACGATGTGGTACTTTCTTATACTCTTAGCTTTATTAGTAAAACGAAATGAATCGGAAGTGGGAGCAAGCTCCAGGGTCCCTGGAATTAATTTTTGAAAATTCTAATTAAATCACTTTTTTTTCATTTTTACAAATCTATTTGGGTGTGATGACTATTTTTTTAGACCCAAGATGGGATACTTTCTTATACTCTTAGCTTTGTTAGTAAAACGAAATGAATCGGAAGTGGGAGCCAGCTCCAGGGCCCCTGGAATTAATTTTTGAAAATTCTAAATTAGTCACATTTTTTTCATTTTTACAAATCTGTTTGGGTGTGAAGACTATTTTTTTCAGACCCAAGATGGAGTACTTTCTTATACTCTTAGCTTTGTTAGTAAAACGAAATGAATCGGAAGTGGGAGCTAGGTCCAGGGTCCCTGGAATTAATTTTGAAAATTCCAAATAAATCACATTTTTTCATTTTTACAAATCTATTTGGGTGTGAAGAGTATTTTTTTCAGACCCAAGATAGGATACTTTCTTATACTCTTAGCTTTGTTAGTAAAACGAAATGAATCGGAAGTGGGAGCAAGCTCCAGGGCCCCTGGAATTAATTTTTGAAATTTCTAAATAAATCACATTTTTTCATTTTTACAAATCTGTTTGGGTGTGAAGACTATTTTTTTCAGACCCAAGATGGGGTACTTTCTTATACTCTTAGCTTTGTTAGTAAAACGAAATGAATAATTTGAATCCCCTTGGAAATATTCGAATGTGACGCCACTGAACTTTCTTACCAGTGGCGTAGAGAATTATTTTTTAAGGGGTCAGTAATATAAAAAAAAATTTTAATAAGTTCCTCACCAGTGACGTAGAGAATTATTTTTTAAGGGGTCAGAAGTATAAACAATATTTTTTATTTTTTCCGTTTGAAAAATAAATGTGACGCCACTGACATTCCTCGCCAGTGGCGTAGAGAACTATTTTTTAATGGGTCAGAATTCTACACATTTTTCTACGCCTGGCGCTTAATTTTCATAATTTTCTGCATTTTTTTTTTTCGATTCATCAACTTTGATGAAAAATGAACAGACAAGACCATTAATTTGGTTGACCTATCCCACCCCCGAAGTGGGTTGTCGGAGGGGCAACTACCCCAAAACTCAAGATAATTTTTTTAAAGGATGTCGTTGAATTCTACACATTTTTCTACGCCTTACGCTTAATTTTAATAATCTTATGAAATTTTTATTTTTTTTAGCCGGAAGGAGGGGTCTTGAGACATCTATGCCCAAAAAATAAGATCTTTTTTTAACGGATGTATATCGAATTCTGCACATTTTTCTACGCATGACACTTAATTTGCATAACATTCTGACATTTTATTTTTTTTTAGCCGGAAGGGGGGGTCTTGGGACATCTATCTATGCCCAAAAATTAATATCATTTTTTTTAAGATGTCATCCAATTCTATGCATTTTTCTACGCCTGAAGCTTAATTTTCACAATTTTCTGAAATTTGAAATTTTTTTGAATTTATCGACTTTGACAGATATTAAGCTCACGGGGCCAGGCAAATGAACAGACAAATATTCGATTATTTCGACACATGTCCAGGCTAAAAAACCCACTTCTATTTTAGACAAGTTAATGAAATTCAACACCATCAATTTGGTTGACCTAACCCACCCCGGAAAGGGGGGGTCTTGACTGTAACTACCCCCAAAAACCAAGTTAATTTTTTTTAACGGTTGCCATCTAATTCTACACATTTTTCTATGCCAGACGCTTAATTTTCATAATTTTCTGAAACTTTAATTTTTTTTAGATTTTACGATTTGGAAAAAATATTGTCAAATACTTGATTATTTCGCCAAATTTCCAGGCTAAAAACCTACTTCTATCTGAGATAAAGTAATGAAATTCGGGCAGTGCAATATGTACCACCTATACTAACAACATCATTAATTTGGTTGACCTACTCCACCCCCAAAAACTACCCTCAAAAATCAAGATTACTTTTTTAACGGTGGTCATCGAATTCTACATAATTTTCTACGTCTGACACTTAACTTTCATAATTTCTGTCGGGTGGCGTGGGGTGGAGTGGCGTGGCGTCGGGTAGGGTGGCGGATGGGGGAGGGGGTACGGTGATGTTTATAAATGAAGTGTTTGCAAAATAAAGAGCTTACAATCAATCATATAATTATTTAATTGTTTTTCTTTACAACTTAACAACAGGATCATAAAATTCTGTATAAATTATGAACATACAACTTAATTATAAAGTTTAACTGTTCTTTACAAGCTTGTACGAAACCTATGCTATACCACTTTTCAGTATTTGAAAGATCAAGTTTGTAATTGTGGACAATTCTATCACTATACTGATGAATTAAATATAGGCACTGCTTAATAAATCATAATTTTAATTTCGAAGTCATACTGCCCTTATATACTTTTAATCACTGAAGGTTTTCTGATTATTCATATTTCTAAGTTATGTGTGTTTGAGCGTTAGTGGTCTGTGTTAACTATTCATTTCATAATAAATTTCTTGCCTTCAGTCAAAAATCCAGAAACCATCACTTGCTCCGTATAGCAATCATTGGTCAGACTTATGAATTTTTTACCTCATCCCTATTATTTGAAAAAAAAACGATTTCAAAAAAGTGTTCCCCATAATTATTTAGCTCCTTGAATCAGCTTTATTTTCGCATTCTCTAATGACCTTGCACTATATTTCCATCTGATAACATAAGGCTGATACTAACGAATTTTTAATTTATTAATTTATAGTACAAAACTATTCTGAATTTTTTAGAATTACCTACATAGTATATGTTTGATGTTTGAATTTAAGAACTTCAAGTAATTTCTATTAATTTGGCAACTTCACATTATTAAAACAACAAGGTATTTGGAACGTATGTCGTTTCAGGATACGCAAAATAGAGGATACTCCCTTTTGTGCGTGTGCTTGGCCAGACGTGGGGTGGCGTGGTGTGTTCGTGGAGTGTCGTATGTGTGTGCGTTTGCGTGGGGAGGTGTGGCGTCGGGTGACCTGAGGTGGCATGCCGTCGGGTGGCATGGAGAGGCGTGGGGTGGCGTGGCGTCGGGTGGGGAGATGTGGCGTGACGTCGGTGGCATGGTGTGGCGTGGAGTGGCGTGGGGTGTCGTGCCGTCGGGTGGAGTGGCGTGGGGTGGCGTGGTACGGTGATCTTTATAAGTGAAATGTTTGCAAAATAAAGAACTTACAATCATATAATAATTTAATTTTTTTCCTTTGCAATGTCCCTACAACTTAACATAATGATCATAAAATTGGTGGCCTACATTATGGCGTAATTAAGTTTTATCAAAACGAGTTTTACAAATATCTTTTCACCAATTAAACTGTTGAAAAATAGTAAAGAAATTCGTAGTCAACTAAAATTACAACAACATAATATTGTGTAACCAACAGTGACGCAAAATGCATAAAATATCTAGGTGCAATATTTAATAATTGTTTTCCATCAGATAGACAAAATATAAGATAATCATTTGAGAAGAATCTGTGTATCATTTATTGAATATTTGCCAATGCGCAAACATGTAATATTAGAAATTCAAATATTGAATATAAAATAATCAATTTGTACTGCCATCTCTTTAGCAATAGCTGAGTCAGCGTAATTGCTGAGTAAAATTGGTGACCTACGTCCTGGCGAAATTTAGATTTGTCAAATGAGTTTTATTTAAATATTTTCAACAATCAAACCATTAAAAAATTGCAAAGAATTTCGTAGTCAATCAAAATTAGATACTACAGAATATTTAGTGTATTATACCATCTCTAGATTCAATATTTAATAATATTACACTGTTTTTGATAATATGAATATTATTTTATGTCTAATTAATCAAGAAACAGATAGACAAAAATTGAGATATTTATTCTGAGAAGATTCTGTTTATCATTCAATTAATATTTGCCGATGTGCAAACATGTAATATTAGAAATTCAAATATTGAATTTAAAAAATAAACTATCTGTACTGCCATCTCTTTAGCGATAGCTAAGTCAGCGTAATTGTTGCGTAAAGTTGGTGGCCTACGTGCTGGCGTAATTTAAAGTTATCAAAATGAGTTCTATTTATATTTTCTCAGCAATTAAAATACTACAGAATATTGTGTGTATCATACAATCTCTAGATGTAATATTTAATAATATATTTAA
The DNA here is from genome assembly GCA_034190945.1 of Octodonta nipae. NCBI lineage: Eukaryota > Metazoa > Arthropoda > Insecta > Coleoptera > Chrysomelidae > Octodonta > Octodonta nipae. The sequence goes on from CM067218.1 coordinate 157,462,856, forward strand.
TTGTTTGTGATGACATGAATATTATTTCATGTCTAGCTAATCATGAAACGGATAGATATTTATTTTGAGAAAATTCTGTTTATTATTTAATTAATATTTGTCAATGTGCAAACATGTAATAGTAGAAATTCGAATATTGAATTAAAAAAACTATTAGAATAGTTGCTGCGTCAAGTTGGTGGCCTGCTGGCGTCTTTTATCAAAATGAGTTTTACATATTATATCTCTCAATAATTATATCGTTCAGAAATTATAATGTAGCTTCTAATAGCATAGTTCTCCCAGGTTATACTTGTATGCTGTCTAAAAAATATATTTATAAATATACTAATATTTGGAAGTTTGCTGTTACTTACTGAACTGATGATTTCTTTGAACTTATATAAATTTTAATAATAGTTGTCAATGTAGACATCGATTGTCATGAACATTTAGTGAAAGAATTTAGAAACTTTTACCTTTTTCCTCCCAGAGTATTAATTAAATACCCACTCATCATCATGCAATCCTAAATGACTTGATTAAATATTTCCCAAATAAGGCCATCTTTTTTATGTAAACAGGTATTTACGCTGATCCTCGTGTTTGGTTTCAAGGGAGTCCATTGTTATTTTTGAATAGCTCTTATAAAACGAATAGGCCTTGTGTCGTGGCGTGGCGTCGGGTGAGGTGGAGTGGCGTGGCGTCGGGTGGTGTGGCGTGGAGTCGGGTGGGGTGGCGTAGCGTGGGATGGCGTGATGTGGCAGGGCATCGGGTGGGGAGGTGTGGCGTGGGGTGGCTTAGGGGTGGTACGGGTTGAGACAAAGTTATGAAATTCGGGCAGTGCAATATGCACCTCCTATACTAACAACACCCTTAATTTGGTTGACCCAGCCCACCCCGGAAGGGTCTTGGGGGTAACTACCCCCAAAAATCAAAATTATTTTTTTAACGGTTGTCATCGATTGGGCAGTGCAATATGGACCACCTATACTAACAACACCATTAATTTGGTTGACCAACCCCACCAGAGAAGAGGGGGGGGTCAGCGGGGCAACTTCCTCCAAAAATCAAGATTATATTTTTTAACGGTGGTCATCGAATTCTACACCTTTTTCAACTTCTGACATTTAATTTTCATAATTTTCTGAATTGTTTATTTTTTTTTATTTATCGACTGAGAAATTAAGCAAATTTCAACCATTTCAGTGGTCACTCTATGCTCTACAAACATATAATTTACAATTTTTCTCTAGGGCTTAAGTCCGAGAAAAAAATGACTTTTTGTAAATAATTCAGAATTTGGTTGGGTTCATATTAACCTAATTTTATTCAGGTAGGTTTGTTTGTAGAAAACTGATTTCTGCGAACAAATTACCCGGTCGTGGCTCCCTCAAATTGAAACCATTTTGTGGACACTTTCTTACACAGAAAGTGCCCTTCTTTACTCAACGCTCCATAATGAAAATCTAAAATTTATAAATGTAAGATTGTACTGTCCTCTACCGATGAGTAGCCGAAGTCAGAGTCTGAATCACAACAGAGAAAAAAATATAATGAACTACATGCTGGATTTAATTCATTGATAGCAGCACCTAATCGATTGAAATAGCCTCTTGCTCTTACTATTGGCCACGCCTTTTAGTCACGATATTTGTGAAGTGCAAATTATCCCCAGAAGCGTAAGCTCTAAGAAATTAAGTGAGTTGAACACAAGGATATTTTACAACGGATTGCTTAATTAATGTTTAAAATGTTCCATAAAAAAACAGGCTTTTGACGTATCACCCTGTGTTGGGTCCGCTCTCGAGTTGTTGTGGCCCTTTATCTGTTGACAGTTGAAGAGTTTTTTTTGTTTTGTTTTATCTGTTTTATGTGATATTGATAACAACTTAATTAGAAAAGGTTACGGTACAAATATTAGCAGCCACTTTGTGACGTATGCTTTCGGAAAAAATTACATCAATTGAGCAATCCTTTGTAAATTATCCTTGAGTTCTCCATACGTCTATAACCGTAACTGTCATTTGTCAAAGAAGTGACTTTTAGTTTTGGTATTGTAATTTGTTATGCAAAATGCAATGCAAGGAAATTGAAGTGTCATCTTAAACATTTTTGTATGAAAGTTTCCGAATTCACATAAGTATAAGAAAAGTATTAAATATGCCTAGCCAAGAAGTTACTACAACAAAGGTGATAGTCCATCCCTTAGTTCTATTAAGTGTGGTTGATCATTTTAATCGTATGGGTAAAATTGGCAATCAAAAACGTGTTGTTGGAGTCCTACTTGGTTGCTGGCGAGCCAAAGGAGTTCTAGACGTCTCCAACAGTTTTGCTGGTTTGTTTTACTTGGCTTTGATTTTTTAAATAATTAATTTAATTGTATTGCATTTCTAGTACCCTTTGATGAAGATGATAAGGATAAATCAGTATGGTTCTTGGACCATGATTATTTAGAAAATATGTATGGTATGTTTAAAAAAGTCAATGCTCGTGAAAGAGTAGTAGGTTGGTATCACACTGGTCCTAAACTACATCAAAATGATATTGCAATAAATGAATTAATCCGAAGATACTGTCCAAATTCGGTCTTGGTTATCATTGATGCTAAACCAAAAGATCTGGGTCTTCCAACAGAAGCTTATCAAGCTGTTGAAGAAGTTCATGATGATGGTTCACCCACCTCAAAGACTTTTGAACATGTTCCTAGTGAAATTGGAGCTGAGGAAGCTGAAGAAGTTGGTGTCGAACATCTTTTAAGAGATATTAAAGACACAACAGTTGGTACATTATCCCAAAGAATCACAAACCAATTGCTAGGTTTAAAAGGATTGCATTCTCAATTGAAAGACATTAGAGATTACTTAATACAAGTTAGTGAATCTAAGCTGCCAATAAATCATCAGATCATTTATCAGTTACAAGATATATTTAATCTTTTACCCGATATTAATCAAGAGGGTTTCAACAAAGCTTTCTATGTTAAAAATAATGACCAGATGCTTGTAGTATACTTAGCAGCTCTGGTTAGGTCCATTGTGGCATTACACAATTTGATAAACAACAAACTTACAAATAGGGATGCTGAAGAAGGCAAAAAAGAAGACAACAAAAAAGAGAAAGAAAACAAGGATAAAGAAAAAGAAAAGGACAGTAAAAAAGATGAGAAGAAAAATAAAAATTAGAATAAATTTTAATTACATTTCATTTTATTTTCTGTCATGTACTATTTTCTAGATTTTCATATTTTTTGCTCTTATAATTAGTTATAAAATACAAGTCTTTAAATTACAAATTTTCTGCAAATTCTCTTATTCTAGTCTTGTAGGTTCTTCTTCCTATAGTAAGTAGTTTTCCTGAAAGCTGTCTTGCAAATTTGTTACAAAGTGCAGCACAGGTGGTAGGTTCATCAATTAATATGGCATTATATACGTTTTTACCTGAATAATTTAGAAACACAAATTAAAATTTCATTTTATTTATCAGTAGTAATAGTGGTGAGTCTTAAACGTAAAGGCCCTTTCACACCTAGATTGTAAGATTTAAAAAAAACTTTTGTGCTTGGTTTGCCTTTGATTTGGACATATTTGTGAGACACAGCCTTGCACATGTTGAATTATTTAAGATAGATGCATAGATGTTAAAACTTTTTAATTCATATTTCTTATTGACCAATACCATCACATGCTGATATATCTGCACTGCATTATGTTAAACCCTGCATTATATCATCATATTTTTGGGATTCTAAATGTATCAGCCTATTTATTTTGTCCATTACTTATCTGTGCCTCCCTCATATTCATTTGCTGCAGGTGATGGCTGAATAATTTTTTTTTCATGTTGTCATTTTTGGACATTGTCACTGTTTCTGTTTTTTCTTGTTAAGCATGGACAATCTCCCCCACCGAGAGAGTCGAGAGTTGATAAATTTAATATTAAAATGAGGTAATCCTAACTCCAAAAACCTAGAAGGAGGTAACTTCTATTGGTTTAATCCTCAAAATGACCATTTTTTAATGTAATAATTCAAGAACTCTTAGTATAAAATTTTATTTAGGTAAATTTGGTATAGGATCACCCACCCTGTACCATACAATCGCCCCCCTGGAAGCATGTGTCTGGATCTGCCCCTATTGTTAAGTACATTGAAAGATAGGACTACACACTGACCTTAATTTCCCAATGGCTTATCATAATATTTCACATGTTTGATTGACCTGTCCAGTAGATATCTTTTGTCCTAGGTATTTGAATATACTTGTTTTATGTGTTTCTTATTTATTTAGATGGAACTGCTTAATACCAAATTTGCTGTTCGCTGCATTTCTGAAATATTTATTTCCAAGCCTAATTTTGGTGATTTTGCATGTAAGTTCTGTATTTCTGATGTCTAATTTTTGGTTTTACTATATAGTCTGCTATTGTAATATTGTCAGCAGAGCTAAGTTATTTTTCTGACCATATTAATTTCTCTTCCTATTTTTGTTGTAAAGTATTGTATTGCTGTTCTTTGGATATGTACATATCTGATTAATGTACTGTTTTCCTTGAGTTCAATATATCCTCAGATAAGAGCTAGATGTTTTTGTAGGGGGATTCACATTCCATATTTACCTACCTATAAACTAAGATTATTCTATTTTTTTTGTTGATAATTTGTGTGTTGTCCCACTGATATAGTGTAATTCCTGGAAGTACACATTTGTTGGGTAAAGTTTTCAATAATTTTGGATCTGTATTCTCATACTGTTTTGCTAGTTTCTATTGTGGCACAAATTCTGCTTCATTAATTTCAAGAATATGTGATTCTTTAGGGGTATGAAAACAGCACACTCACATTCAAAATCAATAAATTCTGTGACAGTAAACTAAAAGTAAATCAGCTGAAATGGTTTATTTAACTGATAATTCAATTATAAGTTATAAAAATGTATTGTAGCCTGCTGTTTTTTAAAAATTACTTATCTCAGTAAAGAAGACACACATTTGGTTATTTTTAAAACTTTATTGTAATATATTTACAAAATACCTAAACAAATTTAGTGTATACTTAAAAATAAAATCTTATGTTTAATTTTTGTAAAAAGAATTTTAAATTTTGCTAGATTAATTCTTTTAGATTTTATCACTTACTTAATTAATATTTTTGTACAAAAGTTCTTGAAAGAAAATTAATAACATCTGTAAATGTCACCATTATTATTAAGTTACAGTCACTTAAAATTTAAATTACATTTGAAACTTTGTTCACTCTACAGGTTATGGACGATAATTTAAATACATGTAAAGCAACTATTTTAATACACAAATACACCATATACTAGGGCTCAATACCCCACCCCTTCATATGGCAGCCATTTTTTTTTTTGATTACCTATTCTCTACGTGTGAACAAAAAGGTTCATATCTCTTAAAGTTTTGGTCTTACTGAGATAAAAATAGGCTTATTCGACGGACAATACTACTGTCTATCAACAACATTTCAAAACAGTGTTAACGTTTTCTTAACTTTTGAAAAAAAGATGACATGCAAAAAAAGGGTAAAAAAATTATGCAATTCAAGAAATTATTGCAAATCAATGCAAAAGCTGTCACTATATCGAAAGTTTTTGAGTTAAGTTACAATACAACATTAAATTCACAACTGTATGTTTATTACTTCAGGAGTTATTGTTGTTTGAACATAGCATATGTGCAAGCACAAAAGAGAGTTACCTTTATTATACCGTCAACATATGTGGTTGCAGCTAGATGGTGCACTCGCGCGCTATTCTCGAGCAGTGAGAGAATATTTGAACAATAACCATGCACCGTGGATCGGTCGCGGTGGTGTAGTAGCGTGGCCAGCTCGCTCGCCCAATTTGACCTCCTTGCACTATTTTTTTGGGGTGATATGAAGCAAAAGGTGTATTGTTACAGTTCCAAACACCAGATAAGAACTCGCCACTAAAATTATGACAGTCGCCGAAGAAATAAGTTCAGACTTTCAGACCTAAAACTAATTAAGCGCTCAACTGCCCAGATAGCACACAGAGCATTAACTTGTCTACAAGCTGGAGGTGGGCACTTTGAACAACTGCTGTAGGATAAAATTTAATGTGTATAAAAAATTGTAAAAGTATTGAATTAAAATTATTAACAATTTTATGTGGTTTTAATGTTTACCTGTTTAAAGTCCCGACAACTCCTAAAGTAATACAGTTGTGCATTTAATGTTGTATTATAGCTTTTGCATTGATTTGCAATATTTTGTTGACTTGCATAATTTTTTGACCTTTTTTTCAAAAGTTAAGAAAACGTTAACACTTTGTTTTGAAATGTTGATAGACAGTATTATTATCCGACTAATATGCATATTTTAATCTCAGTAAGACCAAAACTTTAAGAGATATGAACGTTTTTGTTCACACGTAGAGAATAGGTTACCAAAAAAAACCAAATGGCTGCCATATGGCGGGGTGTGGTATTGAACCGTACTATATGGTGTATTTGTGTGTTAAAATAGTTGCTTTACATGTATTTAGATTGTCGCTAGTCCACAACCGGACACACTGTATATCTGCTGCTCAGGAATGGGGACCTGCAGAATTTGGGTTAAACTAGACATGTTTTTAAAAATAATCAAATGATAGGTCAGACGTTTCACCCAAACTGGTAAAGGGCTTATCAGAGGGATTACCATTTATCATAGAGTTGCTGTTGCAAGATTTATTCACTTAAAAAAAATAATGTCCATTTATTTTCCCTTTTCAAAATGAAAATTTAAACATATATGGTACTCCACCCACATACTCAAACTCTGGTTGCGATATGTTGATCACCTTTGTCATCTGGCCCCATGAATAAAAGTCCAGTTGTTCTTCAACAACCATAATAATGGCCAACATCAACATGTCGAAAATTGAATCCGATGAATTCCTTCTCTTCTTTGATGTGTTAGTTTTCACATACAATGTATGTGACAAGGAAAATCTATTGAATTTTGCACTGTTTTATAAGAGAGGAGAATACTAGATGTAGTTGTTGCAAGGTAAGTATGCTATATCACTTTCTTCAAGTATGGGCTAAACATGGGAAAATTTTGTTTACATGTTCCTTAAAAATATTTAAGTGATTTTAAAAATGATGCATATGTCATTGTAGATAATCAAGAACCCATTTATATCTTATTGTTTCTACATTAGATACAAATGAATATATTTTTGGCTTATTGTTAATAAGGCTGTTACAAGATATGCTATAACTGAATATTTACAGATATTATGACAACCTTTAGAATATCCAGTTCTAGTAACATATGGTTCAATGTTGGTTTTGTTGTAGTTTTCAAAGTACCAATCTTTATCACCGTCAGTTTTCATTGTGATAGTTTTGGTTTCCAGATCAGAATGAAAGGTGTTTCTATCTTCCCTTTGAGGTAGTGGATCGGCTACTTCCAGATTAGCTCGGGAATTTGGTTTTGTCTCTAGCTGTGGATAAGTCACTTTAGTGATTGTCGATTTTGCCGAATTTTTCAAGAGTGATTTTTCCGAATTCGGGATTAACAAAGTAGGAATAGGTTTGGCAGCATGTTTTTTTGCACCTAACATTGGGTCTGTTGAGTTCGGTTTGAGGTGATTTTCTTGTATTTGCGAAGCCGATGCTCCTTTTTCTGGAAATTCTCCAGCCGAGGCTTTCAACATGGCCGTGTCAATTAGAGGTGTCGAACTTTTCCTTGTTGTTGGGATATGCAAAACACCTCTCTCGTTTTCTGGGTCACCTGTTTTTGTAACGTTGTGCTGTCTTTTCTCCGCCGTCCACGATTTGGTATTGCTTTGCATGGAACCGACCCCATCTGCGGGATCTTTGATATATTCTTCCAGAACTGTCAATTCACTTTTGGTGTGGGTCTGCGTTTTTATAATTTTTGTACCTTGATTCTTTTTAGGTGATTCTGTTGTTTCAACTGTGGTTTTTCTATTGACATCTGGTTGCTGAACAGACTGAGACGCCAAATTTTCACTGGATTTTTTAGTTGGAACTGGCGTGGAATTGTCTTTTAATTTGTTTTGAGTGAGAACTGATGACTTGCTCGTAGTTGATTCTGGGGAATCACTTTTTTTATTTTGTAAAGTACCGGCACTGTGATTTTTTGGAACTTGTGCTAAATTCGGGTTTGGAATAGGTTTAAAACCACCGCTTCCAGGTAACATGGGTGTAAACCCACCCTGGAATTCAGGTATGGTGGGTGGATAATTGTTTCTGGATCCCAACGTTTCGGCTTTGTTCGGTAATTTAATTGGCCCGTTTACACTTCCGGCAGGTCTGTGTGGTACTTCGGACGAGGGATGATTCATAATAGCAGTTTTCCTCTCAGCTGTTGGCTGTGTGGTGTGTTGCTGTGATGCTTTGTTGTTTAACTTTGAAACACCAGCCTCGAGTATTTTGTTTATACCAACACCAGAAAGGGGTATGCCAAAAAAGCTAAAACCACTTGTGCTGGGCGAGTCTTGTACTTTTTGTGGAATCGTTTTGGTTTTATTTTTTGGCTTCGCATATAAGGTAGGAGTGTCACCTACAACAAAATAGTAATATTAATAGATGACAAAAGTCTTTACTTTGTGATACGCAATCACGATAAAAATCAAAAGTAAAAAGTCCAAGTCGCAAGCAAAAAAGACGAGATGGCAGGGGCTGATCCAGGATTGTCATTTGGATGGGGCTTGATCTCGTTTGGGAAACACTAAAAAAGCATACCTCTTAGATGATTTTGGGCCGGACTTCTCAGCCCCTTAGCCCACCCCCCTGGATCCGCCAGTGCGAGACGGCATTATACAATGGGTTATATTAAATATGAATTTATCACAGTGTATCTTATTTGCCCAGCAACATTTTTAAATGATGCAGGTTTATTTCATTAAAGTGCATTCAAAAAATAAATAAGTGGCCTGTTTTGTGTTATAAAAAAATGTACAAACTTGACAAACTACATCAGCTTCTAAGCACGACAATGATAAATTTCGGCCTTCTTACAATGTCTGTTGATTGCAAAAACAGGCTACAGAAATCAAGGGGATGGGAAGAAACTCCAAACATCCACTGTGTAGAATATGCATAAGAAAGAAGATTGCAAAGGACATAAAAAATTAGAACAAACAACTAACATCGAAAAAGCAATAAGAACTCTGAGAAACATGCAATCATATTAATAACCCAATCATCTCAATAATGAAAGGAAACGAAATAATGGAGCTCATCACAAAATTCTATAGAGAACTATATAAAGTCCCCAAAACTGTGGATATTCAGACGACGGACAAAGAAATAGTCATGAAAGAACTAAGGTCAGGAGTCAAGAACATGAGGAATGCTAAGACAGCCAAGAAAAACGAAAGAATTACTAAAATACGCTTTTAGAGAAATATGAGAACTCCGTCTCTACAAGACTGTTGACGGCGATATAGAACGTAACTTAGATCATAGAATGTTGATTTAGAGGAGCTGTAGTATCAAATAACTGAACACGTCATCTCATTAAGCAATGGATTAGGTTTAAAAATAAACAGCAGGATCAAACTTGCATGGATACAGTCAGAAGGAACTCTGCGTGATGGAATACCTACAAATTAAATATTAATATTAAATACAAGAAAGAAAACCAAAAATCGTCCATTCCAAATTATAAAGAAATAAGCTTACCTGAAATATTGTTAGGCACACTAGTTGTCAAAAGCACTTTATCCTTTCCAGCTGTTTTAGCATCACCCTCAACTAAAGATTCATTGAAAGGATAATCTACATATTCGTTATAGAAATAGTCAGATTCTTCAGGCGTTAAAGCCACATTATTTTTATTGGTCAAATTTGCTTTCGGATGATTTCTCGTCGAAGCCAAATGGGTGGTTGCCACACTGTCAGAAGATGTCAAAAGCTCGGTGTCGCAGCCAGGTGACGCTGGAACCGGAAGTGTTTTAGTTTCTTTGCACTCATCTCTTGCTAAAGGTATTTCGTTGAGAGGGGCCCCATTAGAACATCTAGGACTCGCCTGAGATGATTCTCGAAGCCAAACTTGAAGCCAAAGTAAATTACATTTACAAATTAATGGATTTCCTGAAAAAATATTCTCTTTAATATTGATGAGTAATAACTGGACATAATATAATGCTCAGAAAATATACTTTAGACAACGTCTAAATAAAATATGTATATATGGTGTAACATAACGCAGTGCAGAGATTTTCGCAGGTTATAGTACTGGTCAGTATAAATTAAAACTCAACAAATACGTGTCTATCTGGCATAGTTAAGGGCACTTCCATTATTAAGTTTTTGTTAATTTCAATATATCTGGCAACCTTGCCGTACCTATGTACCTAAGAGTATACTAAAAGTTTTGAATTCCTGTGATGGTTTTTATAAATATGTATTTATTGTATTCATTTATAACATGACATGACGGCTCTTTTTCAATGGATTCTTAAGAAATACATTAAAAAAACACTCAATGAAAAACCAATGTCAATATGATATGTTTGATTTTTTTAAGCAATATAAGGGAATCATTTTCAACGTTGAAAGTTGTTTTGTAACATTTTCTAGCCTGGGTAAGCATTAGTTATAATAACTTACTCATCTCCATTGACAATTCAAATAAAGAATCTAATTGTAGGTAGCTCAAACGTATTATACCAGACACTAGTATCATTGAATTGAGAAATTTTACAACTGACATGAATTTGCAATATCATAAAACAACTCACCAATCTATTAAATGTTTCTTATTCGATGCTTAACATTTCCACTCTCAAATTTCGTAAACATAAACAAGACCTTTACAATTGAAAAACAGCCACAGAAAATTGTTCGGAATAATAATAATAATACAATTACAACGGAAAGTTCGAGTACTACTAACAAAAGCTCAAAATCACCATCCAAAGAGCTCTGTCGAACGTACAACATTGCCCCGGTGTGAAGAAGGAAGCGGGTTGGCAGATATAAGCAAGTTACGTGATCAACAAATTGCTAATTTGCGTAATCATTTCCAGAAACTCGCAGAACTTTCTGATCTACACAGAGTCATATGTCAGGTTGATGACTCAACACCTCTGCGTCTGACAGAACAACAAGTTCAAGTATACCACCAGACAACTGATCAGAAGCTGCTCAAATGGAAAGAGAAGCCCGTTCATGGAAGACATATAAATGACGTCAAGCAAGATTATGTCGACAGCTCAGCGTCGAACTACTAGTTGATCTCTGGTCATATGTTTCCTGAAACGGAAGTAATTCCAACTTCGAACTATCTAAAGTTCATCGTCAAAGACCTCTATCAACAACGACAAATGCAGATATGGTTGAAAAACATCTGAATCTATCCAGCATATTACAGGAGGTTGCCAAGCGTTCGCTGCAACTGAATACAAAGAATGACACGATGCTGTGCCAAAAATACTGCACCAGGAACTAGCGCTGAAACTTGAGCTATCACAGTCGGTAAGAGCACCCTACTATATATACAAACCAGAATCTATTTTAGAAAATAACAACTTCAAGCTGCCCTGGAACCGCACGATAATGACCGATCGGACTGTTGCTCACAATAGGCCAGATATAGTTTTAGTAGATAAAATCTCTAGGAAAACAACCTTAATTGGCATAGCAATCCCTAACAACAATAACATAAATATTAAGCAGGCTGAAAAAATAGCCAAATACAGGGATTTGAAATTTCAAATAAAGACACAGTGAGACATGAACAACACACGAACTGTACCAATTGTTATGTCAACAACAGGAGTAGTCCCAAAACTTCTACTAAATAATTAAAATACCTCGGTCTGGACGATCATCTTTACCAACTAAAGCAAAAAGCCGTTCTGTCAGAAAATTCATGGGAAGCTGCCACGACTCCAACCACGGGCCTGATAACCTGGCAAGGGCTCCCACAGAGCTAAACCCTTTTGACATCTAGGATATCTGGGGTTAGTAAATTTTTCCATAAAGGCACGTTACGCGTGCCTTAGAGGGAGTGTGCTGCCATACACTGTATGGTCAAGTCGAGAATAGTAATATAGAAATAAAACTAACTCTCTTAGCTAAACCAAGCACTTCAAAATATTACATTCCAAACAAATACATATCACAAGATACCAACCAGAACCTTCGCAATAATTCCTTTATTGCGGTCTACACTTAATGAACGAAAGTAAATGAATCCAATGTTGGCATGATTTCTGATTCCTTGCCAAAATTTTCTCATTCATACCTCGGGGAATAGTAAAAGATACTTTAAAGATGAGTACACCAAGCAAAAATTGGACCGATCACATCAGAGCATTGGTGACAACTTAATTTACTATAAGGGACATTAATAATAAATCAATGTTAACCATTTTTTCAATAAGTAATGTTGACTCGAAAGCGTTTCTATGCCATATCAAAACTTAATTACATTAAAAAACTTAAAAACTAAAATACCTAACATAACAATTTCTCTGGATACTATTTAAATAGGTCTATAAACTTACCTTCAATATCCAAAATGGCAATGTTTCCCCGTTGCCTTTGAATACCCTCTTCCGGAAAAGACGTCATCTTATTGTTTCTCAAACTGAGTACCCTTAATCTTGGCATGTTAACAAATTCTATGCCCTGTACTCCACATATATTATTATTGTCTATTCTTAGTTCAACCAACCATTCCATTATCTCGAACACTGTCGTCGACAACCTGGTGATCTTATTGAAACTTAGATCCAACAGTTCCACAGAATTTACCGCCCTGAGGCCGGCGTCCTCAATACTGTGAATTTTGTTATTGCTTAAGTTCAACATCAGAAGTTGCGGGAGTATATTGAAAGCTTTTGGCGCTATAGTTCTGATGTCGTTGTCTTGCAGTTCAAGCACTTGCAACGAAGGCAGTTTATTGAAAGCCATATTTGGTATTTCTATGATTTTATTTTTGTTCAACTTGATTGATTTAAGAGACGGTAGAACCTGGAAGGAATTTGCTTCTATGTAAATCAGATCGTTGTAGTCTAAGTGTAAGCTTTTAATGTTTTTCATCTTAGCAAATGTTTCACTTTTCAGCTCTTCTACGAAATTATGGCTCAATTTTAAATCTCGAAGATTTTCCAAACCCTGGATGGTATCTTTCTCGATGCGTTTGATGCGATTGCTCGTCAAGTCTAACTTTTTCAGTTTCCCTAAGGAACTCAGGGATTTTGGTAGGTCAACTAAAACGTTATTCGAGGCATCTAAGCTTTCAATTTCTAAATTGTTTTCGAAAGTATTGGGAAGAATTTCAGAAAGTTGGTTTCGACTGATATCCAAATGGTTCAAGCTGAATACACCTTTTAACAAATCAGGAGGTAACAATTCCATTTGGTTGTGACTAAGGTTGATTCTCTTGAGATTCTTCAATTGTTTAAAAACGTAAGGGTGAACGTTGACCAAGTTGTTCTCGTCCAGGTTGAGCATTTCCAGCCTCTCCAAACCGTACAGGCTGGTCTCATCAATTGAGCGAAGCACGTTTGAACCTGAAACGAAACAATTGTTTTGTCAATGTGTTTTTTTTTTTTGGAAAAATGAATAAACTCTATAGTAATCACATCTATTCAAGTAGCACGCGAAAAAAGGTACTCAGTGTTTTTTACTAAATAAATGATTTATTTATAGTGACTTGCGTTCTGCGAGGTTGAGATGGTAAGACAGATGAAGAGCGTTGAGGAGTATATCGGAAAATATTTAAATTTGGCACCTTTGGCACCAACACCAACTTGCAAATTCCAAAAAAGTATTTGCCGCATTTGACTTTATGACGCAGTATATATACTCTACAATTTTTTTATTTGTTGGTGATTTATTGTATCTTCTAAATGATGTATTTAAAGTTTGTTTGAGAATATCACTGTGAACGAGAACTTTGAAAATAACTAACTATTAGAGGGGTCTATAGAAATTTAAAATCGAAATGATACTGAAATTTTAGTGTTTCAAGGAGTGAGCAGAGGCGTACCTTCAGCATTTTGACTAGAGGGCAGTATTTCTATTTGGACAAGGGAAAAATAAAACACTGTAACAGTATAATTGCCCCCTTCCCTTGCCCACCGGAAATACAGCTCTGACAATGAGGGATAACAATTTTTAGAAGGACATGAACAATTATTCTTGATTCACATTTTTAACCGACTTCCAAAAAGGAGGACGTTATCAATTCGTCGCGTATTTTTTCGCTTTTTTGTAAGTATGTTACCTGATTTGCTCTCCTATGGTCTTGTTTAATAGAGTATATATCCGGATTGGTGAAACTTCAAAATTTTGGAAAAGAATTCTATTGGTAAAGTGATAAAATTTGTGAATGAACACATGCGTGCATGGAAATCGACCAATATCCCTAATATTTTAGTCGATTTTTCGATAACTCTTTATAGATGTGTATAGTTTTTTAACGTTTAATCTATTAAGGAAGATCCTTAGGTGATCTCATATACAGTTTTGCAGAAAATCGCCGAAAATTCCAAAATTCTTATCAATAATTTTATCGAAATGACATTTCCTCATAAATATTTTAATTTCAACGTAATAGTGCGGTAATTTTAGGCACTGGAAGTTTTAATTTTTAATTTAAAAATTTTCTATGTACATCTCAAGCATATAGGTAGTAAAGCATAGTATTTTCGGCTCCTTAAATCAATGAGTACCAATCTCGTTTTGTTTGTATACCAGGCAAATACCTATTTAAATGCAAATTTTTCCATTTTGAGAAGACGGTGCTTTTGGTTTACACATTCTCCCGGCCTAATAGAAAATTCAGTGACAACACATGTCAAATTTTAAACTGCTATTTAGTACGTTTATAGACAGGGTGTTTAGTTATAGCAAACAAAATCACAAAGTAAAGTGATAGAAGGAGTTGCATTTATATGAAGATCGAAATATAGGACGGACTAGAATGATAGTGGTCCGTAGGCAGCCGTATATACAGGATGGTTGGAATATAGGGTGGACTGGCCGTTTGGTGGTATAAAAATGTTGGAAAAAAAATGTGAAATTAAAATTATATAGGGTGATAAAAAAACTGTTATATGATGTGGACATAAGCAAATCATATACAGGATGGTTGAAATATATGTTACAGTTGAATTATATTTATACAGTGTGTTTAAAAAAATATTTCTTTTATAGCCCATAAGAAGTTGCATAAAGAGTGGAGAGGAATTAATGTTACACAGGACGATAATGTAAAATGTAAAAAATGAACTAATTTATGGGCTAGCCCACAAGGAGTTATTACTATGGTTGAAATATAGGACGGATTTGACTCCGTAAATATGGGATGGATTCTACTCCGTCCTATAGTTTACAGAAGGTAGCAAACAAATTTATGCTTGTCCGTGGGCAGTCGTATGTACAGGATGGTTGGTACATAGGGTGGAATGGAATTATCTATAGTTATACAGGGTTGTCAAAAAAGTTGAAATAAGGTTACATGGCGTAGTACATAAGGCATAAATATATTTTGGGCTTATTAAGTCAACGCGTACTAGTACATTTTGTTCGTAAAGATTTACCTGTCAATTTAGATGAGAAAGTATCATTGTACTCGTATAATGTTGAGGCTTTCGATGTTACCTGGTTCTGTCTATTAAGGTTATACATACAAAATAAAAAATAAAAAATGAAAACTACCTGAGTTCAAAAATACTAAAAAGTTGAAAATAAAACATTTAAAAAAAATATAACCGACTTCTACCTATAACTAAAAAGCTAAAAATAATTATAACAAAATACAACTCTAGCAAATAAATAGCACATTCAATGTCGTTAGGTACCTACCCAGGAAGTAAAAAATGTAAACATTAAAAGGTGCTCATTCTGTACAAATTAATTACCTACCAATATAGTATATTTTGAAGCCGGTGCCAAGCAAATCTAAAATCCTTCATTGCGTACTTATCTACTAATTCATCAAACTTTATTGTTGCTTGACATCGACTTCAAAAATATACTATATTGGTAGGTAATTAATTTGTACTGAATGAGCACCTTTTAATGTTTACATTTTTTACTTCCTGGGTAGGTACCTAACGACATTGAATGTGCTATTTATTTGCTAAAGTTGTATTTATTTTGTTATAATTATTTTTAGCTTTTTAGTTATAGGTAGAAGTCCATTATATATTTTTTAATGTTTTATTTTATTTTCAAAACTTATTATGAAGTAATTATTTAGAAAATTATGTGCATACAAAGAATTTTGAAACAAGATTCAATCTAAAAGTATAATTTCAAAATAGCTGCTTACCTAAAAACAGTTTTTTCAGCTGCGGCAAAGTGCTGAAGGCCCTCTTAGGTAGCGTCTCCAATCTGTTGAATCGAAGGTCCAAAGTTTTAAGAGCAGGTAAGTCTAAATCAGGTGACGGCAGTCTGGGAATCTCTTGGATATGATTGTGATGTAGATATAAAATTTCCACACCCCGCGGTAATCCAGGTACAAACTGAAGTAATCGATTGTAACTAGCATCTAACTCGTACAAATGCACCAGGGGTCGAAACGTTGCTGGGTGCAAAATTTCGAGGTCATTGTGTGAGATGTTAATATGTTCCAAAGCTGGCACTGGTAGAAATGTCTCTGGATCTATAACACTTAATTCGTTGGTATTCATATCTAATCGCCTCAGAGAAGGTAAATTCACAAACAGTCGCGGTCTTATCCTTCTAAACAGGTTGTTGGAAAGGTCCAGACCCTTCAGAGCTGGCAGGTTCCAAAACGGTGGATCGATAAGTTCAGATAGTGAATTGTTCTTCAACCTGAGCTCTCTCAAGGCCGGCATTGCCATAAACGCTTCCTTTTCAATGTAGTCGATGTTATTATAGCTTAAATCTAGTTGTTCTAAAGTAGGGTGACCTCGTAAGGCACCAAACGGTATAGATTTCAAACTATTGAAGCTAACGTCGAGAAATAGCAATCTTGGTAACGAATCTAACAGCGATCTCAATTCCTTAATGTGACCTATCCGATTGTCCACGAGAAGCAACTCCTCCAGGTTGCTGGGTTCATCGTGAAGAAAACTTTCCGGATGTATAAATCTTATAAGGTTTTTGTTCAGGTTCAATTTTTTCAATTCTGGGAGCCTATGAAACGCCCCAAAGAGTATTTCGCTAATTCTGTTTTCATTCAAATAAATCTCCTTGATCTTCTGAAGATCGACGAACGATGCCTCCGATAATTTGTCTATGTAATTATTATCGAGTCTTATTAATTCCAGCGAGGGCACTTCCCTGGCAGCCCTACCAACCATACCAACATCTACAAATTTATTACCGCTTAGATGCAATTCCTTGCAAAGTGGTAAACTAGCAAACGACCTGGCGTGTATCCAATCTAGTCCGCAATTGGTTATGTTGATGATCTCCAATTTTGGCAAGTCCACAAAAGTGTTCGCTTCGATTTTGGTGAGAACAGGGCTGGAAGAAATATGAACCTTCTCCAAATGCACGTTGTTTTTAAAATTCATTGGCGATAGCCCAAGAAGAGACTCAGACTCGATCTGGACGTATCTCAATTTAATAAGCCCCGAGAATATCGGCAGGTGTTTCAGCAGTTTCGTTTGAATTGTGACGGCTTGAAGATTGTTGAGTTTCGAAAAGGCATCGTCTGGAATGCTCCTTAATTGAGGTTCTACAAGAAAGACTTCCACCAGACTCGATTCGAGCCCTGTTAGCCAATCACTTGAGACCCTTTCTAGACCGTTGTGGCGCAACATAAGACGCAGCACTCGCAGAGAAGAAAACGTTCTACCTGGTAACGATGGAAGGTAGTTGTTCTCCAAAATGAGTTCATCCACAGGATCTTTGATGTGTTCGGCTAGAGATTTTAGTCCTGCTAGTACTGAGGGCAGATCACTATGTGTGCACCTACATGCGTAAATGATTAATAACGTTTTAAAAACATTTTTTTCTTTAATAAAAATTGTATCTTACCAGATTTGAAATTCTCCTGCTTTCACCAAACACCTACAAGGTAGAATTGCGTCCTGATTTGGACATTGCCTAGAGGCTGTTGATCCATCGATGTTCCAAATAGAGATTAATATCGCTAATGAGCATTGGAAAATCACGTTGTTTGTAATTTCCATTTTGTACTATTACTGTAGTTTGAAATTGTTTTCCAGACTTTGATGTCTGTAGAGCTGATATATTTTTTTCATTGTGATAACACAACTGGAACAAACAAAACATCAAAAATACCATCGAAGTGAATTAACTGACATTTGCTCATAAGTAATTTAATAATAATAATCGCAAATTTGAAAAAATTGTATATTCATGTACGGCGCACGCATATAGGTAGTATATTATATTATAATTAATTTTATTATACATACTTTCCAGTGTTTAAAATATTAAAAATACACTAGATAGGTAGGCAATTAATTTGTACAGATAGATAGGTAATTAATTTGGACAAAATGAGAACGTTTTATTTACATACAGTATGTAGGTACCTAATAGATTGAAGGTGCTAACCTCAAAAAATCGGACATTTTTAGAGCTTTTCAACGATATAATACTCGATATACTTATTCATAAAAATAACGGAGTTATGGATGCTTTTCTCTCTTATTTTCACTTTTAACATAGGTAGCCATGAAATAGATTCATTTATTAATAACTATTCCAAAAAACATTGAACGATTTTTTTATTAGGTATATCAAATATAACGAAAAAACTAAATAAGCAGGTACTTACTAAAAACTTAAGAAATAAAAGTACATAATAATGGTTACAATTTATGTTCGAAAAGTCCACCATTGTTATTTAGACAAAAATTGCATCTATTTAAGATTGACATGACCGCCTATCAATTTCTTCAATTGCTTCTAATACCGCCTCCTTTAGGTCACCAACTGTCTCATACTTTCTTTTGTATACTTTGTTTTTTAGCGCACCCCATGAATAGAAGTTTATAACTGCCAAATCAAGAAACCGGGGTGGCCAATCGCGTAGGCCATTTCTTCCTATCCAAGAGTTGGGATAGATATTATCTAAGTGTTGTCGTACTAATGACGAGTTATCAGCAGGTGCTCATCATGTTGGAACCACTCAATTTCTAAACGAGTTCTCAAATTCAAATTATGCAACATGTCTTGAAAAGTGTATTGCAAGAAATGCAAGTAACGCTTCCCAGTAAGTGATTCGTCATATATAAAAGGCCCCAGAATAGTAGACTCTATGATACCACACCAAACATTAAAATCAAATTTTATCTGGGGTCGTCTTTGTTCTACATGGAAAGGGGTTTCTTTACCCCAGATATGCTCATTGTGTCTATTGAACATACCGCAGATCTAGTTACATGTGACCATAACACCTTTAATGGAAACTGTGGACTGTCAAGGCACATGTCTCTAAACCATGTACAAAACAAAATACGTCGATGTTCGTCACCAGCATGCAAAGTTTGAGAAACTGAAAGTTTGTACGGGTGGAACTTGTGCGCTTTCAGTACCTTAACTACAGTGTGTTGAGATGTGCCAGCTTCTGCCGCAATCTCACGAGTTGATGTAGATGGATTTTGATTTACCACTGCCAAAACATTTATTTGTGCTGCTTCGTTAATTTGATTACGTTCCTTTGGTGGTTTAGTAAAAGATCCATATCTGCGTAGACTATCGTAAAGCCTCTTAAATGTACATAGAGCAGGTTGACGACTATTAAAATATCTATGAGAGTATTCCTCAGCTGCACGAACTGAATTTTTATCGCATATGACATAACATTCCACCATATTCAGTTTTTCTTTGTTAAAATATTCCATTTTATCACGAAAACTTGTTAATATCGACTGTCAGTTCAGCACTACTAATGGAATTACTCTCAAATGAGGAAACGTCAAAAAGTGAAAACAATCTTTTTCATGGCTACCTACGTTAAAAGTGAAAATAAGAGAGAAAAGCATCCATAACTCCGTTATTTTTATGAATAACTATATCGAGTATTATATCGTTGAAAAGCTCTAAAAATGGCCGATTTTTTGAGGTCATAGCCAACTATGGTTTCCATTCCAAAAAAGAAAAGTTTGTGTCATATCTCAAAAACGAGTGCTATCACACAATCGACGACTTGACAATCATATTCGGGATACAATTCCCTTCAATTTTGATATTTACACCTTTTTTATAAAATCAAAAACAAAGGAGCTAGAGGGATTTGTGTAAATCGACAGAATTTCGTTTTTTCAAAATATCTAGTAAGCCATAACTTTTTACCAAAATCCGAAAGTGTCGTTAAATTGGGCCAGTAAAATTACAAATCTTTCCCAATTTAACCATTGCTCTATCTCCGCTAGTTTCCGAGATCCCCATATTGATCATCAAAAACAACTCACCCTATATATATATATATATATATATATATATATATATATAATAAAATTAATTATATATATATACATATATATATAATTAATTTTATTATTAGTTCAGTTTTAATTCCGTTTGCGTAAGAACAACAACAAATCGCTCTTAGGTGTCTATGATTAGCGAAAACATGTATTCTCTATAAATTATGATGTTTAATTGTTACATGATTACCTCACAAGCAAACTCACAATAGATTATGTAAAAGTGATTAATAAATTATTTATTTATTGAATTATTATTATTATGCTACGCTTCCGATAAATAAAACAAATTATATTAAAAATTTAATTATAATTCTAATATTTAATTTCAATAACTCTTTGAAAATTGATTATCAAAGATAGTCATCGAGGGGACTATAAAGGAAATATTATAACGAAACACATAGGTATTTAAAATTTATCAATATTAATTGAAATTAGGTCATTTATTTAGCTAGTACTCGGTAAACAATTTATTAACAAAATAAGATTTGTTGAAAAAATTATAGTACACTCAAATATTCCGATTGACTTTGACTCCACTTTAAAGTTACTTTCATTGAAGTGTTGGATACTGTGAGTGGTATTTTCTCGGCTTATATTAGTGCCACAAAAAAGTTTTATGTTCGAGTTAAGATCTTTAAAATATCAGAAGATATAAACCTGGATATATTTAGCTGTAGGTACTATCTGGTTTCACTTGAAACAGGATAAATGCCAAATACGAAAACCACAATCAATCAACCAACCAACCAAAAAAACAAAACCAATCCAGAATATTTGTGTTCTCTTGTAAATACATACATAAGTAGACAGATAAATTACAAGAAAGAGTAAAAAAGAGAAAAATAATCTCTTCCGACTTAAAACATTTATAACAAAATGAAAATTTCTGTGACTGGAAAATGCAGTACTTGTGAAAAGTTGCGGGTAAAATTAATTGCATTGAGAGTTAAAAAAAATGCTTGGAACCGTCGGTTTTTATTTCTAACACTAGGTTGACCTTTATGTATGTATGAATGTATCTATGTAACGGAAACTTTCAACGTAATTTTCACCAACTTAAAGACAATTTGCAAACGTATCAAGGGTAGTAGACAATACAATTATTATATAATTTTATTATAATTTCCTGACTGGGATCATCAGAATAAAAAGAAAATATCTAGACTAGTTTGCAGGTTAATATTTGAATTATTAAGACAAACGTATTATAGTGGACCGTTTTTAAGTTTTATTTGAAAAAAAAATTGAAATTTTGAGTAAAAAATAATAAAAGTTAAAAAAAAACTGAAAATAATTTTGATACAATAAACTTCGAGAAAAATTGTATAATAAATTCAAAATAAAATTTAAGTTATTAACAGAATAATTGGATTCAGAATATAAAGCGTGGAGATTCCCCTATATTTTCATAACTCTTCTCTCACAAATAGTTGCCAATAGAATAATTGTAAAACTTAAATTAATATATCAAGTATCCCGAGTATATATTCAAATATTTGTTTTAATTTTATTGTGGTATTATTGGAATGACATATTAATGATCAAAGGCAAAAGGAAACATTTTCTTTCAAAAAAGCAAATAGAAGCTAAGTAAACTAGCTCTCCTGTCCATGCAAGTCTATGATCAAACAAAAGAAGAAAATCCAAAATTTGTTTTTATATTCAAAGATATTTCTGATTGTGCCAAATCTATAGATACCATAGAATAAATGCTCAACGAAATATCTCAAAACTAGACTCATTAAGCTTTCAAAGCTTTCTTTTTGCACCTCGATCTAACCATTTTCCAAAAATCATAAACAATGAAGGAATTTTCTTAGATTCCTTAATTTTTTTCAGTAGGTAAGCATGATTTTCACAATTACAATATATGGAGCCACAAACAAAAAGTATTTATTTGTTAGAGAACCCTATTATCTCATGATTTTGTCAATTTTCTATTTCTTTATAGTTCTAAATGATCTATATACAGGGCTTCACTATGAATTTTACTATATGTAAAATATCATAAAAGCAATATTGAGGATAAATAAAAAATATATATTTCACCTAAAAATAATCCTTTCGCTAATATATTCAGTGAAACCACATCACACGCACAGTTCGTGAATATGCATGTTACATATATTTTTGTAAAACAAACAATCCGAAAAGAAAGTTCACCCGGTAATTATCAAACGGCACGCGGCAGTAGCAAAAGAGCGTTGCAAACAATAGGTCTATTAGGAATGCATCAAACTATAACACTGACTGACTGTCGGCTCAGTTTCTACTGTCAGATTGTAGAAATTCACTTCTAAAGTGGTCACACTCCGTTAAACACCTTGTATATGAGAGATATCTATACTAATCAAATCCAACTTCACCTATTACAAGAATCTTCAACGGCAATAGGTATGTTATGTTGCGACATTGTGCCACGATTTTTTTAACGGAATCGTGCTTTCCACTTGTGCATTTGGAATAATTTGCCCAACAATATTTCACAAGACTTCAGTTGGATTTTAGGCGACTTATCTAAGAAACTTTAATATTTTTATAATGAGATATCTGCCCCATTTTCCGGGTTAGTGTTAAATCATGTTTTTGGCTTGAATGTTATCAGGCTGACAGCAGTTTAATAATGGAAATCCTGTGGAACCAGTTTCATTTTACCCCATGAAGATGACAACTTAGAGTTGTTGAAACAGCATTGAGTGTTTTACAGAATAATTAGCTGTTAGGGTACAAAATTATGTTTTTCTACGCCATTTTTTTTTTGTTGCTATTTACTATATTAATTAGGTATTTTATCGCGCTAGAATTATCATCAGCACAGATAAGTACTAGAGTAACAGCGCGCTTAAATATTATCAAAATCCAACCTACAGTTTTTGCGTGATACCTATTTAAACTCGCAGGCAGCATTTAAACAGGTTGAATTGTGCATTTTCAATTTTTTTTCTATTTTCTATGCAAACTGAGATATTTTATCGCAAATAAAAGTTTATTATCCTGGCATACTAAAATGCCTGCATTAATTGTATCAAAATCCTTGATACGTGTGAATATACGGACAAACAAAAATTAAAAAGAAATATGTTTTGTATTCTATGTCGATGACTCCCTGTGCCACTATCTAAGTTTTCAAAAAATATTTTATGTATGGTAATGATGAAATTGCCTTGTAACAATATAGCTTAAATATTATTTTTTACTTTGATATATAAAGACTGAAGCTTTTCTCGTTTTTTTTTTCCAATTTAAAATTTAACCCTAAAAAGTTTTATCTTCTAAATTATTCTTAGTGGATTATTCCAATCCTTCGTTTCATCACGTAAAAGTGAGTTAAAAGAGCTTCATTAATTTATCGTGTGGATTTACGTAAACCCAAATGGCATCTATTAAGGTTTTTTCCTGCGTCTGCAGATTAGTCACCAGCGTTTACTGGAAAAACGGCTTAAACAATTTTAATGATTTAAACTGCATTTTATTAAGGAATATTATAAATTTCCATATCGAGAGATTTATTATTTTCTAAAAAATCAAAAAAAATGTTATAAAGGAGTGCAGTTAAATGAATTTCACTGAGTTCTCTAAAACGAATCGATCAATTTGAGTATTTTAAATTGTATTCTACAAGTAGGTACATATTCCGAACAGATTCCGTATATTTTTAATAGCGCAAAACATACCGTTTTCAATAAAAAAATATCTCCAAAAAACGGCAAATGTCAAACAAATTTCTAAAATTAAACGTCTAGATATGTCATAAAAGAATATTATCTGTACAGAGTTTTGTGTCTTCATTTTGTTACATTAAAGCCAGTTCTTTTTTAAATTAAATTGTAAAAATTCTAATATATTATTATTGATTCGGAGGTATTCCACTTTTATGTAATGTAAAATAAATTACTCTTCTACAATTGGACAAATAAAGAAAAAAGTCCGCAAATTTCAAATAAATGTATTTACAAATTGAAATGTCAAGATATCTGAGAAAATAGTTGACTACGCAATAAGTTTAAACTGTTTTCATTTTGATTCATTTAAGGCGTTCTTTTTTAATTATAAATTATAATTATTCTTTACTATATTTACTATGTACAAACCTTATTAATTTATAATAAAGACACCGCCTAATTCAAAATTTATCAACTGTTTTTTACTTTCTTTATCCAAAAAATTTAAATAACGAATTGGACATGATTATGTCATTTTTAATAAATCAGTCCGGAAATTCGGCATTAAAATCACCGAACAGTGAGCACAAAACAAATTGGATTTGAATTCGTATTGTTTCGTTTTCGGTTTGTTGACTAATTGGAAGGAAAGTTTGTTATAATGTTGGCAAAGGAAGAATGGATGTCTTGCACAACTTCTTAACACGTACAAATCCTTTGCTGTTACTTGTTTTTTCTTATTGTTTCGTTATACACTGCACTCGATCTAATCGAGTTTCACAACGGTTTCCGATTTGTCGAAACCTTTCAAAATATTTTATTGGTACTCCGATCGGATTAGAACATTCTAAGATATTTTTTTATGATAATAACAAGTTGGACATATGACAATATGTACAATAAGAAGAACATGAAAAATAATTATTTGCAAAAAAATAAAGTTCATAAATTTACTATTTTCGGTTCATAACCTCTCTAGACAATAGAAATGAATGTTTATTTATAAAAGTTATTAAGAATCAATCACTTACGAGACCCGTGACGTGCAAATTTCGAGAATTATTTCAAAAAAATGGAAATTTATCATGAAAATATGAAAAGTTTATCCAAACTATAGGAAAAGAAAGTTCTTTATAATAGGTAATTATGGGTCCCGCTTCGAAAACAACAATTTATAGACGCGAGATGTAAAGACTGACATCTAGGATTTTCGGGGAAACTATCACACAGAGGTTCCGAAACTCCTAGGTTAGTATGTCACGATAAAATTTCAGGTTGCTTCACCTATCAGAGATATTGAATACTCTCTTCGCGTACAAAAAATGACACCTCGAAGAGAGTATTCAATATCTCTGACAGGTGAAGTAACCGGAAGCGCAACTGATGAAGATTCCTAACCAGACACAATATATAGCATATACAGGGTGAATTTTTTTTGATGATCAGTATGGGGATCTCGGAAATTAGGGGAGATAGAGCAACGGTTAAATTGGGAAAGATTTGCAGTTTTACTGACCCAATTTAATGACACTTTCGGATTTTTGTAAAAAGTCATGGCTTACTAGATATTTTGAAATAACGAAATTCTGTCGATTTAGTCAAATCCCTCTAGCCCCTTTGTTTTTGATTTTATAAAAATAGTGTAAATATCAAAATTAAAGGGAATCGTATCCCGAATATGATTGCCATGTCCTCGTTTGCGTGACAGCTCTCGTTTTCGAGATATGACACACACTTATCTTTTTTTGAATGGAAACCATAGTTGGCTATGACCTCAACAAATCGGACATTTTTAGAGCTTTTCAACGATATAATACTCGATATAGTAATTCATAAAAATAACGGAGTTATGGATGCTTTTCTCTCTTATTTTCACTTTTAACGTGGCCAGCCATGAAAAAGTTTGTTTTCATTTGAGAGTAATTCCATTAGTAGTGCTGAACTGACAGTCGATATTGACCAGTTTTCGTGATAAAAGAAAAACTGAATATGGTGGAATGTTATATCATATGCCATAAAAATTCAGTTCGTGCAGCTGAGGAATACATTCATAGATATATTAATCGTCGTCAACCTGCTCTATGTACATTTTTAGAGGCTTTATGATAGTTTACGCAGATATGGATCTTTTACTAAACCACCAAAGCAGCAGAAATCAATGTTTTGGCGATGGTAAATCAAAATCCATCTACATCAACTCATGAGATTGCGGCAGAAGCTGACACATCTCAACGAACTGTAGTTAAGGTACTGAAACCGCACAAGTTCCACCCGTACAAACTTTCAGTTTCTCAAACTTTGCATACTGGTGACGAATATCGACTTATTTTGTTTTGTACATGGTTTAGAGACATGTGCCTTCACAATCCACAGTTTCCATTAAAGGTGTTTTGGTCAGATGAAACTAGATTTACTAACTGCGGTATGTTCAATAGACACAATGAGCATATCTGGGCTAAAGAATACCCTTTCCATGTAGAACAAAGACGACCCCAGATAAAATTTGGTTTTAATGTTTGGTGTGGTATCATAGGGTCTACTATTCTGGGGCTTTTTCTCTATGACGAATCACTTACTAGGAAGCGCTACTTGCAATACACTTTTCAAGACATGTTGCATACTTGGAATTTGAGGCTCGTTTAGAAATTGAGTGGTTCCAACATGATGGAGCACCTGCTCATAACTCGTTATTAGTAAGATAACACTTAGATAATATCTATCCAAACTCTTATATAGGAAGACTAATGACCACTCCGGTCTCCCGATTTGGCAGTGATAGACTTCTATTAATGAGATGCGCTAAAAAACAAAGTATACAAAAGAAAGTATGAGACAGTTGGTGACCTAAGAGAGGCGGTATTACAAGCAATTGAAGAAATCGACATGAGGAAAGCGGTAATGTCAATCTTAAAAAGATGCAATTTTTGTCTAAATAACAATGGTGGACTTTACGAACATAAATTGTAACCATTATTATGTACTTGAATTTCTTAAGTTTTTAGTTTTTTCGTTATATCTGATATACCTAATAAAAAAATCGTTCAATGTTAAAAGTGAAAATAAGAGAGAAAAGCATCCATAACTCCGTTATTTTTATGAATAACTATATCGAGTATTATATGGTTGAAAAGCTCTAAAAATGTCCGATTGTTTGAGATCATAGCCAACTATGGTTTTCATTCAAAAAAGATAAGTTTGTGTCATATCTCGAAAACGAGAGCTGTCACGCAAACGAGGACATGACAATCATATTTGGGATACAATCCCTTCAATTTTGATATTTACTCTTTTTTATAAAATCAAAAACAAAGGAGCTACAGAGATTTGACTAAATCGACAGAATTTCGTTTTTTCAAAATATCTAGTAAGCCATGATTTTACAAAAATCCGAAAGTGTCATTAATTTGTGCCAGTAAAACTGCAACTCTTTCCCAATTTAACCATTGCTCTATCTCCGCTAGTTTCCGAGATCCCCATACTGATCATAAAAAAACTCACCTGTATGTTCTCTTTCTTACAAAAAAATGACACCTCGAATAGAAGATAGTAAAAAATTAATTTGTTGGTTAATAAAAAATGAAAATTGCAAGCTGCCAAATCTGAAATTCTGAATGAAAATATTTCAATTTATTGTACATGAAAGGTCAGAATCTTTAACATGTACGATGGTCGAAGTACATTTTTTCACTTTTCACCTACATTCTTGCACTGATTTACAGCGTTCTCTTTATTTCAGAAATACAAACCTTAGACCGCTCTAGGTCATCGTTTAAAAAATATCTTTGTGAAAGATATTAATCTTTATTAAACATTTCTGTGACATGTATCTTTATCAAATTTATACGCGTCGGCCTATCTTTTACATAAAAAAGTTTAGAGTGTAATATTAGATATAAAATAGCAACAAAATGTTAATTGCCTACAATGAAAATTGTTAGTTTAATTGTGTGGATGTACAAAGACTGTAAAGGAAAACACGAACTTATATAAAAAGTTTATTTATTTGTTTATAAAGAATTTTTCTAGCATGGCCAACATAGATACACTTGTTTTGCATATTATCCTCAACGCAAAACAGATTTAGTCCTCGTGTTGCTTGAAAGGCTTGTGCTATTTGTGTCGGAATATAGTTGAAGTTTGGTCTATACGTGTACTAACTCACCAAAAAAATCTTCAGATGATGTTGCACAAAATAGCAATCGTGTTCATAATTCATTACAATTATTTTTAATAACTCTCGAAATTAATATTAATTACGCTAATGGCAGTTAAATTACAGAAGCTTTCTCTAAAAGAATACAAGTTTGTTGTGTTCTGTAAAAAAATATTTATTTTTACCTAGTGACACAGTCAGCAATTCATCATCCAATATTAAATTTTCTGTATGCTCAGTGGGGCGTGCTCTAAAAAGTGGGATAAAATACGACAAAAGTAACGCGTTTGAATTGAGAGTATGCGAAAAAACCGTTGAGCAATTAGTGTGCAAGAACAACAATCATACGAGCCGTCACGAGTAAGATGATTTATTTTTTATAATGTTAAAATGCCATAACATTACCTTCTAGAACAGTTACATAAAATTGTATTCTATTTATATTAGAAATGTTTTAAAGTGAGGACACAAAATATGTTCATTTAAAACAGAATTAGCTAAATATAATTTTAATTTAAATTCTTGTGACATAAAATTTCAAACTTAACAGGAAATTGAATTCGAATAACAAGATTTTCATTACAACTTGAATTTGAGCATGTTACTGGTTTGACACAAAATATAAACATTATGGAAGAAGATGAAGTTATCTGAAATGAATTTCTTCATCGAAAACAATGGAAGTTCAAAACAACAAGGGCATCGCCAGGTAGGAGCGATCACGACATAACCATTAGCTCTTAGGCTTCTTTGCCTAACTGATGAGACCCAAATGGTCGAAAGTTTCCATATCCACCCTAAAACATCGTTGGGTTTAGGTGAAACCCGAATCCCAGTTTACCGCTTCGAATTCATGACAAAAGCAAAGAACTTTTGGAATTTCGCAAATCTCCACGAATTTTGTGGCGTGGTTCATTTTGTTAAAAGCAAAAGTCTTAGAATCCAATGAAGTAAAAGTATTCTTTGGTTCGAAATCATGTAAAGTTTGGAGCTTGTTTCGACTTTAGTTCGTCTTCTTCAGCCAGCCAAAGTACACAGACAATTAAAATTTAGTAGAATATTCTTTGAGATGTTGAAAATCTCTAAAAATTTGGAAAAAACAAAAGTAAGACGTAAGTCAAAGATAAAAGTCCTACAACCTTTGTGTCCGGATTTCTCAAAGTTTCACACAAACTGGCGGACTTTTGTCTTTGACTTATGTGGGACTTTCGTCTTTTCCAAATCTTTTACGATCACTGACACTTCGTTATATGTGAAATAAAACCTATAATTATTTATTTCAGTTAGTACCTAGTGTATTAAACGCATACTTCCAACTATATTAATAGAAAATTTCTATCTGCTCCCTTTCTAGACGAAAGACTAGCCTACTCCCGCGACGCTATTGCAAAATAATATAAACAAGCTTCAATTGCTAATGTTAGGACAAGAACCCCTGTAAAGCTGGGACGGGTTGCTATTTATTGATAATTTGCAAATTTGGGCGGCGTTTGTATAGCAAGATATTCAAAATGTTACTTCGTTGTGTCGTACATTAGGTATTTTCCGGGGTCTTTTATTTATTAACCGACTTCCAAAAAGGATGAGGTTAAAAATTTGTTGCGTATTTATTTTTGTATGTATGTTACCTGATTTTTTCTCCTGTGGAGAACTGTTTTGAATGAATATGGTCTTGTTTAATAGAGTATATATCCGGATTTGTGAAACTTCAAATTTGGGAAAAGAAATTCTATTGATAAAGTGATGAAAATTGTGAATGAACAAATGCGTGCATGGAAATCGACCAATACCCCTAACATATTGGTCTATTTTTTGAAAACCCCTTATAGATGTGTATCGTTGGCCAAGGATACACAAAAGAATGTTTTTAATTTTAATGTTACACCTTTTGATCATCAATCTATCCAACCCTGCGGAAGAAATTAGATTTTTCGATTTTCGTCCAGCTTTTAGGAATTTCGCTGCTCTGTGCGTCTGTCCCATTATAGGATTAGATCTTTTAAACTATGCAATGGATTTTAAAGCGGTTTTCATCAGTAGAAAGCGTTGTTGAAGAGGAAGTTTTATTTGTATAGTTTTATATACTTTTGGGTTAATTTGTTTAAATATGATGACAATTGTCCAATCAATTTGTAGCTGCTATACTCGCTCGGCGATCTAACATGAGAGAGCATACTACATCAGCCCGTGCAAAGCTGGAGCGAGCCAGCGCGTCTCAGAGATATCAATTCTTCGTCAAATAAATTAAAGGTGTTTTGTTTAGGCTACACAAATAAAAACTATTTAAATCAACGTATTGTTAATGGTGTATGCAACAAAATAAGAGAAGGCTTGGTGAATATTTTCCCAAAACCCAGAAAAAAAAATTCAGGATAGTAAATACTCAAGGAAGATTCCTAGGTGGTCTCATATACTTTTCTGCAACGTGCAATTTGCAGTTTTGCACAAAATCGCCGAAAATTTGAATATTCTTAACAAAAATGTCATCGAAGTGACGTAACGGACATTTCCTCATAAATATTTTAATTCCAACGTAATAGTGCGGGAATTCTAGACACTGGAAGTTTTGTTTGCGAATTTGAATATTTTCTATGTACATCTCAAGCATATAGGTAGTAACGCATAATATTTTCGGCTCCTTAAATCAATGAGTACCAAGCTCGTTTTGTTTGTAAACCAGGCAAATATCTTTTTAAATGGAAATTTTTCCATTTTGCGAAGACGGTGCTTTTAGTGTCATATTTTCCCGGCCTAATAGAAAATTCAGTAACAACACAATGTCAAGCTCTAAACTGCTATTTGGTACGATTATATACAGGGTGTTCAGATATAGCAAACAAAATCACAAAGTAAAGTGTTAGAAGGAGTTGCATATATATGATGATTGAAATATAGGACGGAGTAGATTGATTATTACAGAAGGCAGTTAAACACATTATGGTGTTCCATAGGCAGCCGTATATATAGGAGGTTGGAATATAGGGTGGAGTGGAAGTTTGATGATCTAAAAATGATGGAAAAAATGTGGAATTAAAATTATATAGGGTGATTAATAAACTGTCATATGATGTGGCCATAAACAAATCATATACAGGATGGTTGAAATATATGCTGGAGTTATATTTATACAGTGTAATTAAAAAATATATTTATTTCATAGCCCATAAGAAGTTATACATAGTGTGGAGAGGAGTTAATGTTATACAGGGTGATAATACAAAGTGTTAAAAATTAAATAATTTATTTTTTCAAACGATGAAGTGATTTTGTGGAGGAGTTTAATCCAATGCTACTATAAGCGTTTAGGAAGACTAATGTGGAAGTAGCCTTTTAAAAGCGATAATTTTGGGAAAAAATATTACAAGACTCACGGAAAAAAAATTATGTTAACATTTACTATTTGTTGCTTTATCTTTTTTTTCACAAAAAAAAACGCCAATTTGTTGTCGTCTGTCGATAATTTTACTTCCATGAAATTGTCTGCCGACAATTTACACATTTTTCTAGCAACAAAGCGTCAATGTTAACACATTTTTTATCCGCGAGTCTTGTATTTTTTTTCCAAAATTATCGATTTTGAAAAGCTACTACTACATTAGTCTTCCTTATTATTCGAGAACATTAACAGAACTTTTGCAGCTATTCAAATATCATGTACCTTATACATCATATTTTATGTAGCCAGCTCTCCGTCTATAACTACTAAACATTTTCATAAAAAAAATAATTACGGATTGGGAAATAAGTCATGGTTATTATGCTTTATTAACATTTGTAATAGGAACAACATGGAAACCACAGATTTGTCACGAAATAGCCTATACGATAATGTATTCATGTTTGTGGTCGCCTAAATTATTAACATCAACATACATCACTTGTCCACACGTGTCACTTCTTCGTCGGAATATTTTCATGACTTCTTGTACTGCACGTGGACCCAACGTTGATGGTATTGAACTTTTGTTTGTTAATATTGCATGTTGCGGTTAATAAGTGGCCCCTCAAATTCGGCCTTGATGCTACACATAAATATGTGTAATAATAGAACTCGTTTTGGAGTTTAGGTAACAAATGAGATCACAATTTTGGGCGAATTTACAGTTTGTCTTCGCGCGTTTAATCTGATTAAGTGGCGCTAGCTGGTGTGTCGTGGGTGGTCTACATTTGCTTGTTTCGAAAACTTTTGTGACTGTAAGTGACATACTATCTTTTATTTTTTAGTCCAATTCAGATATTATTATATCTACCCAAGAAAATCTATTCTCCCTATTTCAAACTGTTTCAAACAAATTATTAGGTGAGTAAACACATTAATACCAAGAACTTTGCTAATTAAAATCAAATTATTAATTTTGAAGACGCGAGATGTAAGACCGACATTATTAATGTTAATTCCAAATTTAAATGCAATGTCAATTGACATTACCAAAAAAAAATCAAGCGACGAATATAGTGCAAAACATTCAAACAACCATTGTTCGACAACGATTCCTGATAAGGAATCGAAACGTCACAAAAAAACAATAAAAACCATTGCGAGGAGAGAAAATCCCAGATGAACATTCAAAATAATCCATTTACCTCCTCAATCATTTAGAAACTACTTAGGAATGCGGTATGGGCCAACTTCAATCAACAATTTTAGAGAACTCGAAGGACTAAACAAGAAATTAGCACATTCACAAAATAGATTGTTAATTTACCAAATTTGGCCAAGAAGTAAAGGTTTCATACCACCTTTCTAATAGAGATATATTCAAATGTAAAACCTTAACATGTGTTCAAAGCTAACTATTTTGAACACACCTTGAGATAATTTTCAGAGGCTACATGACCTCTAAGTTAACGCCATCCAAACCCATAGATGACTTGTTAATTTTTTTATTATTTGCTTTTAGAGAATTGAACTCATATTTATACGTCTTCTAATTTCAAGATATGACTGGGTAATAATGTCATATTAACGGAATGTTTTAAAGAAAAATGGCTATATGGTGATTTTTAGATGAGTTTGCATGTTAATTTGAGACACATATTGAACGTGAGCTCTGTATTATTTAATGCCAATACATAATATCGTTGAAATAGAAAATAGAAAATCTTTATTAAATAGGTAACCCTAATATACAAACAACATTACAAACTACATTTTTTTGACAAACAATAACAAGACAATTTTTAATAACTACAAACATAATACAAAAACCAACTTAAAAAATATTTAATAAAATAACTATATCATCCAGAAAATTATTTTTTAAACTTACTGAAAGCTGTCAAATTACGTCTAAAAATTTGAGTATTCTTGTAACTCTTAATGTGTTCATTATCCAGTTATAATGGGTGGTGGATACATAGAAATTATTTGCACCTTTTGTTTGGTAGTCATGAACCTGGTGTCTGCGTGTAATTAATGTGTTTAAATATTTGGGTGCATTTTCGGACATAATTTTAAATATAAATACCGTCGACAACAAAAACAGCCTGCCTTTAATTGTCATAAAGTCATTAAGTTAATAGGCGTATATCGGATACATCTGAGAGTATGATACGCTTTGCTCTATTTTGTAATTTCTGCAATGAGCCAATACTGTTATTAATATATTGAAAATGTCGTTTATGTGTTAAACAATTATCTAATACAAAACCCAAATATTTGACTTCATCAATAATTTCAATGGCTTCATCATTAATATGAATATTAATATTGTTTAATTGTATTTGTATTGTGTAGTTACTACCATTGCTTGGGTTTTACTAATATTTATTTTGAGTTTGTTCATTTTACGTACAGCTGTTTCTAGGTTTTCATCACTGACAGCAATCAGTGTAACGTCAGCAAATACATTCAAAAATTCCCAATTTGTTAAATAGTTTATCTCATTGAAATATAAAATAATATAGCAGTGATCCTGTGGAACACCTGAATGAACGGGTATTTCACTAGAGCAAAAACCATTTACTTTGTTCTCTGTGACCTATTTTGTAAATGCAACTTTGCCAGCAAAACCATAGAGCTTTAACTTTTTTAAGAGGAGTTTCAAAGGCATGACAGAAATCTAAGAAGATAGCTATGATGTATTTATTTTCATCTATTTACTAACTGTTAACTGTAAAGCAGTTTCATAGGAATGCTTTGCCCGAAAACCTGATTGATAGTCCAAAAGAATTAACTTTTTTTCTACGTATTCACTAATTTGCTTAAATACAGCTTTTCCAATATTTTCTCTAAAGGAGCTAGAGTATTAATAGGTCTCTAAAATTAGAGGCATCATTGTTGTTAATAGTTTTTTGAATTGGAACAACAGGACATACTTTTAGTTTATTTGGAAACGTATCATAAGCAAGAAATGTATTTACATAATTTAATAAAACATGGCCAGTACAACAAAATATTGATTTTAGTACTTTATTATTCATTAACATATCAGAAATAATCACTTGTTATCTAGTCCACGAATGACTTTGATAATGAAACATATCAAAGTTGTTTATTTTACAATTTAATTGTGGAAGGTTTATATACAAGGTGGTTGAAAATAGAAACATATGCATTAATAAATTGGTTGAAATATATGACGTTGTGGAATTATAATATATACTGGGTGGTTAAATATATAGTGGACTGGAGAAAAGGTATAGTTATACAGGGTTGTTAGAAAAAAAAAGATTGAAGAAATAATTAATCTGTAACTTAAGAAAATTATTTATTGACAACCATATTTGCGTTTCAGATGGAATCAAAGAAACTTGTTATCACCAATTGTGTGTTCCTTTCTTTGGTAGTGATCTCCAAACAACAAATTACCTGTCCTCAAGACTACGCTGAGGTACCGACGAAATATGGGCCTGTTAGAGGTATACGAGCACTGTCAAGATTGGGTAGGCCGTTCTTTTCTTTTCGCGGAATACCATATGCTAAACCCCCAGTAGGTGAACTCAGATTTAAGGTAAGTACAGCATAAATATCTTAATTAATATCAAGTTGATCAGAAAATAATTATTTTGTTGTTTGCTGATACCTGTTAGTATTTATTTAATTTTTAATTTATCGACCAGACTGGCCTAAAACTAAATAAATTTAATATGGCTTAGTAAGTATTGTCAATACCTTTCAAAAGAGTTATCACTTGCCGTAAGGGACTATTTAAAATAACTGGCCACAGTGACCCTGTGACGTCATCTATTGCTGTTACGTCACCTGTTACTATTAGTAGGAAAGTTGACAATTGTTTATTTTCTCCATTTAAATTTTATTAGCATAAATATAACCGGTGGGGGGGGGAGAGGAGTTTTGACTGGCACTGTATATACTTTTAACAAGTTAAATGTTATTAAAGGCTCCTGAACCTCCGTATTTCCATTCAGAACCGTGGGACGCAACCAAAGAAGGTCCCATTTGTATACAAAAAAATTATTTCTTTGCTAATCACGAAGTGATGGGTCAAGAAGACTGCCTTTACATCAACGTATATTCACCAGAGGTAACTACATACATATACTATATCTGGCAATAAGTAGATTTTACACACATTTTTAAATAATTGTAGACCTACGATTTGTTACCTGTGATGGTTTTCATCCATTGGGGAGGGTTTTTAGCAGGACGAAGTACTAGTGATTACATTGGACCTGAGTACCTCATGGATAAAGATGTGATATTAGTTACCTTTAATTATCGTTTAGGACCATTAGGTAATCAAAATAATTTATTTTGTTATTTCATCATTTTTTAAACACATTTTCTATATGTTGCCAGAAATACAAATCTGTTTAATAATATTTTGTTAGCTATGTTAACTTGTTTTCTAGAACTTCTGCTGGTTAGTTAAAAATTTAAATTCAACATGTAACTTCCATTCTAGAGACATTCACGTCCATGACACAATATTAACGACAGATGTAATTAAAAGAATTATCTTTTTAACCGACTTCCAAAAAGGAGGAGGTTATCAATTCGCCGCGTATTTTATTTTCACTTTTTTTGTATGTATGTTACCTGATTTCTTCTCCTATAGTGCACCGTTTTGAATTAATATGGTCTTGTTTAATAGAGTATATATCCGGATTGGTGAATATTTGGAAAAGAATTCTATTGGTAAAGTGATTAAATTTGTGAAGGAAAACATGCGTGCATGGAAATCGACCAATATCCTAATATTCTTATTCCTTATGGATGTGTATAGTTTTTTAACGTTTAAACTATTAAGGAAGATCCTAAGGTGATCTCATATACTTTTCTGCGACGTGCAACTTGCAGTTTTGCAGAAAATCGCCGAAAATTCCAAAATTCTTATCAAAAATTTCATCGAAATGACATAACGGACATTTCCTCATAAATATTTTAATTCCAACGTAATAGTGCGGAATTTTAGGCACTGGAAGTTTTAATTGCGAATTTGAAAATATTCTATGTACATCGCAAGCATATAGGTAGTAAAGCATAGTATTTTCGGCTCCTTAAATCAATGAGTACCAAGCTCGTTTTGTTTGTATACCAGGCAAATACCTATTTAAATGCAAATTTTTCCATTTTGCGAAGACGGTGCTTTTGGTTGTCACATTCTCCCCGCCTAATAGAAAATTGAGTGACAACACATGTCAAACTTTAAACTGCTATTTAGTGCGTTTATAGACAGGGTGTTTAGTTATAGCAAACAAAATCACAAAGTAAAGTGATAGAAGGAGTTGCATTTATTTGAAGATTGAAATATAGGGCGGACTAGAATGATAGTGGTTCGTAGGCAGCTGTATATACAGGATGGTTGGAATATAGGGTGGACTGGACGTTTGGTGGTATAAAAATGTTGAAAAAAATGTGAAATTAAAATTATATAGGGTGATTAAAAAACTGTGATATGATGTGGAAATAAGCAAATCATATACAGGATGGTTGAAATATATGCTGGAGTTGAATTATATTTATGCAGTGTCATTAAAAAACTATTTCTTTTATAGCCCATAAGATAGATATTTTTGTATCTAACCCAGCTGTTCGTAATTATAAATATTATGTAATATCAATATAATTTATATCGACATTACATCTTCACCACAACTAATTTCAGTTAGATCATAAAATAAAATTTTGGTGTAGGGATTACATTGTAAATGGCAAATTTTTTAATCATCTTAACAATTTCTAGGATTTCTAACAACACTTGACGACGTTGCTCCAGGAAATTACGCCTTGAAAGACCAAGTCCTAGCTTTAAAATGGGTACAGGAAAACATCGTTCAATTCGGAGGAGACAACGGTAGGATAACGATATTTGGTCAAAGTGCTGGAGCTGGCAGTGTCCATTACCACTTACTCAGTCCTCAATCTAGAGGTGAGTCTATATATTTTATGTATTCTCTATTGTACAATTGTATTTACCAATACAGGACTCTTCCACAGAGCTATCTCACAGAGTGGCAATGCTTTAGCTGTGTGGGCAGCTCTAGGGAATGCCCAACAAAGTGTGGTATTACCCATACAAGCAAATCTTATTGGATGTGGAGAGCATGTTGGAAACAGCCAGGATTTGATATTGTGCATGAGAAATGTTTCAGCTCATGATTTAGTAGAATCTCAGGATAAATTCAAGGTGATAAAATATACTTCAGAATTTGAACTGAACTTCTTCTTGAAACTTTTTTGTAGACATTCCACGTAGACCCGTTAACAGTTTATACAACTGTGAAAGAAGTAAAAACGGTTGCCAACCCCGAACCGTTTTTAACCAAACATCCTATTGAGTACATTCAAGAGGGTCAATTCGCTAACGTGCCATGGATTTTGGGAATTGTTGAAGATGAAGGCTTACTCAAAGTCGAAGGTAAGACAAATGGGCTATCTTTCAACAATAAAATATTTATTTATTTGTTTAAATATACAAACTAAAACTAAAACAAAAATCTTCCATGAAGGAAAGACAAACTAAATAAAATAATAGAGACAGTAAAAATGCTAGATTTTATTTGAATAAGTTGAAAATTACTCAAACTAACACGATTTTATATCATGTATTTTTAGTAGATTAAGGCACAACAATTTGACTCTTGTTTGTGTTGACTTATTGATTTGTCGTTTATTTTTTTAGAGCTTTTGCGTTCCAGAAAAATAAGAGAAGATTTAAACGCAAATTTCGAGTCCATATTCACCAATACATTGATGGGGTTGTCTCTGAGCACCAATGATACCAAAATGTTGTATGAAGATATTAAAAAGCAGTATTTACTGGGAAATGACTTTGTAGATGTTTCTAACCCTGATAGTATTCGGGGATTTA
This sequence comes from Octodonta nipae, assembly GCA_034190945.1. Classification (NCBI taxonomy): domain Eukaryota; kingdom Metazoa; phylum Arthropoda; class Insecta; order Coleoptera; family Chrysomelidae; genus Octodonta; species Octodonta nipae. Next base: position 157,501,326 of record CM067218.1, read on the forward strand.
TTGACGTAAGTATTATAAAGATTCCATTTTTTAATGCACAATACTATTCTAAAAATATATTCCAATCTGTCAATTTTTAAAGCGTGTGTATCAATTTTCTCGACATAAAGAAAATAAATAAACCAATTATTTTTAAGATATATTTTTTTATATTCGGGAAACAGAAACTGTCAGATTTTTTGAGCATTGTAATTCCTAGCATTTCGAATTTCATATTCCGCAGTCAGTTATAGCGGGTAGAAGTAGACAATGCTTATGACAAATTAAAATTACCGAAATCCACCAGGTCAGACAATCAAGACATTTATCTGTTCTAAACATTTATGACTTGCGTTAAATGAAATATTTTAATTTAGGTATACACAGATAGAGTTTTTGCATATAGTGCTTACCAATCAGCAATGTTGCACGCAGCAAAAGGACATTCCCCTCTATGGTTTTACCATTTTGGATATAGAGGCAAATACACATACGGTGACTTGTTTGCTTCAACCAATGAGACCATAGACTTTAATTGGGGTAAGTGACAGAATTCTAATTACTAATTACTACAGTTCTTAACACTAAGTCGTAAGGTTTGTTCGTAGAAACCAGGTACCAGTAATTCAAACGATTTGAAAATTTCTCCCCCAATCGGGTGTTGGCACAGCCAACTGTGGAGATCGCCGATTCGCAAAGAACTTTCCAAAACGTTGGAATTATTGACAACTGGTCTCTACGAACAAGATTAGGTGCAACTACAAATTTAAAGGTACTAAGTCACATTTTATGTTAACATAATTATTAGGCATCATGCTTACCGTCAATAACATTCGTTTTATTTTCAGGAGTTTCCCATTGTGACGATCTTTTGTATTTGTTCAGATCCCCGGGTCTGTTTCCAGATCTTGACAATGACGTCGACTTTTTGACACTGGATTTTTTGACTGATATATGGACAAATTTTGCTAGACACGGGTAATTTAGATAACATATATTCTTATTACGCTTTTTGTGGTATTTTTATATTTATCAAATGTCAATGCTTCGGCAGAGTCACATTCGTTCTCTTTTTGTCACTTGACAAAACCAAAGAGACAACACTGACTAAACAATGCGAAACAACAAAGAGGACACAAAATACAGAAGAGAATGAAGAATCGATACAGAAGAGACCATAGCAGAGAGTCAAGAGAAAATCGACAAGAAAAATATGACTAGAAAGAAATGATAAGACTGATGATATAAGAAAGATGAAACAGGGGACAAGAAACAAAAAAAAAGACATAAGACAGTCAAGACAGGACAGAATGCACAAGAAAAAAGATACAAAACATTTAAACAGTGAAGAGACAAGAAAAAAGTCCCAAACGGGAATATTCAAGGCAAAAGGAGAAAAGAGTGAAGAGCCAAGGCAAAGGAGACATGACTAAAAGGAAAAGATGAGATAGCACAAACAAGACGGACAAGACAAGGATAAAGACATATACGAAAGAGACTAGAGAAGAAAATAAACATCAGGGAAGATATGGCCAAAACGATGTGATAAGACAGACAAAACTAAAAAAAAAAGAAGTTAACTAATGACAGAAAAGATAAACGACCAAACGGAAAAACTGAGTCGTGGAATAGACAAAGATGAAAGATAGAGGAGATAAATGACAGATAAATTATGGGAGAAGATACGCGACAGAAGTGATAGTGCAGAAAAAGAAGATATGACAAAGAAGAAATAAGATAGAAGGCGAGAAACAGGACGAAAAAGAAGAAACAAACAAAAAATGGGGGTTTAACAAATGAAGTACAAGACAAATCTTCTTTCCAATGAAAATAATTACACTTAAATTTCTGTCCAACATGGTAATCATAACCCTATTTAATGTATCATTTGGTCAATATTAATAATGAGGCATATTAATAATATATTTACGGGATCTTAAGGTTGTAAAATTGACAGTAGATTTTATTCATATAAAAAAAACAAAAATGCTATGATTGATATTAAAGATATATTAACCAACATTTTAAATAAATCTGTAATACTACCACGTGAAACTTTATATGTTTTCAGGGATCCAAACCCATCAAAATATCTTAGCCGGTTAGTCCAATGGCGGCCGTTAAAAATAAATGGTCTGAATGAAATGAAAAACGAAAACTTCTGTTTGCTCAACGTAACAGGATCTTATTCAACTGTTCTGGCTGCAGGACCTTCATGTGGTTTTCTCAAAGAAAGAATGTCATTTTGGTCTAGTAAAAAACTCAACGAAAACTTCGATGGACTTCAATAAATTATGGCTGTGTAAATTTACCTTTTAATGTATTATGTGTTAGTATATAAAGTACGGTACTTAATGATAAAAAATTAAAGTTAATGTTTTTATAAACTGTATATTTATTTTTAATATTTCCAAAAATACTTTTATTCTAATTTTCATCTATTTGGACCTTTAGTCATTGAGAATTGTGGTACAGATGCTTGGCTCTAGATATTGCTGCATGTGCCTCTCTTTAAACACTTACATTCTATTCTTTACGTTTACCTAGTATATGAACACTCGGTATACTTGGCCCCAGTATAACTGCTACAGAAACTTCACTGTTTATATGAACATCAAATTTTAAAAGCAAATGTATGCTGCAATTACTTCACCCTGTATACTTACACTCTATACCCTATAGACGTCCACTGTGTTTACTCTACCCTTTTTTACTAGTCTCTTTCGTGGTCAATGCTAACAAATTTCAAAGTTGTTATCAGACTCCCGTGAATTTTTCCCGGGAGCTTCAAAATTTTCTATTTTTAAATAAAACTTAGGGTTTTTGATATATTGAAGAAAAGTTGTTGAAAAATTTTGATGTAAGAAACTTCAGATAACTCTACTGGTTGGCCTATCAAAAAAAATTATAACAAATTTTGCTATTTTGAGGAAAAAATTTTCATCTTCTATAAAGGTTGTCTGTTGCGTTCCCGCAATTTGTAGTGTAGTGTTTAAATTTGACTGAATTACTTCATTGATTTTTAAACTTCTGCACCATTTCCAAAACCTTCCGTCGCGCTAATGCTAATTTTAAGTGTTTTTTGCGTGTAAAATAAAGACAGTATTCGTGATTCCTGTATTGTATTCCGAGCTATTCGGACTCTTTTTTGATTCCGTCGTAAGATGGCCGCTTTTTGTTGTTATTGTGTTACGATTCCGCGAGTTATTAGTTCCTGTCGTAACAACCGCTAAACCGCTTTCATTTTGTTTCTTTTGTGTTTGCAAAATCGCATCATTTGTTGTTAAACCCGCATTTTTGTTTGCTCAATCAATGAACATTACCTCGCTATTTTTTGTGTAACGTGTTGTCCAGACGAAGCTCTAAAATCAGTTTCTGCTGTTGCGGGGCTAGCCTCTGAAGAAAGAAGAACCAAGAAAACACCACCTGCAGAGCTTCGACGTAAAAGGTCAGTGATTAACTTTTATTTCATTTACGCGACGGCACGTGTTTTATTGATTGTTCCGCTAAAGGTCCTTCGTCAATTACATACTTGCATTGAACCAGCATAGAACTAAAACCGCAACACCTAATTCATAATTTATTTTTGATATTATATGTAAGACATTCCAATATTAGCAGGAAAACTGTTCAACAATAGTCAAATGAATGAAAAACTTTGTTTGTGGAAGCCACTACTGTGAGGTGATCAAATAAATTAATTATCGTGAATATAAAACATTTAATAAATCTTTATTTATGAATAAACTGCCCACCAAGCAAATATATTTTGTTTATCCAAATAAGCTCCATCCAAAAAAATCTCTTTTGCTGACCGCTGTACAAAATAAAATTTTGTCGATTTTGCATTTCTTCCATTTACGTCTTCTGTTCTGTATTTTTTTCATATGTTGAACTTTTGATCTGTTGAAAATTAACCTACGATACACTATTTCATATTAGGACTATCTACAAACATACTGAACATGCTTCTTAGAAGTGATTCCACAAATGTCTTAGTTGCAATTATTTCAACGTTTGATCAAATTGATTGATCAACAAGTTGCAATGATTCAAACCAAAACCTAATCAATACAGTATGAAGCTCGCCTCTTATGTTGTTACATAAACTAAGATAGGAAAAATTACACAAACTGTTTCTTTGCTTTAAAATTTATACTCTATACCTATTTTGGAAAATAGCGCCCTAAGAATCAAAAGCTACGATCTCCGGCCACAAAGGAAAGTATTATTGCTTTACATTGCAACTACAAAAACAATTATCTTTTTGCACCCCAAAATAAGAACTAATACAAACGGTGTTATAGCTTGTGGATGTTTTGTTTTTATTTGTCAAAACAAAAACTGAAAGATTTATATTTTTCAGGAAAATGTTTATGAACACTTTTTCAAAAATTGTAAATCCTTTAATTTGTTTTTTATAAAAGTCTCTAGCATGAAAATCAAGCGAGTTATGTCATAAAGTTGGTTTTTTGTTTTTTGACAAAAAAATGTACAAATTATCCCCTAAATACCCCCCTCCCCCCCTGGTGAAATTAATTGCTACACTTCACAAATCACTTGATTTACTTATTTCAAATAGGCTCAGAAAGTTTGACCGGTTGAAAGTAAGTACTTTTGAAAAAATCGAGCCTCAAGGGAATACTGTATATTTGTAATTTTGTAAAATATTGACTTTTTTTCAAAATTACTTAAAAACTATGAGATAGAGAAAATTTTGTAGAGTACAAAATTATAGGTTTTGTTCCATTTTTAACCGACTTTTTTTGTATGTATGTTACCTGATTTCTTCTCCTGTGGTGAACCGTTTTGTATGAATATGGTCTTGTTTAATAGAGTATATATCAGGATTGGTAAAACTTCAAATTCGGGAAAAGAATTCTATTGGTAAAGTGATAAAATTTGTGAATGAACACATGCGTGCAAGAAAATCGACCAATATCCCTAACATATTGGTCGATTTTTCGAAAACTCCTTATGGAGGTGTATAGTTTTTTAACGTTTAATCTATTAAGGAAGATGTCTAGGTGATCTCATATACTTTTCTGCGACGTGCAACTGCAGTTTTACAGAAAATCCCCGAAAATTCTAAAATTTCAAAAATTTCATCGAAATGACATAACGGACATTTCCTCATAAATATTTTAATTCCAACGTAATAGTGCAGGAATTTTAGGCACTGAAAGTTTTAATTGCGAATTTGAAAATTTTCTATCTACATCTCAAGCATATAGGTAGTAAAGCATAGTATTTTCGGCTCCTTAAATAAATGAGTACCAAGCTCGTTTTGTTTGTATACCAGGCAAATACCTATTTAAATGAAAATTTTTCCACATTGCGGAGACGGTGCTTTGGTTGTCACATTCTCCCGGCCTAATAGAAAAATCAGTGACAACATATGTCAAATTCTAAACTGCTATTTGGTGCGTTTATACACAGGATGTTTAGTTATAGCAAACAAAATTACAAAGTAAAGTGATAGAAGAAGTTGCATTTATATGATGATTGGAATATAGGTAAGGCCATTTTGCTGTATACACAGGATGGTTGGAATATAGGGTGGCGTGGACGTTTGGTGGTATAAAAATGTTGGAAAATATGTGAAATTAAAATTATATAGGGTGGTTAAAAAATTGTTATATGATATGGACCTAAACAAATCATATACAGGATGGTTGAAATATATGCTGAAGTTGAATTATATTTATAGTGTTATAAAAACATTATTTATTTAATAGGTCATAAGAAGTTGCATAAAGTGTGGAGAGGAATTAATGTTACACAGGACGATAATATAAAATGTTAAAAATGAAATAATTTATGGGGTAGTCCACAAGGAGTTATATACTATGGTTGAAATATAGGATGGATTTGACTCCGTAAATATGGGATGGATTCTACTACTATACGTCCTATAGTTTACAGAAGGCAGCAAACAAAATTATGCTTGTCCGTGGGCAGTCGTATGTACAGGATGGTTAGTACATAGGGTGGAATGGAATTATCTATAGTTATACAGAATTGTCAAAAAAAGTTGAAAAAAGGTTACATGGCGTGCTCCATAAGGCATAAGGCTTATTAAGTCAACGCGTACTAGTACATTTTGTTCGTAAACCAGTCAATTTAAATGAAAATGTATCATTGTGTAATGTTGAGGCTTTCGATGTTACCTGGTCCTGTCTATTAAGTGATACATACAAAATAAAAAATAAAGAATGAAAACTACCTGGGTTCAAAAAAACTAAAAAGTTGAAAATTAAACATTTTTTAAAAAATATAACCGACTTCCACCTATAATCAAAAAGTTAAAAATAATTATAACAAAATACAACTCTAGCAAATAAATAACACATTCAGTGTTGTTAGGTACCTACCCAGGAAGTAAAAAATGTAAACATTAAAAGGTGTTCATTCTGTACAAATAAATTACCTATCAATCTAGTATATTTTTGAAGTCATTAGGTTTTTTCCGCTCTGACTACCCGAAACGAACGTCAGGTTCTTTTCCGTTCGGAAAAAGTAAGGACGTGTGTGCCTTGTTGAACATTGTGTATGTAAATGGAGCATTGAGCTTTCCGTATCTGAATTCCTGATCATGAAACTGAGCGTATGCGTCCGGCCTTAGTAGTGTTTTAATGAAACCCAATAAACAGCGATAGTGAACAGTTATTTGTAAATACCTAAAATATAAAGTTTAAAAATCTTTTACTCAGCCTTTGTGAAAATTTACAATACTAGTTCTAATTCAAGAGACAAACTTTCAGCAGCACCTAAACTAAGGTTTTAATATCCACACTTTGCCTTTGTCAGTTAGTTTATTTTCATTAACACTTCAAGAGGAAGTGATTTAGTTAAAACTACTAAAAATTATATCATCGCTTTCGTAATACGATATTTTTAGCACTTTATTTATTTTAACAAAATAATGTTTTTGCATGAGATAGATTAGCAAAAATAACATTTAAATAAAATATCCTAAATCAGCATTCGCGAGTGGCGCTAGCTTTATCATTGATTGAGAGCAATTCAAATAGCTCAATAGTACTACAAGTGCTGAGCTGGCAAGTTATCTGAACTCTAGGTATCGCTACGACCTTATTTCATTTTTTTATCGTACCTTTTTAAAGCAATATATTAATCGTCGGCAATTTATTATGGTATAAATAAATAAATAAATTATTTCATACATTTAATGACACAATATTGTTTGTGGTTGTTGATGCATTATTGCTAACTCGACTGGTTTAGAGTTCGTTTCTGAGAGAGAAGTCAAAGATCACCAATGCTAACGTTTTAAACAAGTTCGAATTTAGTGGACGTGAAGTTCTATTGAAATTCGTCGGGAAAGTTTGTTCAGTAGTGACTGCAGCAAACACAAATGGTGAGTATTTTATCTGCAAAAAGATGTACTCTCATATACAGGGTGAGTTTTTTTTGATGATCAGTACGGGGATCTCGGAAACTAACGGAGATAGAGCAATAATTAAATTGGGAAAGATTTGCAGTTTTACTGGCCCAATTTAATGACACTTTCGGATTTTTGTAAAAAGTCATGGCTTACTAGATATTTTGAAAAAACGAAATTCTGTCAATTTAGTCAAATCCCTCTAGCTCCTTTGTTTTTGATTTTATAAAAAAGTGTGAATATCAAAATTAAAGGGAATTGTATCCCGAATATGACTCTCATGTCCTCGTTTGAGTGACAGCTCTCGTTTTCGAGATATGACACAAACTTATCTTTTTTTTGAATCGGACATTTTTAGAGTTTTTCAACAATATAATACTCGATATAATTATTCATAAAAATAACAGAGTTATGGATGCTTTTCTCTCTTATTTTCACTTTGAACGTAGTTAGCCATGAAATATATTGATTTATTAATAACTATTCCAAAAAACATTGAACGATTTTTTTATTAGGTATATCAGATATAACGAAAAAACTAAATAAGTAGGTACTTACTAAAAACTTAAATTAAGTACATAATAATGGTTACAATTTATGTTCGAAACGCCCACCATTGTTATTTAGACAAAAATTGCATCTTTTTAAGATTGATATTACTGCTTTCCTCACAGACCCCCTATTAATTTCTTCAGTTGCTATAATACCGTCTCCCTTAGGTCACCAACTGTGTAATTTACATAATACTTGTTTAGATTAATAGTGTAATTTTTCAGTTTTCGGTTTTCGAGCGTCAATCAAGCCAATAGTAATGTTAACAATAAATTGCATTGTTTACAGAACCATAGGAAACACAAATAAGTATATTTTAATTTTAATTAATGTTTGATTAAATTAAATTGTCTGATGATAAACTGCATTGTTTGTAAAAAAATATGACCACACTGTTCACCAGATAATTACAGAAATATTAATTTTTGATACACCCTGAATAACAATAATTAATACTTCAAACACCTTGTATAAGCAACTACTTATGTCTCACACTATGTAACTTTAAACCGCCCTGTATAACTGTAATTATACTCCACCTTATATTTCAACCATCCTGTATATTCTGCATCTGACACTTCTTAAAGCCTTTTGTGTAACTGTAATTATTCTCCGTCATGTTACGCAAATATCCACTCTGTATAACTAGAGTTTTGCTCCACTATTATTTCAACCACATTGTATACGCAACTACTTATGTGCCACCCAATATAATAGTTTTAGAACCACCCTGTATAACTAATTCAGTTCCAACTTATATTTCAACCATCCTATGTATACAACTGCTTACGTACCACCCAATATCACAAGCACGCATGCACATACCTACAACCGTATACAATATAGAAGAATTCGCCGACATGACAAATTTTCGTTTCGATAAACTAACGGAATATTTACTAAAATGTAGTGCCTTATTTACTTTTTTTCTGATTTTCTGGAAACCCGTAAATCTTATTTATAGACAATTATATGATACCTTTCTGTAATGTTCCTTAATATAATGCAGTTTAAATCATAAAAATTGCCCAAGTCGTTTTTGACTAATCGCTGGTCATATAAAATAGCTGCCTACGAATTAATAATCTCCTCCTTTTTGGAAGTCGGTTAAAAACAAAGAAGAGATGCCATAATTATCATTCAGACCTTGTAGAATTTAGAGACTTGTCTTTCTGATATTCTGATGTTTCCTCGGTTGATGATCAATTCATCAATTGTCTTTTCTTCTTTTTAGTGCTTTCTTAGAGTTCTTATTTAACAAGTCTTTGGATTTTCAATTGCAGATTCCACCAGTTTTTCGTTGTATTGTCAAACACATTGTCATTTTACCTTCTCTTCTAGTAGGACCTGATATGATTCTTTCAGTATGTCATTATCTACGTTGTTGGTGGACGTCTTTTTGGTAGGTTTGATAGGTATTTAAGCAAATTCTTTTCAATATGGTAATATACTACCTCAGGAACTATAATATTTCGTACGCAGACTATCTAGAAAGAAAAAGAAAATTTGCCACAGCTGTCTGCTAGGCCAATATAGGAAGTATTTTTTATGGAATTAACGGAATTTAAATGTACTCATCTGTATTCGTATAGATTCTATATGGACATAACCTATGGGACTGTATCTGTTTCTACTGTAGTCCGTTTAAAATTATGGAGCTTGTACGTATTTCCTGATACAAAAATAAAAATGTTTTAACGGTTTTTCCATAATCAGTAGGTGTAATGTTTTTATTTGCAGCAGCTCTAATGACTCCAATAAAAATATAGAACTTAATATTTCGCTTAGAAACTTCTGTAGGTATATACAAGGGCGTAGTAGCTTTTAGTCTAGGGTGGGACAAATTTGGAAAAAACTTGTAAAGGGGGTGCAAATCGGAAAAAAATGTGTCCTAGAAAGAGGGACAATTCAGAAAATTTGTTGGTGCAGGGGGTGCAAGACAGCAAATTTATGAGAAAGTTTAATACCCCCCTCCCTCGGTACGCCCATGGGTATAAGAAAAAGATCAAGATAAAGATACCTAAGGTTCCCATGCATATTTTTTTATTATAATCTGCCAGATTTTTTCAACAGGGTCGCGAACTAACAATGATCTCAAGTTGATAAGGAACGGTGGATATCTCTCTCTTCCAAGATTTTTGTCATTTACATAAAAATTATACGACTATGTTCATCACCCCAGACCGACATTAAAACAGTTCATTGATCCCCAAAAATATAAAAAGATGAATCTAAGAAATCTCAAATGACTATCAACATTAGGTGTTTAAGTTGCTATCATATCAAAAAATTTACTGAATTACTTATTAACTATAAAAACATGATGACCTTTATCTGTAAAAGTGCTGCGCGTGTAATGTCTGCATATCTGGAGGTCGACTGCTGCTATTTTTAAATGACACACTTCATGTATACATATTTTTTTCAAACATTTGTAATTTAAATTTTATTATATAATTAAGAAGGCGCTTGAACTTCAATACCCAGTGATATCATATTCGCACATTGATAACATTTTGTTATTGTTTATTTTATGCTTGCACAAATGTTGTTATTGTTAAGTATGTTTTACTCTGTCTTGCACCATATGTGCAGTCTGAAATTTTTATTGGAACGTGTTTTCCCAATAGTCCAGTCTATGAAGGCAAAAAACGGTAATTTTGGGTAATTTGTCCAAGCACCACCGATGTTCCTAAAAATTTCGATTTAATTTCTACTTATCCTCTACTTCAAAGTTGACTCAGTGCCAGTGGTTGCTTTTCTCCCGGGGGGAAGGGGGATTTTTTCTTAAAGTGCATATTTTTTAAGTTCTTTTCGAAAACCCGTATGAAAACAAGTTTTTTTTATTGAAAAATCGATAATTCCATTTGCGAACTCGAAAAGAACTGACTTTCAGAAAAAACTTTATAGAACAAAAGTTGCTTAAAATTAGTTAATTTATTCATTCTCTTACTTTTTTCCATATAATATATTTCACACCCAAGAAGGGATAGCACCAACCTCCCCCTCCCCCGGAAAAAAGTAACCCCCGGCACAGGGTAAACTTTAATACATTTTTTAGGAAAATCGGTGCTGCTTGGATAAATTATCCGGCAAAATGGTCATTGGCTGGACTACAAGGCCGTAAGGCGTGTGTTGCGTTCCCGCAATTTGTTTAGTGAATTGTTTAAATTTGATTGAATTACTTCATTGAATTTTAAACTTCTGCACCTTTTCCAAAACCTTCCGTCGCGCTAATGCTAATTTTAAATGTTTTTTGCGTGTAAAATAATGACAGTATTCGTAATTTGTGTATTGTCTTCCGAGCTATTCGGACGCTTTTGATTCCGTCGTAAGACGGCCGCTGTTTGTTGTTATTGTGTTACGATTTCGCGAGTTATAGTTCCGGTCGTAACAACCGCTAAACCGCTTTCATTTGTTTCTTTTGTGTTAACGAAAGCGCATCATTTGTTTGTTAAACGACGGCACGTTTTTTATTGAGGTCCTTCGTCAATTACATACTTGCATTGCACCAGCATTGAACTAAAACCGCTACATCTAATTCATACATTTTTTTTTGATATTATATGTAATGTGCCATCGAAGACATTTCAGCGTGATTGCCCAAGGAGGCCATATTCGCTAACAATGTCGATTGTCTTTAATATTTTCAATGGGGCACCAGATCACATTCTTCTGGAAGACATAACTTTGAAATACGTCCAAAGCTATAAGCAGTCAAATACAACGCCGATTATAACTTTCAAACTTTGGTTGTGTGTAAAATTTATAAATTAGAAATAAAGGCCATTCCATATGGTAGCTGCCAGAATTGAAAAATTGGGGAGGAACCTGAAACGCTAAGAAACCAAGAACTTACATCCTTGAGAAGAGCAGTTTACTTAGAGCTCTTGGTTTTGAGATAGTTGAATATTCTTCAAAAACAAATGAAGACCTGCACGACTGAAAAATTGAAGTACTGCACTGAACAACAGGCTTTGAAGAGCAGAACTGAGATGAAAAGTTAAGATTTTGAGAATAATACCAGAAGAACTTAAGCCTTTTTGTGAGCTGAATAGGATCTGCATGACTGAAAAGAAGAAGAATATTTACAAGAGTTACAAAGCATAGTTTTCACTCTTTCGGGAGTCACAAGTGACTAATTTAGAACAGTTTTTCTTCTTAATTTCCTTATTTTCTGAAATTTTTGTTGCAAACACCTTTGTTAAACAGATGATATGAAAACAGAGACATAATTTAATAGGGAACTTTTAGGCTTATTATTACATTTTCTGTGTAAAGGTGCGTTGTGCTAGTTTCCTCCCAATGTTTTTAACGACTTTTATGACAAAAAAATGTCATATAAAACTTCTAGTCAATAAATCGGGACTATATTATACATGAACAATTGTATAAAATGTATCGAAGAATTAAGTGGCGTAATTATTTTTTGACGTTGTGGATATGTACCGATTTATGAGTATCTGTTTTTTATATGCTTTTACATTAAATATTGAAAGTTAACTTCATTAAATATTTGCGTAAAATTCCGTTCTATCCTTTTATCGGATCGACTTGCACAAGGAAGTATTTAAAAAATGGTTAAACATCATTATACATATTGCGTATCTTAATAGGTAAATTCAGAAAATGTTGGAATAAATATTTCTACAAATAGCTCAAAAGAAGTCTATAACTATAAACGTGACACTAATTTGCACACAAATGTAAGTAAATAAAGTACTTACAAGGTTCAACGTAAAAACACAATTATTTATAAGTGTTCAATTAACGGGAATTTTAATTAATAGCATTATAATTGAAAATCATTTATTATGATTCATTAATTTGCTTTTTACCAAAGAGGCAAAATAATTTTTTTTTTCGATTTTTTTGTCTAACAAATCACTAAACTTTTAATTTTTTTTGGAATACCTGGCTGCAAAAAGATAAAAAGAAACATATGCTCCTTGTTATTTATCTTGGCCTGCCATCCATATTCATTAGATATGCTGTAGGCACAGTTTCGTCAAAAACAGTATGATCGGGCTTCAGTTTGCTCATTATGCTTCTTCAAAGGATTTCTATAATTCGAAATATCTTGATGCGAGCTTAATACACAATTTACCTCTCTACAATCCTTCGGGCAAACTTCTATTGCAAGGGAATATGCGATTTGTTCAAGTGCATCCTTCTTCGGGGCTTGTTCTTAGTGGTCCTAACTCTTTAAGTAATTTATGATACTAGACTTTCCTTTGCTGAATGATTATCAGAATTGAAGTTAGAAGGTGACTCTACAATTGTGTATCCTTCCTAAGGTTTCACACTCCACCACACACTTCTACTTGGAATTCAGTGGGCGTTCATGAATTCTTCGAATGATTCCACAATTGCTCTGGTTTCCTATTTCCACGTTACCAAGTTAAAGAAGTGCCTTAGTGATTTGCAACAATGGGGAATCTATTGTCAACCCATATTTTTTGCAATAAAATGCCGTTCTTGTGTGTTGAATACCTACCTACCCATATATATGTTGTGATTTATTGCCGTTTGTTGTTGAGTTTCTACTGATGTCGTGAAATTGTTTTAGATTTTCCAAGAGATTTTGACAATTGAAACGAACCCTTTCGATTGTAACTACCAGGGGTGAGAACATCGTCAGTTTTCTTATTGCATTTCTTCTTTATCATAGATTAGTTGATGTTTGATTTAATACGTTGAGATTTTTTATTACTGTTTTGAATTTTCTCATTTCTAGTACTGAAATTGGGCGTTTGGAAACAATGTAAACTAATATTTCTTCATCAGGTTCTTGAAGACAAGTTCACTATTAACTTTTCTTGATTTTATCCTTCCTCCAAAGCTTCTTGGTGACTGTGTTCAGCATTTCAATATACATATAACAATTGGTTATCAACGGATTTTTCTAATCTAGAGAACATTTGATTATTTTTTCTACTTTCAAACTTACTTACTTGTAGTCATGGTCAATATGAGATAAACCTAATTATGAAATGATATACAGGGTTTTTATGTTCAGTATGGAGATCTCGGAAACTAGCGGAGATAGAGCAATGGTTAAATTGGGAAAGATTTGCAATTTGACTGGCCTAATTTAATGACACTTTCGGATTTTTGTAAAAAGTCATGGCTTACTAAATATTTTGAATAAACGAAATTCTGTCGATTTAGTCAAATCCCTCTAGCTCCTTTGTTTTTGATTTTATAAAAAGTGTAAATATCAAAATTGAAGGGAATTGCATCCCGAATATGATTGTCATGTCCTCGTTTGCGTGACAGCTCTCGTTTCCGAGATATAACACAAACTTATCTTTTTTTGAATGGAAACCAGAGTTGGCTATGACCTCAAAAAATCGGACATTTTTAGAGCTTTTCAACGATATAATACTCGATATAGTTATTCATAAAAATAACCGAGTTATTGATACTTCTCTCTCTTATTTTCACTTTTAACGTAGGTAGCCATGAAAAAGATTCTTTTCACTTTGACGTTTCCTCATTTGAGAGTAATTTCATTAGTAGTGCTGAACTGACAGTCGATATTGACATTGAGGAAGAAAAACTGAATATTGTAGAATGTTATATCATTAAAATTTAGTTCGTGCAGCTGAGGAATACTTTCATAGATATTTTAATCGTCGTCAACCTGCTACATATACATTTAAAAGGCTTTACGTTAGTTTACGCAGTTATGGATCTTTTACTAAACCACCAAAGGAACATAATCAAATTAACGAAGCAGCATAAATAAATGTTTTGGCAATGGTAAATCAAAATCCATCTACATCAACTCGTGAGATTGCGGCAGAAGCTGGCACATCTCAACGAACTGTAGTTAAGGTACTGAAAGCGCACAAGTTCCACCCGTACAAACTTTCAGTTTCTCAAACTTTGCATGCTGGTGACGAACATCGACGTATTTTGTTTTGTACATGGTTTAGAGACATATGCCTTGACAATCCACAGTTTCCATTAAACGTGTTACGGTTAGATGAAACTAGATTTACTAACTGCGGTATGTTCAATAGACACAATGAGCATTTCTGGGCTAAAGAAAACCCTTTCCATGTAGAACAAAGACGACCCGAGATAAAATTTGGTTTTAATGTTTGGTGTGGTATCATAGGGTCTACTATTCTGGGGCCTTTTATCTATGACGAATCACTTACTGGAGAGCGCTACTTGCATTTCTTGCAATACACTTTTCAAGACATGTTGCATAATTTTAATTTGAGAACTCGTTAGAAATTGAGTGATTCCAACATGATGGATTAGTAAGACAACACTTAGATAATATCTATCCAAACTCTTGGATATGAAGAAATGGCCCACGCGAATGGCCACCCCGGTCTCCCGATTTGGCAGTTATAGACTTCTATTTATGGGTGCGCTAAAAAGCAAAGTATACAAAAGAGAGTTTGAGACAGTTGGTGACCTAAGGGAGGCGGTATTACAAGCAATTGAAGAAATTGATAGGCGGTCTGAGAGGAAAGCGGTATGGTCAATCTTAAAAAGATGCAATTTTTGTCTAAATAACAATGGTGGACTGTTCAAACATAAATTGTAACCATTAATGGGTACTTTAATTTCTTAAGTTTTTAGTAAGTACCTACTTATTTAGTTTTTTCGTTATATCTGATATACCTAATAAAAAAATCGTTTAATGTTTTTTGGAATAATTATTAATAAATCAATCTATTTCATGGCTAACTACGTTAAAAGTGAAAATAAGAGAGAAAAGCATCCATAACTCCGTTATTTTTATGAATAATTTTATCGAGTATTATATCGTTGAAAAGCTCTAAAAATGACCGATTTTTTAAGGTCATAACCAACTATGGTTTCCATTCGAAAAAAGATACACTTTTTTATAAAATCAAAAACAAAGGAGCTAGAGGGATTTGACTAAATCGACAGAATTTCGTTTTTTCAAAATATCTAGTAAGCCATGACTTTTTACAAAAATCCGAAAGTGTTAATGACACTGGGCTAGTAAAACTGCAAATCTTTCCCAATTTAACCGTTGCTCTATCTCCCCTAGTTTCCGAGATCCCCATACTGATCTTCAAAAAAAAAACTCACCCCGTATAAAATGTGTTTTGTAGAATGGTTGTTGTTCCTTATAATCTATATTTATGGAATCTTGATCTTCCATAACAATGTCTACCGGTACCATCCTATATACAAATTTTGGTTTCAGGCTATGCAAATAGAAATATTTATATTAACAATATGCTTGGGTACAATGACAGACGCTAATCCAGTCCATCAACCAACAGTAGAAACCAATTATGGCTTAGTGCAAGGCATAATGGAATTTTCAAGATCGGGTCGAGAATACTACGCTTTCAGAGGGATTCCTTACGCCAAACCTCCAACAAATGAACGTCGATTTAAGGTAAAAAAAAATACTGTAACGGCATTTTTAATCCATACAATCCACACACTGTATTAATTAATTTTTAGCCGCCAGAGGAGCCTGAGACCTGGGACAACACTCGTATAACCCAAAAAGACGCACCGCATTGTATGCAAAAAAATTATTTATTTGCAAATCCTACAGTGGAAGGATCTGAAGACTGTTTATATCTTAACATATACTCACCTAAGGTAAGTACCGAAGCTTCAGTTTCATATGGATACTCACCACCCGCAAGTGAAGTACTTTTGGTTAGAACGATATTTTCAATTACAGATCAGACCAAAGAAAAATTTACCGGTAGCCAGCGACACTTTGCCTGTAATGGTTTTCATCCACTGGGGAGGATTTTTTGCAGGATATTCAAGTAGTGACTATTTAGGACCTGATTATATCATGGATAAGGACGTAGTACTAGTGACGTTTAACTATAGACTTGGTGTATTAGGTGAGAAGAAAATAAAAAAGAACACACTATTTTTATCCAATATTGTTTAAACAGATAGATTACTATACGGGGTGTTTCATGGGGAACAGTAAACATTTTAGGAGGTGGTAGTATTAGACAGTCAGCTGGTAACAAATTTTGGCACATCAAAAAAATCCATATAACATATGTCCAATTCATATGCAGTACAAAGATACAGCTTGTTAGAATGTAATACAACCAAAATGCAAATGCAACCTTCAAGATTTATTTTCAACAATTCTCCTGATAATACACGTTGCTCTCCTGATATCATTTTGGCGTTCTTTTATGAGTGCTGCACGGTTTTGTGTTTATTTTTTCTTTGTAAACTTTACCATTAAAGCCAAAAATCCAAAGAGGTAAGATTCGCAGACCTTAGTAGCCAAGTAAGTGACCATTTCTACCGATTCGGGGATTGTCAGATTAGGTCCTGACAATTGTGCAGGAGCCCCGTCGTGTTGAAAGGACATACCCATTCTTGTAGCCAAAAAAATCTCTTCCAAAAATGCTAGAAGGTTATCTAAACATAAATCTAACGAAAACCTAACTCATATATAGTAAATCACAAAACAAACACCACTAACTGGAATAATTGGACAATTATGTATATTTATTACATAAGATAAAACGGAAACTTACAGAAACAACCTATTCGGGACTCTGTTTAGGACCTTAGTAGAACTGATATTCGGTCTTTGCATCTAGTTGGTACAAATGTTGTTTGTCGCATCAGACTATCAATACAGGGAACAGTCTTTTAATCATGTAAAGTTCTACCTACGTTAGTAAATCATGCAATACAATGAATCGTCGACGGATTTCTATATTTTGTATGCAATAGCAACAATAGTTCAATAGCCTAATCTCGTTTTATCTGTTTAGTTGAAAACACATACTTAAAGCTGTTACAGGTAATCGGTGTAATTTCTGCTCTTCCTAAAATTGCTAAGCATCCACTATTTCTTTCCATAAAGATTTCGTATCCCAGGTCACTAACATTTTGATTTATTTATGTATTTCTTAATTTCTGTTACATATTTCTATTAAATTTATAAAATAATAAATTCTTACTGGACAGTTTATATGCTTTGTGGCATATTCTTGATTACTTTTATTTTTTTTGGGCAATAACACCACAAACGAAATGAAACGACGTATATTGGAAAAACCAAACGTTTCAAAGTCTATACTGACTTTGAAACGTTTGGTTTTCCTTCAATATACGTCGTTTCATTTCGATTATGGTGTTATTGTCCAAAAAACATAAAAGTAATCAGTTTATATGCTCCCTATACTAAAAAAAATGCATAAAATCGTGTCTCGTTTCAGTTTTGAGATATATATAGTAACAAAAATTTTGCAACTTAATAAATCCAGACTATCTTTTATTTTATATTCCCGAGGAATACGAAAGGTACATTTTCTTTATAATATTTTAGGATTCCTCAGTACCAATGACGACAACGCACCCGGCAACTACGGTCTCAAAGATCAGGTAGCTGCCCTGAAATTTATCCATAACAACATCCATCATTTCGGAGGGGATAATAGCACAGTAACTATTTTCGGACAAAGCTCGGGAGGTGCCAGTGTGAACTTCCACATGTTCAATAAGGAATCAACAAGTAAGCCAATGTTTTCTTTCTTCCAATAAAAATTGTTCACACTTTTAATATAAATAAATACGTTGGTTCAGTTGTTACTAAAAGAAAAACCTTTCTGTCAAGAATACTTTCACAGAGCTATCAGCGAGAGTGGTTCTGCTTTGTCGTTGTGGGCCCAACCGCAAGATGTGCTCCAACCTGTGATAGCCAAAGCTCAGGCGCAATTCGTAGGATGCACTGACTTACAGAACCTCACCGCCATGGTGGACTGTTTGAGATGGCCTGACGGAAAAACGCTTGTGGATAGTAGCGACAAATTCAAGGTAAACAAATGCTTGGCTTTTCGTGGCCAGAGTCATAACTGGTGCTGATTTTTCCAAACTTAGAACACATCGTTTTTATTAATGCATTTGTCAAGGCAGGGACGCATCCAGACACGTGCTTCCCTGGGAGCGATTTCATGCTTCCGGGGGGCGATACTGTATTAAATTTACTTATATATAATATTAAACTCAGATTTCTTGAACTATTACATTAAAAATAGTCCCTCTGAGGTTTAACTCATAGAAGTGACCTTCTTCTAGGCTCTTGCAGTTAAAATTCCCTCATTTTAACATTAAATTTAGTAACTTTGAGTCTCTCGGAGGGGGCGATCGCCCCCATCCCCCCCCCTTGGATCCGCCCATGTAATCAAGGGTGAAAGAGACTAAATTAATACTTACTTTATAAACTCATTTAGTATTTTCCTTTGTCGGAGAATACTTCCTAAAACATTTTTAAACTTGATATGCTTACCGAAGTTTAATGCGATAAATATAGTCATAAAACAACAGCCTAATCGAACATATCTAGGTTATTTCTAGACTTACGAAAAAAATTTAGAGAATTAACGTTAGATTTTATACTTTTTAAGTGTTGGTCTAGGTTTTCTCTCCTCCCAATGACTTCCGAAGAACAGATAAGTTAAATACCTACAAGTTGTAACAGTTGGTTCATGTAGATACTTGCAGTAAAAATGTTGTTTGTTCACTCAATCGGTATATCTAAAAATGACAGTTTATTTATATTTTATATTTCAATAATAAATATAATGGGGGATTCTTTAATATAGTAGCCTGAAAAAACGTTATTAATGATCTAGCCTATGCTATGTTCTTATATTGCAAAAATATCATCAACAAAGCTCCACCATGCAATTTTTTTAAGAAATGGGTCACTTTTGTCCTTGGAAAAGTCCTTTACAAGGTGCTCCATACATTGCTGATTCCGTTTGTTTAAAAATATATAAATAAAGTTATTCTGGAAAAAAATAGAACAAACCTCAATGTATCAATTATTGTTAGTTTAACAAGTTTTATATAACAGACTCCTAAATTTTACATATTTCTAGACATTTTCTGTGGACCCCCTAAACGTATTCATGCCTTCCATTGAGAAGAAAACTGAAAACAACCCAAATCCATTTTTAACTAAACGAGCCGATGCCTATATAAGAGATGGGGATTTCGCAGATATACCTTGGATAGTCGGTGTGGTTGGTAACGAAGGAAACATCAGAGCTGAACGTAAGTATAAAACATTTTACATAAATGTTATTCAAGTACTTACTACCACAACGAGTACCCTTTTATTTTATTTTTGCCATAGTAGTAGATAATTTTTGTGTACTCGGGTAGAACATACATTAGTCAATACCTTTCGCCCAACATAAAATGAATGAGCTGTTAACAGCAATTACATGGAATGGCTCCAGATTCGGAACCTCTGTGTGCTAGTTTCCCCGAAAATCCTAGATTGCCGTCTTTACATCTCGCGTCTTCAAATATACAGGTGTGTTCATAAAAATCTTACAAATAAATGTGATATTGGGTGGTACATAAGCAGTTGCATCTAGAGGATAATTGAAATAAAAGCTGGAATAGAATTAAAATTATACAGTGTTGTTCAAAAAATGTTGTATTGGGTGGCAAATAAGTATTTGCGTATACAAGGTGGTTGAAATAAGAGTGAAGTAAAACTATATTTATACAAAGTTGATCAAACAAACGTTAAAAAAAGTGTTAAATAAGTATATGCAGTAATGATATTTGAGTTATAGGCCGGAGGGTTCAAAAAATGTTAGAACCAGTTGCATATACAGGATGGTTGAATTAGAAGGTAGAGTGAAATTATCGTTATACAGGGTAAAAAACGTTTATAGTGTGGAACATAAGTAGTTGCTTATACTTGACATATGGGGCGAAGTACAATTATAGATATACAGAGTGATTTAAAGAGAGAGATAAGGATACGCTTAAAAAATAAATAGAATTGTACCTTCAATTAGATTTAAAAAGAAAATAGTTATTTGAAGTCGGTTCTTTTTTAAATATAAATTATTTCCTTTTCAGCTATTCTACGCCAAAGTACCCTGAGAACCAAACTGAACCTCAACTTTGATAGCCTCATGCCAAGCCTACTTGCTTTAACTATGAGTACAACAAGTGATCAAACTGCAAGTCTGTGGCAAAAAATCAGGAAAACCTATTTTCTTGGAAAATCTGGAGTCGATAAAGAGGATGAAGCTGCACTTAGAGGATTAATCAACGTAAGTAATAAGTGAGGAAATAAAATTGTTGAGCGCCCACTGCAAATTCTTATCAACCATCTTTGTTAATCTTGAAAGAACTCAAGCAGTGACGGTGCACCTTTAACGAAAACTAATTTATTGAATATCATGTAATACTGATAACAAATTTGGTAAACATTATTTCGCTTTCTGTGTTAAAACAGCTATAAAAGAGTGACATTTACTCTAAAATTATTAGTAGTATCTTCAAATATTCACTTGCTTTATACTACCACCATTGTTTTACATAACTTAAGTATTAGATATATATAGAAACTCAAGGCAAGGTAGCCAAAGAATTGGGCCATTTACGGAAAGTTTTCCTCCAGTATTTCCCCTCTTACCGAGGGGAATTTTCTGGATATTCTTTAGACAACTTACTAATAACCTCTAATTTTCTTTTGGTGTGGATTCAAAACACCTTTCAAAGTCGTCACTTACTTGAGTGGTTTGTTGGCAGTAAGTGGGTATCTTCTCTGGTTGATTTTTAAATGCAATTTTTGGTCAAAAAAGGTTATTCTCTTGCTTCTTGTTATGAATTTACTTAAAATCTTTAAGGGTCCGTATTTTATTGGTAAAGGCGACTTCAATTTCTTTTTGCGTATGACATTACAAACTTTCCAACTTTTCTTTTTACAAATTTATTATCAGTGCAATACTTATAAACTGAAATGGAAAAGTGATGACCTAGTTGAACTTAACAATTAACTTAACTACCTGTATTATCAAGGATACATCGAGAACAACTACAGGGGCAAGATCTTTTGTTTATACAAAATGTGAATGATCGGAATTACCAGATTTCATACTGAACAGTTGTAGTCAAATTGGATTAAAGAAGAAACTTTAAGTCTGATTTGCTAGGCCAACAATAGTTGACAAAATAAGCTTTGTAAATGTTATAAAAATGTTTATTTTGTTGACATTGTTTAACAAGACCATTCGAGCAACAGGTTTCTACAAAACATATACACAAGGCAGCAATTTTTTAATACGTATTCATTAGTAATGATATTTTTAGGTTTACACAGACAGATCTTTCGTATATTCATCATATCAAGCTGTTAAGTTCCACCACTTGAAAGGTCTCAGCAATATTTGGTTCTATCACTTCAATTACACCGGTGAGCATTCATATGGAAATATTTTTGCTGCAACCGACGAAAACATACACAATTTCGATTGGGGTAAGGACTATAATGGTAAAATTACACCAAAAGTTATAGATGTTTACTTTTAGGCGTTAGTCATTGCGATGAGCTGCTGTATCTTTTCAAATCACCGGCCCTTTTCCAAAGTCAACTGAAGACTCACAACGACAAAATCATGATAGACAATATGGTCGAGTTGTGGACTAACTTTGCCATTTACGGGTAAATATTCATGTTTTTACAAACACAACTTTAGTTTGTTAGAAGTTTTACATAGGATACAAATTTAATCAGTAAGATAATCACTTTGAAGTTTGTCTGGCTTATATTATAAGTGTAAGTAAAGGTGTCATTAGTTTTGTACCAGTTTTGTAGAAAGAAACCTATGCATTGAAACGTAGGCACAACCCGTGATACAGTACCAGCCAAATACCGTTGTAAAACAATTTGTATATACCCGATTTTGCAAAATGGAAAACTAATAAATGTATACAAATATAAATAGAAAGCTAGAATAAAACGAACAAAAATAGAGTACTAAATCTATATTAATATACGTGTGACAGGAAAAATCCTACGAGGACTACCTTTTATATTTCGGGATTGGACAACCCTAGTGTTGCAATCTGACAACTGACAGCTCTATAGTAAAGTTTGACATTTTTGAGGTTATACGTACTCAGAACGTCTTGACATACGAGCGCTATGTGTTGTTTACAGTAACTTAAAGGATTCATCTCGGCCAAAAAATTGAATTAAATCGTGAACATTTTCGTGCGATTATTTTTTATAACTTTCCACGTGGATTAAGTCAGCAAGAGTGTATGGATAAACTTAATTTAATTTTTGGCGATGAAACTCCGCCAAGGACCACTGTTTATCGATGGTATAGTGAATTCAATCGAGGTCGTAGTTCACTCCAAGACGAATTTCGTGAAGGTCGTCCAAAAACAGTTGTTGTTCCGGAAATCACATTAGTGGGACCAGCATACATTCAATATTGCATAAACATTTGAATGTCAAAAAATTTTGTTCGCACTGGATCCCACACAATTTGTCAATCGTTCAAAAAAAAGCTCCTGTCGATTGGTCGAAAGAAAAGCTCAAAAAATACGATCGCGGTGCTTCAAAACATGTTTATGACATAGTGACAGGTGATGAATCGTGGATTTACGCGTATGAGTCCGAAAGTAAACAGCAGTCGACTGTATGGGTGTTTCAAGATGAGCCGAATCCAACAAAAGTTGTTGGCGCACGAAACACTGTTGAACGCCTGTTTTTTCGGAAAAACTGGACATGTCGCAACCGTACCACTAGAACAACACAGAGCAGTCAATTCTGAGTGGTACACAACCATTTGTTTTTCAGTTGTCTTCCAAGAAATGAGGAAAACCAACCGCCGAAGACGGATCACACTTCACCACGACAATGCGAGCTCTCACACATCGGCTCAAACAAGTACATTTTTGACCCGTACGTAAAAAACAAACTGAGAGATCAACGTTTTTCGACACCTGAAGAAGCAGTTGCTGCGTTCAGAATGCATGTGTTGGAGATACCTCAATCAGAGTGGAAAAAGTGCTTCGACAATTGGTTGAAACGCATGCAAAAGTGTATAGATCTTCATGGGGAATATTTTGAAAAACAATAAAGCGATTTTCGATGATTAATATTTGTTTTTGTTCTGTAATCCCGAAATGTAAAAGGCAGCCCTCGTATTCTAATGAATAGGCAAAATAATAATTTTTGAAGTAGTTAGAATATAATGTTTTTGGCACTATGCAAAATACCAATATTTAATAATAAGGAGTAGGGCCTTCTTTTAGTAATATTAATTCAAATTTTAAATTCGTAATCCTCTTACCAAAAAAAAAACAGTTTTCAAGCAGACCCTATTAAATCATAAGTTAAATTCAAAAACCTAGTTTAAACACCCTGTATTTTGGACTATGCAATGTTTTTTCAGGCATATGTGCTAAATCATAATCTAAATTTTACAGATTAGACGTTCTTACTGAGTCACCCTGTATAATTATAAAATGTGTTAGTTAAACAATTAAATTATAATTTAATGTGTATTTAATAGGAATCCAACACCTGAAGGATCAAAAATAGCAAAATGGTTAAAAATAGACGACAGCTCGGATACAAGCGATCCAAAAAAAATCCATTACTTTAACATCGAAGGCAGTTCCAAAAACGAATACCCACCCAGCTTGGAAATGAAGTACGGATTTTATAAAAACAGGCTCAAATTTTGGGAAGATACTCCTCTATTTGAAAACATTCCAGAACTTAATGAAACTACCGTTGTTATACCAAAGCAGTAGCAAATTTAGAAGTTATTTTAAGTATTTATGACCTTCACCAAAAAAATTTGGAAAAATCCAACTAATAATTATGTTTTTATTCTAGTCTAAAAAAATGCTATTAGCGTAATTTAAATTATAAGCATTTAAGCTATTTTAATTAGTTTATGTCTAAAAATGAGGTTATCAAAACACTTTAGGTGTAAGTTTGAAGAATTTGCGACTGTGATCTTAGATATTATAATAAATTGCTTTTATACTAAAATATATACATAATTACAAATTTAATCTGTGTTTTCAATGACAGAAAATAAACATTTTTAATGAGTAACCCCCCCCCCGAAATTTTGGCATTTTTGGTTTCAAGATTCAATTTTAACCAATTAATCATGTTTTTCATAAGAATAAATTTTACATGTATTCAAAGTAAGTTTTGATTTACTCCTGATAATGACAGCTTTGCTGTTGAAAAGTGCATTGATTGGAAGGAGAATGGTTTGGTGTTAGGATACAAAATTTTGAGTTTATTAGTTACAAACAATTTATTAGCCATTTCTTCATTTGATTTGCCTTATATGGAAGTTTTACGCAGTCTGTGTTGCATATAAGTGGCAGTTATATTTTATTATCATTAAAATATAATTGAAATGATTTCTATATGTAAAAATCGATTTTCATGCAAATGCTTAACCTACTCGTCCGTAGATGGCGGACGGTAAAATTATAATTTTCCATTTTTAATTTTTAATCTTTTTTATTTTCATATTAACATTTAAATACGAATATAACTTGTATTATTTTGTCTGCTTTCCTTGTAATATTAACCAACTGTAACAAACATTGTATCCATTGTATGTTGACAGATGCGCCCAAAAATATTTGAAAATGTAATTAAAATTCAAATGAAGAACTTTTAAGAATTTATAGTTTACATTTATCATAAAAAATGATAAGAATCAAAATTTACTTGAAAGTAAAAACTATAGCTAAAAAGATTTCTTGAGGCACTACAGGTATTTCTAGAGTGTCGAATTTGTGAACATAAGGTGTTGTTACCCTAACTGTTTCATTATACATTACAATGATCTGAGACAAGTTGGTTTTATTTTTCAAACGAATTCTCCTGATAAAAGGTTTTTAATTTTTTTAAACTGATTCCAAAAGTTGTTTCAACCTCAATAAAACATGTGTGAGCTTATTTTCAAGTAGTTTCCAATATAAAAAAATAGATAAAACTCCACCTAAGCAAAAGAGATATTAATTTCTGATTCTGACAATATGAGATAAGGTTATGTTTAAGCCAGTCAGAATATATATATGGGGATTATTGTTTCGCTGATACCGACATCTATAGTGTAGTTTTAGAACTAGCAGAGAAATACACCAGCTAGGTGGTGTACAGATTCCTTCTTTATCGGCAATTGTTTAAATGCAGATTACTGTAACTCAAATTCACATTTTTATTTACCCGGAAGAATCATAGATGGCTAAATCCGCCATTTTGTGGACACAATTTTCAACACAGAGTTTCCTATCTATTCTCTATTCAGGGTTCCCAACTTAGGGGTTTTCCCCCCAAATTTAGGGGGGGAAAAAGTGGGATGGGTTTTTTTTAGGGGTGTTATATTTTTAGGGGTATTTTTAGGGATTTTCATAACTCTCAATATTTTTTTCAAATTCAGCAAAATACAGGTGTAATAAGCAATATAAGTCCTGAGGTAATCCATTCTAGCAGATCAAATTTAATTTTATGCATATCGCTTTAGCGACATCTAGTGTGATGATTGCTTACTATTAAGACTACAGAGATGTTTATTATTGAGTACAGAATAAAAACTGCGTTTATGTTTACTACGACTACGTTGATTGATATTAGTTATTCGCATGTTTAATTTGGACATTTATTATAAATCCATCAATTAATATGCCTAAAGCAAAAGATAAAAAAAGTACAATCAAAAATATGCAAAGACATGGGAAACGGATCCGGACTTGAAAGGTGAAGTTATTTTTTTTGTTTTTACGAGTGTAAATCTACAGGAATTAAATTTTTTATTTTATAAATAATAAATTTTTTTTCAGGGGGAATCCTTAGTAATTATGGGGATTTTAGGGGTTTTTGATTGAGGCTTTAGGGAGATAAATTTTTGAGAGTTGGGAACACTGTCTCTATTGTATGATCTGTGCCAGTCAGTGTTTTCACTTTCTAAGCGACAGCATAATGTCAACGAATATAGACTCTCTAAGAGTCTATATTCGTTGATAATGTACAGGTAAGATGCCTTTCGAGTCCCAAATATTGTTTAACTTAGAAATTCAACAAATTCAATCTACGTTGATTTTTTTATCAATATGAACTCAAGTAGGTCATTAAATTAATTAAATCCGTATTTATTCTTGTTTTTAATTGCAATATAATAAACCTAGTTTTACAATTTTTATGCAGAGAAACATAATAAAGATTTATAACAAACAAATATATTAAAAAAAAAACAAGAAATAGATGTTATTGTTTATCTTGCTAACTTGATTCTCCTTTTATAATCTTCCAGTACCCTTGTACTTCCACATTTTCCCAGTGTTTAACAGACAGTTTTCCCAAAATTCTGTAAAAAAATCTTGAATTAAACGGTTATTTAATGATTGTGTTACAGATTTAAACAAATGTACTCTATTATTTCGGACACAATGAATTTCTTGCGCTACTACGTTCAAAATACTAGGTTTAAGGTTATCTTTGTTTTAGTTATGAATCCGCCTATGCAATCAGGCACTGCGAATAGAAGGCACTTTATATTTCGTGATTACATAACAAAACCAATTATAAAGATCTATACAAGTTTTACATGCATTTGAACTAATTTTCGAATAGCTTTTTCACTCCAATTGAGGTTCCAAAACTATACAATACCTATCAATTCGATATTGTTTGTCTCTATAAAGAATTCCGATTCGTTTTCTTTTTTAACACAACCAGCCGTTCAAACTTGCCCATTACACTTTGCAACTTTTTCGGTTTGTCTAAAGAAATACGTTCCCACGGACAAATTTTCTCGTTTTATATTTGAAAATCCTTTTTCATTTGTAAAAATAAACATATATTAAAAAACTTACTTCATAACTTCATTGTACACTTGTAGTTCGTTTGGAGTGAGTCCATTATGAAGAACGTCCAAATTATAATTCAACAATTTCCTAGTGTTCATTCCAATTAGCACCGTATCTGGACCTTTTTGTTGCAATGTATGGTACACGGCCAAATTGCCCAATTCGACACCGTGTTTCTGAAAATTCAACATATATATCACAAAACTGACTACAATTCAAAATTAAATAACGAACCTTACAGTACTCTCTGGCTTCCGTGCATACTTGTTTGATTTCTGGAACAGCAGGGTGCCAATCTTGTGGACCGTAACTTGACAGTAGACCCATGCCGTTAGCTGCAGCGCAAATTATTCCCAACTTGCGATCCTAAAAACATAAGGTAATAAATCAAATATCATTTAATTTAATATTCTCTAAAAACTAGCAATTTTTTCATTGATTTTAATAGGCGGATCTAAGAAGGGTTTGGGTGGTGGAACGGGGCACATTTTATATTCATAATGAAAGAAAACAGAATTTAACTTAGTTTTTATATCACTTTTTATTTTCACTTTACTGTGACTAGTTTCGCCAATAGGCTATGCCATTATCAAACAAGAGCGAACTGATGAATGAATTACAGATTATTACAATGTTACAATTTATACACAAATATACAATGGGTGTTACTTAAGTATAATGATGGATTAAATTCATGACATGAAAATTGGGAAAAACCTATGAAGGTATTATTTTATTACACTGTAAAAAGGTTATTAAATTTTAAAACACAGACTTACTAGTTAAAAATAACGGTGGATTAAAGTATGACAGCCTGAAATTTTGGGAAACCCACAAAGATATTATTTGAATACTTCGAAGAAGACACTTTTTTGGAACTCTACCTGGTCATTTAAGATTAAACTCTTGAAAATTTTAACTGATTCTAAAATGGTGATTATCGGTTTAAAACTGTTGACGTGAATAATTTCTGTATCATCTAATTTTGGGAAGGGATGGCCTGTTTGTAAGCAGTGATTTGCAAATGTTGAGTTTGTTTTGTTATATCTAAATGATCGAAAATCTTCATCGTAGCGGGTGTTGAAATTTCTGCATGTCATACCAATGTAAAAACTATTGCATTCCGAACATAAAAGCCTATAAACTTCAGAATTTAGATATGTGTTAACTGTTTTATCTTAGGCATTGAATAAAAGATTACTAAGTTTGTGTTGTGATTTAAAACTAACTTGGATGCAAAAAATTTTGGCAAGTTTTGTCGCTCACGTTTCCAAAATATGTAAGGGAGACGTATTTTGATGGCTTGTCCACAGCTGATACAGTGGGATAAATTAAACGTTGGACTAATTGTTGTTCTTTATGGTAGATAAGTTTATTAATTATCTTTTGGTCGTAGCCATTGTTACGGGCTATTAATTTAATATTTTCAAGTTCAATCTTTAAATTATTCTCAGATAGAGGCAATGTGTAAGCTCTGTGGATCATGGATCTATACGCTGATAGTTTGTGACTGTAGAAAATTGATTTTCTAGACTTAACCCTAACACGCCAAAATAATACCATAAAAGTCGACATATACAGGAAACCCACTTTTACGGATGACACAGTTCCATTCTCATCCTTCACCCGCTACAGTCACAAACTATCAGCGTATAGATGCATCATTCACAGAGCTTAGATATTGCCTCTCTCTGAGAATAATTTAAAAATTGAACTTGAAAATATTAAATTAATAGCCCGTAACAATGGCTACGACCAAAAGATAATTAATAAACTTATCTACCATAAAGAACAACAATTAGTCCAACTTTTAATTTATCCCACTGTATCAGCTGTGGACAAGCCATCAAAATACGTCTCCCTTACATATTTTGGAAACGTGAGCGACAAAACTTGCCAAAATTTTTTGCATCCAAGTTAGTTTTAAATCACAACACAAACTTAGTAATCTTTTATTCAATGCCAAAGACAAAACAGTTAACGAATATCTAAATTCTGAAGTTTATAGACTTTTATGTTCGGAATGCAACAGTTTTTACATTGGTATGACATGCAGAAATTTCAACACCCGCTACGATGAAGATTTTCAATCATTTAGATATAACAAAACAAACTCAACATTTGCAAATCACTGCTTACAAACAGGTCATCCCTTCCCATAATCAGATACGACAATTATTCACGTACACAGTTTTAAACCGATAATCACCATTTTAGAATCAGTTTAAATTTTCAAGAGTATTAACGACCCTTTATCGTCGAGTTTAATCTTAAATGACCAGGTAGAGTTGCAAAAAAGTGTCCTCTTCAAAGTATTCAAATAATATCTTTGTGGGTTTTCCCAAAATTTCAGGCTGTCATACTTTAATCCACCGTTTTTAACCGTTTTTAACTAGTATATCTGTATTCTAAAAATTTAATAACCTTTTTACAATGTAATAAAATAATACCTTCATAGGTTTTTGCCAAATTTCATGTCATAAATAAAATCCATCATTATACTTAAGTAACACCCATTGTATATTTGTGTATAAATTGTAACATTGTAACAATCTGTAATTCATTCATCAGTTCGCTCTTGTTTGATAATGAGATAGCCTCTTGGCGAAACTAGTCACAGTAAAGTGAAAATAAAAAGTGATATAAAAACTAAGTTAAAATCTGTTTTCTTTCATTATGAATATGATCGAGTATCACAAAGTAACGGCTTCCGCAATCAACTTGTTATATTAATTCCCGTTGGCCCTTACCAAAAGGAAATGATCATACTAAACTGATAATTTTAAAAAGAATAATGTTAGAAAAAACGACCCTGAACAACTTCTAATAAGTATGTAAGATTACAAAGGAACCCAAATGCTATATATGATATTTTCATTCATTTAATATTTTTTCAATTTCTGACGCAAACTATTGTTTCTAACACGCATTATTAAATATGCCCAAATAAGCCTTACAAACCTTAAATCGAGGAACGAAGTTCAACAACGTATCATCGAACATGGTCAGTCTGCTATAAGACAGAACGCTATTGATCTTGACTTTACTTCTTTCCAAAACTTCGTTTAAAGTCGATACGGGATATCCAGTAACGCCTATAAATCTAGCTTTTCCACTTTTCACAATACTTTCCACGGTTGGTAGTGTTTCGTTCAAAACGATATCAAGAGACGGAGCAAATTCCACATCATGAACCTACAATTTCAGTTAAAAAATGTAGTAAAGCAGTCACTGCATCAATGGTTATAAACATAAAAATGCAAAAAAATATTTTTCTTACCTGAAGGATGTCCACATAATCTAAGCCCAATTTTTTCAACGATACATCGATGCTTTCCAGAGTTTTTTCTTTTGTGAAGTTAAACTGCTTCTTAATGTCCTTGTCATATCGACCAACTTTGGTTGCTATGTAATAAGCTTTTCGAGGAATACCTTCTAGACACTAAAATAAAAAACTTAATAAAAATAAACACCAAGCTTGTAAGAGAAACATACTTTTCCCAGCACTTCTTCGGATTCTCCGTGACCATAAAAAGGTGCTGTATCTATCAGATTGATACCTCTTTGAAGGGCGGTACGTAGAACAGCTTTACACTCCTCAAGATCATATTTGCTAAATTGAATATTTTAAAAATGAAAAACGTGAAAGTCAAAAAACAAAAATTAATAACTGAGTGTCAATTTCAACAGTTTTGCAGCTGGATCAAGGTTTCACCAATTTACTGTATCCTTCCTTCCACCTTTCTAACTTCTCATCATTGAGCTACAGACTTCGTCATTCTCTTATCTAATTTTGGTTCATATTGAATTCTTTTAGGTTTGATAACAGTTATATGAAAATTAGTCACTTTGTTTTTTAATTTTTCCGCATTTTAACGTAGGTTTCAATTTGCAATTGCAATTAATATGATCCAAAATCAACGACATTCTATAGTCTATAAATTTCCATCTGTCCGAATACACCGCTCGTTGTGCGTTAATATTTTTGGAAATTAATATTTTTTGTATTCTATTGTTTTTTGCGTGATAGTCATTATTATTAATTGTTTTTTTGCTCATTCTAATTTCTGTTGTTATTCTTTTTTTATGTATATTCAGGAAGTACACAAGTAATTTAATAGATTTCGCTTCCATCACAAAATCGTAAACTTTGCGGTTACTTTTAGAAACTTCAAAAAAATCTGATTATTTTCGTCTCAATTAAAATATGTAGTGTAATACATTTTATGAATGGCGCGATTGTGAACAATATCATGAATAATTAATAAACAAATGATCAGTGGAACTGCGATTAAATCTTTTTGTCTCCACTGTTTATACCAAAAAATATGTTCTCACAAAACTTTATTTCTCTTTTTGCTATTAATGTTTTTTATCAATAGTTATCTATGGAAACATACAATGTTAAAAATAGTGTAAATTGTTTTAAACATAAATATATAAATTTCATATACATGTGTATATTTCTTACCCATACAAACTTGAAAATCCACCGGTTCCCAAAGAAATTGCTGAAACGCTCAGTCCAGTCTCACCGAATTTACTGTATTTCATTTTCCTGACGGCTTCTTCATCATGAAAACCGGGAACAAAAGTTTCAGGCAGAGCCATGTTGATTTGTCACCTGATGGCTAAACGCCAAAATGATTATTAAAAAACAAAAATATTTTCATTATTTAATGAAAATATCACATAAATTTGCTTAAACGGATTGCACTCTAACCCTCTCTCTCTCTCTCGCTCTGCGTTGGTATTATCTGTTTTTCAATTAACTTAGGTAACGCGATTGGGGTATAGTATGCTACCTCCAGGTAAATATAAATTCCAGATATGTCAGAAAATAATTGTTGATCACACAGCGGATTTCTTTCATATTAGTCTACATAAAATCGTCTTTTATATATTTTTTAGCTATTTATTTATTTCTTTTTAATTAACATATGAACTTTAAAATTCATTCTTTTTTCGAAAATCAAGGACATAAGTAACAGTGTTTTTAAAATAAGCCTTCTGAATAAATAATTATATTTGTGTTAAGTAACAATAATAATTTTGAAAAGGGTAGGTACTGAAGTAAAACAATCCTGAAATGGAAAAATATTTGAGGAACAAATCCATATGATGTTTCCCAAACACAACTTGGGGACAGATAAAAACAAATGGCAAAGAATAAAGGGCATTTATGAACACAAACGTATCAACGTAAAGGATCGTTTGGATTAAGGTAAGAGGTAAATGATTAATTAAAAAAGAATAAAAGTTACTACAAAGAAAGTCCTTCGGCTTAATCAGTGACTCTTAAATAGCAATCAGCCATGTGAAATCAAATAGTAAACACATTCAGATATTTGATGACTACTCCCTAAATTTAGATCTATTAAGTTATTCGGAATGAAAAATCCGAAAAATTCTTGAGCCGAGATATAAAGTCGGACATCTGACAACACCGTCACCATTATATTTAACTAACAAAGATTTATTTATATTTTTTCCTTTCTTCATAAAATATATTTGGTATCTAACATTTTTTAGTTACTGAATATATATTGACATTTTTTATAACAGATGCAGAATACAATTATTATGGTATGTGTTAAATGGACAAAATGCAAATAAACATATAACTAACCTTAAATTGTTGTATGTGAGGAATGTTTTCGAGTTCAACTCGAAGGTCAACACTGCCGAGTGTTGAGTGCTTACATAAATTTATATATACAACGATAATGAGAATGCGATAGGGATTTATCAAATTATTGAATAATATAAGTTTATTTCCTTCTAAATATCAAAAGGTCTTACTTAAAGTCAACTTAACATGATATTTAATTTTAAACATGAATACCTACGACGAAATAAAGAGTGGCCAGTCATTGTGGGCCTGACCAGTGCAAGCCAACACTTTACGAAATATATACCCCTCTCTCTTTCTATCTTAATGGATCTATATAAGCTCGATAAAAACTAAAATAATTAATAATTATCACATTTACTAGATACAAATTTAGTACTATTTTAAGTAAAATATGGGTAATGATTACACTTTTGAACAATTAATATTTCAACAAAACGAATTTTATTGGTAGTCATGTATATTTGTTTGCTGTTATATTCAATTAGAACAAAAAAAAAGCAAATCTTAGATCAACAATTCCAGAGCCAAATGTATATATGTAGTGTGTGGATTTTTTTTTGTATTTACCCAGCCAATACACAAGAGTGTTCATTTTGAAAACTTACTCAAGAAGTTCTACATTTTACATCTTAGAGATGCCATTTTCAATAGTTTTTCAAAATTTCAAATACTTATCTGTAGCAGATAAAACTGAGGAAAGAAACCCCTAATGTACAGGCAAAATAACTCCCATTAAGAATTAATTGTAATATCTATCTATGGCTCAAATATAAAAAAAGGTATCAAAGTATGTAGGCTTTCACGGTCGGTGTCTATAGATGCACTATGTTTCCGGGCTATTTTGCTGTGGTCTATTGGAATGTCTTCCGAACGTTTCTTCTGCAACTGCGACAGACATCTTCAGCGGCGCGAGCGTAGTTGGATGCTCGAAGTGAATAGATTCTATTCAATAGACTGGCGTGATGTTTGTATTTATAATAATATAATATAATAGTCTGCCCTGATTGGTCGGAGGGAATTGGATGGGCGGGGACTACAAGCTTAGAGGGTTTCGGTGTTGCGCATCGAGGTTTGTTGAGTTTTAGGCCTTATTTTTTCCTCTTGAAGTTGTTTCGATGTTTGTATATCTCGATGGCTTCCCGCTGAAGACGGGAATGATAGTGAGATGTATTTGAAAGCACTTATGTGTTTTTGGTATTTTATAATGTGTTCCTCTGGTAGCAAAGCATGCTCGGCGACAGCAGATTTTTCCGGTTGCAACAACCAAGAATTTCGTTTGTACTCGGTAACACGCGTGTTAATACTACGTTCTGTGGTACCGATGTACACTATCCACAAGAACACGGTAATCTGTAAAAAAAGAGTTCTTTTCTTTTTTTAGGAATGACTTCTTTATAAAACGAGAAAAATGACTCGTTTATGAGGTCCCTAGTCATTATGAATTCTGTAGGTGGCGCATTCGACGGGTTGAATTGCAAAAAAAATACTGTCCCCAGTGAAAATTCTATCCCATTTTCCTCCCCCCCCCCCCAAACATATTGCTTAAAAAAAACATTCACTTGTAAGACTAAAACTTAAATATGAACTCTTTAAAATTTATAGTGAGATCATTTTAATGGCTAAGTATGCATGGCAATGCGCGTCCAAAAACTGGCGTGGCCCGCTGATGGTCCGGTCGTGTATCCAATAGAACATGAATGGGACATCTTTCAAAAAATGTTACTGCCTTTTCTGTTCCGTTATTTTCCCTAAGGTTCAACTTTTTCATCCTATAAAAACACTTCAAAAAATTATGTTACAAGCAAACGTTTTGATTTACGTTTAAGCCTTCCCCCATTGCAAAATTATGAAAATAAATACAAAATGCATGTGTTTTTTTTGTAGAACTTTTAAAATAAATGTACAAAAAATATTTGTTTTTTATTTTATACTATATTAACAAAAACAATCACTTTGAAATCTATGTTCATCCATACACACAAAATATGTGTAAATCAATTTCAACAAAAACTAAAGTAATTCAACAAAAACATAGTAAAAAAATCACTAAATGAAAAACATTTAATCCAATTTCTTCGCGACTTTGTCGAAATACATTTTCGCACTTCGTTTGACAGCTTCGACGCTTTCCGGCGTTCCGTGTTGCTCCTCGAACATCCTGAACTTCAAATAGAGAGATTTCATACTTTTCACAGGCAGTTGCATGGAAACGGCTCTTTCTAATACCCTCCTACAAATTAACATGACTTTTTAACGAACAAATCATCATTACAATAAAAAACGTATACCTAGCTTGCTCAACGCGTCCTTTTTTAACAAGTTGATCGACGTAAACAGTCCAAGCAGTAACTTTCTTCGGATCGTTGCTCAAAACTGTTTCAAAAATGGCCGCGCCTTGGTCCTCCTCACCGTATTTGAACTCCATTATTGCAAATCGAATTATCAGTTCCATTTCTAAAATAAATTCACTTCTTTATTTACACTGTACATATTTAAAATAAATCTAAACCCTAAAGCAAATAAGACTCTTTGATTCAGAAAAAGATATAACGAAATGTGAAGAGAAAAATAAAGCACATTTAAAACACAAGTAACATTTGAAAAATAGACAAAAATTAGGAATGAACAATGAACTAAAGAATCTAGTGAGGCAAACGAAAAACTAATAATCTCCAAACTACTTTAATCAGATTTTTGTCTAGTACAGAAACAAATGTGGAAATTTATCGGACAACAAAGAAGAGAAATAAACGAATATGTAGTAACAAATGAAATAGAAAAAAAAATGTGGATAAAATATGTAACCAAATTGTTTAAAGACGACAAAATATAGAGAAAAAAAAACTAAATAACATCACAATAAATGACGACACAATAACATAGAAAATATCAGAGATCAAGTCAAGATCTCAAAAATTTATTAAATTATAGAGGGCAGTGTTTAATAACAAAAATACATAACTGATATACATAAAAGTATATATAAGAGCGTCATAAGATCGATTATGAATTAAACGGCTGAGACACGATTCGTCACTCACTACAACAAAACGGAAATTAGAAATAAGCAGAAATAAAGATACTTCGTATAATAAAGTCATAAAAGATAGAAATATGGTGAGTTGAACAATATCAACAATTGGATACACAACACAAAAAATGAATGAAATCCACACATAAAAAGACTAGAATAAGGTACACTAGTAAAACAGACCAGAGATAAATCCCGTCTAGGTTAGCAGATTCAAGAATGACCAAGAAACAGATGAACAGCCTTCAAGCATAAGTGCAAGAGGTCTACTGAAGTCATTTTTGAAATATGGACTGGACAAAAATTTGGGTGTATTTAATTTAAATATCTAATCAGGCCTTCCACAAGGCTCTGTTTTGGGTACCTTTTTTCTCCTTTTGATCAACAACCCAACACTGAGTACATGTTTGAAGACGCGAGATGTAAAGACCGACATCTAGGATCTTTACATCTCGCGTCTTCAAATTTAACGATATGTACCAAATACATAAAGCAGTGTTCGAGAGGACATTCAATTGTGGAAAGCTCAACTGATGAAGGTTCACTAACCAGAAACAACATTCTTGCTTACAAAGGAATGACACCTCAAAAAGAGTACTGAGTACATGTAACAATTTACTTAAATGTAGACTAATGTGAAATAGATACATTTACATGAAAGATCATTTGTTACTGGTAGACCAAGAAATTATTCAAGATTTCAGTGTATATATATGATATAGTTCAAAACTGCTCATTTAAATAAGAAAACGTTTACACAAACTATGGCCCTGAAAACTCTGAAAAAGCTGTATCTGCACATAAATAATATGGTCAGTTTTCTCTACCCTATCAGTACTTAATATGATATAGAGTATTATTATTTTTCCTTACGAGTCTTCTTGTTTTGTATAGATTTTAAACTAGCTTCTTTCATGTTTCGAGCATCCTGAAATCTTTGAAGCATATAATACGTCTTCGCCACTTCTAGCCACATTTTCGTTTCTTGTTTATGCTTGCTTCTGACTTTCTTAATTTTTTCTTCCATTTCGCAAAATTTTCCCGATTCAGCGAGCAACTGAATTGCTTTCAAATAAATCTCTAATGAATCATTGAATTTCAAAGCATCTTCGAACGTTTTCTCGAAGGATTCCTAAAAAATGCCATGAAGATTACTCAAATGGAAACATTAACATGAATAAAATAAAACTCTCACTTTTGTGCCTAACATGTTTTCTAAATTGAGAAGTGCTATCCAAATATTCAGTCTTTCTTCAATACGGGTCATTTCGATTGCCTCTAAAGCTCTCTTAGCCACTGTCCTGGCTTTATCAATTTCTGTAGCCTGTAAAACAGCAATATGAATATTTTTTAAAACAGCAGCCCTTCTAGTATTAATAATAAATAATAACACAGCCCCACAAAAAAATAAAGTCTTGTGCATAGGACCGGATCTATGTAGGCCTATGTTTTTGGGGTCGCTGAATCCGAATCCGGGGTCAGTTTGACCTCATCAGGTCAGGTTCAAGGTCAAGCCAGGGTCAAATCCCCAAAATCTAATCAAAAAATCTGAAAAAAATCATACACATGTTTTCTGGGTCGCTAAATCCGAATCTGGAACCTGACCTGATGAGTTTAAACCAACCCTGGATTCGAATTCAACGACCCCAAAAACATAAGCCTACATAGGTCCGGTCCGATGCACAAGACTTTATTTTTTTTGTGGGGCTGTGTAATCTAAAGTAGGTACAATAAAATTGTAAAATATGATAGAGCCCTTTAGCCCCCCATTGTATCCGCTAGTGAATCTGTAGTCATTATGCACTGCATATAAGCGGATAATAAATAAATCCATCAGCTAAATAATTATAACTTACCGCAAGATGGAATGACATATATTTAGTCCATAACTCTGACGAATTGGGATTAGCCAATAAGAGCCTGTCAAATTGTTCAGCACTTTCTGGATCCTTGGCAGAATCAGCTAACTCTTTTTCAATCTTCGATATACGTTCTTCTTCCAAACGAAGCTGTTCCGCCCTTTCGTTTGGTGTCAATTTCTTCTTTTTCTTAACAGTAACAATCTGAAAATAATATACATCATAAATATTTTCTTGTTAAATACTACTAAATTATTGACTTACACTTTCTTCATCATCTGAAGATGATTCGCTTTCATCTTTTACCACTGGATTAAAGAATGAAGACACACCAGATAATTTAGGAAGACTATTTGCATGTGACGAGTTTTCTACAGGCCTTGAACTTAAGTCATCATCCTCAACCAAAACAGATATATTTTTTCTTTTTTTAGGATTTTTCCCTATTGGTTCAAGAACTTCATTTTGATTGTCATCGTAATCTTTACTACCTGAATGTCCATTTTGAAAAATAACTTCTTCTTCAAGTTCATTTTCATCTTCCTGGCTTTCGTTGTCAACACCATGGGATTCTGTTTCATTATCAGTTTCTTCTTCACTTTTTACATCAATTTTCTTTCTTTCCTTCTGTAATTTTTCTTTCTTTGCTTCTATTACACTAGGTTTCCCTAATTTCTGTTTCTTTAATTTAGAGTTTTCTTTGTCCAAGTGTAAAAATAATCTTTTACTCATTCCAACTAAGCAATTTTCCACCTCTCTGAAATTCATTTACATGTTAAATGTTTGAATAACACAAAAGAAATAACTACAGTATTACCCGCAAATACACAATTTAATCCTGCTCAATTCATAGTAACTTTTACAACCTGAAAAGTCATTTTCATGAAGGTGTGTAGGAATATAAATTAACTGTCTGTTGCAATTTTCAGGTTTTAAAACGCCAAGAATGTAATCGTTTCTGATGAGTACCTTCTCGGCAAGTACAGACTGCACCTTTGTCGTTTTTACAACGCCATCTAGAATTCAAAAAGCAAACAAAAACAAATTAAAAATCATATAGAACAACCTTTTTAAATACTGGACTGATTTAGATGAGACTAACAATAGTTTTTTTAAAAACATTTCCAAGGGCCCCAATTAATAAAAATCTTTCTATTAATCCGTTCTTTGAATTGAAATAGAAATGGCTTTAAATACATTTGTTCAACAATTATGGAAAAGGTGTTGCTGCAATCTGAATTAATTATGATTTTAATACCAGAGACCAAGCAATTATTAAACTGATTTTAAATTCTATGACTAAAATTTGAACTGAAAGGTAATACATAAATTTCTAAATAAATAATTTGGTCAAGTTGGAGTTAGACACGCTTACTAAGAGTTCTGTAGCTTTGAATTTTTTAATTAATTTATTTTATGTGTTTTAAAATTATGAAAAATGAGACCTTTTAATTCTCTGGTGTCTTTTCATTTAATCTGCTACATATTGTGTTTGATTTCATTAAAATATTTACTTAATTTTCGATTGACTTCCAAAAATGTAGCTCAGTAGTTTCATAGATACAGCAAATGAGAAATCATTTATTTATGATATGTGCTCCTCATAGGTTCTCCAAACCTATATCAAATTTCAACTCAACATTCAATCAGTAGTTTCACAGAAAATACAAGATACAAGAGTAATAATACAAGGGTTTGAGATCATAAACTTTATCTTAAAAATTAAATATTAGGTACAATTTTGTATTAACAACAAATAATTGTTAAAAACATATTTTATTGTTATATTATATTGACTACTTATTGTTTTATCCCGATTTTTATATAAATTGATATATTCGAAATTGTAAATAAAATGAGCTGCCTATAGATATAGATGTAATCACTTCTGCAATATAGAACTGATGATTTTTTATTCAAATATAATACATATCTAGTTAATTAGTGGAAAATATGAAGAAATATAGAGAATTTTTAAGTTAATATGAATATATTTACCTTGGGAAACGTTAATCCTCTGTATCATGTCGGTTTTCAAACATATTTCCGCGAAATTTTCATCGAAATTCTCTGCCAAAAATACCCCCGTACGAGTTTGGCCAACTTGAAGGTTATCTGAAAGAAGACACATCAAAATTAACCCAAAATATGTTGCATTTCAACAAATTATCACCTGGGCACAACCTCGGTGGTACCAGTCCTTGCACTCCATTCGGCAATGTGACAAGACAACCGCCCTCATCACCTAGCCGTTCAATTTTACAAACAACTTTCTCTCCGGGTCTGAATTTGCACAGTTCCCAGTTGTTCTCCTGGCCGAATTTTCGTAAGTACGTTAAATCTCTCATGTAATGACCGAAATGTTCGAAAGTAACCTAAAACAACAACGTGATTTAGGTGAATTTAAAATTGAGGAGCTCCTCTTATTATTCATTTTCATAAATGGAGTAGAATTTTATTTATATTTTATAATGACCTACGCTTCCAAAAAGATTATTGGAGGGTCCTTGATTATTCTGTCTATTAGGATTTTCTTGCTTTATTTCTTTTTTTGTAACAATCATTTAGACAGTACACATAAAATTATACTATTTTCATTACATCCGCAGTAAACGTTAAAATTGTGTAAAGATTTAATGTTTAGTTTGTAGCATACATCTGTTCCACAAATCAGTCAAACTTCCAAATGAAACGAAAAATAGCTTTCTCAGATAAGTTGCATAAAATAATGTTTAAAATTAAAAAGTTAATGGATAATGACGGAAAGAAAATAATTGATGTACATGAAATAACAGAATCATTTTACAGCGATTTATATGTTTCCAATCCAAGAAGTTTTACTGGCTTTAATTACCACTAAAAATCATCATTAGATGCCTAGAGAAGATAATATAACAGCCAGCTCAAACAAAATTAAAGACAATCTATACAATCCTTAACTAAAGACAAACCAGGATTAGTGAAATTTCAAAATTGAGAACAGAATTCTAGAAATAAAGGGATGACATTTCGTACTGAAGACACACTTGCGTGGTTTTAGGCTTTTTGATGGATTTCTCCAATACCCTTTGCTTGTATAGTTTTGAAATTGCTTTCTTTTAAGGAAGATCCCGATACAGTCGAACCCTCAATATCTCGACAATGACGAACTGTATGTTATGAAATCTTTACACCACCTGTCTTTTGAAGGTTGGTACTACGGAAAAATAAAAACGACATAGCATCAGGGGCGCCATCTGTCAATCAATCAATTAATTACCCATGTAGGTAGTATTAAGAATCAAACGTCACCCAACTTTTGATTAGAAAATAAAAGATCAGAAGCCTAACCTACTTGGAAATAGTTCCGAAATTACAACGCAACAAAGATCAAAGTAAATTAATTGTGAAAGACTTACTTCAATGTTGCTGTCAAAGACTTTGCTTAATTTGATGGTAAGTTCTAGTTCCTTGGAATCATGATTCACAGACAAAATTCTTGCCACAATACTTTGTTGAGGCCTAAAGATAGGTAAGGTTTGACCTTTTTCCAAAATATTCTATAAAAAATAATATCTATTAGGATAATAATTAATCATACTATATAACAATTTTCACTACCTTTGTTACGATAAGGACTTTTTCTGAATAATCCTTTACCAGTGGTTTAACATATATGCCAATTTTCGCCTTTGCCAAATAATAACACCGGACTATATTACCCTTTTTGAGATTTTCAAATTTCTTTATTCTTATTCTTGAAGACTCATTTATTGCTAAGGCCTCCTTGCGCGATAACAGACAAGGTTTTGTTGTGTTATCTATGCATATCAAGTTTTCAATTTGATCACCTTCCTTAAAAGTTTCTAAAACAGGAAACACACATATGTTGAAACATTATATAGAATTATAAACACAAAGTTTTGTTACACCAAACCAAACCGAAGTTTTGCTCCTTGAGGATGCCAGCTTGGCTATTGAAACGTGTGTTGAGTGAAAAAACAAAAGATTTGGAGTTTGGGTACAAAACTTTGTGTTTATATGTCTGTGACACACCAAAGGTTCGACAGTTTTCCCATTATAAAGAGTATTACAATCTGAATACCTACTCAAAAATGATGAACAAAGTGAAATTGCAGGGC
Organism: Octodonta nipae; assembly: GCA_034190945.1. NCBI lineage: Eukaryota > Metazoa > Arthropoda > Insecta > Coleoptera > Chrysomelidae > Octodonta > Octodonta nipae. Next base: position 157,543,576 of record CM067218.1, read on the forward strand.
TAAGATGATTTGCAGGAATCCTTCCAACAATGCGCCCTTTAGTATTTTTAACAGTAATGCTGTCCTTATGTATAGTACCACAAATTCCATTCACTCTTTGTCCAATGTTCAATTTCAAACCTTCATCTTTCTTGAATTCAGATGGTGGTCTTATTGATAATATAGCTCTTTCATTTTTTACACCCAATATCCAAAAATGTACCTATAAATATAAACATATTTTTATTAACAGTTAAAGCACAAGTATGAAAACATTAGGAAGAAGTAAAGGCTGAAATATTCTCTATATTACATCCTTTTTTATGGCTCAGTGTATATAAAAGAACTAGAAACTAAAATTAGAAGCTAGAGAGCAAACATAGAGGTTACACATAGGTACAAGTTACTTACCACTTCACCTTTGAAAAAATACTGCCGTGGATCTACTCCCCCACCTTTTCTATCCCCTAGTTGTATTTTATTAATCCACCCCCTAATGTTATTGTAAAACACGACCATTGCTGCTGTGTCTTTAGTTTGTACAACAACACCTGGATATTTGTCACCCCTTTTAGCCTTATCCAAATCAATCAAACACTGATCTGATTCAACTTGGCCTGGTTTCAAAGTAAAAATGACATTAGTATTATCAACATGTAACACCCTAAAAAAATCTTTTAGTATGATTCATATATATTTTTTCAAACTATATTTACCTTGCATTTACTTTAACTCCCTTTTTAAATTTTTTCTTGATGTTTTCAGTGTACTCAACGTTTGTAAGGTACAAATTCGGTACAAAACCTTTTACATGACCAGCTTTAACAACAATGCCTTCAGGTTTAATAGAATCAATTTTTACAGACACAAGTTGCCCAACTTCAAAATCACTGCTAGAAAAGTTTTTTTCTTTCAGCAAAGCCTGCTCAACAGTACAAACATGAAATCTAGATATGTGATTGTAATCCAGTATTCTGACTGAATGTTTTGATCCTACAGAGAATTTTGAATTTACGGCATCATGGATGTCAATGTTTGGCGTTTTAGGTAATGCTGCTATTAATCTTTTATTAGTAATGAAACATTTTTCGCTTACATGTTTTGGACCTTTCAAGTAGATTCCATTATTAGCTTTTAATACAACCTGAAATTACAAAAATAAAGGGTCAGCATGATTAAAACTCTACCTGAAACTTAAAAGTGTTCAATAGTTCATTTCAAGAAATATAGATAAAAGAAATAAACATAAGGAAAACCAAAATGAAATCCTGTCTGTTATTGAAAAACGTTAAATATTACTTACAGTAATTTCATATAAGTATGTAAATAGTTCAAAATATTTTGGAATGCAAATTACACAGATTAGGCATTGTTTGAGTTTAAATTTTTGCATTACTTTTAATTTATCTACTTTCCATATATATAGGTAGCATTGTAAATCACTATAAGGATTACCTACTATATACTAATTAATTATAGATATTTACAGATATTTTAGGAATAAATACACACTTTAACAGAACGTCATTTAAATTTTAACTGCTACCAACTCTTTTAAAAAATTATCTCAGCACTCATATGTATGTGATAATAAGCTTTCTGTGTACTTATGTTGTGGAAGAATGTTTGTTATAAAATATTTTATTTTGTTCAGTTTCTAATGGAAATTGTACTAGTACAGGTATCTTACACCAATTTAGAGTCACTATTGACCAAAAAGTGATAATAATAAATCTATAAATAGCAATAATGGGATCAACATGTCAAGCTATTATCTTTCAGAGAATGCATTTGTTTTGATTAAAATGTTACTTAAAGCAAACAAGAACACAGACCATGTCAAAATCTTGTGAAAAAAGTCCTTGATTAAAACAAAATAATTTGTCTTTGTACGAACAACAAGAAAGGACAGTATATATGTATATTAATCAAATTCCATTATCAACTGGATATAATGAAGATCTCTGTTTTCAAGTATGGTTGTTTTTCCTTAAAATTTCTGTAACAATCTATTAAATTATTCATATCCATTTTGTATTCATATAAATTATATAATAAATCCTACTGAGTATGTTTCATGCTTTCAATATGTTTTTATATGTTTTGTTCTTTTATTTCAGTATTAGTTTGTAGTTTTTTTTTTATAATATAAATGTTAATCTTTCTCTCAAATTTATTAATAATGACATTACAATTTTATAAAATCCACCACCATTATATGACACAAGACAATGTGGAACTGAATAAAATACCAAAAATGCACTTGAATTGAAAATATCAATTTAATGTTATTATAAAGGCTTGCATTAACCATTAACCAAAATTTATTAATAAAATAATAGAATTTACCTCTGCTTTAATTATATCCCCCACATAAATAGAAGGTGGTGGCACAGGGTCTAAACCTCTCAAAGACAGATGTGTTACTTTTGTAGAAGATTCTACAAACAATACAAAAGCTCTTATTAAAGTGCCTTCTTTATAACTGGTTAATTCATCCAAAGGATCCTTCAACTGGGTGTAGTCAATATGTCCAAAATAATCATTCAGGAATTTCCCTTGAATACCATTAAAAACAATCTACAACAGAAACACAGAATACATATATTTTTGCCTTTAAATCAATTGTTAGTACTACCTTATCTATTACGAAGTCTACTTCCATTCCAGGTAAAAGATTATCCAAGTTTGCCACTTCTTCAATCTTTGCAGATGTAATGTGTTCAGTTTTTGAACTTACTCTTAAAGTTGTTGCAACACTGCTAACTTCACATTTGTGAATGACACACCAAAACGGTTCACCAATTGCTAAAATAATATTAGAATGTACAAAACATTAAAAAGGTGTTTTTCAAAATTTTACTTAATGTTCTTCCTTTATCGACATTTTTGGTAGGCAAGAACACCCTAGAATTTTTCACACCAACATTTACTTCATACCCATGATCAAGGACTGATTGTATGCAGGCCCATATCAGCATTCCTTTTTTGAACCAAATGTGAGATTTACCCTCAAATATATCTCTGGGATTTATGCTACAGTTCACATGAATTCCTTTATCTTTTTCCTCAAATCCTACAATTTTCACAGGTACGAATTGGCCAATTTGAAACATCTTCTTCAGTACAATGTCAGCCTAAAATTGCAAATTGTTTTAACTAATGTATACAAGTTCTGCTCCACATATTCCTTACTTCCTCATCATTTGACTCTAGTTTTTTATTCAACAGTTTTGTAAAGGGATCTGATATTCTTGTAATATTCACATATCCAAATGTTAAACCAGATAGTTCAACCTCGATTGAGAAATCAGTAACATGCCTAACACAAGCAAGTATAATCATACCTTCTTGTAATTTCTAAAACAGTAACATTAAATCACTACTTATAGCAATTTATATGATAAACTCACGTTATATGATAGAGTTCCTTGTATGTTCAAACTAGAATAGAATGAATCATCAGTTGCAGGTTTTTCTCGAATTTTGTTGTTTTTCTTTGGTTTTTTTGCCTTCGGACCACTTCCCAATGCAAACAGCTACAAGTTCAAAATTATATATATTTTTGGAAAAAAAAACCTTGTTTACTCACATTATCATCATCTTTGTGTCTTTTTACTGGAGCTTTAATTTTCGGCTTTTTCCCACCTCTTGGAAAGCTCTCCTCTTCATTAAACATCATTTCATCCACCGATTTTAGAAAAACCGATGAAAACACAAATGAAAACACAACCTACAATCCAAGACAGAAGAAATCTAAACCACAGATCTAAACACGTGCTGATCTTTCAAATTGTTGTATTGAGCTCATAGCTCAGAGACTCATCCACCAGTTTAGAGCATATAAGGTCTTGATACGTCCAGTCGGTTTTCTTTCTCTCTCATCCAGCTTTACGATTCCACTTGTATAGAAGGCCAAATCTCTCATACTCCTTAAGTAGTTACTCTATGTTTTTTAAGTAAAATATCTTCTTCATAGAACTGGGAATTTATTGTTTTATGTTAAAATATGTGTGGCGACACATAACGACTGGTTTTAAAAAATGACTTGTCCGCAAAAAAATATATATTTTTTGTATTGATAATTAAACTGTAAATGGAAGTTATAAGATTAAAATAGTAACAATACAATGTTCATTTATACTTATTATACTGTAAAATTGCATTATTGCAGCTGTCACCAGACTATTTTACGGACAAATCTATTTCTAAAACCAACATAGCCAATCAATATGTCGCCACTAAAAATTGCTTGATTGCGAAGTCTATATATATCCATGTTAATAGGTTAAGCACAAAACACAAAATTTTAAAACGTTTACTGCCTGATTTAAAATTTTGTTACATCTGTCATAAAAACCGTTAAACAGTATTTAGTTAGTTTAAAAGTTTTTCAATGGCCAAAAAATATTCTTAATTATAACGAGTGTTTTGTTGTTGAACAGGGAAGCGGTGCCGCACCACGAATCGTCTTACAATATTTATTAAAGGTGAGTTTTTCTTTATTATTTGCAACAGTTAAATATATTGGGTTTTTTATATCGTACTTTGGATTATAATTTTATTCTGTTTAGGAATTACCTAAGATTTGTAGAATTGATTGATTACCGAGGTGCACATACTAAATTCAACTTATTACAATTGGTACTAGTTGGTTCGGAGTTAGTAGTGATGTTTTGAAAACTGAAATTCCTTATAAAGCCCTCAAAGAAAGTCTATCACAATTCAGTCTTTCATAAACAGTTACTGAGCAATTTTACAAAGTAGTAAATGCCTATTTTGGTTATCTTCAGAAACTCATTTTAAGAGGGTGTCAAAAGTATTGTCAATTATTTTGTTATAGTAATAATAAAACTAATATTTGATTTATTGGAAGATCTGTAGCTTGTTCCTAATGTCTTCTGAAAGTTATGTGTGACATCTAGTTTCTTTATGTTTGAAAATCTAACCATTTTAGTTGACCAATTAAGTTACTTAAAAGAATAGTAGTGAAGCTACATAATATTAGAACATATAATGTGCAATATACTTAAGATCAGTGAGGAATCCAAGGATGGGCTAAGGGGGCTCAAGCGAAACGAAAATCCTAGATCCGCCATTGCTTATATATTAACTAGATGCAAGCATATAAATAACATAAAAGATAGTAAACTATTGAATACGCCAAAAACTGGTTGCAGTGAATAATAGATTAAAAAACAATTATCAAATTAAATATTGTAAAAACTCAAATTTTAATTGCTTGCCATCCATTTCAAAGATCTTAGCCTTAATTTATGTCACATTTAGAAGATATGATAATGAATCAGTTTAGCCTAAACATATTTTTGTTGTGCAGATATATACAGTCCACTCAGTCATAAAAAAAGATGTAATAGTTTATATTAAATTAATTAAAATTTCACACTAACGTTTTTGGGATCCATAATTGGTCTTCTTTCTAACTTATCCTGTATAGTTACAGTAATATCTTCACCATTACCAGGTGCTCACTGTGCTCACTTCCTTCATTGATGTGCTGAATTAAAACCTGATCAGCAGTTTTCAAAATATTCACAATTCACAATAATCCATACCATTTTGACACCCAATATATATTTTTAACACAGGCATTATAAAATCTTTTTTTTTTGAAGCTGTTGAGGTATGTAAATATTTTGGGTTCATAAGTAATGTATGTTGCCTAATGAATAGGATGTTAAAATTGTTCACATTTAAAATATAATGTTCTACATATTCTCACTAGCCTTAACTTGACAAAATCAGATGTGGAATGAACTGAGCTAAAGTCTTACAATGTTAGAGATCATTAGTATCTGTAATTTGTCACATAAGTCATATTTATCTCCTATTATGTTTTGTTTTTCTGGTGGTAAAAATTTCGGTTTGTGTTTAAACAATGAATGGAAACGAGTTTCATTTGTTAATTAAAGAAGTTTTTTTAATGAAAAAAATACCATTCAAGCTGAGCAATGCCTTGAAAGTGTTAACGAGAAAAGTACCCATTGAAAATAACTATGATAATGAGTAAAGTAAAGTTGTTGTTTCATAACTCATGTGTAGAAAAAACCTAACAAATATCATCATTATTATACATAAAAGCACTGAACCTTATTGGAAAACCAGGCTTAAAATAGGACAATCGTAAATTTGAAGTTTTATATTTTTTAAGTGAAAATGTTTGCTACTGCAATCTCATTATGCACAGTTTAAGTTAAAATTAATAAACGAAATTATTTATTTAACCACTCTTTTTAGACTCTATGACAAAACTATTTTCTTATTATTTTATTTTATTTTTTGTATATTGTTTAGCTAATATTCATGTACTCAATCAAGTGTTTCTTTACCATTTCCAACACTTTAAATAAAGTTTTTTTAAATTAAATATTTATATTATTTCTTGTATTTTCAGAAATGGAAGATCTCTCAGCATTTTTGAAAAAAGGATTCCAAAGATTGCATGAAAAGGCCTTGACAAAAGAATATAAACAAAAAACAATTGATAACAGGAGAGAAAGCTGTGCTAACTTACGCAGAATGACTAGGGATACACTCAAATGGCAGAACCGCAACATAGATATAAATAATTTAACTCCCATTAATACTCCAAAACCTGAAAACAATAAGAAGAAGCCAGAAGCTGAGTCTAGTACAAAACCTCTTCTAAAAACAGGACCATCCAGCAAACGACTAGATCTACTAAAGCGGTGGAAACAAGAGAAGGCACAAAAAAAATTGGAAGAAAAGAAAAATCAAAAACCGCTCTTCAAAGTTGCTCACGTTCCCGTATCAGTAGGTCTACCAAACTTGGAAAATGTTAATAGGGAAATCAAGGGAAAACCGATAAAAATAAAAACCCCACTAAGATCGAAGTTTGCCCCTGAAAATCATAAATTCCGACCACCAGTAAACATAAAACCAGTACCGCAAAAAAATATCCCCAATGTTCGAAGTCCTGCTAAAATGAACAGAACTAATTTGAATATAAATAAAGACATTGCAAGACCAAGGAATACATGGCAAGAAAAAGGACAAGAGAAACAAGTGCCTTTAAGGAGAGAAATATCTAGAAGAACTACTGCAGCAACTAATATTAGGGCTGAAGTTAGGACAACGAGTGTGAAGAAAGTTTATAATCCTTCATCAAGTTCATCAGATACTTCAGCAAGCACCGTTAATAGTAACAAAGAAAAAACACCTAAAAAGGCAAAACCAGCGTCGAATAAAAAAACACAAAACAATAAAAAATCCAAGAAAGCTGTTATTTGGGATGTGGTAGAAATAATCGAAAGCGATGACGAAATTTTAACTCAGGAAATAAGTGCCAAGTCTCCAAAGAAGACATACAATAAAACGCCGATCAAGAAGCGTGTTAAACAAGATTCGGATGATGATGAAGAATTTTTAATAAATGATCGTAGGAAAAAAAAGGTGCCCACAACTCCTCAAAACAAAACCCCCGTAAAAAACTCGACAGTCCGAACGCCCAGGCAGTCATCAAACAGAAAAGAAACAAGAAATGGTGGAAATTCAATCGATAAAATTTTACAGAACGAAAAGGTAAAGAAGGATTCTAAGAAATCTGACATCATAGCTGACAAAAAGACTAGTAAAGTAAACAAAAGACAATCTCGCATTCATACACCAATCGGAGGATCTTCAAGTACAGAAGATGACGAAAGAATGTCCAAACAACATAACAAGGAACCCTACAAAGGAGGAAAGTCAACTGATGGCAACACAGCAGCAGTTGAAGATGAAGAAAAAAAGGCTAGCAAAGTAAACAAAAGACAGTCTCGTATTCATACTCCAATCCAAAGATCTGCAGGTACAAGCAATGATGGTGGAGTGTCCAAACATAACAGCGAACCTGTAAAAAGAGCGCCTTCGACTGATGATAGTGATGAAGACTTCATAGCTAGTCGAAAATTCCGACCTTCCACATCCTATGAGGAATCCCCACAAAGGAAAACATTAGAAGACTCATTACAAAATATTCCAAAACACGATATCAAAGACCAAACAAACTTTAAGGAAGATGATAACGTATTTTACGAAGACGACGAGATTGTTCTGAAAACACCGCTGAAGAAATTGCCAACTCCGAAGCCTACAAGAAAATCCATATTGAGATCGGTCGAAAAGAGTGCCAGTAAACGGTTTTCAACGAGCACTCCTCTCAGGACGAACCAAAACAAACAAGCCGAGGTGTACGTCAGTCCGTTCGTCACGATATCCAGGGGGAAAGAATCAGCCAGGAAAGAGTTCCAATTGAGATTGCTCAACGGTGGTTCAATGCCGAACTCCACCAGCACGAGTCCGGCCAGCGGCGCGGCGTTTTTCGCAAGAAAGCTCGACGACGAAGTCGACAGGATTCAGGGCTTGTGTTCAGAATGGACGGAACTCAAACTCCAAATTCCTGAAGAGGTTCAGGATATGGTAGACGCTGCGTTAGGACAGTCGAACTTGTTGATAACGAAGAAGTTCCAGCAATTCAGGAAACTGATCAGGTTGTGTGAGGAAGGTAAGTTCTTATGTGTAATAATAAATAAATATGTAAATGTTTATTTACGGACCATCCATTTACAATAAAATTAAAATTTAGGAGGAAAACTGATTATAACAACCTGAAAAACCTTCCTTGAGCCAATAAATCAACCTTCCCATAAATTTGCTGACTTGCCCCAAATTTGCTGACTTGCACTAAATTTGCTGACTTGCCCTAAATTTGCTGACTTGCCCTAAATTTGCTGACTTGTCCCAAATTTGCTGACTTGCCGTAAATTTGCTGACTTGCCCCAAATTTGCTGACTTGCCCTAAATTTGCTGACTTGCTCCAAATTTTCTGACTTGCCGTAAATTTGCTGACTTGCCCCAAATTTGCTGACTTGCCGTAAATTTGCTGACTTGTACCAAAAATTTTCTGAATTGTCCCTCCGGCTAGGACAATTTTTTTCGGAGTTGCCCTCTCTAGGACTTTTTTCTAATTTGCCACTCCCTAAACGAAAAGCTGGGTACGTCCTTGGTGAGCACTGTGGGTGGCTCTAACCACTAAAAACTTACTCAATGGTTGAAGTACCCACAATAAGTTACTGACAACATTTAACATAGAAAAATAGTGCCTGCAACAGTCTTTGCTCTATCACAAAACCATTTGTGGAGAAACTACCCCTCTAGAGCAGTTCATCAGTCCGATGGTATACATTTGTCACCTAATCTATTCTTAATATTGCACCAGGTGCCCAATTATTCTATTGTCTGTTTTCATTCTACTAACCTCAATTTAAATTTATATTTCCAGGTGTAAGTGGATCTCAAAAACCCGTCACTTGCACCGATCTTCACGGTTATTGGGACACGATGTACATGCAAGTTGAAGACATCGAAAAAAGGTTCAACAATCTTCAAAGACTAAAAGCCAACAACTGGACAGAAGTACTGATACCAGAGAAGAAACCTGTAGCAAAGCGACCGAAACCAAGACCGAAAAAGGTGCAAGCTCAATCGAGGATAAAGGAGATGATCAAAAACTCGAGAATGCGCAAAAACAATCCACACATAGAAGTAGGAAGCGGAGAACCCGCTGAGGCACCTTCGTCGATCGCTCCCCGACTTTCTCTAAAGAACCGACAGAGCTCAGGTAAGAAACGACAGAGTCTGAGGATTTCCATTATCGGAAAAGAAGCCGCCAGAAGATTGAGCTCACCAGGACTAACAATGATGAAAATAACGCAAGCTATAAAGTCCGGTAACGGGGTGACGCCCAATAAAAGCATACTGAAGACTGACAACAATAGAAGCGAACGGAAGATAACGAAATCTGTCTTATTTAAGGATTTAGAAGAGGACAAAGAAAATAGTTTTGATGATTTAATGAAATTTAGTCCGATGGCTACAAGAAGTTCCAGAAGAAATAGTAATAAAATATCGTAGTTTTGTTTAGTGTTGTGTACCTGCGATGTAAATTGTACTTTTTATTTTTTTGTGTTATTTAAACTAGATAATTTCAATCAAATTGTGTAGTTGTTACTTTAGCGGGACTTTGTAAATAAAAATATTTTTTAAAATACGTTTTATTTTGAACATGAGTTAGTCAGCGTCATTTCTTGACACGACTGCCTTTTAATACCATATGTGGATTAAAATTTAATTTTATAAAATCCCATATTCGCCAGTCTGTCGGGACTTTACCCGAAGGGGATAACCCAATATGCCGGCAGATTCGAATCACCTTTAGCACGTTTTTTTACAATATCATGACATAACGTTCCGTTTTGACCATAATGAGTTACAGAATCCTTAAGCTACACCCTGCCCGCACACTACTCGCGAATAGTACGAGCTTACCTTCAAAATATTTTCCCAAATATATGATTCGAAAGCAGAGAAGGGTTGCTCGAATGGTCAGTGAGGTCTCCACATCTTACCTAAACAGATTTTTGTGTGTGGGGTTATCTAGAATCCAAAGGTTCCCTTATTATACAGGAAAATACTGAATACTGAACAATTCCAGATCAGAATTAGAGATCCATTTATAAAAGTTAACTGAACTGTTGCAAGAATTTGAAGTTCAAGTAAAGGGCAACAATTTAAACATTTCAGTTGCTATTCTTTTTTTGCAACAGCATGCTCATTTTTTGAACCATTGAAATTCTGAAATAAAGAAATCTCATTTATTTTATTCATATGTTCAAATAATATTAAATTTTTCGATAACTCTTGAAATATAGAAAATGAAATATAGATTTTAGTAATTTATTTGGCTCACCTTGTAAATATGAATTTACCACCATAAAAACTCTACTTTTTTTTTCAAAAATAAGTAAGTTCCTGAATTTCATATGAATTTATTTTCACATCCTTACTGTATATTGCTTGCGAGTAACGTGTCAAAAATTTGAAGTCTTGACAGACCGTCAGCTCCATAATTTCAATATGGGAATCGACTATTACGGAATCCTACAAATAACTAGAGACAGTACCGATTTAGAAATTAAGAAGGCGTATTGACTTATCTTTTGATAGAACATTCCCTACAATGAAATTAATTTTAGTTATAGAAGTTTGGCACTGGAATTCAACAAGGATTTGCTACAAAAGAACGAAGCCAAAGAGGTATTTGCGCTCATCGGTGAGGCGTACGATGTTCTCAGCAATCCATTAAGACGAGCCATTTTCGATCAGTATGGTGAAGAAGGTTTGAAAAGAGGCATTCCCACTGCCGAAGATTACATTCCTCCCTATCACTATCATGGAGACCCCATGATAACTTATAAGTGAGATAACAACACCTCAAATATTAACATGTTTATATACATGACGCTGTTTTCCTGCTTTCAGTTCTTGCTTCGGGTTCTACACGTCATCTCAAACTCCGCGCCCATCTGCAATCATTTTGTCTCCATTGCTTTGTCCGTTCGTCTCTCCAAAATCTTCTTTGGCGCCCAAGTTTCTATTAGTAAACTGCACCCCGTTAACCTGGATATTCATCAACTTTAGTGATATCTAACTCGCCTATAGTAAGTTAATGGCTTAAGTTATGATTTTTCAAAACTGGTCAGTGTTAACGGTTTTTTTCTCACCAGAAAATGCTCCCTTCGAGCATTACAAAAATCATGTCGGTTTTACATCACTCCACAAAAGTCTCTTTAGAAACTATTATTCACTCAATAGTTTTCACGTTATAAGAGCAAAACCTAACAAAAATACCATTCTATTTATATACACATATATATGTCGGAGATAACGAAATAGTTGATTTCTTGAGTGGTGGTGGTCTAGAAACTGTATGGTTTATATTATCAATGATGGGATATTTATGTTTCTTTCGCACTTTTGTTTACGATTATTACGCTTATTACATTCTATTACAAATTTGCCAGCCAGGGATCGTGGGTGATTCATAATCACCCGGCGTGCGTTGATTACGTGATAGTCTATGAGTCAGGTGTTATGCAAATTAAATCGTTGTCCTTCCAAAATAACTTTTTAAAACAAAATTTATTGAAAAATTATTACAAAACTTATTTCAGACTGATACAATGCAAGCGAAGGTACAAACAAGAATGATCATAATTTAATATTTAACGTTGAAAACAATTGCGATGAGATGAAACTTGATATCAGCTGCAGGTGTGCGTTTTGTCGTCTCATGAAGTTCACTGCATGTAACTCCTCCCTCCTTAAGCTGCGAAAATAGAGAAATTTGTTTTCGCAGATGGGCCATCGGGGTTTTCTTCCAAATTTTCTTCGGTTTTCTTTTTGGACATTGGGCACCATGGACAGGGCTTCTTTTTCTTAATTTTCAGAAATAATATGATGGCTACTGCAATAGATAGGATTATTAGAAATGTACTGAATATTGGCAATGTATAGGTGGTCGATTTTTCTTCCTGTACGGGAATCAGCTGTTTGGCTACGTTGTTGATTTCGTATAGATTTTCGAAATCTATCTTCGTGATATTGGTGGCCTGGAAGTCTCTTGATTTTGAATTGATTTTGATTTCTAGTTTGGGCAGGATTAGTGGTTTGCCTTTCTTAATTTGTTGATTGTTTATGAATTTCTTATCAGTGATGCGGACTTCACAATTTTCTGGTATTTTAATTAGGCTTGGTGTAGAAATATCGAAGTATTGATCTGTATTGCAAATTGATAGTATTCTCTCAGTGTTCAGTGGCATGACAATTATTTCTTCTTGACTGATTTGTTCGATTATTGATTCTTGGGCATTAACGGTTAGCAGTGGGCAGTTTTCGGATGATCCTCCATTTATCAATTGGATTGTACAATTATCTGCGGGTAAATAGTGCTGCTGACAATAGTAGATGTTGTCCAGTGCAGGGCATTCATGTTTTTCGGGGGTCGATGTCTTCTGGTTTCGTGCCAAAAATGGGTATTCGGGTATAAACATTTGGTGATTTTGGATAATCGGGAAAAGGTGATAAAACTCATAGGGTTTTGGATCGATAATTGGAACATGAATAGCAAATATTACTTTATTACCTGAAAAATGAACTTGAGTTCCTAAAATTTGGTAATAAGACAAAGGATTCTCAAAATGAGGAATTTCATCAACTTTATATAATTTTTCTAAGTACTTTATCATTTCCTCTATGTCTTTTACTGAGATGATTGAATTATGAAGTGTGTTAAGTTTCGAAAATAGAATGGCACTCTCTAAGTTGTCTAAAAATGTAACAAAATTTTGGCAATCTAAATTTATTGAAGAAATCACACCTTGAAAGCTAATGTATTGACCGATATCTGTGATCTTTTGCTCCATTGCTACTTGAAATCGATTTAGATTTTTACTAAAATTTTCTTGATTTTGGCTCAAAGTTGTTATTGACTTATTATAATGATTTATTAATTTTTTAAACAAGGTTGTTTGTAAATTAGTTTCTTGAATGATCGATTTTTGATTTTCTGAAAGCACTTTAATCGCGTTATCGTATCTAATACCGTCTTCAGCATCAAGATTTCCAAAAATCCATTTATTTACTTTTCCAAGAGCATTAATTAATCCTCTTTTTTGTCTAACAAAGGGGTGGAGATTTGTTAATTTCTTGTGCAAAGTTTCAATTAAATATTCTGTTCTGCTTAAGAGATTTTGAGCGAGAGCATGATAAGATATTAAATTTGTTGCTTCCACTTTTTGGAAATTATTTGAAAGTATTTTGAAGTTTTCTTCGAGTTTTGCCGTTTGCTTTACAATTTCTTCTAAATCTACATAATGTAAAAATCTATGCTTGCTATATATAATTCTAGCGTTTCCTAATTTTAAAGGTAACAATAAGCTTTCTAAACTAGTAATGGTTATTTTATTTTCACTACTTTCTACTAGGTTAATTATTTGAAGGACCAGGTGAAGGGTCATTATCTTCGTCTTCATTTTGAACCTGTAACAATTGTTTAGGATTATTACGTGGTTTCCTGAGGGATTGTTTATGATAAGTTCCCTTTTTTGTTTTTATGTATATGCCGTCGTCATCAAGTATTTGGGTTTTGTCGAATTTTGGTAGTTTTTTGTCGCGGAATTTTGTTTTAACGTAAGCCGCTTTGTCTTTAAGATAAGTCGGTGGATCTTGTCGCTTCAGGTTTCTTTTGGTAATTATATTTTCTTTATACTGAGCATTTCTTTCACGGATTTTTTCGTAAAGTTGTTTTGTGGCTTGTTTGTGGTTTTGGACATAGGTTGATAAAATTAATTGATCATTTAGGTCAAAAGGGTTCGATGTACTTAAGTGTCCATGTATGATTTCAAAAGGGGTGAGTTTCGTTACCGAATGAATGGAGTTGTTGTAAGATAAAATGGCGTGTTTCATAACTTGTTCGCTAGTTAATTCTCTATTAGTTTCTCTAATACATCTATAGTGTTCGATAAGGGTAGAATGAAATCGTTCTACTGGTGAATTAGAGTTGCTATTTTTCGCGGTGGTAAAATGTAATTCGATACGGTGTAGTTGACAAAAGTTTTCTAAGTCTTTGTTCTTAAATTCGGAACCACTATCGGACGTTATTTTGAGGGGTAGTCCATGATGGGTTATAAAGTTAAATATGCCATCTACTACTGATACTCCAGTTGTAGTTTTCAAAAGATAAGCTTGTCCATAACGTGAAAATGTGTCAATAATAGTTAAGTAGGGTTCTTTGGAAATTTGGAAAACGTCTATATGAATATGTTCAAAGGGTTTTGTTGTCGTGGGTGTTAGATTGAATTTAATGACAGGGGGATTTCGATCGTACTTGTTTTTCAAACAGGTTTCGCATTTATTAATGAAGTCCTCGATGTCTTCTGACATTTTAGGCCAATAATATTTAGTTTTTAGTGAATTTGTTACTTCATTAATACCTCTGTGTCCAGTTTTGAATACGTGATAATATTTTATTTTTTCGTTTTGAACGTCTGTTTTGATAAGGTCAGTTAAAAATTTGGGACAGTGAATTAGTTTGAATGAAGAATGCCGGAATGTGTTTTGAATCACTATTGCAAAATTTTCAGGGGGTAAATTTCTGTGAAAGTATAACGCGTATGTCTGTTTTGGGTCAAAGTATTCTTTCGCTAATTTAATGATATTTTCGTTTATGAGTCTGTTCGGTAATGTAGCGTAAAGTCGGGTGTTTTCAAATATTTTCTCCCTTCTTACGGTCAAATCTGGTATGTCTCCTGTTGTTATTATTATTTGATTTTTATAAGTATTTATAGGTTTATTGGAAATGGGAATTGTCAGTATTGGGTTTTCGGCTGAAGTATGAACCGTTTGAAGATCGTCTTCTTCTTCTTCCTCTTCTTCTGGATTTTTCGGGTCTAATAAAATGTTGGAGTGTACTGTGATTTTTGATGAATTTTCTTCAGGTCCGTCTAAAATTTCTTCGATATCTTCGTTGGCTAAATTGGGTAGTTCGTTGCGTGTTTCAAGTTCTTTCGAGATAATTTCGTCTAAGTCATCTAGATTCACGTCTAGGGATGCTGTTTCGATTGGGTTGAAATCAATCGATGTCGGATTTCTTGACAATGCATCTGCCGCTTGATTACTTTTTCCTTTTAGGTAATCGATGGTGAAATCAAATTCTTCCAGTTTTAGTCTCCATCTTACGAGTCTGGAATTCGGTTCTTTTAAGGAAAATAGCCATTTTAAAGGTTTGTGATCGGTAGAAATATGGAACTTACGGCCAAAAAGATACATTCTCCAGTACCTGCAAGCCCAGACTATTGACAGCAATTCTTTTTCAATAGTCGAATAATTGATTTCCGATTCACTTAATGTCCTGGACGCATAAGCTATTGGACGTTTATTTTGGGATAATATTGCACCTATAGCATATTTCGAAGCATCAGTGGTTAATTCAAAATCTTTCTCGAAGTCTGGATAGGCTAGGAGAGGTTCTGATGTTAACAGATTTTTACAAGTATTAAAACATTCCAAAAATTCTGGGGTATGTTTTACTGATTGGTCCTTTTTTAAGCAATTGGTCTTGCTAAGTTTTTAATGAAGTTTTTAATGAATTTTCTATAGTATCCAAGGAGTCCTAAAAATGATTTTATATCCTTTTGTGTTTTTGGCAGTGGAAATTTTGATATTGCTTCTATTTTCCTCGGGTTCGGTTTAATACCGTCCGGTGTTACAACATGTCCAAGGAATTCAACTTCTTTTCGTAAAAACTCGCATTTGTCTAGTTGAACTTTTAATTTAGCTTCCCTTAATTTTTCAAAAACGGATTGTAAATTTTGGATGTGTTCTTGTAAGCTTGTACTGAAAATAATGATGTCATCCATATAAACCATGCAAATATTATTTTGAAGATCCTTTAAAACTTCATCCATTACACGCTGAAAGGTTGAGGGCGCGTTTTTGAGACCAAATGGCATCCTCTTGTACTCGTAGTGGCCGTTCTCTACCGTAAAGGCAGTTTTTGCTACGGAACATTCACTCATCTCTATTTGATGAAAACCAGCTGCTAAGTCTAGCGTTGAAAAATACTGGCTTCGGCCTAACTTGTCCAATATGTCATTGATGTTTGGTATTGGATATCGATCATCTATAGTCTTCTCATTGATTTTTCTATAATCGACTACTAATCTCCATTTTTCTTTCCCCGAAGCATCAAGCTTCTTCGGTACAATCCAGATCGGCGATGACCATGGGCTGCTGGATGGTTGTATGATGTCTTGTTCCAATAGTTCTTGAATTTGTCTTCGAACTTCGTTTTTGTGAATATAGGGGTAGCGATAAGACTTTGTATGTACTGGTATCTCGTCTGTAGTTTTAATAACGTGTTTAACTTTAGAAGTAAATGTTAGTTTGTCATTAGGTTTTAGTAAAATATCTTTGAAATTTTTGCAAAGTTTAAAAATAGCTTCTTTCTCCTCTGAGTTCATGTGATTTGTCCTAATTAATTTTCCAAGTTCGATTTTTTGGGGATTACAATTATAAAAATTGTTTTCGTTTACAAAATTGAAATTATGTATTTCATGAAGATCATTCTGAAATTTCGTGACTTTTATGGGTTCTAACAGGGTTAAAGAAATTTTCTTATCAGAAAAATTTTGAATTTCAATCGGAGCGTAACCGTTTTTTGCTAAAGTTAAATTTCCGGGTATATAAAGTTCACTAAGAAACATTTCATTTATTAAAATTTCTCCGTCATTAATGTCTACGGGGATGTTCATTAAACATTGTTCCTTTGCTTCAATACTGAATGAAAAATTTATTTCATTGTCTTCACCTCTATATTTTAGGGGAATTTGAACGTGATTACCTATAAGTCTTTTATTAGTTAAGTCGATGTTAAGATTCATATTTACTAAGTCGTTGAGGCCAATGACTCCATCGAAATATTCGTGAAAGTCAAATAGAAGAAAGTCTATGTAATATAAACAATTAAATTCAGGAAAAGCGGGTACATGAGCTTCATGTCTGATGGTTTTGCTACCAAGGGTTGTTTTAATTGTTACGTTTGAATCAAAAATACGATTTGGAAAAAAGCGTTCTACTATCTCAGGTTTGATTATTGATTTCGAGCTTCCTGTATCGATTAGTAATTTCATTTTCGGGTGATGTATTTCGATATATGGTAGTGTGTTGCTAGAAAGGGCGTTAATTTCTATGGTTTCTCTCTCTTGCTCGAGGCTGGTTTGGGAAAATTTTCGTCAGTCTCGGTGTTGTCATTAGTATTGGAATTTAGCATGGGGTTGTTTTCAAAGTCTAAAAATGATTTTTCAGTTTCAGGGGGATAATTATCATCATAATAATTTTCTTCATTTGGGTAATAGTAAGACATGTTTGGGTTTTCATAGTCGTATTGGTATTCAGGATAATAGTCATCATAAGGGTAGTATTGGTATTGGTCGTCATTATAATAATCATTAGAATGTAATTCTTCGAATGTGAAATTGGGTTTTCCAGTACTCTGGAAATGATTATAATTTCTAGGTTGGAATTGGGGATGTTGTGGTTGTCTATTATTTCCTGAAGAGAGTCTCGAATTAATTGACATAGGTTCTGGCTTTGGCAGATTTTGTCTATGACTCGGGTGTGGTTTGAAGACATTTATATTTTTTGGTTTCCCAAAAACTTCTTCGTTGGTGAAGAGTCGTCTTTGCGGAACGGGTCTCGGTTGTAAGTAGACTGGCTGTCTGGGAAATTCAGGTCTTTGATTAAAATTAGGGGGAATGTTCTGCATGAAACGATTTTGATTAAATTGCGGGGGATAATTATTGAAATTTCTGTTTTGGAAATTGAATTTATAGGGGTTCATTTGGTTAACCTGAAAGTTCGGTTGTGGAAATTGAGGACGTGGAATATTTTGAAAAACATTGCTATTAGGGGTAAAGTTTTTCTTTACGTTATTAGAATTTCCATATAAATTTTCAAAATTTTCAAATTCTGAAACGTATGCTAGTGCATCTTCAAGAGTAGTGGGTTTCTTTAAATGCAAATTATTTTTTAAAATACCATCGCAACCTGCTATAAAGGTATTAAGGGCTGTTTTATTATAATGATTAATTTGACAAAGTTTATCGTTGTTGCTAAGTGTGACGTTCTTGAACTAAGCAATCTAAATCGCGTTTATCTGAAAAACATTGTTGCAATGCGTCTTTTAAATCAGGCCAGTTATTGATTTCCGTTCTATTACCTACCATGAGTTCTGCTTTGCCTACTAATTTTTCTTGAATACTTTCAAAAATATGTCTGTTTAAGTCATTATCATTATGTGTGCTATATAATAATAATAAATTTTCGCACCTATTAATAAATTTATTTAAAGTATTGCTGTTACCATCGTAAGGTTTTATATTTTGTAATTTAGATTTTAATAGATCCCAATTGATGGTCGGTGTACTTCCTGTTGGTGTCATTTCGTCTGAATCTTTTTCAAAATTCAAAACGCTAAGTTTATCAGACTGATCTGAGTCTGAAGATAAACGTTCGCGAATGCGAAGGTTTTCAAACAACGCAGATATGCCCTCTACGTTCATAAACTTAAAACTAAACTATTCTAAGATTTTTCAAAAAATTATATATTTTCTTTATTTCTCAATATCAATTCAATTATATTCAATTATACTCAATATTTCAACACAATTATTTATTTCATCAATATTTCAAAAAATCAATTCAATTCTTAAAAATTATCTTTCCAAAAGTCCTGCGATAGGGTTAAGGAAAGGCAAGATTGGAAATTTTTGACACTTACCGGTGATTTCCAAACTCCGACTCTGTTTGACCTCCCTGTAGCGCTTGTTTTTTTATTGATATCTGCCTTGAAGGACGAACTGCTTTCCTGGATAGATTACCAAGTTAGGATTCTGTCTCGAGAAAAGCTGCTTTCCTGGATGGATTACCAAGTTAGGATTCCCTCACGAAGAAAGTCTTTGTGTTCTTCTGGTCGGATTGCCAAGTTAGGATTCCAACACGAGAAGATGTTCTCCTGGATGGGTACCACAGATGGGAACTCAACACGAGAAATGTTCGATCTGCGTTTAAAGTGTTAAAACACTAAAATTGGCTTCGATTTTTACCGCTCGATGCGATTTCGAATCAATCACACAGATCCTACTGACTGCGCCAATTAAATCGTTGTCCTTCCAAAATAACTTTTTAAAAACAAAATTTATTGAAAAATTATTACAAAACTTATTTCAGACTGATACAATGCAAGCGAAGGTACAAACAAGAATGATCATAATTTAATATTTAACGTTGAAAACAATTGCGATGAGATGAAACTTGATATCAGCTGCAGGTGTGCGTTTTGTCGTCTCATGAAGTTCACTGCATGTAACTTGCACGATGTTTTTCATGAGAATCATATCCAGAGGAACGTGGGGAGTTCTGTTCGAACCTCGAGCGAGATAAGACCGTAGAAGGCTATCGCGTAATCGGGATCTCGCCGCGGTTCCGAGTAGAATACCTTGTGTACCAATTTAGATTAATAATATCATATCGCTACGCCGATCGAACTTATCTTAGGTGGCGCCCGAGATAGAATGATCATAAACATTATCTATTGTTCGTATAGTTTGAAACTCCAGTGGTAGATCATTATGGTGCCTTCGGTCAATTTGTGGAATAAATGTCCAGCCCACATTTATTCCTTCTGGCGCCCCAGGCAACATTGTAATTCCGGGCCTATTTTTCAGTCATGACGCACACTTTGCGTTTGGTAGTTACCTAATTTTCGGGTCCTAGGTACATACCTAGGATGCCTAGGCCTTAGTCCGCCCCTACTGTTAACATAAATCATTAATCCATTCCTGTTCGTAATTATTTCTCTTATTTTCCGCCATCACTTTCCGCCTATGATTTTAGGATTATTGTAAATTAGTAAAGACCCAGAAAAGTTTAGTTATTACTAATTTATAATCAAATCCACATTCTGCTCCTCGTTTGATGTTTAACACTTTTTTTTCGGTATTAGAGATTTCTTCGGGACAGATTCACCATTCGCCGATCTTTTGGATGTACTTAATGGAAAACCGTTATTGTACACAACTACAGAGGGTAATGTGATTGTGAGAAAAAAACAACCCCCAATAAGACATACTCTTAGTCTGAGCCTGAAAGAAATCTATTTTGGTGGTGTTAAAAAAATGAAAATCCATCGATTAGTGTTTGTGGACGACGACAAAACGATCACTGAAATCAGAGAGAAAATCCTCAGCATACCGATTAAGCCAGGAATTAGACCCAACACAGAAATTGTATTTCCAGAAGAAGGTGACCAGAATCCGGCTTTTATATCAGGTAAATTTTACCAGAAACATTTATTTGGTACTAATTTGTATCAAATATTCCTAAGACAAATATAATTCATACTCTCAAAGCTTGTTAAAGTTTTGGCATTATCCTTAATATCATCTACATCAAACAATCAACCCCATAGCCAGACTGATTGGTCTAACAATTTTTATTGAACGCGTAAGGATCTACTAGAAACAAAAATTGTTGTTTCTGTTCACGTATGTCCGGTATTTAAAAAATAAATAAAATATAAAATTCATTTTCAACAAAAAATTTGTCAAATCGTAAAGCTTGTACCTTAGTTCCTAAAATTTCTATGACTACGGCCTTGGAAACAATATCCTTTTAATTATTTTAACACTTTGTTGTGTGCTATCTAAGTACCTTATAATGCGCATTCCATTTTTCGTTATTATTTTTATAATTCATCTAGGATCTCAGTTTGGATCAGGGTGATTTGGATTAATAATGTCGATTTTTTTTCCAACTAAAATTACAATTTATTAATTATTCACAGCTGATGTAATATTTATAACTGAAGACAGGCCACACGAAACTTTTTTAAGAGAAGAAGACAACCTCATAACAGTTTTCACCATTTCCCTGGAAGAGGCCCTTCTCGGTACCACAGTTACAGTGTTTACAATTGACGATAGAATCATTCGAATTCCTATCACAGATGTGGTATAGTAAGTATCTTGTAGCTGTTTGTTTTGATTACTGTTAACTATTCTCTAAGTCCAGGATACGAGAAAATCGTCGAAAACGAGGGCATGCCAATCCTGGAACAGTATCCAGAAAAGGGCAACTTAATCATCCGTTTCAACATTGATTTCCCGAAATATTTACCGAAAAATAGCAAAGAAACATTGAGGAAGGGGTTTAATTTGGCCAAAATTTCAACTGAACGGTCACAGTACGCCATCAATGAGTTCGTATTGGCAGATAAGATTCTTCGAGTTGATCCAGATGAAAGATTGCCACCTCTTTAAAAGAATGTTTCTCGTTATTTTTATTATTGTTCAAATATTGTATTTTTCGTATTTTTGAAATCTTAAAATAATTTATGTTAATTGTTTTTATTGTAACAATTAAAAAAGTAATGCAATTTATATCAATCAATTTTGGATTATTTAGTTCCTAATAAATGAATTTAAAGCAGTTCTTTAGTAATTTTTGTAAAGATTACTAAAATATTAAATTAACTGATTTTCTTAGTTTAAGTATATTTTTAATATTAAGGACATTAAGTACATTTGATTGATAAGCATACAAGAACTGGAAACTTTAAAATTAGTAATAGATCCTTGCTAAACTAATTTTAAAAAATTGCTCTTTACGACCTCAAAAACTTTAGATAAAGAAGACCATATTTTAATTAATACCGGTAGGACTTGTTATGGTCTCAAATAGTTTCAATTGAAAATTAAAATTGTTTCCCCGATGGAAATATTTTTCCTAAAAAACTACATAAGACCAAATCTAAAAAAGAGTCAATAAGTCTTAATAACTCTGTCCAAAATCTGCAAAAGTCAAATAATCTGTAAAATTTGGGACTTTTTGGAGTTATTCAGAGTTAATAGGACCTCAAAGTCCCAAATTTCCATTAAGATTTATTAAAAGTTCTTTAGGCTTGGTTACAGATACAGGTAGTGTATTATTATTATGGATCATTTTTTATAGTTTTCTTAGAAAATTATTTGAAGCAGTTTGACTTTTCCTTCCCATGAACCGTATAAAAACCAAATATGAGACAAAAATTCAAACAAGTAATGCTACACAATGGCAAGTTTCGCCAAGGAACTTTTTGATCATTAAAAAGCTTATACTTCTGAACCACTTGC
Organism: Octodonta nipae; assembly: GCA_034190945.1. Lineage (NCBI taxonomy): Eukaryota > Metazoa > Arthropoda > Insecta > Coleoptera > Chrysomelidae > Octodonta > Octodonta nipae. The sequence goes on from CM067218.1 coordinate 157,566,147, forward strand.
TGGACGTATTTTATTGGAAGAAACTCCTAATCGAGTGAAATAGCCTTGTTTAGTTATTAATTCAAAATTGTAACAGATAAATAATTCTTAATTTATTAATTAATATATCAATGATTTTTATGCGGACCTGCGTATTTTTCAAACCAACTGTAGCGTGCGCCACTCATCACTTAACAATTCGACTTGGTCGGCGAAGTTGTCAGAACACTCGATACGCGGTCTTGTCTGCCGTCTGCCAAAATTGTCAAATACCTAAAATGGCTACAGCCATTCAAGATTTTTCACAATGGTTAAATGAAAAATTGCAAGAATTAAATACCGATGAGACAGTGTTTGGTTCTTACATCCAAGGAATTATGGACAGTGACGAAACTTCAGAAGAAAAAACCGAGGCCCTACAAGGTATACTTTCAGAGTTTGTCGAAAATGTAAGTTGCTAATAGTTTTAAAAAATTCGCTATTAATAATGCGGTTTGTTTTCAGGAAGATGAAATTATGAAAATTTGCAATGAAATACTCGAAAAGTGGCAATTGTCGAAATCCAGAGAGCCAGTTACTCATCAAATGTCCAGTGAGGATGTGAATATTAAACTAGCAAAACTTCTGGAGTCTCAATCTCTGCCAACAACAAAACAAAGAGAATATACAGCAGAGGAACGGAAAATTCGAGATGCTATACTGTCCCAGTACAGCCAAACACCTGTGGACGAGAACGACTGTGAGGAGGGTAATGAGGACAATGAACATATTGAGAAAAATTTGAATGCACAAACTGTGGCAAATGCAGAAAAAAATAAAAGAGAACAGGCACGTTTGGACAGTCAGAAAAAGAAAGAAAAGGACAAAGAAGACAGGTAGATCCAAAATAGTATTTTCAATAAAACCATTCATCAATAATTTGGTTTCAGGGAAAAACAAAAACAACTAAAAGAAGAGAAAAAGGAGAAACGTAAAACTGTAAAAGGAGAACGTAGGAGGTAGCACAGAAATTCAATAATCACTGAAAGTCCAGCTTGATAGGCAGTATTTATAATCAATTTCAGAAAATGACATTTCATGGATATCATTTGTACATATATTTACTTGTGACTGACTACATTATTGTTTGAATATAAAATAAAAATAAAGTAGTATGTTATTGAATATTTTGAATTTGCTTAATTTTATAGAAATGTTAGGGCTAAATTTAATATTTGACAGCACAAAACAAAAAAATATTTTGACAAGTGAATCGAACTGATTGAAAATAATTCTGTCAAAAAGAGAACTACAGAACAGGTAAATGTAAATGCGATATTTTAATAATTACTGGTTATTTTCTTTCACTATTGTAGAAATAATAATTCTAACTTATAATACATACAAGTGGTAATTTCTATTTATGCTTAACTTATTTTCTAATTGGATATTATTTGTCAAACATTCTATCTGTTCACAGTGTTCACTCTCTATGACGTTTAATGTTGGCAAGAATGATTTAAATGGCGGTTTGTGAAAGAAACAGCTGAATAAAAGGAGTCTGTAGACGACTGAAGTGTTATACGTGAATAATCAGAACTTATTAAACTATTAACATAAAAATATTACAATCAGAAAATTTCCATGTAAATAAATATTGGAATGTGTCAAAAGTGCTTCGGTCATTTTATGGAACTCTAAATATTAATGAAGTGGTTAAAAATGTCTGATTTGGTGCAAACAAGTCATATAATCATCCCGCAAAAGTGATAAATATATATTTTGTAATAGAGTTGTTTTTAACGTTTATTGATACATTATGATGGACGTTTTTTCAATGTCGTCTAGAATAATTTACCTTTGTTAATCCAGTAAATTAATAATGCTGTTTAAATAGTAGTTAATGTGAGTGTGTTGTTAAAAAAGAGCATTTAGGAACAATGTCAACTATGAAAAGTGGTTGTTTAACAAAGAAAGACGGCAAGATGAGGATCCGAGCTTTTCCAGTGAGTATTTCTTACCGTGAAATTCTAATTTCCTTCAACCTTGATATGAGTTGTTTTCCTAAATGTCAATGGCCATCAATTTGTGACAATTACAGATAAAAAAACACTGGAAAGAGTTACCTGAAATTTTGCATTTTCAAGTCAATTGAAAAACAAAAAAAGACATTGTCATTTCAGGCACAATATTTCAAAATCATTGTCATACAATTTTTAACACACATAGAACCCTAACCACAGAAATTAAGTAAAAATCTCAATCTTCCCAGTTCCAGAAGCAAACAGTAAAACAATACCTTTATTTTTTCCCCATAAATGTGTTTATATGAATTGCAAAAGATACATAATGAGTGGTAACTCAAACTTTTCAAAAAACCAGGAACACTGGGAAATTACGGGAGACAACGTATTTGTACTGTTCTTCTTAAATTTACCTTCTATCTTAAAACAATGACATTTTTTTATTCAGATGACCATGGATGAGAAGTATGTGGAGAACATATGGAGCCTACTCAAGAATGCCATCCAAGAAATCCAAAAGAAAAACAACTCAGGTTTAAGTTTCGAAGAACTTTATAGGAATGCTTACACTATGGTCTTGCATAAGCATGGCGAAAGACTCTACACTGGCCTGAAAGAAGTGGTTACTCAACATTTAGAAATGAAGGTTAGTTGAATTTGATAATAAATTATTATACTTTTCTCTTTTTTTTATTGTGAATTCCAGGTCAGAGAAGATGTACTGAAGTCCCTTCATAATAATTTTCTCATGACATTAAATCAGGCTTGGAATGATCACCAGACATCTATGGTCATGATAAGGGATATACTCATGTATATGGACAGAGTGTATGTGCTTCAAAATGAAGTTGATAATGTATATAACCTTGGTCTAATAATATTTAGAGATCAGGTATGTAATATTGGGTTCCATTAAAAATTATTACAGAGATAAAATCAAAATAAGGTTTAACTTATCTAAATAATCTTCAATTTACTTTTTGGTATTATGATGAATTTTTTGGATGTTCTCTATTTGTTTAGTTTTTATATCAGTAAATCTGAAAGTCATAGTGATTTTTTTGTTAGCTTTGGCAGTTGACACCTTGAAAATGACCTGGTTGGTCAGGAAAAGGTCTGGGGTTTTTGTATTTCCATAAAGCAAATCTCTGATTTCTTAAATATTCTTTTTACTCATGATTGTTGTATTCTGGCTTCACTTTGTTTCTATTTTGTGGCTAAGATTAATTAGATGCATGGTATGAAGTGTTATAGAATTATGTCTCCTCAAATATGGCACATTTTGATTTTATTATTATATCTGTTATATCTCTGCTACATTACCAGAACATTTGGCATGATGTCTTTAGATAACTGTGGGGAAACTATATGTTGTGATCATGTCATAAAATTTTACCTCCCTATGGTTGAATTTTGTCAGGTTGTATGACTTTAAAATTTCTTATTGGAATTTTGTTCGATATTCTCTGTTTATTTTTGTTTAGATATACATATTAATGCATAAGTGTGTTATATATAGAAAGGAATGTGACTGAAGGCATTACACAGTATTAGTGCCAAGTCTAGGGATTTTCCTGAATTTAAATTTTTAAACCATCAAGGTCTAGACATCTGTTATCATATGAAATTATTTAAACAAGATCATGTTTAATCTCCACATTGGCCCTTGTAAAAATAACAGCCAAATTTGAAGAGAAACTGCATATGATCGTAGTTTTTTTTTCAAGTTTTAGTACTCTAAAAAAAAGTTGTTTGTAAATAGGTGGGCTCAATTAAGCTGATTATATTAAAAGGGGAAATAAAATTTTAAATCAGTTTTATATGTTCTAATGTTACTTATAAAATTAATCAAAGCAAATTTCAAATTATGAAGTTCACTTGAGATATAATGTAAATTTCTTTATCCCACACTTTAAAAATCATTTGTTTCAATATATTTATTGCACTCATGAATTTGCAAGTCATCATTTGAATAATGTGTTTATGATACAGTAGGTACAGGTAAATAATGAAATTTTCCAAAAATGATATGTTTAGTGTTAAATTATGACTGCTTTTTGAATTATGTACTTATTTGTGCTTACAGATATGTAATGGGACAACTGTGGAACTTTTGGTGTGTCACAGTTGTATAAACACAAGGTTTTGTATCCTAACACCATACCTTTCTTTTTTCTGCTTCACTGTTGAAACCAGCATTGAGTGAAAAACAGATAGGTTGGTGTTAGGGTACAATGCATATAATTAAATGTGTGGGTAATCTGATCCATACACAATAGAAATAATTAAGTTTAAACTGAAATGTTGTATTCAATAAATGTATATATGACAATACTTTTTCAAGTTTGAAATTACCTAATAATAATAAGTTTATTCTTTTGAAAGATAATTATTACACATGCTATCAAAATAGCAACCCGTAAACAAAACAAAACACAAAATTGTGTTACAAAACAATGGAGAAGTAATAATGAATGGAAATTAATCAAATAGATACTATTATGATGTGTTAAATACAATTCAGTTAAAGTTAGTTGATGATTTAAGTAAAATAATAGGGCAGTGTTTACCTTATTTACATTTTTTGAGTCATATGTACAAATACTAGATCAAGTTTGAGTTCAAATGTTTGATGAAACTATTACTAAACAGTGATTCAGACTTAGCATGGTTTGTTTTATAAATTATTAGGAACATAGTTTTATATAATTCCTGTTGAATTGTGTCATCAGCCGTCCCAATCAGTACTGAAATTTTATGCTAACTTATAGTTTATATATCTTATTTATTTAAATTAAAATAACTAATTTAATATCAAAGGAACCTATATACATTTGTAAAACAGACTGTATGTGGCAGCATGTGTGGTTGCAAATTTATTAAATTAAAAAATTATTTTAAATTTTAAAATAAAGTTATATTGTATAATCCATAAATTATTAATTTTTGTAAGAGCTCTTTGATTAAAATTTATGTTTTGAAAAATGCAAATATAACTCCAAAATATTTTCAATATTTCAAAAAAACTTCTAATTTATATCTTTAATTCCGTGAAATCAAAAATGAAATATTAATCCAAATCTTCAAGGAAATAAGTCAATTAAATCACTGATTATTAGATAACTTGTACTTGAAGGGTCAAAATATAATTTACAAAAAATGCACTAATTGAATTTCTTGAATGAATTAATTATATTGGGTAATCTTGTTAAGACTGGAATTTATTTTCACTTCCCAAATTTTGCCACCCTGGGCACTAAGTCTCGACTGCTCATAGTATAAATCCACTGCTCTGTGTCATTTTTGTTTTGTTTGATCTTTGAAGCTATATTTTGTTCCTTGGTTGTGATAGATTTATTGAATTCTTTTGCAATTTAATTTGCATCATTTATTTATTTCCTTTTATTTATTAGTATTCATTTGATTTCTTATTACTTGGTGAAGTTTGAATTACTCTAATGCTATACTTATCCAATATGTATGGTAGATTTTATCATTGTCAAAATAGGTGTTTAAAATTAACTGTTCCAATAAATACTACCCATATTGTGAAAGGTAATAGCCAGAGGAATGAAACTTTATGGAAATAGCAAGTATTTAACTTGAATTAAGACAATGTAACTTTGTTTTCCCAAGCACATTTCCAAAAAGTATCATTTAAACAAGAAAATTTTGCAGGTTGTCCGTTACGGTTGTATTCGCGATCATCTGCGCGAGACCCTCTTAGACATGGTGATGCGAGAACGGAAAGGTGAAAAAGTTGATAGAATCTCTATCAAGAACGCCTGCCAAATGCTGATGGTGTTGGGCATCAATTCACGAGCCGTGTACGAAGAGGATTTCGAGAGACCGTTTCTTCAGCAATCTGCGGAATTCTATAAAGTAAAACGATTACCTTCTAATCAAGGTTATTTCTAACTTACATGTTTTGTGTGTTTTTCTTTGTAGGTAGAGAGTCAAAGATTTTTGGCGGAAAATAGCGCCTCTGTGTACATAAAAAAAGTCGAGGCTCGCATTAACGAAGAATCGGATAGAGCCAAACATTATTTGGATGAATCTACGGAATCTCGCATTGTGGAAGTGGTAGAGGAGGAGTTAATCAAGAAACATATGAAAACTATTGTAGAGGTTTGTATTTTATTACTTTAGTTTTCATGTACACCATGTATAAAAAAACACAAGTTTTATTGTAACCCTGGACCTTATTGTTCATATTCAACACTGTTTCACCTACAGTAGGTTTTTATTATTATTATTATTATTTAATTTGGACCTCCCTCTTCTTTTTGGTGAACTTTGGTGAGATGTGGGACTCCCCTCCCATATAATCTGAGATTAAAATATCCAAAAGTTTAAAAAAAGCAACATTTCATACGCATACAATCTTGGCGGTTATTTCGAAGGCCATCTGACGGTGATTCTTTAAACGAAAAACGTCTTTCGAACTTCAGTTAGTTTTTTTTTCATATTATTTTACTTAAAATGCCAAGAAAAGAGGAACATTATTTTTTTTTGTATAGGGTGGGCAAATAAGAGTGGCCGCAATCCATATCTCAGGAATGACTCGTAGTACAGCTTTGGGGGAAAAAATTTCTAGGCTAAAGTGACCAAGAACCTGAAAATTATTTAGAGTGTTGTACGACGATCGCTAGAGAGCGTAATTGAACACCAAAAGTGCAAATCGCTCATTTTCTACAAAATTTACCTAATTAAAATATTCTAAAAACTAGAAAATCGTAATTTTAGAAACATTCTGGATACTTTTTATTAGAAGTTTTTGGTTCTATCTTGTCAAGTAAACGGTAGGGGTAAGTGGGAAAAATGTTGAAAAGAAACGCTCGTCATTCTTGTTAGGGCTAACCGTTTTTACGAACTTAAGCTTTTTGAAATTGTCTTTTCTTCAATAATCTATCGACTATATGTTATAACAATTCTAATGAATGACCGAAACGCTAGACGGCACTATCCATTGTTTATAGAAATCATGTTTTTTCTCAAAAATATTAAATGCAAACACGTAGTTTGGACAATGGAATCAGAAAGAAGAATAAATTATCAACAATCCACTGAAAACTGTATATCGATATCATTTTTTAGAAAATGTGTCGATGATGGGAATTTACGATATGAATTACTTTTTATAACGCATAGATAGTGACGTAAAATATTCCAGTATCATTCATACTGCCACCGCTAGGTGGCGATTAGAACATTACATAACATAAAATAGTATTACTTTATCATATTCAATATGATAATAAGGACAAATTACCATTAAATCAGGTAAAGCTGATTAATAATATCGTTTTCCATTCAGAAAACAGTTTAAGAATAGTGTTATATAAGGAAGATTTTCCTATATACAGGGTGAGTTTTTTTTGGTGATCAGTATGGGAATCTCGGAAACCAGCGGAGATAGAGCAATGGTTAAATTGGGAAAAATTTGCAGTTTTACTGGCCCATAGATTACTAGATATTTTGAAAAAACGAAATTCTGTTTGACTAAATGTTTGAGAAACTGAAAGTTTCTACGGGTGGAACTTTTGCGCTTTCAGTACCTTAACTACAGTTCGCTGAGATGAGCCAGCTTCTGCCGCAATCTCACGAGTTGATGTAGATGGATTTTGATTTATCATTGGCAAAACATTTATTTATCTATGAAAGTATTCCTCAGCTGCACGAACTGAATTTTTATGGCATATGATATAACATTCCACCATATTCAGTTTTTCTTCGTTAGAATATTCCATTTTATCACGAAAACTTGTAAATATCGACTGTCAGTTCAGCACTACTAATAGAATTACTCTCAAATGAGGAAACGTCAAAGTGAAAACAATCTACCCACCTTAAAAGTAAAAATAGAGAGAAAAAGGATGCTTTTCTCTCCGTTATTTTTATGAATAACTATATTAAGTTTATATCGTTGAAAAGCTCTAAAAATGTCCAATTTTTTGAGGTCATAGCCAACTATGGTTTCCATTCAAAAAAAGATAATTCGGTGTCATATCTCGAAAACGAGAGCTGTCACGCAAACGAGGACATGACAATCATATTTGGGATACAATTCCCTTCAATTTTGATATTTACACTTTTTTATAAAATCAAAAACAAAGGAGCTAGAGGGATTTGACTAAATCGACAGAATTTCGTTTTTTCAAAATATTTAGTAAGCCAAGACAATTTAACCATTGCTTTATCTCTGCTAGTTTCCGAAATCCCCATACTGATCATAAAAAAAACTCACCCTGTATATATATCAGTTACCCGGTTTCCCCCAAAGTAATTAAGGATAGTTGTATTCGAGAATTTTTCCTTGTTATTGTAACCAGTACGGGGCGATAAGTTAATTTAAATTAAAAATTAATTGTAAAATTATATTTGTATTACCTCCTTTTAGTAATTAATAAAAACAATGACTATAAATGTATTGAAAATAATATCATTTTAACAAACACACAGACTAAACAAATATAACAAATACTATAACCCTTGTGGGTGTGTTTGCAAAAACTAAATCCTTTATTAGCTCCCATAAATATGAACGTAGGCAAGACAAGTCTGGGGATCTGGCAGTTTAGAAATGTTTGATTTTTATCCAAGAAACCCCATTCACATATGTAATTGCTATATTACTATGACTTGTTTGATTTCTCATTAGCGATCATATTGTATGAGTTTTTTAGCTGTTCATTTAACATTTTAATTAGAACAGTTTTAATACTTGGTTTATTTAAAGAATTTAGTTACAGAAACAATGTCGATTGTGACAAATGAAGGTTTAATGTTACGATACAATAGTTGTGTATATTTCTATATGAAACAATTTTATTTATTTATTTTAGATGGAGAATTCCGGGGTGGTTCACATGCTGAAGCATCAAAAGACCGAAGATTTGGCGTGCATGTACAAACTGTTCGGTCGCGTGGCCGACGGTCTGAAAACGATGGCCGACTGCGTGAGTCAGTATTTGCGAGAGCAGGGCAAGGCGCTGGTCCAAGAGGAAGAACATCAGGCAGCTACCAACGCCATAACATTCGTGCAATCGTTGTTAGACTTAAAAGACGGTTTCGATCATTTCCTAAAAAATTCATTCAATAACGATAAAATTTTTAAGCAGATGATCGCATCGGACTTCGAACATTTCCTTAACCTCAATCCGAAATCGCCGGAATATCTGTCCCTGTTCATAGACGACAAACTCAAAAAAGGCGTCAAAGGGGTAAGGGCTATATCTTTTTATTATATTATTGTTTGTTTTTCAAAAATCATGTCTTACTTAAACACCCTGAATTTCAGTTAACTGTCTTTCAACTAATAAACACTTTTACGAATAGGTTCAAATTAAAGATTTGCAATGCTACACAACTCTATTCTCGTCATTATTGAATGTTTACTGTCAAACTAAACTAATTTTGTCTTGAGATCACTAAGATTACTACGTTTATCTGTTAATTAATTGAAATGTAATTTCAATAAATTATTATTAACAGGGCAATATGTTTTTGTTAGGCTGCTTATCAAAATATGGCCGCAAGTATTATTAATTTTTTTGATTGATCTGTCTAATACACTTTAATAATTTTTTTTTTAAACATCCTGATTTAAAAATTTAAGGTAATTTTTTCTCTACATAATAGTATTCCCTATTTGAAATTCACTGCAAATAGGGGTAAAAAGTACATACAAGCAAAATAAATTCCCAGTTGTACAAGTTATATGCCAGTTCAAAGTTCGGAGCTGAAACGTTTATAGCTTCAAATATCCACAGTTATACAACATGAATAGTCCAGTCGTTGACGATTTCGAAAAACATAACCAACAGAACTAAATGAAAATAGAAATGACTTAAAGATACTCCAAATCCAAAATAATAATTAATGTTTGTGTGTATTCAGAATTACAAAGGTTAGAAACATCGTGTTGTTGTTTTTTTAATGTTCATAATTACAACAAAACAGAGTTTTTATTGGTAAGAAAAACTTTCATGTTACAAGTTCTGTAATGAGTTGTATTTGTGTTGACACACGTGATTTGTTCAGTTTACACAATTTTTGCTCTTAAATCTGAAAACAAATTTAAAAACTGGCAGTGATGTAAAGCTTATGTACAGCTGAGGACAAACTGCCCTCCTACTTTTACCTTTCCTATTGCTGTGTGCAACCCCTGATTCATCATGAAGAGAAAAAAATAGCCTAAGTTGATTTATGATTTATTAAACTATGATGTGTGGGAAACTATTCAAAAGAATCAATTCAGAAACTGTGTTAAAAAAATATGTAAAAAAGGACAATTAGAAATAGTTGACAGTCAACTGTGTTTCGATTTATCAATAGCTGAATGTAGTAATCTGGTGGTGGGTTCAATCAAGTATATTATTGTATGTTCAATGTTACTAGTAACCGGGAAATGTTCTGCCAATATCACAGTGACAATTGGTTTCTATATAAAAAGGATTTCCCCTCAGCAAAAACATCTATTCTTAGAAATATCTCATCTTAAAAATATCCTTCAAGGTCATGGTCAGTTACCCCATTAAATAGCCACTATGTCGCTTATAACTTTTATATAAACATTTTTTTCTTGATAATGATGTTTTGGTATTTTTGAATAATTGGTTAAAGATTTGCACATCTATACTTTTTATTTAATAGTAATATATGTATTCCGAAAAAATGCCCATAAACCATGATAGAACATGTGAACGTCATTGCGATTGGTAGACTCTATGTCCAGATTATTTTGATTATTTTGATAATTAATAATAATAATCCTCTTCATAAAAATCACAAAAACTAAAAAAAAACATTCATTACTTGTTACCAACATTTTTTTACTTTGCAGATGTCTGAACAGGACATAGAATTAGTTTTGGATAAGTCAATGGTTTTATTTAGATTTTTACAAGAAAAAGATGTATTTGAAAGATATTACAAACAACATTTAGCTAAGCGATTACTATTAAATAAATCTGTTAGTGACGATTGGGAAAAAAATATGATCTCAAAACTGAAAGTAAGTATTACGATTACACTGAGTTTGAAGTCGCATTTTAATTTCTTTGTTTTTTTTTTTCTTTCAGACCGAATGCGGTTGTCAGTTCACGTCGAAACTGGAAGGGATGTTTAAAGATATGACTGTATCAAACACTATTATGGACGAATTTAAGGAACACATAACGAAATCAGAGGTAAAAAGTTGCAAACATTAATTTGATCTTGAGAGTGTCTTAGTTTACATAATTGATTTGGATGAAAATTCATTATCATAATTATTTGACATTGATTTTAAAATGTAATTATATGGAATTAAGTTATGGTGAACCATTTTTTTTTTTTTTTTTGATTGTTGATGGGCTGATTAGAACTGCAAAATGTATATTTTTGTTCATGTATTTCCAGGGTATATAAAATTGTATAAATATAAAATTTATTCTTATCTCTTATCGTAAATTAGGTTATGATTCGTTTGCAATTTTTTCAGACGAATTTAATGGGAGTGGATCTTTTCATGCGCGTATTAACAACGGGTTTTTGGCCTACCCAAAGTGCTACACCGAAATGTCACATACCAGCCGTACCACTTGCTGCCTTCGAATGTTTTAGACGGTTAGTCGATACTTCAACAGATACACGTTGGAATTCACAACTCACCATGATTTAAATGTTGCAGATTTTATTTGGCCAAACACAGCGGTCGACAGTTGACGTTGCAACCGCAACTCGGCAACGCCGACTTGAACGCAGTCTTTTACGGTCCCAAAAAGGACGACAGCGACAAGGACGGCGCGTGCTCGTCCTCCACCAGTCTGATGTCGTCGACGAGGACGGGACCCAGGAAGCACATCATACAAGTGTCCACGTATCAAATGGTCGTGCTGATGTTGTTCAACAATCACGATAAATTAACGTACGAAGAGATACTGAACGAGTCCGACATACCTGAAAGGGATCTCATTAGGGCGTTACAGTCCTTAGCGATGGGTGAGTTTTAACATGCACAGGCTTTCTCGTTTTATTTAGTACTAGCTGACCCGCATCACTCAAAATCATCCTGGAAGTGACATATGTCAAGGAAATATTCAGTTTAAAGTTTTATTGATAAACCAATACTTTTTAAGCTACCAACGACTCAAAAACATCATGAATAAGAATTCCATAATTTTTTATATTGACGTTTTTTTACATTTTTGACGTTTTTTATTGACATTTTTGAGGTTTTTTTTTGTTTTTGACGTTTTTTGCGATTTTTGGCGTTTTTTTTTTTTGTTCTTTTTTACGTTTTTTGTCATTGACCTTTTGTTTCAAAAACATCATGAATAAGAATTTCATATTTTTTTTATATTGATGTTTTTTGACATTTTTGGCGTTTTTTATTGACATTTTTGGCGTTTTTTATTGACATTTTTGACCTTTTATTGGCATTTTTTAGTTTTTTGACATTTTTCACATTTTTGACGTTTTGTGTCATTGATCTCTTTTTTTTTCAAAAACATCATGACTAAGAATTCCATAATTTTTTTGTATTGAGATTTTTGGCGTTTTTGACATTTTTGACCTTTTATTGGCATTTTTTAGTTTTTTGACATTTTTACCATTGTTTACGTTTTTTGACGTTTTTTACATTGTACGTTTTCTGTCTAAGTACTTCTTGGGAAATAACACCACAGTTAAAAGAAAAAAAGAAAATTGCTGTATATTCCAAACGTTTCGGGGTCTAGGATAACTATGGATAAAAAGGCACAATTATAAGATGTAAATTAAATATTTGACAATGTGTATATTTAATTTACATCTTAGAATTGTGCCTTTTTTATCCATAGTTTCTTAACCTAGACCCCGAAAAGTTTGGAATATACAGAAATTTTCTTTAAACTGTGGTGTTATTTCCCAAGAAGTACTTAGACATTGAAAAATATGCCACAATATCGTTTAGAAAGCAATTGTACGTTTTTTTTACATTTTTTACTTTTTTGACGTTTTTTACGTTTTTGACTTTTTTGACATTTTTTCACATTTTTGACGTTTTTTTTGTTCTTTTTGACATTTTTTGTCATCGACCTTTTTTTCTTTTTTGGACGTTTTTGACCCTTATTTACATTTTTAATGTTTTTTGACATTTTTGACGTTTTTGCCTTTTTGACATTTTTGACATTTTTTTTACATTTTTTAACGTTTTAGACTTTTTTGACGTTTTTTGCATTTTTGAGGGTCTGTAGCCGCTCTGATAGGTTTCTAATTTTAACAGGGGTGGATTCCAACCACTGGTCGATGTGACATGGAATTCCTCATGCTTATTAAAATGAAAACTGAATTTATCACGTTGTCGATGTTAAATATGATTTTATTTAAAACATGCATTTTTCGTGGGCCCACAGGTAAAGCCACGCAACGGATCCTGATCAAGAACCCCAAGACGAAGGAGATCGAATCCACACACGAGTTCTACGTGAACGATTCCTTCACGTCGAAACTGCACCGCGTGAAAATCCAAACGGTGGCCGCCAAAGGCGAAAGCGAACCGGAACGCCGAGAGACCAGAAACAAAGTCGACGAAGACAGGAAGCACGAAATCGAAGCTGCGATCGTCAGAATAATGAAGTCGAGGAAACGCATGGCGCACAACATCCTCGTCACCGAGGTGACGGAACTGCTGAAGAGTCGGTTTCTACCCTCGCCGGTCATCATCAAGAAGCGAATCGAAGGGCTGATCGAGAGGGAGTACCTGGCGCGCACACCGGAAGACCGAAAAGTTTACACTTACGTCGCATGAACATTTATTATTTTGTTTTCTTATTCTCCTTCTGAATGAGTGAAATATATTTACAAAAAAAATAGTAATGAAATAAAAGAAAACACAAAGTGTGTTGATCGATTTGAGGACTCTTGTTAGTATGATGATGATGGTGATCCAGTGAATATATAGCTAATTAATATTCATATAAACATAATATTAAATTATTCAAATCACGTTCTTTTTCTGGTTTCATTTTCTTTTTGTTATTAGGGTTTTATATGTTATTGAGACCATCTGTTTAGCGGGAGATCCCCTAACAGACAATTGAAAGAAAATCAAAAGTTGTCACGAATTCAGTGATTCCTGTATACCCTTCAATTGTTGCTATTTATTTAGAACCCTTCAATGTTTGCTTTCAATTCATTTTTAATAGGAATCACACATGGGTAAATCAGGCGAGTAGGATGGATCACTTTGACATTATTTTCATGTGAAAATTGAAGTGTTTGTTGTGCAGTGTTTTTGCTGTAAACTGTACACTGTCGTTCAAATTTATATGCTTTCACTACTCCTGCACTACGAAAGAAACTCTCTATAAAAAACTGCGGGTACCAAGAATATAAAATAGTAAGTTTCAACAGCTGTGTTACTGTTTAAGAATTCCAATCAAAAAGTGATACGTCTCTTTTAAATTAGCCAGACCAGCGAAACACAGCTGCAACTCACAGACTTTCATCATCAAATGTGAGTAGCAATCGTTCACATCTTTGTTGTTCACCGACCTTGAAATTGTAGTAGATAAGAGCGCAGACATTTTCGATGAGAGATCTTATGTAATTACCACGTTTACTCTGCAACAGCAGCGAATCAACAGTAGAAGAGGCCTACAAAGTGAGGATGGTGTTATTTAAAAATGTACAACACATGTTTACAAACAAAGAAAAATAGATTAATTGACTGACTTTGTTTTTGGAGAGTTGTTAAAATCTTTTTTGTTTTATTTTGTTAATTTAAACATGAGTACAAGGCCAATTTGTTAAATTCCTTTTAAAACTATAATTTCATGACTATTGAAGTTTAATCTGTTGTAAACACTCTCCACCCATTTTTGTCTTATTGATTTTCTTTTAGTTGAAGTACATTCATCTGATACGTTGATGTCCATTTGGGTTGGTTAAGACTTTGAGATTCCTTCTACACAAATAGTATCATTATGATAAAAGGTGTTGAGAAGTAGAACAAATTTACATATAACCGCCTGGTTATGAAACAAAAACTCGAAAAGAAATAAAAAAATATATGGTTTATTTCTTTATACTATCTAATATCTTTCCTGGAACATACCAATCATTAAAAAAACATTTTTTACGTTTATGCTTCAAAACATTCAAGTTTTACAGGAAATCCTTGAATTTAGCCACTTTTTAATAAATTAAAGGTGTTTGTGTCTTTTCACAATGACAATTAATTGAATATTATTCAATGTTATTCCACATATATCTTCATTATCCAATCAAAGTGACAGCATGTGGACAAAACTGTTAACTAGTAACATCAATAATTCCAATATCTGATAATTTCAACAATTTTGAAACAATGTTTGACAATATTGCACATATATTTACTTATCATAAATGAAAACTCCCAGCAGACGATCCTATGACTAGAAAGACGTGTTCAAAGTTTCGAATAAAGCAAGTTGTAGTTTTAAAAAGTTTTAAACATCTCTATTTGGTTATCTACAAAATGTCTGCTGTCTTGATGTGAATTGTGGACATAATAATAGCAATTAAGCAGATATGTTTTAGATTTTCTTTCAAATTGTCAAGTGATTCTCAATGAAAAATGATATTTTGAAATGCGATTCTTTCATTAAAGAAAATACATCATTTTTTCCTGTATATAAT
Organism: Octodonta nipae; assembly: GCA_034190945.1. NCBI lineage: Eukaryota > Metazoa > Arthropoda > Insecta > Coleoptera > Chrysomelidae > Octodonta > Octodonta nipae. Next base: position 157,581,773 of record CM067218.1, read on the forward strand.
AATGCTTTATTGTTTCTTTATATAGAAAAATTAAATTTCTTGAGGATTATTATTTGCCTTAATACAAATTGTTAGAATTTTATTTAAGGCAAACGTATTATCCTTTTTGTCATTATTCAAATAAATTTATTATTTAATATGTTTGTAAGCTTATGAAGTACCTATCCCTCACTATATTTATAAAGACTTTGAAAAAGTATCTGTTGCAACTGCAAATTCAGTTTGTTGTCATTTATCGAATTTTCCCAGTACCGCTTTTTGGATTGCTGTAAATATTTCTCATAAGATGTATGACAATTTTTAAATTATTAAATTTTCCTACTATGATGAAAATTCATCATGTGGCAAATAAAGTATGTTTTTAATATGTAGTTAGTATTTTATTAACTTTTTTTATTCTATATAATATTTATCATGCCTCTGAATTTAAAATTTTAATGTTTGAATTATCGATGACTTGGAAAACTATATGCTCTAAGATCGGTGAGTGGAGTACAGAACGCTGGGTAATCCTCTATTTGGCGTATACTGAAATGACATACATTCTAAACGCCACAAAACCACACATTTTTGCTGCCTTATACATATGCTGCCATATCAGTAGAAATTTTTATATATTCTGATTGATTAAGGTCTTAAAACATGTACTATGTAGTTGCAAACACTTCAGAATCGTTCAGTATTAAATCTGATTCTCCTAAAAATTTTCTCAACCTTATTTTATAACATGGAAAAATAGTAATGCAGTCATTAAAGAATGTTAAAACAAATATATTTATACGTGTTTTGAACTAGTAGCCACTGCCACAATATTTACACATCAGATGGATTAGTAGTCACCAACGCTATCTCACGGATTATCGGTTCCCAGTGAACTGGGACTAGTAGACACCACCACGCCTTTACACGGGAGATCGTCTCATAGCCACTTCCGTGGTATTTATACGTCGGTAGAGGTACTACGCTGTTTTCACCTGTGGTTTCGTAGCTACTTGCAAGGCAGTTAGACTAGTAGCTACTCTTGCGCTATTTACACGTCATATAGTCTAGTAGCCACTCCCGCGCGATTTACACCTCCGATGAACTAGTAGCCACTCCCGCGCTATTTACACGTTGAATTAGTAGCCACTCCCGTGCTAATTACACGTCAATCGGATTAGTAGCCACTCCCGCGCTATTTAAACGTCGTTGGACTAGTAGCCACTCCTGCGCTATTTACACGTTTGTCGGGCGAGTAGCCACTCCCGCCCTATTTACACGTCCGTTGGACCAGTAGCCACTCCCGCGCTATTTACACGTCTGTTGGACCAGTAGCCACTCCCGCGCTATTTACACGTTGAACTAGTAGCTACTCCCAAGCTATTTACACGTCGGTTGGACTAGTAGCCACTCCCGCGCTATTTACACGTTGAATTAGTAGCCACCCCGTGCTATTTACACGTCAGTCGGACTAGTAGCCACTCCCGCGCTATTTAAACGTCGTTTGACTAGTAGCCACTCCTGCGCTATTTACACGTTCGTCGGGCGAGTAGCTACTCCCGCCCTATTTACACGTCCGTTGGACCAGTAGCCACTCCCGCGCTATTTACACGTCAGGGGGCTAGTAGCCACTCCCGTGCTATTTACACGTCCGTTGGACCAGTAGCCACCCCCCCGCTATTTACACGTTGAACTAGTAGCTACTCCCAAGTTATTTACACGTCAGGGGGCTAGTAGCCACTCCCGTGCTATTTACACGTCTGTTGGACCAGTAGCCACTCCCGCGCTATTTACACGTGAACTAGTAGCTACTCCCAAGCTATTTACACGTCGGTTGGAATAGTAGCCACTCCCGCGCTATTTACACGTTGAATTAGTAGCCACTCCCGTGCTATTTACACGTCAGTCGGACTAGTAGCCACTCCCGCGCTATTTAAACGTCGTTTGACTAGTAGCCACTCCCGCCCTATTTACACGTCCGTTGGATCAGTAGCCACTCCCGCGCTATTTACACGTCAGTGGGCTAGTAGCCACTCCCGTGCTATTTACACGTCGGTTGGACTAGTAGCCACTCCCGCCCTATTTACATGTCCTTTGGACCAGTAGCCACTCCCGCGCTGTTTACACGTCAGGGGGCTAGTAGCCACTCCCGTGCTATTTACACGTCTGTTGGACCAGTAGCCACTCCTGCGCTATTTACCCGTCCCTGGGATGAGTAGCCACTCCCGCCCTATTTACACATCGGTTGGACCAGTAGCCACTCCCGCGCTATTTACACGTCAATTGGGCTAGTAGCCACTCCCATGCTATTTACACGTCGATTGGACTAGTAACTCCTCTCGAGCCATTTTCACGGCCATTGGCCTAGTAGCCACTCCCACTTTATTTACACGTAGAACTAGTAGCTACTCCCAAGCTATTTACACGTCGGTTGGACTAGTAGCCACTCCTGCGCTATTTACACGTCGTTTGGACTAGTAGCCACTCCCGCTCTATTTACACGTCAGGGGGCTAGTAGCCACTCCCGTGCTATTTACACGTCTGTTGGACCACTAGCCACTCCCGCGCTATTTACACGTTAGATTAGTAGCCACTCTCATGCTATTTACACGTCGGTTGGACTAGTAGCCACTCCTGCGCCATTTACACGTCGGTTGGACTAGTAGCCACTCCCGCTCTATTTACACGTCTGTTGGACCAGTAGCCACTCCCGCGCTATTTACACGTTAGTTTATTAGCCACTCCCATGCTATTTACACGTCGGTTGGACTAGTAGCCACTCCCATGCTATTTACACGTCGATTGGACTAGTAACTCCTCTCGCGCCATTTTCACGGCCATTGGCCTAGTAGTCACTCCCACTTTATTTACACGTTAATTGAAGTAGTAGCCACCACCACGTTTTTTATAGAATTTGTTCTCGTAGCCACTTCCGTGCCGCGCACCAGTCCAACTGCCAAATACAGTTGGAGTAGTAGTCATTCCCGCGCATTTACACGGCAATTGGACTAGTAGCTACTCTTATTGCATTTATACGTCAATTGGAGTAGTAGCCACCAACATGCTATTTACACGGCATTTGGGCTAGTGGCCACTACCACGCCTTTTACACGGAAGTTGCCCTCTTTCTAGTCATTCTGGCTACCTCCAGATGTATATGCTTTAATGCGGAGAAGAATGGAAAAGCCGGATCACATTTGAATCGAACGAGCCTTTTTCGTCTTCTGCGCATCCTACATATAATTCTCCTTGTCATAAAACACGACTTTCATTATGACTTTTGATCTATTTTTAATATGCGACCTACGTTCTACATAAATAATAAAAATCCCCTTGTTCAAAATATGATTTTCACAATTTTATGTTGGCAATGATTCGGTGTAAATAGATAGTACCGTTAATAAAAAACACCCTATAATAAATTTGTTTGGGGAATGTCTTTTCCTTTCCTTTTGGTTTATGGTTGTGATTAGCCATTTTGCTCAGTTTATGTTGGTTTGAATCGACGCCGGTAGTTTGATTTTTTCAAACTGCCGCCAAAGAAACTAACAACAGTTCCAATACAAATAAGCCTTTACTATATTAAAACAAGTTTACGATTTTAAGATACAAACAAAACAACAGTTACTTTTATCGTTTATACGTACCGGAGTGGGTAGTAATTAAGACAATGTCTACAAAAAGGAAACGAGCGCCTACAAAGAAAGCAGCCAACAAGAAGGGCAAAAGGAAAGAGGATAGCGACGTCGATTCCGAAATGAGCGATGGTGAGACTGGGAATTCGACTCAGCCGGATGAGGTTTTGATTGCCGGTCATGGTGACGCGCTTGATGAACCTACACCTTTACCCAAAGAATTGTTGAACACGATCATCAAGCCTGCCGGTCAGTTGATTTTCTTTGGTAACATTAATTTCGATACGATCGGAAAAAGAGAGGTGAAGGGACAAAAGGTGCTGCCAAATTTGTATTGGCCCCATCGGTTTACTGACCTCCGGGTAAGTTTTTAAAATTTTCAAGATAGATTTAAATACAAATATTCAAGTTAACATTTCACTTAATTCTCAATCAAAAACTGCATATAAGCTGAATATTATATAGCATTTGTTTTTAAATTCAATGGGTACATTTTTTTCAGTAATATTGTTACTGCTAAACTTGGTGTCAATCAATTAACTTCTTGAATTAATTTACATATTCAGGAATTAAAAATTATTGCAATTATAAGTACAACTGGAAGAACTGCCAAACAACTGCTATCACAGATGTATAAAACACAAAGTTTTGGACTCTAACAACAAATCTTAATTTTTTTTACACTCATTGCTGTTTCAACAAACTGTCCTCTTAATGGAATAAATTGAAACTATACACAAATAAATACTTAACATTAAAATACTAAAACAACTGTAAACTCATTTTAATGAGTAAAAACAATGGCATTCTCTTCAAAACCTTGTGTCATAGTTGTCACTATTTACATTTTGTATCAACAGAAATAATGATACTCTCTTAGAGGTGTCATTCCTTTGAACACATTTTAAAAAAGTAATTTTATTGTGACATTCTGTCCTAGGAGTTAAGGGAGAACAGCAATTACATAGAATGGCTCCAGATTCGGAACCTCTGTGTGCTAATTCTCTCGAAAATCCTAGATGTCGTTCTCACATCTCGCGTCTTCAGAAATAATGATGTAGAATCAACGGGTTCCAGATGCCATGAGAAATAAATAGTAAATGCAGAGCACCCAATAGTGTAGAAATGAAAACTACTTTTGCTGCAAATAATATAGGCCTTGCTTGACTTCAAATGTGTATAGTTTGTGCTCAATTTAAACTCAGTCAATTCATAATGAACCAGATATAAGCTGTAGTCTGAAGAGTTGTTATTTTAAGTTGTATTCAAACCATATTTTTTGATTAACTAAATTCTTTTCTCATATTTGTTTATTGTTTACATAATATCTAATATTGTTAGCAATAATAACATAGTATCAGTATCCTGTGGCCAATTACTTTTTACATCTGGTAACTTTAGTGAATGTTAATAACTTCAAACGAAATGCCAATAATTACATTTACATCTGTAAAGTAAGCCCTGTACTTAGCAATACATACAGAGCTGTAACAGAATGTAATGCTCTTTGAACACCAAATTTAAGAAGTATGTTCAGAACACATGTTGAAAAGTTCACAGGTTAAATGACAACAGAATATCATAAGCCTTTTCATATTTGTAATTTTTTGTTTATGTGTGTCAACTTGTGCCTTTTTTGACAGTTTTAACACCACTGACATATAAATACAATGTTTTTCTGTCAGAAAAAAATGACAGAAGTTGATGCATGTCTACAAAAATTTTTCAAATATAAAAAGGCTTATTGTGTCAAGTACTTTTCTATATGACAATATAGGCAATTTTTAACTTTTTTTAATTGATCAATGTTAATCAAAATTTACCCAAAATCTGTTATTTTATCCATGTTCCTTTCAATGGAATTTGCTATTGATATTTAAGTGGAAAATATATATGTTACCAAACTTATAATTGTTAATTGTGATATAAAGCAGACAGTCACTTATAAAGTAAATAATATATGATCACCTCGTGTAGACCTTCCCAACGGATTTAAGCTTTGGAGACTTACCCTTGGTCCTCTGGGGGTTGTACAGCCAGACCTTATCCCTCTATTGGGACCCGACTGAATTGGCCTTGAGGTAATATCTGGTCTTCATCCAGTCAACATCTGTGTTTGGGCCATTTCACGTATTGCCAGCATGTTACCTCAGAGCTGGTCGGCATAATCGTTGATGTCTTGGGACGGTTCTTCGGGGTAGTCAAAGGCTAGATCTCAGGGTAATCTCAGCTCTTTTCCAAATAATACCCTGGTTAGAGTCAGGTCTGTACTGTTATGTACAGCTGAACGATAGCCCAACAGGAATAAGGGAACATGCTTACCCAATCACAGTGATTATTACTGACAACATTGGATAGGTGTTGATCCAAGGTCTTGTTGAGTCTTTCCACCATTCCGTCGGACTGTAGATGCAATGATGTTGTTCTCGTTTACCTGATTCCCAACATCGTACAGAGAATACATTCGATTCGATCGATGTTTTTACTCCCGGATTAAGTTGGATATGTCTAGTGACGGCGAATATAAAATTTATAACAGTATTCTCAATTCCCAGGATGAATGGAGTTTTTACATGCATGAATAAGTTAGAATGCTCAGAATGTGAGTCCCATTATAATAATAATTTAAAATCACTAAGAAAAAAATGTTTTACTCATATTTGCGTAAAGCTAAACACCTGCAACACCATCTATCCCTGAAAAAATGTGGCAACACTGTAAATTATGACACTAGTGAGTACTGTTATGTTTTCTGTTTTATCCATACTCTGATGGTTATTATTAATAATGTTTTCAATGTTCTTTCCCACAGATCAGATTGGTGGTTAGCGGTTGCGTGGCAGCACATTCCGTTCTCGTCACCGAAGACGGCAAGGCTATGACGTTCGGCCGAAACCCACACGGCCAACTCGGCATCGACAACACCACCTCACAAACGATGCCGCAGTTGGTACCGGGACTGGAGAACATGAACATAATAGGTGCAGCATGCGGACGTCATCACACGCTCTTCTTAACGGACAGCGGTACCGTTTACGCCTGCGGCGACAACAGATCCGGCCAGTGCGGAGTGGGGAATCACCAGCCTCAGATCCTGACGCCGACGAGGATAAATTACAGGGGGCCTCCCATTATAAAGGTAAAGTTAATTGATTAGTGTTTTGTTTTCCATATCATTCAATTTCCCAATGAACTTTATATATATATAAGCCCGTGATATCCACTTTCTGGAAATTGAGAAGCTCAAGATGATCAAGGAAACTCAGTGACATCTAGCGGGCATCTAGAAAGTCACTGGGAAATGAGATTTTACATTTTTCCAATGATTGAGAAATGAGTGGTATATGTGACATAATTTTTGCTCATTAGATATTATTTAACTGACTGTTCTTGATCGCAAGAATAAAAATTTCTAAATTTATACAGGGTAAGTTTTTTTGATGATCAGTATGGGGATCTCGGAAACTAGCGGACATAGCGCAATGGTTAAATTGGGAAAGATTTGCAATTTTACTGGCCCAATTTAATGACACTTTGGGATTTTTGTAAAAAGTCATGACTTACTAGATATTTTGAAAAAAAAACGAAATTCTGTCAATTTAGTCAAATCCCTCTAGCTCCTTTGTTTTTGATTTTATAAAAAAACTGTAAATATCAAAACTGAATATGATTGTCATGTCCTCGTTTGCGTGACAGCTCTCGTTTTCAAGATATGACACAAACTTATCTTTTTTGAATAGAAATGGAAATGACCTCAAAAAATCGGACATTTTTAGAGCTTTTCAACCATGACTTTTTCCAAAAATCCGAAAGTGTCAGGGCCAGTAAAACTGCAAATCTTTCCCAATTTAACCATTGCTCTATCTCCGCTAGTTTCCGAGATCCCCATACTGATCATCAAAAAAAAACTCACCCTGTATATCAATCCAGTTGCAAATTTTCCCAATCAATAAAATGATATTTATGAAATGTGATTACATAGCCATATACTTCTTGTGTTGTCAAAATATCGTGTTTTGTGCTCTTTTAACTGGCATTTCATACTGTTCCCACTTTATCCAACATAAACAGCTTCCTTCACAGCTTCTTTATTCAATTGATTGTTTTGAGTGACACCATTTATCAGCACCTGTTTTGCTTTAAGCGGAGTTTGTAAGGAAATTTGGCAAAACGGTCAGAGGAAAGTGTTTTTTTTTTGTTGAGAACCCCATTAATAATTTTTATGTTAATAAATGTTTTTCTATTCAGGTTGGAGCGGGAGCAGAATTTTCAGTTATCCTCGACATCAAGGGCGGCCTTCACTCGTTCGGCCTGCCGGAATACGGTCAGCTCGGCCACAACACCGACGGCAAATACTTCAAGACCAGCACGAAGCTGTGTTTCAATTTCCAAACGAGTCCCAAACGGATCGTCTTGTACATCGAAAAGAGCAAAGACGGTCACGTGGCACCGGTGGACGTCACCGAAATCGTCGACTTCAGTTGCGGCATGAATCACACCGTGGCGATCGACAGCAAGAAGAGGGCCTTCTCGTGGGGATTCGGAGGGTTCGGCCGGTTGGGACATGCTGAGCAGAAAGACGAAATGGTTAGTAGATATGTTACTATAAAATAGTGAACCTCAGCTTGTAGACATTGTCATAAAATCAATCTCTTAATATGTGTACTTCTGGAAAAGGTCAAAGTCATTCATTTAGTAACTTTGACGAATGAATCCGATGATGACCTTGGATTTGACCTTGAACCTCATTTTTGAGGTCATCCTCATTTTTTTAAAAGAGAACCCCTATTTTTTTATTGCGGAATCAGAAAGGACAAGAAATTTCCCTCTTAGGTTCGTTCCAATAGAAAGAATTACCGATACACAACCGATAATCTCTTAAATGTCCTATTCTTGTTATTTTAAGTTACTATGAATAACTACTGCTAATTTAAATTACTCTAATGTTATCCTTTTCTTTTTCAGGTGCCACGTTTGATAAAGTACTTCGACAGTCAATCTCGCGGCGTCAGATCGGTCCACTGCGGCGCCACCTATTCCCTGGCCATAACTGAATTCAACGGATTATTCATGTTCGGTCAAACCAAAAAGACTGGCGAAGCCAATATGTATCCTAAACCCATCCAAGATTTAGCCGGATGGAATATCAAGTATATTGGAACCGGTTACACGTCTATCATCGTGTCGGCCGATGACAGCGTCATAGCGTGGGGAGCCTCACCTTGTTACGGGGAATTAGGATTAGGTGACATGCAAAAGACTAGTACAACTCCTAAAGAGGTGAGACAGTTCATACAACTACCATTTATTTAATACAAACTGAACCATATCGGAAAAACAATAACCTATATTGTTGATTTTCAACATAAATCTCAGATTCCTTGTCAAAGTAGTTGTTTTAAAATTGGTTCTTGGTCCAAATTTTGGATAATAACTGATATTGGTTATTTATTTGTGGTTGTTTAAACATTTTTTCTATACAAATCATGGATTCTAACACCATTATTCATAAAGTATTCTGTTTTTTCTTGTGTTTATTATCAAGTATTTCACTCAAATTTATATACCAGTTGCAAATATTTCAAATATTTATATGGATACAGGTACAGGGTGTACAAACATATTTTGGCTGTTGATAGTATTGGTCAGTATGAACTAAAAAGTCCTAACAAAGCCACATCTATTTTCTATTAAGTTTTTGGAAAGTTTTAGACATTTGAGAACCTGGCTGTACGTGCCTAATACTGTGTGAAATTATTAAAAAAATTGAAAATAATTAATTTCTTAATTCCATAAATGTTACCAAAGACATTTTTCAAGTATATCGTAAATTTCATGCCCAAAATTTGTCATATTTATTTAATTCTACTTTGTTTGTAATACATGTCCTCAATCAGAGATGTCATATTGAGCATTAATGGAAATATAATTTTGTAATCACCTAGAAAAATTATTATTTTTTATTTCATTATACATTCTAAAAAGAGAAAAGTTGAAGGAAGGATGGCAAAAAGCCACTTGGAAAGTTTTTTTAAGGTTAATACAGATGGTCAGGAAAATTTGAAAAAACACCAGAAAATGAATGAATTTTTTTGGGCGTTAGTAGTAAACACCCTGCTAAATAGTGAATGCAGTTGGCCGTTACTTCGTGGAAATTAAGACTCATGATGAAATAATACACAGTATTGTTGAATTCCACTTTATTTAGCCACACTTGTGACAATTGTATTATTTCGCTACATTGTCAGAAGCTACAATGTAGTGAAACAATTGTCACAAGTGTATTATTTCATCATGACCCTGTTAAATCTTGCATTAACAATTATTTTTGGCAAATAAAAATACACAATGTTAAAAATTCAAGGATTGACAAGGGATACTTTAGCTACATCTTAAAATTTGTATGTAAACATACCTACAATACTTCTCAGATTGGATTGAGTTATTTTCATGTAATTTTTTTTTTCAGGTCACCAAGTTGTCAGGTGTGAAGGTGTTGGGTCTAACAATGGGTACTTGTTATACGTTGATAATAGCTCAAGACGATACGCCGGAACAGAAGGCCAAACTGGAGGGTCTCAAAGAATACAAACCATAAATAAACATTGTTAAAATTACTCTGTAACTTTTAGAGATCACAATTTTTTGTCCCAAGTCAAGCCCGAACGGTATATATACGTCGATTGTTCGAAGTTGAGGAAAGTGAATTAAAAAAAAATAATAAAAAACAATTATTCGTTCAGCTTTTTAGCGATTTATATCCAACACACATAATCAATCGTTCGTCGTCATTATTGATATATTTATAACTGCCGTTCTTCATCTTTCCAAAATGTATTTAAAGGTACTCGTAAGGAACTAGGGTGTAAAATATTTCTACATGGTAATAGTTTTTTGTATTATCCAGTATTTTTTAAGTTATGTCTGAATTTTTTTATTGTGACATTTTTTTATCACGAATAAAAGCTAAACTATTTTTTTAAGGAGTTCTTTCATGTATACGTATGTCATTAATTTTAATGTTCTATGTAAGTCTTATTTTCATATTTTTGATTCTTAAATAAATCAACATCCAAAATTTGTTCATCTTTTTGACTTTTGTTGGTGTTTGTGGTTAAGAATTTTACTATATTCTTAACTACATATGATTATATAGGTTGTATGAAATACATGGAGTGTCTGTTTTAATACTGTTCTTATTTGAGCAGCATCATTAACAATTAATGTAACAAGTTTATACAGTTCATCTAAGAAGACAAGTAAATAACTTGGAGAAAAGTGAAATTCTGTGGTTGATAGTCTTCTGGTATTCCTCATATATCTGGTATGGAGATAGCATTTTATCTTATGATATTATTATCTTTGCTATAAAGAGCAATCAGAGATTCAGGAATTTTTGTGTTAAGTGCAAATTTATTTCATAATTTCTGTTGGCAAACTGCAAATATTTTAAAAGTCTATAGTTCACAGAAAAGAAGGAAGCATTATTTCGTTTCTGAAACAGATTTACTTACTACATTATTTATAATTTGATGATTTTAAAATGAAAATATATTTTTTTTAAACCGTAGTTTCTTAGCCATTGACAACGGGGTCTGATCTAGACCCCGAAACGTTTGGAATATACAGCAATTTCCTTTAAAGTGTGGTGTTATTTCCCAATAAACACTTAGACATTAATTATAACCTCTAGAATTATTAATAAACGTCAGTAAGTCGCATTCATAGAAAAATGATTTAAATAGAAGGGAAGCTCTTATGGGAGACACGAGAACACTAAAAAAGCTTTTCCCTGCATCCGTATGAGGCCGCAGATATCGGAATTTTTGTAATTTCTTTACAGTTTTCTTTAACATAAATTTTAGCAAGATAACTCACCAAAGTTGATTGTCGTTATTAATTTATTAACCTTAAAAATATGGCGTTTGTTGTCACAAAGCTGAAAGAAGTGTTGTTTTCAAAATTATTTGACTATTGAGTAATGAATACTGAAATCGGGAACTTATTCCAAAATAAAGAAAACATATTTAAGATATTCTTTGAAGGATTGATTCGTACAGTTTAACGAAAATGGCAGTTTACAAAAAAATAACTACTACATTACTAATACTGGCGTAGATTAAGTACCTATATTATGATAAATACCAAAACAGGTTTATCATCCAGTGCGTTCCTTTATTTATATCAGATAATTGATCATTTGTTTCATATGCCCCATAGAGTAGCGGCATTGAAGTGGTTCAAAAAAATAGTAAAATTGATTTTCATTGAAGACTTATAACTATGATTCTGTCATCATTTTGACTATTGTAAACCCACACGATGTCCATGTTATCAAAAATGAAATAAATTAAGTTCAATATTTTACAGAAATATTAGCATTGCTGAAAAGAAAATTTGATTGGGGTATGTTAGCATTAACTACATTTGGGACATTATATTTTTAATATGTATTTTTTCAGACACCAAGGACAACAGAGTCTGACCTAGACCCCAAAATGTTTGATATATATTGCAATTTTTTGTAACTTGTGGTGTTATTTCCCAAGAAGTATTTAAACACCAAGGATAAAGACAAATTATTTGTTCAAGCAACAGGAACAATTCCCCCAGTTATAATTACAAATAAGATGTTGGTAAAGAAAGTTTAGACAATTTAAAACGTTTTTTAACTGGGCAGTATGCTCCAACTATCAGAACTACTTGTGAAACTTCAATATCAGCCCCATTACCTTCCAACTTGTTAGGACAGAGTTCTAAAATTGCTAGATGTACAATTGTTTATATGAGTGGGTACATCCAGAGGTTATTAAAAAAATATTATCATAATTGTAATGATTGTTTACAAATTGTAAACTCTAATTTAGAATCAGAAGATTGTGAATTCATTGATGCTAGGAAGTATGCAAGAGGACATTGGCAAGTACCAAACACTTATTTAAATTTTTTAATAACACATTGTTTATCCACCTTATATTTCTTAATTCCAAAATTGTGTTGCAAGCAGAACATTTCTCAAGTGTTGGAACAAGTGTTACAACACAATTATTTAATTAATCCTTTGAATTGTTTGCAACAACACCATCTTGATAATAAGCTATGCCAACTCCTAGTTAAATGTAGTTTGTTTTGGTGGTGTAGAAGTGTAAATAATATTGCCAAGGGAAGAGAAGACAAATTTTCTAAATATTTAGCTTTAAAACCAAATATAGTTGATCCTATAAAAATCCATGCATATAGAAAATTTCAGTCAAAACAAAAGTTTAAAAACTGTTAAGCAACTTTCAAATCTTTAAATGTTTTTTTACAAACTGTACCTTAGGAAAAAATTTTATTTATATTTCATGATCTAAAATATAAAATGAATTTACAATATTTTGTAACTGTAAATTTCACACTTAACTATGTGAATATGGATTCAATATTTCTATTTTTTTTTTAACAAATATCAGTGCTGTGTTGTGTAGATAACACTCATGTATTAATTGTGTTCTGTTTTGTATATCTAAGTCAGGAACATGTTTTTATCTAAAATATTTTATAAATTTCTGTATAAATTTTTGTTAATACACTTATTATTTCAATATGTTTTAATTGTTTTATTGAAAGTGTGCATACATATATTTAATAGCAAAAATTATGCTAATCTCATGCTGAAAGTATGCTTACTTAAGTTTTTTGGGGCTATATATGTACAAGGTGTTCTGGATGTTTCTTTACAGCTGATATCTTGTTTTTTAGTAAAGGTATGAACAATTTCATAAAATCATTGTTGATGAGAACATGTTATCCTTAAAAAACTGTAATCAAAAACTTGTGCCAGTACATTCAACTTTTTTTCAAATTTTGTCCGTTTTTGTTACATTTATAAAACATAATTTGTTCTCATTAACATTATTTTTAGAAAATGTTCCTACCATTACTAAAAAAACAAGGTATCAGCTGTAAAGAAACATGTGGAACACCTTGTATATATTTGAATAATTTAGTGTCATATCTACCGCTAGATGTCAGCACCTGTAAGATTGAGTAGATTAGTTCAACTATTGACTAATAGAGGGCGCTGATTACAGCTAAAACTTTTCCCTGCATCCGTACGGTGCGCTGAAAACTGTGTTCCAAATCGAAACACGTGAGCTTCCCTTCTATACAGTTCATTTTTCTATGGTCGCATTGACTTTACATTACAATAGATTGACTAGTTGATGCTGTAAACATATTCGGCCTTAGAGCATATACTGCTGGAGGTAGCATAGAAATCTACTAATTTTCGATGATTGGATGCTTTCTTTATTGCTCTCTCTTTCTAAACTAGTCAACATATCTATATGCGCTTTGTAGGTTACTTCTATGTGTTCTAAGTATGGGATTGAGTTAGAGAGAGAACACCAACTACACCAATCATCTTGTCGTCACCGAAATTGCTTGCGTGCTCAGTCTATGGTAATATATGATCTATGGTTATTCTCTGAGCAAGACTTAGAGCATTTACTTTCTAGAGATAGCCTGCAGTACACAAATGTCGTGGTAAGACTAAGGAGAGAGAGGGCAATAGAGAGGGCAAGAGGCTATTTCACTCGGTTGGGAGCTGTTTCCAATAAAGCATGTTGTTCATTGGCTGCGTCCACCGACCATCCACCCACTAAGTGAAATAGCCTCTTACTGTCTCTATTCCCCTCTCTTTCTAGCGTTGCCACGATTTTATGCTTGACAGGCTATATCTAGATGGTAAATGATCTAAGGAGCAAGATATAAGTAAAGATAAAGATTATTTTGTTAGAGAAAGAAAACACGAACAACACCAATCATCTTGTCTTCACTATAATTGCTCTGTCTATGGTAATATATTGTCTATGGTAATTCTTGAAGAAAATGTAACCAGGGAAGAAGAATTTTGTATACCAACAGAAATATAATATAAGATAAAATATCACTATCGTGAAATTCAAATTTTAGACCCATTATTTTTCCAGAGAGTAATAAAAAATGAATCAATAATATAACTAGCAATATAAGGAGTGATGAAATTGATTTCTAATCTTGTAAATAATGATACATCTAAAATAAACTATGTTAAGTTTTGCGTATGGAAATGAGAGTAATCAAGGTCTTTGATAAATTATCTACGTTTATTTGCGGACAATTATTCTATGGACAATTAACAGATAACCATGAATGTTCTGATACGACAAACGTTTTTATCTCTTTTGCAATTTTATAGTTATCAATATTGGGAATACACAAAACTGACATAGTGATTCATAAGTATTGTAAACAGCAGTTGGAAACAAGTGGTCCTTAGGTATGTAGCAACTGCATTTTAAATTATAATAATTTACATTCACTAAGTTTTTATTGGTTTAAAACGTGTCAATTATGTATGTAAGTAATTAATACTGATAATGACCAATAAAAAAATGAATGTTGAATTTTATTATACTTAATTTGTTCTTTAATGAGGTGTTTTATCATTGTTCCCTGTAGACTTCTACAGAACTTCAGAATGAATCTGACACCCAGAGTTTTGTCTATTCAAAGCCACGTCGTGCACGGATATGTTGGAAACAAGAGTGCAGTATTTCCAATGCAAGTTCGTAATTATTATTCTCCATCAGTAAACATAAACAACATGGAATTTTTTTAATAGGTGCTTGGACTTGAAGTAGACTTCATAAATTCAGTGCAATTCTCAAATCATACTGGATACAAAAGCATTAAAGGG
This sequence comes from Octodonta nipae, assembly GCA_034190945.1. Classification (NCBI taxonomy): domain Eukaryota; kingdom Metazoa; phylum Arthropoda; class Insecta; order Coleoptera; family Chrysomelidae; genus Octodonta; species Octodonta nipae. The sequence goes on from CM067218.1 coordinate 157,597,109, forward strand.
CAGAGTCTAACAGATGCTGATTTAGATGACCTGATGCAGGGTTTAGCAAATAACGATTTAGACACTTCATACTCACATTTATTGACTGGATACATTGGAACTAAATCGTTTTTGTGTCAAATATGCAAAATTGTAAAGGAGTTGAAAAGGAAAAACCCACAACTCATTTATGGTAAAAAAGAGATTATTTTACAAAAATTTTGAGTAATCCTTATATACCTATTGCATTTATTTCAGTTTGTGATCCTGTTATGGGTGATGATGGCAAACTGTATGTCAAGGAAGATCTAATTCCAATTTATAAAGAACATATTTTATCAGTGGCTGATATTATTACACCAAATCTTTTCGAAGCTGAAATTCTTACTGGTATGACAATAACGACTGAAAATGTTTGGGAAGCAATTGATATTTTGCACAAGAAAGGATGTCAGACTGTTGTCATATCATCTGCAGAACTCACTAAGAAGGGCTTCTTGAATGTGTATGCTAGCAATAAAAAAGGTTTGTATTTGAAAAAAAAAACAAAAAATGAAATGCATGTAACTAATATTGAGATAAAAAATAATTTTCGTTTGTATTCAAAAAATCTTACATTTAATATAATTCATTTTTTAAAGTGGATGATGTTGATTTTCTATTTGCATATAGCAAAGAAATATTTAAAATAAAAAAAATACTAAAATTTAATAAAAAAAGGTAAAAATTATATAAAAGATGTGTGACCTTCGCCCCTTCAATTCTTGGTTGCACTACTCCTGCCTACCACTGTGATAAAGTTCCTATATTCCACATTTTTTTAATATCTTGGACTGAGATTCACGAATAAGCAGGGAGGAAAATCCTATTGTTGTACATTTACTTTAAAAAGTTAAAAAATTCAGTTTTTTTAATTTTTAATTTGCTTCCAACAATTAACTTCAGTAATTTTATTCTTCGACTATGAATGAACTCCTATATTCTCTAGAATTTCATCCTTTATAATATTTTATATATGCAGTTTATAATAAAAAAATCTCATGAAGAAAGTTTAAAGCTGATACATCAAAAAATATTTAAAAACCCCCTAGAAAAAAAAAATTATATTTTATTAAACTCTGGTAGAGTAGTTCGCAATGCACAAAGATTAGAATGTCTTTGAACGCCAAAATCTCCCTCCCCCATGCATTTTTTAGGCCATTCATTTTAGTGTTTAATGCTGTTTTACATACAAGAAATTGAAACTGGTACAATATTTCATGACATTCAAAATTAATGTTGAGGAAAAGAATTTTGTTTAATTAATTGATGTCAAATATTAAATTTGATCATTTACTCTAATTCTGGTTCAACAATAGCGTTTTTAGAGTAGACAACAAAAATTTAGGGGTACTTATTTCAATTTTAAGCCACTAATACAAATGTGAAGGTTTTTATTAAAATTATTTTTGTGTAATTAAATAATGTTTGAATTTCTGTAAATGTCTATAAAACTGTATATTGCAGGCGATACTATTTTTTTAATAACTGGACTAAGATACTTGCTTCCTGTTCTATGTAAATGGTCGGCTATTTCTCAAGAGTTTTTAAAGTTATATTTTTACAGAAGGCGTTGGTGAAAGGCTTACGATCGAGATAAAAAAGTTGCCAATAACTTTTACCGGTACGGGAGATCTTTTTAGCTCTTTGCTTTTGTCATGGATGAGCAAATCAGGTGGGAAGTTGAAGGAATCACTGGAAAAAACAGTAGCGTCTCTTCAGGCAGTAATAAAAAGAACTGCCGATAGTTTAGAGGGTATTACAATCAACAAACATTTTAACACTGCAAATTCAAATTTTATTTTTATCTTGTAGGAAAAGATCCAATAGCAAAAAACGTCGAACTAAAGCTTATTCAAAGCAAACATGACATCGAACATCCTGACGTCAAAATTAAAGCGAGTGTAGTAGATTAAATTATTGTAGGGTAATGTGAAAATACTATGTCTTCCAAAGAATCATCATTTCAACAATTTTATTTGATTCGACCGTACTTAATGTTACCAAGATAGATAGTTAAGTGTTATATAATATATACTTAAATAAAACACTGTTATACACATATTTGTTTTATTTTTCAGATTTTCAAATTACGTTACACAAAAATACAAAAATATGAATATTCACATAACAATAATAAATAAAGTTGAACATCTGCAAGAAAATCGTGCAGTATTTGTACAGTTGAAACTTTTTTTACATAATACCTCCGTCGGTCTAAAAATAATCTGGGATAACAATTACATCATAATAGTTAACACAAATCGTTTTATCACACTATAATATGCATAATAAAATCATCTAAATTGTTTCTATTAGTGTGTGTAGAAATCATAACAATAAAATGACATAAATAATAATTTGCTAACTAGTGTTTATACATAATATAATCAAAAAACATAGATTCTACTTAAAGATAATGAGGCCAGTTATTTAAAATAATTATATACAATGTTTGTACAACATTCTGAAATGTGATGTGTTTAACTAAACAAATAGTGTGGAGTAAAAGTATATGGTTTAATGATTTTCCATTCTCCAGGCGACAATAGTAATTATCATATGGTCTATCAGTAACATGAAAAATAATCACACTGTTAACAATAGTTATATATACTTACTGGGTGGAGTATTTATCTAAAACCTAGGTGATATATCGAGTGGATTCCATTATTTTGAAAAGTTTCAGATAAAATTTGTGGGGTTTCACGTCGGCCATCAAATGGTCTATTTTATGACTTCAGACCGGAAGTGCTTTTTTAATGATAGTACCAAGTTTTTACCATGATTTTCAAAAACAACCAAGAATAGCAAAAATAGAGATCAAATCGAAAAACTGGCTGGTACAAATCGTGTTTGTGGGTCATTTTACTTCGAAACCCACCGTGAAAACTAAGATAAAAAAACACTTTCTGTCCATACCGGAGGTCATAATATGAATCCACTCGAGATATTTCTTTGTCTGAAAATAAACTACTCATAACCATTTATGGCTAATTTTTGGCCAAAATATGGATCACATCACATCAAAAAATAGGAATAACATAATATGTTTGATTTTCACTTTTCTATCAAAGTCCATGGAAAAAAATGGATATTTCCATTTTAAAAACACTTCCTGTTGAAAAAGGGCATGAGTGGAAGTCAATACTGGTCTACCTGAAACCCCTACAATTTTTATCTGAAACTTTTTTCCTAAATAATGGAATTATTTTATTATTAACATTAGGTTACATGCCAAATATTCAATTCCACCGAATTCCATTATGTATTCCACTCGCAAGTACCATAGAAAATCCCATATTGTAATTGCTGGTATTCGTCAATCCTATTAGTTCAATTTAAACAGGAACTCATACCATATTTATACTTTTGACCTGGTTAATCATTATACCTAACTGATGGATAGAGTCCAACAAGTAAAAATTACAAGTTTCCAAACAATTTATAGTCTTTTCTGGAGTGCCACAAAGTTGACATTTGGCTCCCACCTTATTTATTATATTCGTAAATGATTTAATTCAATGTGAGACCTACCCCAAGTGCCTTTTATTTGCTGATGATTTAAAGAGATTCCTAACAATTAAAATTCGGGAAGAATGTTCGAAGGTACAAGAGAACTTGGATGAATTGTGTGAATGGCAATGAAATACAACTAAATATAAGCATGTGTTTTGTTGTAAGATTTAATAGCACATGTAATTCATTATAATTATTTATTTAATTGAAAATGCTCTATTTGAACATAAAGATGTTGTCACATAATTTTTCTGATTGGTAGTGACTGATCGGTACTGCAAAATCTGTATTTGTATTCATATGTATCTAGGCTATATAAAAATATATAAATATGAAATATATTCTAATGAAAAATATGATTAATTGGTTAAAATTTAATCTTGAAACCCATTATTCCAAAATTTCGGGGGAGGGTCGAACCCCCCAACCCCCCCCCCCCGCTGGCTACAGGCTTGATTGCATGTGTTTAGAAAACTCATTGTGATACTTTCCTAATGTTAATACCTATATTTATGCTGTGTAGTAATAATTATTCATTAATTATATTTATTTTTACTTAATTTTGTTTTAAATATATCTTAATTTTATTGTAAAGGATTGGTCCATAAATAAACATTTATTTATATTTATCCATATAGTAATTAATTTAATTTCTTTGAAGCTCTTGGGTGTTAAAATCCCTCACTTTAGTTTTAATTTCTCTATGAGGTTTTCTCCTCACCCCGTCCCCCTTAAAGTGGGCGTCAAAAAAATCAATCTCATGGGCATACACAAAAATCCCATCCACAGTTAAAAACGTGACTAAAAACTTTTCCCTAATATTTATTGGAAATACTCTTTAGGGGTCCGGTAGCTCAGCGGTTGAGGCGCACGTCTCATAAACTGACTCCACTTTGGCCGAGAGTTCGAATCCCTCCGATGCCTATGGATGTTTGTAAATGTTGTGCGAATGCGATTTACTCTAGTGGATGATTTGATCTCTCAAGGGAGTTATGAATCCACAGAGAAAAGATCTACAAATATATATACACTTGTTAATGGGTAATATGATTGAAAAATCGAATCCATCTCATGTGAGAGAATGCTAGGATGAATGAATGAATGAAATACTCTTTTATCTCAATCATAAAACTATTGAAATATCAAGATATATATATTGTAAAACATGTTTTGTAGCGAATCTATAAATATTTGTCCAATCAGGCATGTAATATTCTAGAAATATTTCATTTTGGGTGAATATTAGATATTGTATGCTTGGGATTCCCCTATTTTGAAACAAATACCGCACAAGTGAAATTCAGTTTTTGTAAATTTTATTGTTTTTGTGTGAATCAGATGAGATATGTGAAAGGCATAACCAATGTTATTATGTTCAACATGAATTTGTATCAAAACTTATTAAGCAGGCCTTATATATTATTTCCCCCTTTTATTTCACAGACACAGTGTACAATTATAATCACTATACTAGATATTTTGGGGGATAATTTGGAAGTATGTTTTTGGTATTTCCACTGCTTCTAGGCCATCACCTAATATATGTTGAACACAAGTTTTTACCCTCAGGAGAGTTTATAAAATTCCATGATTTTAAATTGCTGCTTCAAAGTTGGGATATAGACACATTTCTCCTTTTCACACTAAGGCCTTCTTCAGCAACTTGTTATCGTCTTAGTGAGTAGTACCTAAACTCAGTTTGGATGTTACAAAAAATGATGGTTACTTATTAAATTCACAACAAAAATCCTATAGGGCTATAGCTATAGTGATGGCCAGCTCAACAGGCACAGCAAGCTGTCTGTTGTATTAATCATGTGACGTTTAGCACATTTTTATAGAGGCCACCAGCAAATATTTTGATGCAGTTTACCGTGTTCACCATGTTTTTCACCAAGAAATCTGTTAAAATATATCATGTAATATTAGAAAAATATGTCTTAAGGGAAAAACAAAATATTTCAAAAGTATTATTTTGAAATATTTCAGATCAACAATTTGGAAAGATGGCAGGAATGTCAGCTAAATTTTGCACACCACGATTTCAAATTTTTTCAACTAGCAAATAGCATTATCATAAATTCAGTTTGCTGAATGTTTTGGGCTACGATGCATACAAAAAATATCATATATTGAAATTTCAAATGTGCTCCAACTCCAATAAAATTTTGTAAATGAAACGAGATGTCACAACAATCACCTTAAAAACAACAGGCATCTATTGAATGGCTCTACACCTTATATCAAACACTTATTTTCTTAATAAAAATCTGTAGTTATCAGTTTTCTCATATTTTCACTATAGGTCGTTAAGTTCCGAGATTGACTAACAGATGACGCCACAAATGCCGCTTTTGTATGTTGGCAGCAACAACCTTCAACAAAAACACGTAAAAATTTCTAAAGAAAAGAAACGGTAGGAATTTTTCGGCGAGAAAAACTAACAAAAGGCAGTACCTTTAAAAGTTTGGTTCTTCTCTATATAATTTGTATTGATAAAGAAGTCTGCCCTAGAGCCTGGAATGTTTAGGACTTTTCTCAGGGTAGTAATAATTCCAAAAAAATCCATAAATATAAAGATATACCCATTATTGTTTAGAAAACTACTGTTTTTGTCATAGAATGTCACTATACTTAACAAATTTAACACACAGATATGAAACAAAATAATATCTAATTAATAATCAGGTTGAAATATATTTAAGGACATTTGTTGACCTGGAAAATGTAAAATCCCAAACAAAATGTATCAACTTAAGCAAAAAAATACATTTTGCTGAAGACATTGTTGCCTAGGTGTTTTTTTTTTCAAAATTTATCTCGTTTTTATTCAAATTTAAGTCTAAAGAAAATAAATTTATCTTTGCTCAAACATTTTATTACATTAAAACTATTTGATTTTGCACAAAAATCATTCCTACAAAAATAGTTATGTACAAAATTTGTTTTTGTTTTGTGAACAAATACTAAATTAAATTAACAATTTATTTATAGTATTATGGATATGACTTACGCCAACTGATTTACAAAGATTCTGAATATTTAAAGCAGGCAATGTACAGCACAATTTGAATCAATTTTTCCACATTTGGTTCAATTCTGAAGTAAGGCAAGTCAGTTGTTCAATGGGGATATTGAAAAATCTCTTTTTTGGTGCATAATTTATATAAATAACAAATATTAAAATATGACTTTGATTAAAACACAAAATCAACCAATAGGTTACATACAATAAAGTTGCTGATTATACATGCTGTTTTGTTTTTAGTGCTAAAACTGGTTAGGATATATGAGATCATCTCAGATTTCTAACATTACACAGTAAAATTCATAAAAATATAAATTTTTCGTTCCACATATATTTTATTTCTCCTACAAATATATGATATGATATGTAAATATATTTATTTTTACCCTTAAAACGTTAATCGGTGTCCCCACATTGGGACCCTGCCTATAAAGACCGAAACTTTAGGTTCTTTTTATTCAATGTACCTCAAGACTTGCACGTGATAGCGAGGTGGTTCTTTCGGGTATAAAGATTTATAGGAAGTCAAAAATATAAAAAATACGTCGGTCTCAGGACGTTCAAGAAGTTGTATTGCATTTTTAATTTCCATACATAAAATTTCCGTATTTTTTTTAATTAGTATTTTCTTGAAGCTCTGTAAATAGTCAATTACATAAGCAAATGATAAGAGGTCTCTGTCATAACATCAAGTAACATTTAAATTTAAAAGTTTCAACTTTTGTTGACAATAAAATACTTAAAAAGCAATTTAAAACATCGATACTAGTGAACGATATTAGCTGGAATTAGAAATTGTTTTAAATGCAATGTAAAACAAACACTTGTAAAATAAAAGCACCATTTCAACAAAACATTATCAATGTCCCGTTTCATCGAACAACGAGCTTTAGCATCTTACGTCTTTTCACTGACTCAAGTTGGCCTACAAAAAAAAAATTAAAAATCCTACCACTCCTACTGCACCGTATTCGGACTGTCCGTTCCGCTGCTGTTGTTGTCCGTCGCGGCCGCAGCCGCTGCGGCCGTCATGCCTTTACCTTTCTTGGCCGATTTTGACAAACTAGCGACCTCTTTTAGCAAAGTGCTGATGCGGTTGTTCAAAAAGTCCACTTTGTCCTCGTGCTCCTTGGTGAGGTTTTTCAGTTTTTGTCGAAGCTCGTTTTCAGTGGTGAAATTGTTTGCTTTCAATTCTGTTATCTGTAACGAAAGAACAACAACTGTGAAGATCGGCCTTGTGAGTATTTGTTTAGGCTTTTATACGAAACATAATTTAAATTTTGTATCACCACTTAGGCATAAGAAAAATGCGTTCTCGATAGAAGTGAAGGATAATTATAATTATTACATAATTTTCTACAAGGACGGTTTTTCATCAGAAAAAACAGTAATTAAAGGTCTATACTTCAGGGAACTTCAATGAATCTACACTGTTTTTTCTAAAACGGTTCAATCAATTTGACATATTAAATTTTATTCAGCAAAGAGATGTTCCAGCTTGATTTTGAATAATTTTCTATAAATTAAAATATACCGTTGTTCTGAAAATCGGAAAAATATGTAAAGAAACTGTAAAAATCAATGTAAATGTCAAATTTTCAACATAAATATTAGCTTAAATGTCAACATATGCCATGAAAGTATATCGTACAGGGTGTTTGTAACAGTTTTCATTTTACGGAGCTAAAAAGTGAAATGTATCAAAAAGAAATATTGTTAGGTGAGAGATCATGTGTGGGGCGGTCCGTGTGGGTGCGTGCGTGCGTGTGGGTGGGTGCGTGTGTATGTGCGTTCGTGTGCGCGCATGCGTGGGCTAGTGCGTGCGTGAGTGTGTGCGCGCATGCGTGGGCTAGTGCGTGTGTGTGTGGGCTAGTACGTGTGTGTGTGTGTGAGCGCATGCGTGTGTGTTGGTGTGCGTGTGAGCATGGAAATTCAAGCAGCAAGCAATGAAATATAGGATGAAGTAAAATTACAGTTATACATGTGGGTTCAAAAAAATCTTAAAAGTAAACGTGATATTGGCTGGTATATTACCAGTTGCATATATGAATGGTTGAAACTTACGATGGAATAGAATTAAAGTTAGGTAGGGTGGTTCAAAAAATATTGTATTGGGTGGCATATAAGTAGGTGCAGATACTAAGTGGTTGAAATAAGTGTTAAGTAAAACTATAGTTATACAGAGGGGATAAAAAACGTTAAAAAATGTTCAGTACGATTGAAATATAAGGTGGTGTGGAATTATAGTTAAACAGGGTGGTTAAAAAATGTTATATCAAGTGGAACATAAGTAGTTGCTTATACTTGACATATGGGGGAAGTACAATTAAGGTATACAGGGTGATTTAAACAATTGAAAATTAGAAATAGTGGAGTGGATAATACTTATACAAGGCAATTACAACATTGTGTAGAATTGAATTATACTTGTACAGGGAAATTCAGAAAATGATAGAGAAATAATTTATATTGGTTGACCAATTCACTGAAGCATATACAGTGTGGATTCAATGTAGAGTGAATTAGAGTAACACTTACAGAAAGTGGTCCAAATAATAAAACGAATAAAAAAGTTAAAAAACATGTGGAAAACATACAAAAAAATACAAATTAGGGAGAGAGAGGGCGAAATGAGAAAGAAACAGAGAGAGAGATAAGAATATGCTAACATAATAAATAGAATTGTACTTTAAATCAGATAAAAAAAGAATATAAGTCAGAAAATAACGATTGATTGCATACAGTTTCTAAATGGTTTTAATTTTAAGCTAGGTTCTTTTTTAAATAGAATTTATTTTTATAGTAATTTGTTTCTTTTGACTAGTAATTTGAAACATCACGCTATCTTCCAAGCTAGTAGTGGTAACAGACTTTAAAAAAGCTTAAGAAAGGTATGGTGTCCCAGAAAGTTGTCATTTAGGTTCCAGTCCTATTTAATATATTTATCCATATCAACTTAAATCAGAATAAAGCCTGTATGCTGGCATGAATAGAGAAAATGAATACCAGTAACTGACCAACAGATTGTACCCAATTAAATCAATGTTCACAAACCTGCTTCTCCTTATTCAGTAACTCGGAATTCTTCTGAGACAATTGTTTTTGCAGACTGGCTATTTGCTCTTTCAGTTGAGTCATGGCCACCACGTGATCGGAACTGTTCGGATCCAATTCACCTCGAACTATAACGGGGGCTGAATTATTGCGAGCTACCTTGTTCGGTGGAGTGTCCTCCGGCGGTGGGATTTTCGTTACGTCAGGTCGGTTGGGTCGTTTGTTGTGACCGCGTAATCTGGAACAAAGAAAAAAAATCCATTGAAATTATGATAGCACCTAATATGAATTCATTAATAAAGAATATTTTGGATTAGCTTTCAAATATATTTTTTTCTTAACCTATTAAACGTGTTGCTGTGGTTCTAAAATATCTTAAATTCATTTTCCCATTGTAGAAAATCAAAATGTAAAAAGTATGAGTGCAAATATTGAGGGATAACAGTTCAGGTGAAAATAAATGGAGTCTTATAACAATTGTTAAAAAAGCTATAGTTTTGTAACAAAAAAAATGTTACAAATTTTTTCTAATGGATCTAAGTAAACACCAGTTCTAGCAGTCTGACAGTAGAAAGTTGATTGATTATTTAGCCGAATGCCAGGTCCGGTATATGAAAACAAATTTTACCATTAACAAGATAATACAGAAATTTTATACAAGAAAACTCTCTTCTGAGCTGTATGTTCAAAACCACGCCCAGGGTACATACCATTCGAAATAAAATATAAAAATTTTCTCTGGAGATTCTCCAAAGCTTGATTATAAACCACATAGTGAAGACCAATCTAGCGAACAGTATTCCAACTAAGATCTAATGTAGGCAAAGTATAGAGTTTTTAGGGCAATATAATTAGTGAAAGACCTGCAATTTCATATGATAGAAATCTTACTGAAATGATTAGAAAAGGTTAGCTTTGAATGGTACAGTTTCATAGTTTGTGTAGTATTTAATAATATGAAATGTCTATTTATAGCAAAATCTGTATTAACCCGTTTTTTTGTGTTGGAAATAACATCTCTAAAAATTATGTTTTGTATAAGTACATATCTAACAAAAATATTTTAGTTTAATAATGAATATGTTTCCGAAAAATTTAACAGTTGAAATTGATCCCTTAAAGTTAATTTTTGTCGGGCTATTTCTAATCATTTCTAAATAGATTTTTTTTACGAATTACTCATTTTCCTTCCAAAAACATTATCTAACAACAAAATCGATTTGAACAATATTTCATAATTCTGTTATTGACCCAAACAAATCTAATTCTCGACAAAACAATTATGTAATAAAAAAACCTTTTCTTTTTTCATAACCGAAGTTATTTCATGCATTTTATCGTATCTCGGTTGATAAGACCTATATAACATATTATTACATAAAAGTTTTTCAAGGTATTTTTATAATAGTTTGATTTGGTGTGTACAATCTCCACTTAAAATTTCTGCACCCAAACTATTTAAACCCTGTATAGTTTTAATATTATTCTATCTGTTTGTATATTCTTCAAAACGACTGGACGGATTTTGACAGGGCTTTCCCACACACGTACTTAATGGATATTGCAATAATGCTTACAGGATATATTTTCTGAGAAATACTTCAGATTTTTGCGTAAAAAGATAAAAACGATTGATATCACCCAGTCGAAATATATTTAACGCTGTAGATAAGCGAGATGTGCGGTTTGACAAAACAGTAGCTACATACATTCAAAAATATAAATATACGGAATCACAAAGGTTGTTGTCAGACAATAAATTCGATAATATATTTTGCAGTACGATACAGAATTTTATCACAACAATGATGACTCATCAACATTAAAATTCCTCGACTGGCATGAGTCAATGATGATGTTTACAAAATAACATTGAAATCTTAGCAGTCACAGTCATATTAAAATTTTATTCACAGGAAACATCCAGAGATTGATAAAAACAAATTTAAATAATTTCGTTGCATTCAACTTTTAGAGTTTAAACACTTTCATTCTGGAAGACAGTTGGCATAAAGCTTGAAAGTTTTTAATGAAATATTTCTAAAGATTTTTTTGACATGAAGATATGATTATTACAAAAAATTGACCAAAGTAAGCATATCATATTGAGATATCCCAGACAAAAAAATCTTTGAATTGTATCAGGTAATACTGTAAAAATATTTGGGGAAATATCTCAAAATTTTTGTCAAACAACAATATCCCATGAAATATTTTACATTAACACAAGAAGCCTATTTAGTTAATAATTTGTATGAAATCAAAAACTGCTTAAATAAACAACTAAATTAAAAACTATTTATGTAATTAACTAAAATAGGTAACCATCAAAAGTGCCTACACCATAAGTTTACTAACTGAATAAAACACTTTTAAATAGATAACAAGTATGGTGTTAATTTTTTGCATATATAAATTTGACTGCATTTTTATTTTCATTATCATCCATAAAACAATTATGTTCAACCCTTCATTGTGATTGCATTTTGTTGTTTGGCTCATAAGAAACTATAAAGGTTATATAAAACCAATTTTTGTATACATGTTTATAGTAATACTATTGGAGTTTTTGAAAGAAAGCCATACTTGTCTTCTTGCAACTTACTTATCCAGACTGTTGCTCTGATTTCAATATGAACTCAATATTAATCTTAATCATACTGATAAGGTAGAAAAATTTTTTACTGATAATACAGAAAAACAGTTATAAATAATCTATGAATATATCAAAAAATAAACTTTGGTTGGATAAGGATATTGTCACATTTATTTCCAAGTTTTCTAGGAAATTTCTACTAGTACAGTGATAAAAATTCAGCTGGTAGTTAGTAAACTACTTGTTCATAAATTATATTACTAATATCTTTTAATCAAGTTTATAAGTTTATAAATAAAAAACAACAAAAGATATAAATTACACAAACTAGTTTAATTGTTTATGATACCCACAAGTGTCCTCGTTTTAATATGTATTAATATATCTTTCAAAAATGGTCAACCTTAATGTTTTTCTTAATTAACTTAATATTCATATATTAATTAAATAACTGAAAATTGAATGTTTAGATATTTAACATATTACATTACACAAAATTATTGCAGATTTCATTGATATGCAATAATCCTAAATTTAAAGTTACAATTTGTCTATTATCTAACCTACTTAATTAAAACACTTTGTTTAATAATAAGCAATGAAATATGTGCTGACTAAGTGATTTTTATTATGTAAGCTATTATCAACAAACATATAAACACCTTTACAAATGTGGTCCATAAATATACACTCACACATAAAACCAGATTTTTTTATATATTTTTAGTATAGAAAATTGTTTTAATTAGCAAAAAACTGTAAGAAAAATGTTAATGTCATGAAAATTTTCCATCCTTATAACTAGAATTTCAATATATTTTTTTGGTGAGAAATATGTTCTATTCACTACTGTGCTGCAATTCTTATGTTTTAGTTAATTTTTGGGCTTAATGGGATTCGGTTTGAGTTATATGGTAGACATTCATTCTTATCGTTAAATGTTTGTTTAACCATACTTGAACTAACATTAACATGTATTACATTAAAACACCCCATTATTGAGATGTATGGTGGTCAATGCGGGATTTCAGGTATAATTATGGATTATAAACTCCCATCAATTTCTGTTGTATCTAACCTTTTGTGTCTAAATGCTTCTTGGGAAATAACACCACAGTTTAAAGAAAATTGCTGTATATTCTAAATGTTTAAAGGTCTAGATCAGACCCCGTTGTCAATGGTTAAGAAACCACGGATTAAAAAGGCACAATTCTAAGATGTAAATTAAAATATTTGACAATGTGTATTATTTGATTTTTGACCTTTTGTGTCCATGAATTGGTCTTTAATCAAAATCTGTCACTTAGTACACCTTTTTACAAAGTGAAGCTATATTTTGATCTATGCTACAACATTGTGTGAGATTTTTTAGTGCATATACAGTGTAGAGAATTTGTGTTGCTTCAGCAGCAAATAACAGAATTCACTATAATTCTCAAAATCAGCAAGGAATTTTAAAATAACAAAATTTGTAACAGAAACTGTATGCTAATAAATTAATGTTAATGTTAAAATGTGTTTTAACATAATTGCTTTTAATATTTGAATTGAATATTAATGATATCAAAAAATATTCAATAATTTTGTCATTGACCTAACAAACTTACAAGCCCTTCCACAGCAACGCATACAAATTTATATTATATAATAATAACCATTTATTTGGTACTCACAAGTCTGAAACTTTCATTTCTTTCTAAATATGGTTTGTCAACTAAAATTAGATTGTGTGGCTACTTATCAATGATAATATTTTATTATTTTAATTTATATTGTTTCTATTTTAAAGGCTAACAATTTCATACAATTTAACTAAAATTACAAAGCCCATGATATGAATACAAGTAGTGTGATTTAAGATAAATAGTTAGATCTGACATCATGACAATAATTCTGATGTTCACGGCCATCTTCGCTTTAGCGAATTTGATTATTTTAATTTTAATTTGACATTATAACATTGTTAGCCATTAGGTTGATGTACCTTTTCAATTCAATGTGAAAATAATCAATGCATTTGTCTTCTAAATGTTCTTTGTGGCATATTCTTGATTACTTTTATGTTTTTTTTTGGACAGTAACACCACAATCGAATTAAAACGACGTATATTGAACGAAAACCAAACGTTTCAAAGTCTATTCTGACTTCGTTGTCAATGGCTTTATATTCATTGAACTAAATCAATCAATGCTTATTTGAAAATTTTCAATTCCAATGCACTTACATTAATTGTCAACATAAAAAATATTATTTAACATAAATTCACAATTTTTGATATAATACAGAAATACTCTTCCCTAAATTTGTATGTTAAATTGAAATTATTGAGATTATACATACATTGCTGTTTAAGATGTATTAATATGTAAGTACTTATGTATCATAGTTATTTATACTACATCTTCATAGTTACATATCAATCGGTTTCTTGCATATTATTCTTAGAAATTGAAATTGTAATTGTGAAATATCTGAATAACTGTAAAGCATTTTGGAAAAACTAAAGTTTAAAAATATTATATTTATATCAATTTATTATTTAATATACCATTCCCCCCAAAATCCTACCTCTTAATACAGGGTGAATTACTTTTACCTAAAATGAATATATTAATATTTTAAATGTGTATTTTATTAAAAATCTATATATAAATATGCAAATGCAGAAGATTTGGTACCATTTCCTTCTGTTTGTGAACCAATTTACTTGAGTTTTTTTATTAATAAAAAAAATTCACAGCCTTTAAGTGTTATTAATTAAAAAATTAGATCAACAAGACAAAAATTTCCCTTAACAGTTATTATCCTATCTATTCCATAATAGCTGAACTAGCACCATTAAACTTTCCACCACTAGAGGACAAAATTATTTCATATATTTTCTAATAATATTGGATTTTTATTGATGATTTGAACTCTCGAAGTGTATTTGTATTTTTAAATTTATTCAATAGTATGATGGCATGAAAATTAGTATATTCTTTTATATTAAGAAACAGAACACCTTTTGATTTTGCTTATTGAATTTGCCTTAGTATTGTACATGTGCATTAATGGAACAGTAAGACAACAAAACTGAAATTATTATCTCCTGCAAAATACTTTTTTACATAATTATAATGGTGCTGAACTATTTTGTATAAGTACACAATATGTGAATAATAGTAGAAAAATGTTGGAAATATGCAAACAAATTTTTAACAATGATTTTGGTCAAATTTTGTACACATTGGCAACTAGTTTATTTAAAAATTCAAAAAAAAAATGAAGATGCTTTGTTCACTTAAGAACAACTTAATTACCATATTAATTAGTGAAGAGACACACTAGTTTATTTAAAAATTCACAAAAAAAATGAAGATGCTTTGTTCACTTAAGAACAACTTAATTACCATATTAATTAGTGAAAAGACACTTATAGTGATAAACCTTCCTATATGTGGAAAGCCTCAGCAATCTGAGGAAAATGTCAATATAAAAATTCTATATATTAGAAGGTTTAGTGTGGGTTAGTTTTAATTTGGACAAACTTGACACAATGGGAAAGGTAAAGTTAGGAAACTGTGGTTAAATCATTAGGAGAGTAATATTGAATAAATGCTAAACTTATTTGTCTTGAGATACAGTGAAGGTAGTAGAATTCAACTGTGAAAAATCTGTTAAATTGTCTACTAGCAGAATTTTTTATGAATGATTTTAAAAAACCTTATAAACAGTTCAAAACTAATATTCCTGTGCAAAAAATTCATTGTCCTAATTCTGTTCACAGAACTGCACAATACTATAAGAAATGTGGAAGACATATCAATAAAGGAGACTACTTTGAATGCCTTAAGAGGTATTAATACACCAGCTGGTGATAAAATGTCTGAGGGTGTTAAATCGCAAATATATTCCACTCTGCTTGGATTTTTGGGACATTCTGAAGATACAATAAGAAAAAGTGCTGCCAGTTGTTTAGGAGCTATTTGTAAATATTTGTCACCAGAACAACTTGACTCGGTACTTTCTGAATATGTATTAAATGATGATAGTTCCCTAAATCCCACACTTTGTGAAGGGCAGGCTTCAGTTTTATACATTTTATATATAATTTTGTACATATTCCTAAAATGGCTTGTAAATTTTCAATTACACTCAGGAAGAATAAAAATAGTTATTACCCACAGAATAACAAATATAATTATGCATACCATTTACTAGTACTAGTAATGAGAGCATACATTTAATGAAAACTAAAGATAATATTTGAGAATAACGATCGGTTAGACTCTCAAATAATCAATTAGAGCTTAATCCTAGTATGTATTCAGCATAAGAATCTCTTGATATTTTGTAATTTGATAATGGTACTGTGCAAGGCATATGTCATTATGCAAAGTTAATAAGAATGGATGTCAAGATTTTTTAATAGGACATCAGTTTTCTGATCAATGCTGTGATGTTTTTAAAGAAGTTAAAGACATTTTACTATCATAGAATTGGACCATTTCTTATACTCAAAATAATTGTTTTTAATGAAAATTTTCAGCTTTTCCCAGAATAACTTCACTCTAGAAGTTTTTGATAGTAATATAGTTAATAATTTTCATTATAGATATTACAAAAATGAATCGTGATTCCCCTTTTCACTCACTTGCCCTCCTTATGTTTTTTATGCATTTGTGAAATTTTCATATGCGCTCTTCTGTCTGCATCTCCCTGCTTAGTTCTAGCTAAAGCTCTTTTGTAAGAAAGTGTACACAACCAACACAACAGTTTGCCATCAACCTAAAATTACAAAAATCACCGTTGGACAAACTATCAAAACCAGAAAAAAACTGCTTCAAAATTTACCTTCTTGTTATCATCGTGCCTATCAAAAGCGCACTTTTGTTTGCACTGTTCACAGTTGACAGGAGGACCATATTTTATTTCTGAATTAGTACAACGCTGACATTTATTTCCTATAAATGCTGCAATTATATTACAATATTCACACGCTGTGGGCTTTCCATACGACTTTACGTTCTGTTCGCATTTTTTGCATATAGTGCTGGTGCTCCCTTTGGTTGTTTGTTGGAATTCCGAACGACAGTAGGTGCACTTCACTACTGGAAATGCCCCACGGCACTCCTATGTGGAAGAAACAAACTTTGTTTTTAGCTACTCAGGTACCACGAGATCTCGCATAGTGAATTTTAATTTCATGGTAAAAATAAACATTTATGATAATTCCGAGAAATATCATGCCAATAGTAATGAAATAATAGAAATACGTAAGTTACTTCGTATGTGTCATACCAACGCTACAATTTGAAAATGAATTTGCAACTTACTTTACATAATTGTTGGCCAGCAGATAACTCTTCGAATGGGTGACGAGTAAAACAACGTGAACACGCGAATAACAAGGGAGGAGCACTCATTTTGCTATAGTTACGTTTCCAGTAAAAATTTAACAAACCGTATTGCAAAAATTGCAAACCAAACGGATAAAACGGAAAACGCGTCAAACATGAAACAAATGTTAAGTAAAAACCACAAAGCAACAGATTTCAACCAAATAGACTTCCCGTAACTCCTCTTTCTCACACATGTCTCATGACTGACGTCACTCAGTGACAAGTGCGTGATTTATGACCTTAGAGCATAAACTTCTAGAGGTAGCCTGCCATGTGCAAAAAAAAGGACAATAAAAAGACCATAATGTTATCTCACAAGATGGGTGAAGCAGTCAATGAACTACATTCTGGACATAGTTGCTGGATGAGTCCGAAATGAAACCGCCTGGACTCTGGATCTATCTTTGTCTGCCTAAAACTGTAAGCAATAGCAGACTCACTTGACTGACCTAGTCAAGTACCAATCACAGGCTAGGTTAAACAAAAAATGTTTACATCTTTTAATAAAAAGTTATGTTCTAAGGTTTACCTCCACAATTTTACCAAAGGTTTCTTTTTTTGAGCTATGACTTCAACTCTGGAGCCTTCAAGCATGCATGTACATGCCCTATGGATAAAGTAAAAATAGTTGAAACAAAAAAAGCAGCTTTCCCGTTAATATGTTGCGATTCATTGTAATTTTAAACATTAAACCCATACTAACAATAAATGTGAATTTAAGATCGACATTTTTCTCTAGTTCACCACTTTTTATCCCCCCATTTAATTTTACATTAAATTTTCAGTACAAATTGTATTAAAATGAAATTAAAAGAAATAAATTTTAAAACTTTATTTAGAGATTTCAGATGTCGTCCTTAATAATGCTCCATCATGTATCATTTGACCTGCAAGTTTAGCAGTATTTCGTGCATCATCAAGTCCACAGTGTTCTCTTCCTTCAAATTTCAAACCAACTTCCTGCAAAGCACCATACAAACCTTTCGGTCTCCTCATGTAATATTCCCTGTATAGCTCTCTCAAATCTATCCACTGGTGGAAAATATCAGGCATGATCAACCTTTTTCTTTTACATTCATTATTTAAACAAATACCTATGTCCCAATTTGACCAAGTAACAAAAATACACTTATTCATGGGATTTTGAAGTCCAAAGGACATTTTGTACGCCAATTCCTGATCTTTCACCCATTTCTTGAATAACATAAAACATGTTCCTATAGGTACACCATTATTTACTTGGTGTTGCTGAATGCCTGTTAATTTTGTGCAAAATGTACTAAGTCTAGGGTTTTCAAAAGGCATTACATACTGTTGGAATTCAGTAAGAATTTTGTTGTTCTTAATATCGTACAACACGCAAGGAAATTCGATTATTTCTGGAGCACTTTTTGTGGTATCTTTAGGGTCCCAACAGGTTGCTTCAAAATCCAAAACAAATAAAAAATCATAAGGCTGTCTCTCGCATCTCTTTTCAACTTCCTTTGAAACACAAATTGTTTCTACCGCATTGTATTTTCGCGCTAATTCTAAAATTTGTAACATATTACACCAAAACTGCTAACGGTTGTTAAAACATTTAAAAATTTTGCAATTTTACACCTTCCTACCACAGAATAGTTTTATTCTGTGCTGTGCTCCTACCTTGAAATTCGTCATTTCTACTGACAGGTAATCTGACCATTGAGTAAATATGTATATACTTACTGTATTCGACCTGTTAGGAGATGGGTAGCATCACGTTACGGTTGGTTTGAGAAAAACACTTGTCCGCAAAATAATGATTTACATACAGCTATAACAATGTTAAAGCTATACACCGACATGAGTAGTATAATTTCTATATCAAGATTATAACACATAAATACTAATTAATTTGATTCTCAATATAAATATTATAAAACAATGCGTGCAAGAGTTTTTCTTAAACCAATCGTTGCGTGGAGCCACCAATCGTTTACCACCTTAGAGCATATAATTCTATGTTTAACAGGTCGAATTTAAATTATACTTGTATTAGTATTCATTATTTTAATCGTGTTATTTTTTGTCTTTAATTGGTACAGGAATTTTTTTAAGACCCACATATTTTTTGTCAATAATGTTCAAAATATTTTGCTTTTTATGAAAGAAGAAGACGTAACATTGATTTCATTCTACCGTGTTTTATGCAGATTACGAAAGTGACAGCTTTTGTCACATAAATATCATAGAACAAAATTTGTTTGCGATCATGTATAACTTTATTTAATTCGTTATTTTTAATGAAAAACAACTTGTGTTTTACGAAATAATAACTAAAATAATTCGTTGTTAAATGTGTTGACCCCACTAACTAACTGGATGAGTAAAATCATCATCGTGATTTTAATTATTTGATTAATAACCGAGTAAAAGAGCATCGATTTTTTAGTGGATTTAGAACTATCAATTTTTCAATTTTGACAGTTTTGTAATGTCAGTGATGGATTTTGATTTAAGTAAAGAAAATATTCAGCCCCTTCGGGGCGGTAGAAACGCGCAACAATTGGAAATGGCTCTTCAAGCACAAACAAACAGGGAACTTCAACTTGAACTATTACAACAAAAAGAGTAAGTACATATTTTGCGGTTTCTCCAGTGAGGTTGGGTAAGGTCTGGTAGAGAAACCGTCAAAAAATGAGTTTAATAAATAATTTCTTTTGAAGTAGCACCGAGAAATCTAAAATATTTATGATTTTCAATGGTATTACAATTGTGTTCAGAATTTTATTAACTTTCTAACACTTTTCTTGATGTCTTTTGCCAACTAAGTGCCTGTTGAACACATTATGAACTTATGTTATTTGGAAATTCCTAATTTAAAAGAATAAAATTTAGCTTTTACATTACATTCTTCAGATATAGCTATTAGCCAGTGAACTGCCCTTTCGTTAGTGCCAGCTTTTCACTCTGTACTTTTTAATTCCAAGTGAAGTATTTAGTGAGGAAAACTTTGTTATATCTGCTTTAAAAGTTTTTGCCCTAACAAGCAAGATTGCTGTTCCTTTAGGTCTATTTCCTAATTTTACTCTAAATGCCTGTTCATTTTTGTGTTTAGTTCTGTGTAACTGTTCATATTTCATAGTCAGCATTCATTATTTTTAAAATCTATTTACTATGATGCCAACATCTGTTTCATACTATTCTTCTTTTCTGGTTATACCTACCCACCACAATTTTGAGAACCTTCCAAACTGGTATCTATACCTGGAACAGGGAAACAATTTGAGAGTTATATTCCTCTATTTTGTTAATGTATGAAAGTATTTACTGCAATTATTTCTTGATTGATTTATACATTGGCAGCTCTTTACTGTATTCAGAAGACTCATTCATCCCTGAAGTTTTGGTTTACACATTGTTCAGACATTCTATTAATGATTGTGCACAGCTTTCTAATTTATATTCTTGTCATATGTTAAATATTTGGATATTTTTTAAGCAGCATTGTTTTCATTAAGAGAGTTTACAAATTCATATCTGCAAAATAGGAGAAAACAAATCTATATGTCCATAGTCAAAAGTCCTTAATGTATTTTATCAATATGTAATAATATTATTTGTTTATACATAGATTTGTGTCTTCAATCTATGTTTGAACTATTGTCGTTCTTTTTTACATTTCAACAGCAAAGCTGTCATCATCATGAAGTAAACCAATACTGTTTTGATTTTGGTTTACTTCATGATGACAGCTTTGCTGTTGAAACACATGTTGAGTGCAAAAATAAAAGTTTGGTGTTAGGTTACAAAACTTTGTGTTAATACATCTGTGACCCACCAAAGGTTCCACAGTTTTTCCAGTATTGTCCATTTGTAAGACATGTCCAAGATTTGGGATTCACCTGTTGAATTTTAAATTCAATCACTACTCTTACATAGTTTCTCTTTTGTGTCCCTCATCAAAACAAAACATTGCACACACTTTAAGAAGAAACTCTACCATCATCATTCTGATGCTCAACAATATAAAATAAATGAATTTCAATGTCTTTAGTACACTGAAATAACAATTGTTTGTATTTTTTTTTTGTTTTGTAGAGAGTTTGAAAAATTGATCAGCACTTATGAAGGCGATGACCCATTGGAAAACTACTACAATTACATCTCTTGGGTGGAACAGAGTTTCCCCAAAAATGGACATGAGGGAAATATTGTAGCTCTTCTGGAGCACTGCTTGAAAACCTATGAAAATGACAAACGTTACACAAATGATAGGCGGTTTTGTAAACTGTGGATTAAATATGTAAGTAATGTTTGTATTTCCCAAACCATTTAGTGATGAGTTAAAAGTTTTACTTGCTACTCATGAATCTATTAAATTTTGTATTGTTTATTGCAGTTTGATTTACTGTCGAATCCACTTGAACTGTACCATATGATGAAAGCTAAAGGTATGTGCACTGGCTGTGCAGATTTCTACAAAGCCTGGGCTTATTATTATGAAGCTATAGGGGAATTCCAAGCTGCCAACAACGTATTTGAAGAGGGCAAAAGAAATTTGGCGCAACCTTATGACGAACTGGAAAGTGCACATAAAAATTTAATAATGGCTGCAGGACAGTTTGTAAGTTTTCTTCTTTTCTATGTTTTTTACATTTATTCCATATTTGTTACAAATTATTTGTTTGCAATCACAATAACACCAGGCTCTTAATATGATAAATTACACAGAAATCCATAACTATACTGAAGAGTAACTGAACAGGTATAGGTGTTAATAGCCTGGTCTCCAACAGTCAACTTACCCTTGTGTAAAATTCTGTTAGGTCCTTTTTCATAGTGGGGTGACCACTTTGTTGAGCCCGCTTTATTCCAACCTATTTATATTGGTTTATTAATCTGGTTAAGATTTTCGTGTGTCATATATGCTAGTGTCGTTTTCTGGTTCTTTTCTGTCACCTTGTTTTGAACAACACAAGAATGCTTGTCTCCCGTTCATTGGGCAATTTGTTGTGTATTAGAATTCTCTTAATTAATGAAATGTTCTGTCATGGTTGTCCCACAGTATTTTGGTAGCTCAGTTGCTATTTCATCCTTGCTTGTAAACTTTCTGTTGTTCAATTATCTTGCAGTTCTGGTTGACAATGAATAATCAAATGAATGCATATGATCGCTTGATTAAATTGTTCCAATTTTCCTTTTCAGATGCTTTTCGGTAAAGACGAGAACCGATTGCAGGAGAAGAGACAAGCTCTAACGGCCTTACATGCTCATCGCGGCGGTCGAATTTCAACCGTTCGCGTGCCCAACGCAAACGGAGTCTTGACTTTACCATCGAACAGCGCCTCAGGATTGTCATCGAGGCCCGGCAACAACGTACCAGTGACGGTTTACGAAAGCATAGGTGAGCCATCTGTGGCTGGAGCTGAGGCTGCACCCGTGAGCATATGGTCGGCCGTCCAAAGGCACGAAGTAACCAAAGAAAACACCATCAAACCGGGACCGTGGACGACGGTGCCCGTTAAAAAACGGGGTATGGGTAAAAAGATGGAATTGGGTTTTGCAGGTAAGTAAATTTTAGTACAGAGTTTTATATAAATCTCTTTAAAGATATCTGCCTTACCACACTTTTTTGTCAACACCTTCACATGTGTCAGTGTTGAATAAAGTGTGCTACAATGCTGCAACTCACTAAACGGTACTGTGCTATGTGATAGTCAAAAGGATAACTCGAGATTCAGTGCCAAAAAAGTGCACCAACTGGCTCGGCATTGTTTAACTCAACCTGTGTGCTCTCTCTGACACAATGTGCCATGCGTGTATTAAGGTGTGAGCACTCCAAAATCTGAAGTGTTATCCATCACTAGTAATAGTTCATAGGGGGTAATTGATATGATTTCAAATTCTTTTATATCATCAATAAAGTCAATAAAGAAGCTATTAATAATTTCATGTATGATTTTTCTTTCTGTCTTACAATAAAATACAATTTCATTTTAGAAGTTTACATATATTAACAATTTACATATACGCATATGCACCGCAAAAACCACGGTTTGAAACTAAAAATAAATGTAGACAAAAAATTATAAAATGAGGGAAATGATTTCACAAGTACTGAGTATCATAATGGTGCTGCAATAAGTCCTTAGTTTAGTTGTACTTATGTTTTGGTTGAAGTTTTTTAACTCATTTGGCAATTCCGTTAGGTTATTAATAGCAACATAATTTACCCTTTTTTAAACAATTTCCAGTTTTACTTTTGGTACTAACAACAGCTTAATTCTTGTACAATTTCAAATATATTATACGAGGGCTGCCTTTTATATTTCGGCATTGGACAACCCTAGTGTTGCAATCTGACAACTGACAGCTCTATCGTAAAGTTTGACATTTTTGAGGTTATACGTACTCAGAACGTTTTGACATACGAGCGCTATGTGTTGTTTACAGTAACTTAAAAGATTCATCTCGGCCAAAAAATGGAATTAAATCGTGAACACTTTCGTGCGATTATTTTTTTACAACTTTCGACGTGGATTAAAGTCCGCAAGAGTGCATGGATGAACTTAATTTAATTTTTGGCGATGAAACTCCATCAAGGACCACTGTTTATCGATGGTATGGTGAATTCAATCGAGGTCGTAGTTCACTCCAAGACGAATTTCGTGAAGGTCGTCCAAAAACAGTTGTTGTTCCGGAAACCATTGATGCTGTGCGCGAACTGATATTGCAAGATCGTCATGTGACCTATCGTGAGATTGAGTCAACCCTACATATTAGTGGGACCAGCATACATTCAATATTGCATGAACATTTGAATGTAAAAAAAAATTGTTCGCGTTGGATCCCAGACAATTTGTCAATCGTTCAAAAAAAGGCTCGTGTCGATTGGTCGAAAGAAAAGCTCAAAAAATACGATCGCGGTGCTTCAAAACACGTTTATGACATAGTGACAGTTGATGAATCGTGGATTTACGCGTATGAGCCCGAAAGTAAACAGCAGTCGACTGTATGGGTGTTTCAAGATGAGCCGAATCCAACAAAAGTTGTTCGCGCACGAAGCACTTCCAAGCAAATGATCGCCTGTTTTTTCGGAAAAACTGGACATGTCGCAACCGTACCACTAGAACAACGCAGAACAGTCAATTCTGAGTGGTACACAACCATTTGTTTGTCAGTTGTCTTCCAAGAAATGAGGAAAACCAACCGCCGAAGACGGATCACTCTTCACCACGACAATGCGAGCTCTCACACATCGGCTCAAACAACTACATTTTTGACCTCTCAAAACATCGATTTGATGAGTCATCCTCCGTATAGTCCTGATTTGTCACCAAATGACTTCTTTTTATTCCCGTACGTAAAAAACAAACTGAGAGGTCAACGTTTTTCGACACCTGATGAAACGGTTGCTGCGTTCAGAATGCATGTTTTGGAGATACCTCAATCAGAGTGGAAAAAGTGCTTCGACAATTGGTTCAAACGCATGCAAAAGTGTATAGATCTTCATGGGGAATATTTTGAAAAACAATACAGCGATTTTCGATGATTAATATTTGTTTTTGTTCTCTAATCCCGAAATATAAAAGGCAGCCCTCATAGTTAAGTATTCAAGTACCATAATTACAGTTCTGGTACAAATCAAAAGGTAGTAAGTTCAAATAATTTAGAGAGATATTTTGCAAAAAACAGCATATTAACCCGGATCATCCGATCAAGATATTTCAGTTTTTTTCATCTAATGCACTTCAATTTATCTGAAATAGTTTTTCGTTACGATACCGTAAAATTGGTTTAAAATCGTAGTGAATAATGCATGAGGCGCTTAGTTATAAAGCATATGAGCAGCGAAGCAATATCAGTCCATGTTTAACAAAATTTTAAGGCCAGTGCCTTAAATTTTTTCATTACAATTAACGAAAATCAAAGACATACAAAATGAAGTCTATTTTGAAGCCTATTGCATTCTCTGTACCAGTTGGTTGATTCTAAGTTCAGTTTTTGCCAGAGTTAGCATCAACTCATTATTGACAACCAAGCGATTTATCTGCTTAGCTTTAATTAAAACCAGAGCTGAAAAACCTGTCACACATAATCAAGTTGAAGAAAAAGGAATAAGTATTCACAAAGCAAGAGAGGCAACGTTCGAATTAACAACGAATCGTTTGATCCAAAATTTCTCCAATGTCAACAGATGAAAGTCAACTTTCATGGTAGAATCAGCCTTCATTTCTAGAAATTCTGCCTGAACTTCTTCTTCAAATGAATGTGATATTGTGATATTTTATTTTCACATTAAATATATTTTTTTCCAAAAATGCTAACCTCTTTGTTGGGAAGCTATGCCACTTAAAAATCTCTCCATTGACTGACTTAAATGTGGACTTGATCCAATTTCAGTGGTCGATTTGACACAATGAGTTTTTTACTTCTGATCTGATCTGATTATTATTTAAAATTCTTATTATTATATAACAGTCCACGAAGACGACTCCAACGATGATGTTATAGAAGTGCGAAGCTATCCTAAAGAATGCTTAGAAGATTATTCAAATTGGAAAGTGGTTATAAGGTATCAAGAACCGCTCAATCCTAACGTGATACCCATGTACCCCAAACACAAGGTGTATAACGACCCCAATGTAGAATACAGTATCGAAGAATTGCGTGCTGTGAGGTATCGAGAAAGAGCCATCAGACATCAAATGGCAATCGAAGAACAAGAAATACTAGAAGGTGTGGAATTAATGCAGGAATCCTTACACGAAGTAAGTTTTAAGGGATTGTCACGTTTATACGAGTTCTATCTGTTTGTCTCTTTCAGTTAAAAAATGACATCTTCCAAAGATCCGCCAATGCTCAACAGAACGAATTGTTACATCGCTCTTTAGCCCAAGACTATCCTAACAACAGCTTGCACAGATCTCCTCAACCAGCTAACGTATCACAAGCGGGAAACTTTCACAGTCCTTTGCAGAAACCAAACGTGATCCACAATCAGTCGATGGCGCAGTCGTTCGGATCGGGAGCGATCGCTAAACAAGAAGTGCTAAGCCCCGCCTTTCCCCAAGTTCAAAATCCATCTTACAAACTGGAATCTCCTGGAGCAGCTGTCGCTGCGAACAACTTCGACTTGTGGACGCCCCAAAAACCACCGAATTTTTGTATTTACGAACAATCGATGCACGAACTTCAGCCTCGTGTACCCCCTAAAGGTAAAATCCTTAAAAACTTATAACCTAGTATTATTTTTGTTATTATCCGTAGGTAGCGCAATGAAGACGGCCTTTAAGGTGTTGAACGCTGACGATCTAGCCGAGACGGGTTCGAGAGGCGGTATGGACATCGCCGTGACGGCCCAAGCTGCTGACAGTGCCAAGCCGGGACTGCTGACGTTCAGCGACAACAGTTCGTCGTCTTACGAGGACGCCTTAGTCGGCCAAGAACGAAACGACGATCTTGATAATTCCTGTAATACTCAGATGTTTTCCAGTTTGAACGCGATGCAGGTGAGCACTCCGTACAGCAAGCGCACGATGGGTGCCGCGCCCTCCAGCGAAGAAGAATATAGAAACAGTCGGCAGCAGTTGTTCACCGAACCGAATGCTTTAAGTACGATTTTGGAAGAGACGAAGAGTGGTTATGGGTAAGTGATTTTTTTTAAAGATTAATGTCATTTGTCAGAAACCTCAATCAAAAACGTAGACATTTATGCAACGAATTTTACCCTCTTACATATTAATATAGATCGAGATATACAGTGGCAGTTAAAAGTCTCTTCCTCTTATTCTCTCTTATTTAATAGTAGCTTTTGGGAACCTGGCCTCAGCTCTAGTATCAATACATTTTTAACTGACTTCCAAAAAGGAGGAGGTTATTAATTCGTCTGCAATTTTTTTATGGATGACGAGCGATTATTCAAACGCAAAGCTTAACATTTTTCTGAAAATCGGAAAAATATGCAAAAATACTGTAAACATTATGATATTAAGGGGCTTATAGTCGCGTGAAATGGCAGAAAATATTCCGTTAGTTTATCGAAACGAAAATTTGTTATGTCGGCGAACTCTTCTATATGGTTTACGTTTGTAGGTGTGTGAGTGCGTGCATGTCATATTAGGTGGTACATAAGCAGTCAGTTGTATGCATAGGATGGTTAAAATATAAGTTAGAATTGAATTAATTATACAGGGTGGTCTAAAAATATTGTATTGGGTGGCACATAAGTAGTTGCGTTAGTGTGAACGTCGTCGTTTGGTGCTGTCGCCTACTTTACATTTATTTCGTTATCATATCGAAATGGCCCGTACTAAGCAAACCACTTGAAAATCGACTGGTAGTAAAGCACCTAGAAAAACATCGTTATAGCCCCGGCACAGTAGCTCTTCGTCACTACCAAAAAAAGTACCGGATTGCTGATCAGAAAACTGCCAT
This sequence comes from Octodonta nipae, assembly GCA_034190945.1. Classification (NCBI taxonomy): domain Eukaryota; kingdom Metazoa; phylum Arthropoda; class Insecta; order Coleoptera; family Chrysomelidae; genus Octodonta; species Octodonta nipae. The sequence continues at coordinate 157,625,110 of CM067218.1, forward strand.
TCCAACGTCTTGTTAGGGAAATCGCACACGATTTCACGACCGACTTAAGATCTCAGAATAATGGCTTTGCAAGAAGCTAGCGAAGCTTATCTGGTTGGTCTTTTTGAAGATACCAAGAATATAGCAATTTGTATGCTATCCACGCGAAACGTGTAACCATCATGTCGAAGGACATACAGTTGGCAAGACGTATATGTGGTGAACGCGCTTAAAAATATATAAATATACAGGATGGATGAAATATAAGGTGGAGTAGAATTACAGTTATACAGGACGGTTTAAAAAAGTTGTATAGTTTGGAACATAAGTAGTTGCTTATACAGGTGTTTGAAATAAGGGTGGGTATTTTTTAGGGTGTATAAAAAATTTTAATATATAAGCAGTTAGGATCTTTGAATTATAGGACATAGGACGGGGTATAATTATAGACATAGGTTAAAAAAATTTTGGAAGCAGTTGCATATACCGGGTGGTTGAAATAGTTCGAGATTAAGAGTTAATCCTGAGTTAACCCTGGTTCAAAATAATCCTTCGATATTCATAGATTAAACCGAGATTAAGAACTAATTTGACGTTTAGAACGTTACTTTGACAGGTTAAATTTAACATATTAAGCTATGAATTTTATGGTAGATTGTAAAAAATAAGTTCTTAGATTTGTTTATTAACAAACAAAAGTGCTATTTGAAAAAGTTGTTATGGCTAATTGAATTGAATTGAATTGAAATAACAGACGATGAACAATTTCTGGAACTAGTACAAATTGTTGAATCCTTAAGTAAGACACCGAATTCGAAAATGGACTGAAAAAGATTTCGATTGCCGAAAGATGTTGTCATAGATTTAATAATGAATGACATAAAAAAATCACACTGACAGGAATCAGAGTGCGAGTGTACAAGATATGGTACTACTAAGTTTAAGATTTTATGGTACTGGCAGTATGACGCCTCTGACTGCATTGGCATTGAGAAGTCAACAGGGGATGTAGGATTATTATCCATAAAGTATCCCATGCTTTATTAAGTTTTATTAATATGCCTAATGGTGAAAATGATATCAGACAAAAGATTGCCACTTTCTATACCATTAGTAAATTTCCACAATACATTAGTGCTGTTGATTGCAACCATATTCGAATTAAATCACCTGGTGGTGAAAATACTGAAATATTTCATAGTAGGAAAGAATATTTTTCATACAATGTTCAGGTTACATCTGATGCTGAAGTCAGTATTCAAGACAGGATCTACTCATGATTCCACAATATTTAATAGTTCCAGGTTAACAGGTCAAATTGAAAATGGGGTATATGATAATGCAGTATTAGTTGGGAACAGTGAAAACAAATGTAGAAAGATGTTTTGGTGTTTGGAAAAAACGTTTTCCAATTCTATCTCTTGGACTGAGAGTAAAACCTGTAAGAGTTGAGACAGTTCTTCACAATATAGTTAATACTCTTAACACAAGTGAACCTGGTGTTCCACCCAATATTTCTTCCTTGTGAGGTTTGAAATTTGTACCTCTCTTCCTAAATTTGGACATTTTTTTTTATTTACAAAATAATCAGTACATACAGATAAAATCATCTGCTAGTAGTAAGAAAGACCGCTATAAAAATACAGGCAGATGGTGTTGTTGTTGTGACTTTCAATATTCACAAAACAGCATGATACATCGAGAGAATATATCATAGACGAGGAATAATTAGTTTCATGAATTAATCCGTGGTTTAAGAAATCCAGGATTATTTTTTGATTGTACAACAACTCAAATCATTATCTTGGATTAAGTTTTAAACAGGGATTAACAAATCCCGGAGTTAATCCAGCTTTGAACAACTGGGCCTAAAAATCTTTACAGATTGTGTGTTGTTATTTATACCCTGTATATTAATTTCATTAAAAAATATAACAAAAGTACGCCACTGGCATCGTATTTCGACATTTTTGAAACGTCAAATTTTGGTTTCAATGATCAATACAAATTTATCGTTTTTGACTTTGACTGCAGTTAATTAATGAAAGTAATAAATTTCTTCAGATTTTTTTTCTCTTATTGAAATTAACAAACAGCATTGTTTGACCATGACAGTATTTCTTTATTGTGATTTATTCCTTTACGTTTTTTTATTGTCTTCAGCTCCTCAAGTTCCAGCGGCGCCACCACCAAATCGCACCTGTTTGCTAACACGAACAAAATGGAGGCAATTTCCGAGGAACACAACAGCTACTTGGCGCAAAACTTGATGGCCAATGCTGCGCTGCGATCGAGCCTGTTGGGCAACTACGTCGACTTGACGCCCGCACCGGCAGCGCCAGTTGTCGCCGAGGATGACTTGATTGCGCAGGAATCTCAAGCACACGCCTCCCCAGATTATCAGGTAACGAAATAGGGTTTCATTGAGGATTTTTATATTTTTTGAATGTGAATTAATGTATCCGAAATTCAACGCACCCTATTGGTATTTCTCTGAACCTTACTTTAGGGGATTAATAGCATTGCAGATCAAATTTGATATTTACATACATACATACTAAAAGTTATGAAATTTTTATGAGCATGTAAATTATTTTAACATGACATCAGGAGTTATATGCTATAAATTTCCATCAGCTTGTAAAATTCGCTAATTTGGAAATAAATGTTACTGTACTATCTTCACTTCTAAAGGTCAACAACAGTTGATTGTTTCTAACTCTACTGCGGTATCTCGATTTGCTTATATAGTCTACCCTGTTCTGGAATGTGCCCGAATAATTTACCAACTTTCCATCATTTATACTGTTTCTTCTTCAAAGGTCGATAGAGAATGTGTTTTATAGCAACGATTAATTTTTTAGTGGCATAAAAAATGAAATGTTAACAATACATATTTTGCTTGCAACGTGACAGTTGGGTTTACCCTAGAATTCCTAGAATTTGAAAGACCTATTTGTTGAGTGAGATTTCCGTTAGAATTACCAAATAAATTGTTGAGGTTAACAGAGCCTTTCAAAGAAAATTTGATATACATTTTTTGAAGATATGGTTTCTCAACAAAATATATTCATGGGCTACATTATATTAATGTTCAACTTTAATTAATTATACTGCACTATGCACTCCTCAAAAGCAATTATGCCTCACATTAGTAGATGCTACATAATAACCGAGGACACTGCGACGACCAAATTAAACAAGACGTATACTTAAATCAGTAAATTACTTGTACACCTAAATCTATCAAATTTCTATTTCCATTTTACAGATCAGCCCGATGGAGAGTCCTATTAGACAAATCCCAGCGCCGGCGGATGTCGTGCCGTTGAATTACGCCCCATCAGATCCATTCAAAGTTAATTTTATTAACAATTTATTGGATAAGGTCGCTTTTCCGGGCCCTCACACTGACGGCTACATAGAGTTGTCTTTCAATCCTAGGATATGTTTGAAAAAAGAACCATTTACTGTTGGTAAGTCTTTTTTGACAAGATGAATATAGATGAATAAACCGGAAATCTTTTATTTCATTTGTTTTCCAGTTATAGCGTATTTGTAAATTTTGATAATAGCGTTTTTTTTTTTGTAAATTTTTAGAAATAACCGTGTTAACCTTTGAGCATTTTCTGCTTCTTCTACTAAGTCACCAGAGAATTTTTATCGGAAGTCTATTAAAAATAATAAATTAACTTCAATTATATACAGAGTATTGTCTTACAGGGAATTAAATAATTTGATTAATATTCTTATAACCATAAACTATTATATTTCAATACATTTTTTTATAAAAATTAAAACATTCTGAATATTCAATAATTTATTAAATTATTCTTTTTTTCTTACTTATTCTAATAAATTTCCATGATTTTTTTCGCATTTGAGAGTTTCGATGACTAGACTCAGCGTCTCATATTTGGGAAACTTGGTATATTTGATAATTTCAATTATTATAATCTTCACTAACATATCTCAATGATAATTTATTTTATTCTCGACTTAGGTATGCAACCAAACATACTACCTCACTGCGTAATATTGGTTGCATAAGTAGGTTTCTATTACTGAATCCAGTTTAAGAATTATCTGATTATAAAGTTTTGCAAAATGTTCAGCGTTGCTTGTTAATTTATAACTTTGAAAAATTCTGTGATCTCGCGAGAATTGTATTTGTATATGCATATAGGTAGTAGGTAGGTAGTCAACAGCTCAACTCGGTGACCCAAATACTTTTTATTAACATGAGAAATAACTAAACAGTACTGAGAATACACTTTTATTTATTCTTTACATTGTACTCTTTCAGAGTTTTTAACTCATTTTCATCAAATAATTTAATACCTATGATAAGAATTATTTTTTTACCATTTTTTTAAAGACAGTTATACAACTAGATGTAATATAGTTAGTGCAGTTATGAATAACTATGTTTTGCAGGTAAGGACAGGTATATGGTGGATAAACAACTTGGTAAAGGTACCTACGGGACAGTTTACAAAGCTCTAGATTTGCGTAGAAACAAAATGGTTGCGTTGAAATTTCAAAAGCCACCTAATCGATGGGAGTTTTATATATGTCGTGAGATACAATCGAGACTAATGACTCATCCACTCAGGGATAGGTTCATGGATGTCTCCACAGGATATTTCAGTAAGTTATTGTGTTTTTATTTTCATAATGAAACGAAATATAATAATTCGTTTTTTTTTTTAATTTTGTTAAAAACAACCCAACAATTATTTATGTCAAACCCAAATTGATTTTTTTATATGAGTCTAAGCAAACCCTAGAAAAGATGATGATCAACTTTCTGTAAATATAATATTTGGGTAATTAAATAGACAATGTAATGAGACCAAAACTCTGTAGATAACAGATCTTTTTTAGAAATATGCATTATTATTCGTGAACAAAAAAAAAAACAAAAGAATTACGACATTAATTCTTTCACATATTAGAGACATTAACCAGTTTTACAAAATTCTGTTATTGGAGAGGGGGAACAATGATTGTTTGTGTTATTTATAGAGCTAATCGTTTTCTCAGAAATTGGTATAAATTCTCCTCAAATTGCTTAGTTGTTAAAATGTCCATATATATTTTGATGAATAAATGAAATAAGCACAAAAATTATTCAAGGAAATTTGTAAAAATTATATAAATCTTGCAACATTTTTCCAAATATTTAATCAGCTAAGCACTTTCAACCCAGGTATGAGTCGAACTAACCCAATACATCTATCACAATATTCCTTGATAACGTCTTTTTGTACCATAATAATGCACAAGAGAACTATCTTGTTTCCAAATTGCCGAATTCATCATCTTCCAGAATTTCAAGAATTATCGACTCATATGTCAGAAATGTCAAAACCGTCTTGTGTCAATATGTCATTGTTGTTACTTGATGGACACAGAGAAACTTCGAGATTTATACTTTCCTCCATGCAGAGACAATAAACAACACAGTAAATAATTTGGGTACAGCCACAAATGTAACATACCTGGACTGGTGGTTTTAATATGAGGATCAGTTTTGTGTTTTTTGTATAAAAAACCGTACAATGTTCATAAATTGATCAAAAACTCGCACTTAGTCCCTCATTAAACTTCTTAAAATAATGATTTAAAAGGAAATGATACATTATTGTTCTGATTTTGCAGGTGATCAGGCCTCGATTCTAATATCAGAGTACATGCATTGCGGCTCGCTGCTCGACCTGGCCAATTTACACAAACAAAAATCCGGCAAATCGATGAAGGAATGCCTCATCATCTACTTCTGCATTCAGATGATCCAGATCATAAGATCGTTGCACGACATTCGCATCATACACGCCGACATCAAACCCGACAACTTCTTGGTCTTCATATTGCCCGACAACACTGTCGGGCTGCAGCTGATCGACTTCGGTTGCAGCATCGACATGAGCCTGCTGCCGCCCAACACGACGTTCACGAGACGCATCACCACCGAGGACTTCGTCTGTTGCGAGATGATCGACGGCCGGGCGTGGAGCTACCACACGGATCTGTTCTGCATCGCCGCCACGGCGCACGTGCTTCTCTTCGACAGCTACATCAAAATGAAGAAGCAGGACGGCGTGTGGTCGGTGACGACGCGCTTCCCGCGTTACATCAAGGCCGATATGTGGAACATGTTCTTTAGCAGTCTGCTGAACCAGCAGACGGGTCCTGCTGACTGCGCCACTTTGCAGATGATGCTCGAAGAGACGTTGGCGTCGTTGAACAAAGATAGCAGCACTTCGCTGCCCTCGCAGATGAGGTTCGTTGTGAATTTACTTAAGAACCAGTAGCTTCGTGAAACACTTGTAGATTTTTTTTTCTTTTTTTAGGATTGTAGGTATCTATTTTATTATTTTTTAAAGAACGCTATTTATGTTTTTTTTTTTCTTTTATATTCGATTAAGGTTAATTTAATATGAAGGATTTCTATGCAACGCTGTGTACATTACTTGACAATGGTGATTTAAAGATTTGAGGAGTTTTTTTTTATTAATTAAAAGTCAAATAAATTATTTCTACAAACACTTTGAGAGTTTTTGTGGCATTTATGCATCTAGTAATGTTTGCTCACTTTATTTACAAACAATTTGTTATATGTTATAAGGCATTTTGGGGTTACAAAAACGGAGATCATTTAAAAAACTAAAACACACCTTGGAAACGACCACATTTGAAATAACCGTTGTTTATTTTTTTATTTAAACTGTTTTTTACATAAATTAAAGGATTTTAATCAGTAAACCAAAGCAACAAAAAGGGAAGTTCAATCAAGGTTATTTATAACAAAGTTTACTGTATTCTTGTGTGTACTCACATCATATAAGAGAATCTCTTTGGGTATACAAGAAATCCAAATCAAATTAGGGCTGTGATGAAAAATCTATGGAAACACGATATTTGATTTTAAATGCACAAGAGTCTCAAAGTGCTTGGAATATGACTAAATCAAACAAATATGACTAAGATTGAATAAATGCTGTTAAAACCCTAGGGATAAGGAACATTTCCAATCTTCACATGTTAAAACCAGGTGTTGGGTGAAAACATTAGGAACTTGGATGAAAAAATCGTCGATTTTTTTTTAAATTGTGTCTTATTCACTGATTTTTATGACAAAAATTCCAACAGCCTAGGAATTTTCTAACCACATTCATCTGTTTTTTTTTTGTTTTTTTTTAATAATAAGCTTACATAAGATATTTGTATTGTTGTTAATGCTTGCGTACAAGTTTTTTTAGGAAAAAATAAAAGGATGTAAAAATTAAAAAATAACCTCAAACGTTATGTTGCCATTGAACGTTTATGTGCGTATATATATATTATAATGGTTGTATACTCCCACATTGCATTTTATTTGTTACAAACGATTGTTACGAACGTGGAAAATTAACTACACCGTTATGGAAACATCGATGTATTTGAGATTTGGAAGGTGTTACAATTTACAGAGAAGTTGTTTTGTAAGATATATTATGATATTTAAATTTCTCACACCATGTATTATTTGAAATAAAATTTTATCAAAATGAATGAGTTTCTTGTTGTAAAAGTTCTGAAACTTGCTGATTATTAGAAAACTAGCTGGCCTGTCAAGGTTTCGCACAGGATAGACAAATTGGTGTTTTATTTTAATGTTAATATTAAAAAAATTAAAGAAACTTCTATAAACTGATTGGTGCGTCACCCATCCACTCCACTTATAAATCTAAACCATCCTAGGGATCCAGTGAATCGCACAAAAAAGTCTCATCCAATACGACCCAATAATTTAAGAGTAAAAGAAAAATACGCGCAAATTTAAGTTTTGTGACATTTTACAATTTTCTTAATTTTTCTTTTCACAAGAACATTCTACGTAGTAGAAAACATAAAAAGGGATAAAACGGTAAAGTCGTTCTCAAGTTATGGAATGACCAAGGGAAATAAGGATTCATTTTTGTAAATCCTCTCGATTTTTTTCTCGTGGGAATACAACAAAGTAAAGTATAGGTGACTCGACCCGCTCTTTTAGAAGATTATGGTTCATCGGAGTCGCTTGTAAACACGTGAAATAGCCGCTTGCTTTCTCTGTCTAATCTTGTCCCGAGATGTGTGCATTGCATGCGACCCTCCAATAGTATATGCTCTAAGATTAGCATTGCCTGAAGTCGCAGGTAATTTTTAATCCTAGCTCAATCAAACATTTCCTAAAGACATTTTCAAACAGAAAGAAAAAATTAACTCTGAAGCTCGATAAGTAAGATAGGGATAGAAAGAACGATGATGAAAATAACATGGTGTCGTCACTAAGCAGCATCATACAATCACTCTATGGTAATGTATAAGTCTATGGTTTTTCAGTCTATGAATTTATTTTTGTTTATGATTTTTAAGTGTACCATGTCACTTATGAAGTGAGGTTGGTGATAAGGTTAAGTTACAAAAATTATGAAAAAGTAATATAAACAAATGGGCACTATTAGGAACTGTATCTTAAATGTATTGAGGGTCAATTACTCTCGTTATTTAAATCCTACTATATTATCAACGCATTTCTGTACAAAAAGCGAAACAAAATCATTGAATCCTCATCCTAATTGTGTACAGAAACTTCAGGACTTGTTTGAACTGCAAAAATCCACAGCATTTAATCTCTTGCATGACAATAAGAAATTCGCAAACGTGAGTGCTAATGAAATAGAAGACACCTTCAACTACTGCATTAAGTCTGGTATTAAGAAACAGAACTTGTTTAAGTACCTTGATGTATTAACAACAACAGATATATGTAGAAAACTAGAACTTTTAAACCATCTACCATATGACCTCAATGATACATTATCGCTAATAGAGCTCAGTGAGAAGTTACTTTCCAAATTGGTAGAACAGGACGTAGTAGATAATAGAATAGAACTTTTATCAAATTCTCTCAATGTAACTGTAAACTTAGTACCTATGTTTTTTTTATTTATACTTAGTTTTTTTCAGATTACTGTTGAACAAGCATGTTATTTAATAAGTAAAAGACCATTTTTAATCACTTTAAAAGTTCAACATATTGAAAAGTGTTTTGAACTATTAAAAGGTAGGTAAAAGATAGATTAGTGCATTTTATTAGTTTTCTAGGCAAGTCCTGTACACTTCCGTAATATCAGTATCAAGTCTATTAGGACCTTGTGCCAAACCACTGCATCATAACTACCACAATAAAATGTGAAACCATATAAGTATTGATTGGAAAATAATTATATTTATGTTAAATTGTGGTCCTTCACAGATGGAACAATGTGATTTTCTTTGTTGTATCCAGTGTACATCTGTTTCTCTGTTTGTGCTCTAAATAGTACATTTTACCTGGCGGTTCTCGAAAATTTCATTTGGCATATTCAAAGCTGAAAATCTGAAAACTGTTTTTAAAAGTGTACATTTGAAATTGAGTTTTTCAGATATACATAGTATCACAAAGAATTGCAAAGATCATATATAATAGTCAAGCTGCTATCAAACTGAAAGAACTTTTATATGTGCTAGTCATAATGAGACTTTCATGAAAAATGTCATCAAACAATTCTGTCATTTCAGTGATTCAATTAAATAAAATTAAGGCAGACTCTTAAACATAAAAAGAATCTAGAAGATGCCACAAATAACCTTCAGAAAACTATGACACAGCTTATAATATAGATGCTGGTAACAAATATTGTAGAAAAAACTTTTAAAACTGATAAATTGTAAGATTTAAATCCACATTTTGAATCCCACCAATGTACCATGGGCACAAATTTTAGTATTTACAATTAATTTAGTATTTAAGCAAACAATGCCAATTCTAGATATTGAGCAAATTTAGAAAACAGTTTAGTTACTTAAGTGAGATTTTTATTTTGTCTTTCAGCTTATCATCTAGCCTAATAAATTTGAAAAGCAATTATCTACATTTACATTGTGGTTATTAACTCAATTTCTCATATTTCTACACATGCCTGTCTCCTATAAAGAGACAGGCATGTGTAGTGTTTCTCAGATCATGTATAAACTATTAACTGATTCTGCTAATACATGATAAGAAACTGATTATCACAAACAACAAATGATAATTTCAAAGATATTGACATAGATTGATAATGTTTCTTCTCTACATATCTATAAACAAAAATGTTTTCTATAATAGTTTGATTCTAAGATCAAAAACACAATAAGAGACTATCTGTATATAATTAATAAATATAGCATGTTTTGTAATATTAAATGTTTTAGAATATGGTATTACAAAGGAGGAAATAATTAAAGACTTATGGGTACTAAAATATTCTGTTGAGAATATAGACAGTAGATTGCAGCTTGCTAGGGACAGCAATGTTGAAAAAATCAAAACTTGGATGGTTAGAGTACCCCCACAGACATTTGAAAAGTAAGAGAGAATATATTTTCAGTATTTTTAATAAGTTAATAGCAGTTTCTGTTGTGCAAGAGTCCGCCAAATTATGTTTTATATCTACAACATTTTAATGCAAAATCGCTGTAATATTTTAAATTTATTGTTTTTGAGATTCATAGTATTATGGCAAGCCCAACTGAAACAGCTCCTGAGCCAATCTATTGTCTTATGTACAAAGCAATGTATATATGTACATTACTATGTTTATTTTCTATTTGTATTTTGCGATAATATTTTACCATTAGTATGGTTGTAAGTTTAAATAGTATGTATATTATAACACGCGAATAATTTTTCCTTGGGTGTATTTTAGAAAGTTGGGAGCTATTTGAGATTTTATTGTGGTTAATTCTGCATGAAATCCCAACACCAAAAACTGATAAAATGTGGATTTATCGTAAAAAATGTTTACTTTATATTTGTCAGTTTTTGGAGGCAGTAAATGACATTAGCGCTCTTCGTAGAGCCCAGTTGCCAATAATACTAACGGTTTGAAAAATAATTCGTTAATCTGGTCCATACACCCAAATCTCGAAATCGTTGATTCGACGTTAATTTCTCAACCCTTTGTTTTTGCTTTTACATGTTTTAGTAAATAACACATTTTCCACTCAAAACATTCTCTAATATCATTATTATTTTCAGTACCATAAGAAGACATGCTGACAACAAGATTATTCTAGGTAAAAACTCCTTTGTAGAGTATCTATCAAAAAAATTGCAGTGTTCAGAAGAACTCATCAAGTACATAATTTTCAAACATCCCCCTATTGCAAATAAAAATGTGAGAAAAATGAATGAAATAATAGAATTTCTGTTGTCAAAGGGGTTTACCACTCAACACATATGCAAAACGCCAAGGATTTTACTACACTGTAAAAATACCATAGCAGACAGATTAAAGTTGCTTGAAAATCACGAGAAACAACTGACGAATTTGACTGTTCTTACCAAAAGTAACAAGCAGTTCGTGCAATTTTTAACTACAAAGGAAAATTCTAAGAAGAGCAAGACTTCATAAATTTAGTAATAAATGTTAAGTTGACTAGAACATCTTTTATTTTTTGTTTCCTAATTTACAGTCAATTAAACTAACGGTCTTATGTTTACATTATTTTGTTTAAACTATGGATTGTTATTATTTATAATTGATTAAATGGCAAATGAAGTGATAGAAAATTTATGAGAAACATTATTTTATATTAGGCAGGTCAATATTCACAAATTTATGAGATGCATACATAATAAATTCTACAAGGTATTTGATGAAATGAATCGAATTTCGTAGCTCCTGTTATTTTAGATTTTAGAAGTTATTCTTATATGCTCTAAGACTGAATTTTGTCACGACCCGACGTCATGTGAATCTAAGATCAATTTGATTTATGGAGTGAGCTCACCTTTTTAATGGTAGAGTTCTCGTTGGCCACTTTCAGTTTCAAAAGAATATGAAAAAAGTTTTTTCTAGGTTAAGTTCCAACAAAAAAATGAGTCAAATAATTTTGAAATGTTTTAAGGAAAACAAATTATTAAACAATATCAAACATGTAGTTTCAGTAAAGGTAGTTCAAACCACAGGAATTCGACATTATGGTATATATTTTAAGAAGTTCTTAACCCATTTATTATGTTTTAAATCATTTTAGCGGCTCCACCGAAACGGTTTTACAGAAACACAAGTATTTTGGAAAGCGGAGGAAAATTTGAAATTACGCTTGATCAGCGGAAACTTAAAACACCTAAAGGAAACATATTTTCAGTTGAAAGTGAGCCCCTGGCTCTTGCGATAGCTATGGAATGGAACTCACAAAAGGAAAAAATTATTCAAAGTAAAATGCACTTAGTAAGATAATTAATTACAGACGTTAATATATAATACTTGATCTACAACATTACTTATTCATTTTTAATGAATGTCTTATTTTAGACAACACTTTGCAACACAGTGTTAGACAATCCAAATAACTTAACAAAGTTTGATATAGCAAATTATATAGTCAACCATTTAGATACAGATACAGTGTTGTATCAAGCAAATGTAAGAATTATAAAACTCCTGGCTGGTTTTTTTGTAAATCTACTTATATTTTAGGAGGACGAAGCATTATTCAAATTGCAAATAAATGAATGGGATCCAATAATTGAGTGGTTTAACAACACATTTGATGTGAACATAAAAAAGTCTGTCCAAATGGATGTACCCCCTGTTAGTGAAAAGGACAAGTCTGTGTTAATGAAACATCTTTTATCTCATAATTTTGCAGCAATAAATGGTATAAAAGAAATTATGTTATTGTATAATAACTAAATATAACTTTTTAGGTTTTGTATATGGCGTTGACACTTTAAAATCTGTGGTTTTAACATTAGCATGTACAGAGAGATTTATAACTCCTGATAAGGCAGTCTTACTTTCCAGGTTAGAGGAAGAATATCAAACTGGTCATTGGGGTAGAGTAGAATGGGCACATGATTTAAATCAACAGGATCTTCAAGCCAGGTTATCTGCAGCAGTATTATTTGTGTATTTTAATTCACAAGCACATAGTACTAAATTAAAAAATTCTTAAATTTAATTTGTTTTATTTCTTAGGCATGATATTAGGCCACATATTGGCAAACTTCCAGTTTTGGTGATTCAAAAATATAGTCTGTGGACAGCATAGTCGAATCCAATGGGGGGGCGATCGCCCGCTCCGACAGCCTCAAAGTTAATAAACTTAATAGTAAAACGAGGTAGTTTTAACTGTAAGAGCCTAGAAGCAAATTAGTCGTTTGTACAAATAATTTTGCGGACAGGTGCATTTCTCAAAACCAACCGTCACGCGACTCTATTATATGTTGTAAGACTTCTAGAGGGTATATGCTCTAAGATTAATGTAAATCAGGTCAAATGATGTGTTTTTAGAAGAGGTAGAAACGTCAAATTATTTCATACTTGAAAACGTCACCAATCGAATTTTCTAACCACACATATTTCGTGTTGTCAACTTTGTATATAAAATGGAAGGAAATGAAGAAAACATAATAAATAAAATCGAAAATGACGGTAAAATCTGAAATCCATAAAATTTTAAATAATTCTACTATTTTACTTGTAGAACTCTTCCAAAGTATTTTAAACCCACCCCCAAGAACTGAACTGAAGCAGGTACTCACCATTACTGAACAAGTAAAAAAACTTGGTGAAGGTATAGAGTTACTCAGCAATGAACTGCACAAACAAATTTTAGAAAAATATGATGACCTTTTGCAACAGGCCAATCATTCCAATAAGCTTGAGTCTGTGTTAAACACTATGAACATTCATGTCCAGAACTTGATGGCCAATGCTGACAGACTGAAGACTCAAGTAATACTATGCAATTTTAAAAATTTTCATCTTGTGTAGTCTTTGTTTCTAACTTTTAGATAACAATTCCTTATAACGAGTTGGAAAAGCATACTACTGTGTTAAATCGTTTACATTTGGCTGGTCATATTTTAAGACAAGTGAATAGACTTCAGCAGCTGAGCAAAAGGCTAGCTGCCACAAATGATCCGGTACAAAAAGCATCTATTTTACAAGAGTTAGGTAATCAGTACATTTTTTTTATATAAGTAATCATTTATATGACATTTATTGTGTATTTCTTATAGAACAACTGGCATCTGATCCAGACTTGGTTGATATTGATGCAGCTACTACAGAACTTAGAAACATAAGAACACACCAACAGAAGGTCATCAAATTAGCAACAGGTTCTTTAAATCAAGGTATTCTGACAGAAAATTCTATCCAGACGACAACAGCTTTACAGGTAATATTAAAATAATCTAGATCTTAACAGTTGTTTTCATTTTTTTTTTGTTTGCAGATTTTTATCAACTTAGGCACTATTAAATCTACAACTACAAGTGTAGTAGATCACAGTTTGCATGAATGCAAGGAAAGTTTTAGAATCACGTTTGATGCTAGTGTAGGTGTATCTGGAAAATCTAAGGGTGGTCCAGGGCATTTAAGTTTGGTTTCCTCGCAAGGCTTCAGAAATAAAATTTGGACTGAACTAGAGAAAGTGTTTTCTGAAGATATTTATCAAATTTGCAAACAAGTATGTATTTAAATGTGATATTGAATTAACGCAAATATGATAATTTTAATGTCATTTGTTGAAAACCTATTTTTTATATAAAATGTACAGATTAATAATTGGAAACAAATGATTTTACACTTTTTTGTGTTGCTATTATTCTTTTAATTCATCTTTTAGATAAAGTTTCTGCAAAATTCCTTAAATGAACTGAACCTACAGAACACAGAGACCACTGTGGCTTTTGATTTCTGGACCAAACTCAGTAAATTAATCCATGAAGAAATTAAAAATTCTTCTTCTGCAATTCAACAAATGCTGGAGGATGATTACCCCAAATTGTTGAAGTTCTACTGTGAACTTGCCAACAAATTGAAATATGAAGACTTCAAATTTGAGTAAGTTATATTATTATACCAAAACCGATTTCAATGGTACCCCTGTTGCAGTTCAAATGTGTTGAAAAATTTAGAAAACACCTTTTTGTCAACATCTTTAACAAAACTTTTGGATCCTGTGCAAGCAATGTTCAGCTTAGAGAATCCTGTGCCATCTCATGATCAGATTGATTCATTAATAAGAGTAATCACGAAGTAAGTGACAGATATTGCTTGCAATGATATTTACCATTATTCAAAAAAGTGTCTTATTTATGTTATAAATTAAAAACATTTATTTATTAGTGTTAACATGTTTTAGTGAATTAAGTGTAGCACTGATTGAAGAAAACTTGAGTGAGCAAATATCAAAAAATGTTGCAAAAAGCATAAAAATGTTTGCAGTGAAGACTGAACAACAGTTGGAAACAGGCTCAGATGCAGCACAAGTAATAGGTATTCAACAAAAACAAACTTTAAAAATATATAAATGCGTTAATTCAATGTTTATTTTTTAGGAGGAACTGCAAATCTTGGCCAACAAAGAAACGTCAATCTCGCAAACGCAGTTTACTATTTAGAAACGCAAATTCAGAGACTCCTGTCAAATATGAAGGACAGTCTTTCTCAAACTTGCTTCAAAATTATCAGGGAAAGTTTGACACATCTGGAGAATTTAGTTGAAGCAGTGATGCAGCCATTAATAAGTAATGAACCTTTGCAAAGGTAAAATTTGTTCTGTAACCACTTTTTTGTTTTTTTAGTTTCAGTCAATTCTGTAATCGAAACCATATTGATCACCATACATCAAGAGTCTGACTGGGCGAAGTTACCAGTACCTGTGAATAAAAATTATCACACTTGTTCACCTTATATGAGAGAGCTGACTCAATTCGTGGGCAGGGTTTATCAAACTTATTTGGAAAATTATGAAAATAAGGAAATTCTGTCAGCAAAGTAAGTAACTTTAAATAATTCAGTTTTTGTTGTATCACTATTTTTCTGCTTTGAGTAATACAAACTCAAATCTTTGCTATGCATGAATGAATTAATTAAAGTGTGTTACATTACCTAATGTTTGTGAAAATACTGAATGTTCTCACACTCTATTTTATTTTAGCCACATCATTTACCGTGTTATATTGTAATCCTTTACTTTTGTAAATGCCTACTTTATATTTTAAGCTACATGCAAGGTTATTGGAAAAAATTGAATTTTCACTCAGTACACTCATGAATTACTATTTGCCAATTATACAGTTATAGTATGTAGGTATTTGGGCATAAATATATAAAAGATGACCTATGACAATTTCCTTGCATTTATCACCTAATTTGCCTATCAAAATAATAAAAGAATATAATAAAGGGATTTCTATAAGTCATGTATTTATTTAAAAAAAAAATAAAAACTGCATAAGTTTGCAAATCAATTTTTGAAATTTTCATAAGCCATATAACATTATAATGTTTGAATCTACAGTCATTTCTAAACAGTTATATCCTTTGTAGTTTTTGAAAGGCATTTGCATACTGTACATAAATATATTCCTAATATTACATTATAAAATTAGTTAGATGAATAGAATTGCCTACATTTTTATAATGTAAAAAACTTGAAAGGATCAGTTGTAAAAACACTGCTAGAAATATTTATAAAACGGTATCCTACATTTATTTCTTTTGTCAAAATATTAAAAAAAGCTATTTTGCTTACGTCACAACTTGCACCTTATGTCATTATTAGTCAGAAGTTGACATATGTAGATCTGTCAATGAAATTTTTCATACTTGCATTTTATTGGAATGCGAACCTGAATATCGATTTCTAAACAAATTTCATCAAAAGCGTTAGAGCCGTTTTCGGGAACTCATTTATACATTGCACGTTATAATGTTAGAGACTAAATAACATTTTACTGTATATGTTTTAATGTTAACATACATTTTTGAAATGTGACATTTTATATTTCTCACACATACTCATATCCAGGGTTGGGGGGGGGGGGTTCGGGGTAGAGTTCGGTCCATGTTCAAACACACACTTCACAGAAAAAAAAGATTATAATTAGTAATTATGTTTTATTAATGTAATGTAATATCTTACATAACGATTAGAATTACTTCTATTTGTAATAACTGTAAATGCATATGTAGTGAACAAAGTTTCATTTTTGGGGGTCCGAACCCCCCAAATCTCCCCCTGGATACGCATAAGCCCTGACAGGTTATCTTCCAATAGTTTCACAATTATTTTTTACAAATTCTACAAAGAAACATTTTTGCCCAATCAGCCTTCTGAAGTAAATACTTTCCTATTCAAACATTATTGTTTTCCAGATGCAAAGACGTCGCAATTCGTACCATCGAACTCTTCGTGCGACATAGCTGCCTGGTACGACCGATATCCCAAGGCGGCCGCCTGAGATTGCAATCAGACTACACCTTTTTGGAGAACGGCCTCAAAGTGATCTTTCCCCAACTTTCAGATCTAGGACGACCTTACCGACTCTTGAAATCCATGGCCATACTCATAGTCCTACCACCCGCGGACATAGTTTCCGGCCACGCCACCGGAAGCTCGGTGCCCCACAGTACGGTCCTGTTCATGCTTTTCGCGTTCGCAGGGCCGGAGTTGGCGAGCCCCCATCAGAATACCGGCTGGTCGTTGTCGAAACTGTCGGCCTGGTTGGATCAACACCCCAACGAGGCCGACAGACTGGATCTGATCGCGGGGGCGTTGCAAAAGTACGAAACGTCAGTACGAAACAAAGGCTCGACCACCTACGATCCGGTTTATCCCATTATGTCGCAATTTTTGGAAGGCGCTGTTAAACAAAAGGGGTGAATTGACAGAAAAGAAATAATCTGGAAAGTTTTGTAATAGATTTTAATATATTAGCAAACAAATAATTTTATATGCTACAATGTACATTCAGTGTTATCTTGTTGGCTGTCACAAACATTCTTTAATTTTGTATAAAATTACGTAATTTTATTGCTAAACAGTTGTCGTCTTTTGTAAATATTGTCTGGTAAAATAAAAGTATATTTTATTTGTAAACAATTTAGGATTTTTCAATAAATTGTATATTTTGAGATTGCATCAATTGACTTTTAATATGTTTCACACTGAAAGTTGTCTGTTCCTTGATTCCGTTTGCAGTTATATAAAAACTCGCTGTGAAAACTTGGGAAAACCTTGCGAACATATTTTTAATCGACTTTCAAAAACGACATTTTTTATGTATGTTCAGTGATTATTCAAAAACAGCTTGGGCAAATTTGATGATTTAAAAAACGGCATTGTATTAAGCAATATTACAGAAAGGTATCATATAATTTTCTGTAACGTGAAATTTACGATTTTCCAGAAAATCCGAAAAAGCAGTAATTAAGGGGCTATACTTCAGTGAATTTTAATGAAACTACAATGTTTTCTCTAAAACGGCTCAATCAATCAATTTGAATATTTTAAATTGTATTCTGCAAAGAGATGTTCCAGCTTAATGCCATATAATTTGCTATAAAGTAAAACATACCATTTTTCTGAAAATTGGAAAATAATATGCAAAAAAACGGCAAACATCAATGTAAATGTCAAATTTTCATCATACATATTATACAGGTGAGTTCAAAAAGTCTTACAAATGAATGTGATAAGCCTTTGCATATGGAATTGGAATGAAATTAACGTTATACAGGGTGCTTCAACAAATGTTGTATTGGGTAGCACATAAGTAGTTGCGTTAGTGTGAATGTCGTCGTCGTGGTGCTGTCGCGTAAACAAGGTGGTTGAAATAAGTGTGGAGTAAAACTATAGTTATACAGAGTAAAATTATAGGTATAATTTAAACAGTATCAACTGTAAATATTGTGGAGAGTATTTATCCTTATACTGGGTGGTTTTAAAGACATCAGGGCGGTTGCAATAACGTGTGGAGTTGAATTATAGTTGTACAGGGTGATTCAGAAAATGATAGCTAAATAAGTTATATTGGGTGACCAATACACACAAGCATATATTGCGTGGTTGCAATATAGAGTGAATAAGAGTTCCACTTACAGAGTGTTTTTTGTTTTTCCAACTGTTTCTAACACTCTCTAGATAGGTATTATCCAACCTAAAACAAGAGAAACATTTCTAGTAATAGAAACCTGTCTAATGGATATGGTTGCTCTATTCTTAAAAAAATGCAGATAAACTACTTCTGTGTTAACATTAATATAAGAAAAACAAAAACCAAGAATGCAAGAACAATCACATTGTTACAGTTGAAAGTCAACATTTAACAACAATTTAACAACCACTTTGGGGTCATAAATAATTTACAATCTTAAGATTAAAGGTGAATATTTGTGACAGCTTGTCTTTACAATAAAATATAATTTTTTATCACATCTTTTGTACACAAAAATATTATAAAATCTACGAGAATTGTTCGAATAGTTTTGTTACTTTGCAAATAATAATGACTGGCATCATATAACTATAATTTATATTAATCGTCATATGTAAAGTATTGTTCCCAGTTGAGATTGGTCTAGCAGGCTTGTATTTCTGTTAACAATCGTTGGTTACTATTAAACCAACTGCGCCATCTACAATTAAAGAACCAAACTTTTCAAACAATGCCTGTAAACTTGGTAACTTGCAAAACAGATAACTTCAATAACAAGAAATTTTCTGATTAGGCTTGGGAATTATGGGGTATAAAAATATTATCACGAGTTTGTTCAACCTCAGTCACACATTCCAACAAACATTATACTATAATAAGTGGTAATAAGAAAGTTATAAATATGCAGCAATAAATACGTTACTTTGCCTCTTAGACAGTCTTGAAGAACTATGAAACTTTACATGTCACACAAAAACGAATAAATGATAGGATAAGTTTCGAGAAAGATTTATTTTTGACACAAACTGCGGAAAACTAGCCACTAAAAATTAGTAATGTTTGCATTTAAAGCAGTACTGTTTGTATTTTATCTATAAAGTATACAATATAGAACAGAGAAAATGCAATGAATATTGACTTAAAAGCAAACTATTTCTTTTTAACGTGTTTATTGTTTATATTAGTTTCACTTGTAACTATACAATCAAACCTTCCAAGTAATTTTAATCAACTTCTAATTGTCATATTGAAGTCAAACTTGGTAAATATGTGTAGTTTCAATGATAATACAATAATTTAGTATCAAGATCATCTGATATACTGGGTGGCCAAAAGTATGGAAACTTTTGAACAAATCCTTTGCATTTTTTTTTTAAATGATAAATACAAAAGTTTTAGCATTTTCCCCTGGCTATCTAACGGTGACTATGACCTTGACCGTTAGATCGAGGTAAAATGCGTTTTTTCAAATGAGAACCCACTTTTTTGTTCCGGTTTCGGAAAGAGTGAGAAATTTTAAGTCCAGAATGACCTTGACCATGACATCGTTCATGACCTTGACCGCTACCAAGGTTAAATTCTTTTTATCAAACGATAACTCCTGTTTTTTTATTATGAATTAGTAGGGGGCGCGGTATTGGAGGTCTGAACATGTCCTTGGTCTTGATTTTGTCATGACCTACCTCCATGGTCATTTCAAGGTCTACTTGATTTTTTATTACGGATTCGGAAATAACAGAAAATTTTATGTCCAAAGATCAGGACCCTGACATTCAACGTCATTTCAAAGTCAACATGTTTTTTTTCAAATAGAAACCCCTTAGCTTCCAAATCGGATTGAGAAATTGCGGATAATTTTACTTACGAAAATTACCTTAATGACAACCGAGATGGTCATCCTATTTTGGTGAAAATCTACTGATTTTTCATATTTGCGTTCTGAATTTTATAAATCTGAATTCAGATTCGTAATCAGCGACCTCAAAAAGCCCCCTATACCGATTTTGGTGAAATTCTTTGGATTCTTGAAATTTGTGCCCGCCATATTTGATCCGCCATTTTGAATTTTGTAAATCTGAATTAATATTCTTCATCAGCGACCTCTAAAACCCCCCTACACCAATTTTAGTGAAAACAGAAGTTCTCATTTGTTAAAAAAGACATTTGACCTTGGTAGCGGTCAAGGTCATGGTCGAGGTCATGGTCAAGGTCATTCCGGACGTAAATTTTCTCGCTCGTTCCGAACCCTGAATAAAAAATTGAGGTTCTCATTTGAAAAAAAATGCATTTCAGCTCGATATGACAGTCAGGGTCAAACTCAAGGAAAAACAAAACAAATGGTGTATGTCATTTTTCAAAAAAAAAAAATTATTGAAAAGTTTCCATCCTTTTTGGCTTAACCTGTATAAAGTTAACGTAAATAAATAAATTATAATTTTTAGTGAAACCGGCACATTCACCAAAATTATATATTTCAATTTTATACAAATTTTTCGTTTGTTTGAACCTGTGTTACTACTTCATGAACATTCCAGTTTATAGCGCATTTGCGTCAAAAATTATGACAATGTACATCTACATTTTATCGAAAAAAAGCAATTTTTATGGAATTGTGGCAATCTGAAACAAACACTACATATATTCCTTTTAAAAACAGAACATACAGATTGTCAACAACCTGTAGAATTATACGCTAATAAATTTTATCAGTTAAAATGATAATTATATACAATATCACTCATCAGAAAAACTTTGATCATAAGGCGAATCCGTTTTCGTTTTCAAGAAAACCAATCCGAGAACACATCGAAGAAAATGCTTTCGTAATTTTTAATATCAATTTTACACAAAAACGTCTTTTTTAGGTACAACCATTGATTACACGACTTTTACAATTACGTTAAAAAGACAAACCAATAACAACTTATTGCAACAACGTCTTCAACTGTTTCGATTTTCGAAAAACATTCATTTCTTACGACCAGCTTTCCAGTTTGGCTTGGATTTCCAGTTCCAGCTCTTCGCTAGTCAGTGCCTCGTACGAATTTTTGCCTTCCAATGCCAATTTTTCGAAAATGTTTTTGGATGCTTCCCAACACATTATGTTCCTTTTTATTGAGTCCATCAATGTCTGAGCTGCAGGGAAGATCGAAGCCAATATCCTAGACAAAAAAAAAGAACATTTGTAGTCTAGGTTTGAATAAAATTACAAGGGCCTGATATGATTTCTGATCTCATATAAAATCTGTTTAAGAAGGTGAACAATCCCATGTTGTATTTTAACACACTAATAACACTAACCAGACACTAAGTAAGACAATAGGCGTTGTCCCACAGGGTTAACATTTAGGCCCCAAATTCTTTAGAAAATATATCAACAGCAAGTATGAACCAAACCTCAAATTATTTGCAGATGAAAGCCGAACTTTCCAACAAAAAAATAAAACAATTTTAACTGTTAGTCCCCGAGATTCATAAATCTAAATGCAAGAAATGTGGAGTTATTGTGTTTACAAAAGGTTAATCTGAATTTACCTTAACTTACTAGAAAAATTTGTTCCAACTAAAACAAAATTAAGAAATAAGAGACTTGAGGATCGTTGTTGATAATGTTACGAGAATTCATCCGATAGCTGGTACAATCGGCGTTCGTCCGATATTTCTGGGAATCCGAAATGTTTGCCTATCGACCCGAGGCCAACAGCAAGCGTTAATCGGAATTCGTCGAATTTTATCGAATCTTCGAGAACACATTTCCCGATGACTCGTTGGCCTACTAGAGAATTCCGAAAGAAATATATAAATTCGGACAGCTGGCGTTGGAATTCATTCAGTATTCGACTGCCGTATAGTTAACTAGAGATAAATTGTAAATAGTTCTGTGAATATAAATTGTGTTAAATTGCGAGGGCTGCCTTTTATATTTCGGGATTAGAGAACAAAAACAAATATTAATCATCGAAAATCGCTTTATGGTTTTTCAAAATATTCCCCATGAAGATCTATACACTTTTGCATGCGTTTGAAGCAATTGTCGAAGCACTTTTTCCACTCTGACTGAGGTATCTCCAAAACATGCATTCTAAACGCAGCAACAGGTTCTTCAGGTATCGAAAAATGTTGACCTCTCAGTTTGTTTTTTAAGTATGGGAATAAAAAGAAGTCATTTGGTGACAAGTCAGGACTATACGGCGGATGACTCATCAAATCGATATTTTGAGTGGTCAAAAATGCAGTTGTTTGAGCCGATGTGTTAGAGCTCGCATTGTCGTGGTGAAGAGTGATCCGTCTTCGGCGGTAGGTTTTCCTCATTTCTTGGAATACAACTAGCAAACAAATGGTTGTGTACCACTCAGAATTGACTATTCTGCGTTGTTCTACTGGTACGGTTGCGACATGTCCAGTTTTTCCGAAAAAAACAGGCGATCATTTGCTTGGAAGTGCTCCGTGCGCGAACAACTTTTGTTGGATTCGGCTCATCTTGAAACACCCATACAGTCGACTACTGTTTACTTTGGGGCTCATACGCGTAAATCCACGATTCATCACCTGTCACTATGTCATAAACGTGTTTTGAAGCACCGCGATCGTATTTTTTGAGCTTTTCTTTCGACCAATCGACACGAGCCTTTTTTGAACGATTGACAAATTGTGTGGGATCCAACGCGAACAAATTTTTTTGACATTCAAATGTTTATGCAATATTGAATGTATGCTGGTCCCACTAATGTGTAAGGTTGACTCAATCTCACGATAGGTCACATGAAGATCTTGCAATATTAGTTCGCGCATAGCATCAATGGTTTCCGGAAAAACAACTGTTTTTGGACGACCTTCACGAAATTCGTCTTGGAGTGAACTACGACCTCGATTGAATTCACCATACCCATACCATCGATAAACAGTGGTCCTTGATGGAGTTTCATCGCCAAAAATTAAATTAAGTTCATCCATGCACTCTGCTGACTTAATCCACGTCGAAAGTTGTAAAAAATAATCGCACGAAAATGTTCACGATTTAATTCCATTTTTTGGACGAGATGAATCCTTTAAGTTACTGTAAACAACATATAGCGCTCGTATGTCAAAACGTTCTGAGTACGTACCTATAACCTCAAAAATGTCAAACTTTACGATAGAACTGTCAGTTGTCAGATTGCAACACTAGGGTACTAGGGTTGTCCAATCCCGAAATATAAAAGGCAGCCCTCGTAGTGGAAATAAAGTTAGTTGAACTGAACTGCAACAGCAATTTAAATGAAGACAAGAATGCGCAATTAACATACATTACAAGGTCATTGTGAAAATAAGTGATCTCCTTATTACATACACCACAGATTAACAGAATTGAGTTTATCAACTCAGTGTTAGCAAGGATAGAATAAAACTGAAATACAGAATTATGAATCTAAACACATCAAACAAATATCACAAGAAACTATATTTTAAAGAAGTTGGTCAAAAACTTGAGATTCTTTTTGAAAATTTTCAAATGCATAGATTACTCTAATTATTTTTACCCAAAAAATGTTTTGAAGGTATTTCTGTAGCTAACTTGTTTTGACACAAATTTAAAAAAGTCAGGTTTATTCGTCTAAATATAAACAGACTTACCTAAAAATACAGATGCAGCATTCTGTCAGGAAGTCTAACTGGTGGTCTGGAATGGAGGCTTTTTCCCTATCCATCATGTTCGAGGGTATTCTACCCATTTTCTTCTCCATGTCACCTTGATTGAAAAACTCTGCATAAATAAGTTGGGCTATTTTTTTCGCTTCAGGCCAATCCTCAAAAACAAAAATAATTTAATAAATCTCTAACAGATACACCAAAAGAAAATAATACCTTAGTTTGGTCGGATAGATCTGCGCAGGTCATCAAAAGACTGCACAAATAATAGTGGTGTTCGGGGTTCGTGTTGTCGTACCCTTCCTGAAAAAATGTAAATTAGAAATTAATAGCAAAATTTTACACAAAATCAGAACAGGAAAACTAATCACAAACTGCGTGTATAACATGAGTCGACAGTAGTTGAAAACTAATTATTGTTGAAAATCTAAAATAACAAGCCTCTGAAGAAATGGTATGCAAGTCAGAGCTTGAAAATTAGTGGATACAGGAATGAATGAAATTTTAAGACAATTCAAATATTGATCTTCCATCTTGAAAAAGTCACTTCTTGATGCAAATTAGCTGATAATTTGTGTTTGGTGAATTTAGTCACCATAGTCCCAAACAATAGACCCTTTTAGGGTGAGGCATATATTGTCTTGTTGTCTTCTTAGGAACCATCATGCAACTTCCTTCGGAATAAAGGAATACACCTGAAATGTCACCTTGCCTCAAGATAAATGCCCCACCCTGTATATGGTAAAATATTGAAACATAATGCTTTTGGTATAAACACCAAACGTCCACTCCACCCTAGATTCCAATCATCCTGTATATACGACTAAACGGCCTAACGTATATTTCAATCATCATATAAATGCAACTCCTTCTGCCACTTTACTTTGTGCTTTTGTTTGCTATAACTAAACATCCTGTGTATAAACGCACCATAGCAGTTTAGACATATGTTGTCACTGAATTTTCTATTAGGCCGGCAGAATATGACAACCAAAAGCACCGTCTTTGGAAAATGGAAACATTTTCATTTAAATAGGTATTTGCCTAGTATACAAACAAAACGAGCTTGGTACTCATTGATTTAAGGAGCCGAACATACTGTGCTTTAGTACCTATATGCTTGAGATGGACATAGAAAACTTTCAAATTCGCAATTAAAACTTCCAGTGCCTAAAATTCCCGCACTATTACATTGGAACTAAAATATTTATGAGGAAATGTCCGTTATGTCATTTCGATAAAATTTTTGATAAGAATTTTGGAATTTTCTGCGATTTTCTGCAAAACTGCAAGTTGTACGACGCAAAAAATATATGAGATCACCTAGGGATCTTCCTTAATAGATTAAACGTTAAAAAACTATACACATCCATAAGGAGTTTTCGAAAAATCGACCAATATGTCGATATTGGTCGATTTCCATACACGCATGTGTTCATTCACAAATTTCATTACTTTACCAATACCAAAATTGGAAGTTTCACCAATCCGGATATATACTCTATAAAACAAGACCATATTCATACAAAACGGTTCACCACAGGAGAAGAAATCAGGTAACATACATAAAAAAAAATACGCGACGAATTGATAACCTCCTCCTTTTTGGAAGTCGGTTAACAAATCAGATTTTCTTTTTTTTTTAAATGAAAATCAATTCTTAAAGAGTAAATTCCAAAATGAAACTCGATGTTGAAAAAATTTCGTAATTTTCTATTTACATTTAGACGTGCCCTGTAACCCATTTCAAATATATGCACAAAAAAGCGTATCTTTGAATTTTCTTTTAATTAAACTCAGTTTACAAGCTGTTGTGTGTTTTAAAACCAACTCACCTGTGCCATAAGAAGTTGCCTTGAATGAATTTTAAAATGGTTCGCCAAATCCGTGGCCAAAATCATATTTTTCAGAAAATCCAAACATCTTGTATAATCTTCACGGTTTAGAGACTCCAAAAAATTACAACCCTAAAAAAGTTCAAGATTGAAAACCTACAGAAACGATTACTCGTCTGTTTGGTGGGCTGGTAGAACTAATTAAAACTAAAAATCGGAACCTACCTCTGTATTCAAAATACACAGCGTTTGAGATAAATGATGTCTCTCCATAACGGATCCTTCACTTGAGTATAAACTAGCTAATACACTATTAGATTGTTGCTGAAAGGCATTCGTTGTTCCCCTGTGGTCGATGTCGTGGCATAAGCACGATACTAGATATGCTAAGGCTTCTAATTCTCTTGAAAAATTAATTACAATTATATAAAAACGTTAAAATAATAGGAAAGGTTGATCTTTTATCAATTGCTTTTTTAGTCATAAATGGCGTCTCAGAATTAATGTTTAGAATTTTTTAATTGTCTTAAAATGAATACCGAAATCTTCAGTTTTCACACTCAATGCCATTTCAACGATTATGCTGCCATCTTTTTGGAGTGATCGAAGAATTAATACAAATAAACCCTTTGTTTAAGCCAAAGAAGTCGGTAAGTACATTTATTATAACAGTTTTTGTTGACATACATTTTAGAACACTCCAGGAGTTACTCAATGATCTAATCTGGGTCCTTTATTGTTTCTAAAAATTTTCAATGATTTTGATTCCAAGGTTAAAATATTAATCAATAAATTATACAGTGATGAGTCTGTTTTTGAGCGACCTTCAACTGTATTTATTCAAATAACTATTAACCCAAAACATTCACTTACATATTTAAATAAGACGGAAATTTTCTAACACAACCTGTATAATAAATTTCCTTAGCAAATTCATTAAATTCATGAGTTTTGTAAACAATTTTTTGATTGTAGAAAAACGTAGTTTTGCACCCTAAAAGGTGTGTTAGGGTGCAAAACTACGTTTCATCAACTTTTAGTTGTCATCTTCATGGAATAAAACAAACTGGCTTGGTTTACTCTACTCCAAAAAGACAGCAGCTTAGTCACCGAAATAGCAGTGAGTGTGAAAACTTAAAATTTGAGTTTTCATTTTATGATTGTTAAAAAAAATTGGCCAATCATCAATAAAGTTGAGGCTCATATGGAAAAATTCACAGATAAATAATAAATATAATTCAACACTATATAACCTATAACCCCTCAAAAAGTTACTTTTAAATCAGAAAACAATTTGAATACAAGTAAGATCAACATAAAACTTAGCAGTCGACATACTTACGATATATAATTCTTCTCTACCAATTCAAAATTCTTGATGCAAAGATATGCGAAATGGGCGGCCGAAAAAGCGTGCGTCCAATTATGATATGGTAAGTCCCTGTATCCTTTCTTCACGTACAAAATGAATTTCGATAGGCTGTCTTTTTTTATGCGAAAATGCTCGATGAAATGCAAATCTTCGAACATCTTCAATACGAAACAAGGAGTCTCCTTGTGCAGAATCTTCCTCGGGATGAAGCTGAAAGCGTCGAAATTCTCGGCGTCGTGTTTGTTGGGGCACATCACTATGTCGGCTATGTCTTGGTCGTTCACCTGGAAAAATAAACGAATCGGTGGCGATTTAACACTAATAAAGGGGATATATCCCGCTCTTAAATTTGTGGCCCTTGAATTTTTTTATTAGAAAAAAAAACGTTCCACCGAGAAATATACGAAAGATGTCAGTAATAAAAGTACAAAAAAGAGCTACAGTTGTGATAGAACTATGAACCCGAAATATTCTTATGAAAGTGTATCACCCTCTTTACTTTTTACATGAGAACAACTAAAATATTTATTATTTTGATATGAATGGTATTTTTCTCATTTTTGCCATTTTTGAACTTTCTAGCATTATGTCACGTCATTTTTGATGATCCGACATTTTTTTCATTTTGACATGACATATTTTTAACTATTGGTTTATTATATTTTTGATATCTTTGAAATTTTAAAAATTTTCATGTATTTGACATTTTTAAGATTTCTAAAACTTACTATATTTTATTTTGATAAGATAAAATGTTGTTAACAGTTGGGGACAGTGGGGCATTCTGTTTTTTTTATTTTTGTTTAATCATTTTGCAAAATTCACTACTCTCAAAAATATGAAATATTTTGCGATTTCTCGAAATTCAAAAACAATAATAAAATAATATTATTGGAGGATTGACAGATCTAAGCAACATATTAGATCAACAAATTTCTATTTTGCGTAGTTATTTCCAGAAACTCGCAGAATTTTCTGATCTACACGGAGTCAAGTGCCAGGTTGATGACTCAACACCACTGACACAACAACATGCCCAATTACACCACCAGACCACAGATCAGAAACTGCTGAAATGGACAGAGAAACCCCTTCATGGAAGACATATAAATGACGTCAACCAAGATTATGTCGACAGTGCAGCGTCGAATTACTGGTTGATCTCTGGTCATATGTTTCCTGAAAAGGAAGGCTTTATATTGGCAATCCAAGATCAAGTAATTCCAACCAAGAACTACCTAAAGTACATCGTTAAAGACCCTTCTATTAACAACGACAGATGCATCTGAATCTATCCAGCATATCACAGGAGGTTGTCAAGCGTTCGCTGCAACTGAATACAAAGAACGACACGAAGCTGTGGCAAAAATACTTCACCAGGAACTAGCACTCTACAAACTGTACTGGGACCGCACGATACTGACCGATCGGACTGTTGCTCACATTAGACTAGATATAGTTTTGGTAGATAAAGTCTCTCGGAAAACAATTTTAATTGACATAGCAATTCCTAACAACAATAATATAAATATCAAGCAGGTTGAGAAAATAACCAAATATAGAGATTTGGAATTTCAAATAAAGACTCAGTGGGACATGAACAACACACGAACGGTACCAATTGTTATGTCAACCACAGGACTAGTCCCAAAACATCTATTAAACAATTTAAAATACCTCGGCCTGGACGAACATTTTTACAAACAAATGCAAAAGGCCGTCCTGTTAGAAACAGAAATTCATGGGAAACTGCCGCTACGACTACAACCACGGGCCTGAAAACTTGACAAGGGCTCCCACAGAGCTAAACCCTTTTGATATCTAGGATATCTGGGGTTTAGTGAATTTTCCCCTAAATGCAATCATAGCTAGCTTTAGAGGGAGTGTGATGCCTTGGTATATAAACTCTTCTAGTACAATAAATTAAATTTATTCGAATTTAATCGTTCAATCCTGTAGGGTACAAGAATGATATTTTTTTCAAGTAAAACTCTATTTTGTATTTTTAGGAAATCAAAATTAATAGTCATAAAAACCATATGATTTTTTAAAATTAATAGAGACGTGAACTGTGATTTTGCGAAAATTCTATCATTGGATAGAGAGACAGGTCCTATTATTTTTAGGGAAAATCACTTTCTCATTACAAAAATTTTCAATAAAAAAATAAATGGCAAAAATATCAAAACCTAAAAATGTTAAAAATATCAAATATGCAAAATTTATGGAATGACTAAAAATGTTAAAAAACATAAAATAACAAAAAAAAAATAGAAAAACTTCAAAACAAAAAAAACTCAAAACGTAAAAACATAAAAAATGCCAAAAATAACGGCCCCTAAATTGTGAATAACGTCAAAAATGTTAAAATAAAAATGTTAAAAAACCAAAATTATCAAAAATGTATAGGGTCAAAAATGTCAAATTGTTAAATCCTTTAAAGTAATAAATGTAAAACATATCAAAATATGTATTAAATAATTATAGTTTAAAAAAAGTAAAAAATACGCTTTAGTAGCAAACCGAACTAAAAATAATAAAATAAAATAATTTTTAATTATGAACAGTTTATATTACAGCAGTAGAAAGTAAAAGGCGTGGGGTGCTTGAAATATTAAATTTTACAATTATTCTATTGGCAACTATTTATAAGAGGAGAGTTTTGCAAATATAGTGAAATGCACCCCACGCTTTTTACTTTCTACTGCTTTAATGTAAACTGTTCATAATTAAAAAATATTTCATGCTTTTTAGTTCGGTTTGCTATTAAAGCGTATTTTTTAGTTTTTTAAACTAAAATTATTTTCTAAGTTTTTAGTCTCATAACGATGTATTTATAATTAAAAGTTTACTGCATAGTTGCTAACTTTTCCATTTCATTGCAGTTCTACTACTGCCAACTAGATGGCAGTAGTTAATAGACGAATTTGTATTTAGTCAAGAACAGTGACAAAAAGACAACAAACGGGAAAATTCAACTTAAAGAATTCTATTGTCATCGGCCCTTGACACGTGTCCATTTTCAACTTGATTGATCTTCCTTGAGTTGGTGAAAATTACGTTGAAAGTTTCCGTTACATAGATAGAAACATACGTAAACATCGACTTAATAAAAGCGTATTAAAAAAATATCAAACATGTTAAAAATGCCAAGTGTTATAAATTTTATAAACGTCTAAAATGTCAGATAAAAAAAATGCAATTGTGAAAAACGTTAAAATTGTCTAAAATGTCGGAAAAGAAAAAATGTTATAAATACTGAGATCATCAAAAATCTCAAATAAATAGGAATATTAAAAACTGCAAAAAAGTGTCAAAACATTACATTCATAACAAAAAAGTAATATTTTAGTTCTCAATTAAGTTTTTTATGTTGTTTTTATAAAATAACGTGACAGTATAGCATCAATAAAGCTTATTATTAAGTTTACTGGATGATATTCGATTTGACCAAAATTCTATTTGACACACAGGAAAAGATTTATTTATTCTCTGACACTGGGATGACGTAGCTTCTTACCTGCATGTGATACATCATGAGCTCGTTCGACAGCTGACTCCTGGCTTGTGCGTCTTGGATTTTTTTGTACACCAAACTGTGCACGATCGATATGCCGCAGTAAATGCTGAACGCGTTGGCCACTTGCTCGTCAAAGTAATCGAAATGCCCTTCGGTTTTGTTGCACAGCTGCGCCACCCCGACGATAGTGTCCTCGTCACGTATGGGAAAGCAAAGGATGTTCCTCGTTTTGAAGCCGGTCGCCTCGTCCATGCCCTTGTAGAACAGGGGATGCTTGTAGGCGTTCTTTATGTTGAGCAATTGGCCGGTGGCCGCCACGTGACCTTAAAGACAAAACGACACCCCGTTCAAATTATCGTCAACATCTTTGAATGGAAAGTTTGTGTTCCAAGGTTTTTATAAAGTACAGTTTTGAACAGCACGCATGCGCAATGACTATCTTCTGACCCTTGGCTAACCACACGGATTTCCAACAGGGTTGCCAACCTGGGGATTTTACCCCTAAATTTACGGGGAAATTTTATGAACAGGTTTTTTTAGGGTGACAACTGTTTTAGAGGGATACTTGGGGGTATGAACATTAAAAACGTTGCCACTGACAAGAGACATAAATATTTAGCAAAATACACTTTGGAAAATTTGTTGTTGTGTTATTTTCATAATTAACGTAAATATATTATAATAACATCTTCTTAATCTTACAACTACTGGTTATAAAATTTTAAATGTTCTATCCCAGTACCCTTTTGAATTTATTTTACTTCTTTAAAGATACATGTTATAAATTACATTTGATAGGTACTCTGGGTTTTTACACTAATAAACGGTTGATCTGACAATTATGAAGATACTATATCTGACCTTTATTGAACTAAAATGACAATTATGTGATTTTAATCAATTTGGATTTTTAAATATTTTGACTATTCATAAATAGATGCCAGCACATGCCAATACGACAGAAATAATTCAACAGTTCATTAATAATAGTAAAGAATGAGAGATGTCTAATGTTTTGCCATATGTGTCCCGACTTGACCATACAATGGATGGCATCACACTCCCACTAAGACACGCTATGAGTGCCTTTAGGGGAAAATTTACTAAACCCCAGATATCCTAGATATCAAAAGGGTTTAGCTCTGTAGGAGCCCTTGCCAGGTTTTCAGGCCCGTGGTTGGAGTCGTGGCGGCTGTGTCCCATGAATTTCCTGACCGTCCGGGCTGTTCTTAACAGGACAGCTTTTTGCATTTGTTTGTAAAAATGTTCGTCCAGGCCGAGGTATCGTAAAGTTTGACATTTTTGAGGTTATACGTACTCAGAACGTTTTGACATACGAGCGCTATGTGTTGTTTACAGTAACTTTAAGGATTCATCTCGGCCAAAAAATTGAATTAAATCGTGAACGTTTTCCTGCGATTATTTTTTACAACTTTCGACTTGGATTAAGTCAGCAAGAGTGCATGGATGAACTTAATTTAATTTTTGGCGATGAAACTCCATCAAGGACCACTGTTTATCGATGGTATGTTGAATTTAATCGACATCGTAGTTCACTCCAAGACGAATTTCGTGAAGGTCGTCCAAAGACAGTTGTTGTTCCGGAAACCATTGATGCTGTGCGCGAACTGATATTGCAAGATCGTCATGTGACCTATCGTGAGATTGAGTCAACCTTACACATTAGTGGGACCAGCATATATTCAATATTGAATAAACATTTGAATGTCAAAAAAAATTGTTCGCGTTAGATCCCACACAATTTGTCAATCGTTCAAAAAAAGCTCGTGTCGATTGGTCGAAAGAAAAGCTCAAAAAATACGATCGTGGTGCTTCAAAACACGTTTGTGACATAGTGACAGGTGATGAATCGTGGATTTACGCGTATGAGCCCGAAAGTAAACAACAGTCGACTGTATGGGTGTTTCAAGATGAGCCGAATCCAACAAAAGTTGTTCGCGCACGAAGCACTTCCAAGCAAATGATCGCCTGTTTTTTCGGAAAAACTGGACATGTCGCAACCGTACCACTAGAACAACGCAGAACAGTCAATTCTGAGTGATACACAACCATTTGTTTGCCAGTTGTATTCCAAGATATGAGGATAACCAACCGCCGAAGACGGATCACTCTTCACCACGACAATGCGAGCTCTCACACATCGACTCAAACAATTGCATTTTTGACCACTCAAAACATCGATTTGATGAGTCATCCGCCGTATAGTCGTGACTTGTCACCAAATGATTCTTTTTATTCCCGTACGTAAAAAACAAACTGAGAGGTCAACTTTTTTCGACACCTGAAGAAGCGGTTGTTACGTTTAGAATGCATGTTTTGGAGATACCTCAATCAGAGTGGAAAAAGTGCTTCGAGAATTGGTTCAAACGCTTGCAAAAGTGTTTGAAAAACAATAAAGCGATTTTCGATGATTAATATTTGTTTTTGTCCTCTAATCCCGAAATAATGAAGGCAGCCCTCGTAGAGTTGTGACTTCTTATTAATCAAAGAAAAAAAAACACCGCTAAGTGGTGTTCCGCAAGGTTATGTTTTGGGTTCAATCCCTTTCCTATTATATTTGAGGACCTACATTTCATATTACTTAAGATATTTTCAAAAATCAACTATGTCGTGGCAAAGCCTTCAGAATTATTGGAATTAGTTTTTAATTTTGTAAATTTGAAACATTTATTTAAACTTTAGACAATGATGAGTGGCTGTATGATCACAATCTGAAATTAAAAAAGGAACCATTCGCTACAGAGTATTATGACAAAACACTTTTTGTGCAATTGCTTTTTATTATTTGGAATAATTTACCAACAGAACTCATACACTTGTCGCCAGTTAATAATTTCAAAAGTAGGTATGACGATTTCATGTTATCTTATATGTGACGTTTTTCTTTTGTTTTTCCAATGTACACCATTTGCTGTATTCAGAATTTTCGGCTCCCAGCCCATATTCCATATTTGATTACAACGCTAATAATAATTTGGACACAAACTCTTGATAACCAAAATATCTTTACCTGCGATTCCTTGATCCTTGGCGATCCGCACTTCGGTGTTCCTCTCGGCCGGGCTGACGCCATCGAATACCTTCGCCACCAGGTGCATGTGATCCGGATCCAACAGGAACAGCGAACACCTTTCGGCGTTGGTCAACTTCCTCGCCTCTGACATGATCTCTTTGAGCAGGTCGCTCAGGTCGCCTAAGTGCGAGAACAATTTCCTCGCCACCAACAACAGATTCTGGCATTGCTGTTTCAATCTCCTCTCCTCTTCGCATTCGCGCGTGTTCAACAACAGAGTCAGGCAGTATCTGAAGGTTTCGTTGACCAATTTGGATATGTAGGAGGATTCCTTCGAGGCACCGATGAAGCACACCAAATAGACGGGGCAGAGGATGAACTTTTTGACTGAGTTGCCTGAAAATTACATTTACACTAACAACAGATCTAAAAATAGGTTAGTGTGATTGGAAAAGGCAGTTGTTGAGGATTATTTAGTTGAAAATGTGTATTTGTGTGTCTGTCTGTGGCATCATAACTCCTAAACGAATTATCCGATATTGATTTTTTTTTCTTGTATTTGAAAGCTGACAATATGATTTCTATGGTTCTTAGCTGTAATTTATGACGATTTGTTCAGCCGTTTGAAAATCATCAGCTAATTTCCTACTTGACCAGCTTCAGAATTTGATCGGCTAGATGGCGCTACGATCGGATTGAATGATAAATCAATATGTCGGATATAGAAAGTGATGCAGGAGTGAAAATTGGTATAAATTCTTCTCAAATCATAAGAACTGTCAAAAATCAAATTAAATGTCAAAAATACCGGAAATGTCATAAATAGTCCCGCGTTTTTTTTAGAATTCTTAAAGGTTTTGAATGGGTTAAAGTTAGTGACTTTCTGAAACTCACACTCAATGCAATTTCTAGGACACTAAAATTTTGAAGATTTAAAATATCGTCCAAATATTTCAAACCTTTTTCAACATTTCAATATTGATATTCCTTTATTTATACTAAAAAGACAAGTTTGGCATAGTACAATGTCACAAAATACACAACAGAATTACACAGTATATAAAGTACATATTTCGAATAAATACACTAAAGAATTCATTTATAGAATAAAAGGCCTTATTGACTAAATAATTTGTTATTATTTTTTTTTTTAAATTTTGGCTTTCGAATACATTCAGGCACAATGTTAAATATTTTTGTAGCCATATATGTCACATTTTTCTGAATATAACTGAAATTATATTTTTGTGGTATCAAAATAGACCTATGTCTTGTTTCATAGCTATGACTCAATACATCTCTTTCAAAAAGACCCTTATGTTTATAGACAAACATAAAGCAATCAATAATGTACATACTTGTTAACGTGATGATTTTATTACTTATGAACACAGGCTTACAGCTATCTCTTTTTTTCATTTGAAACATACTTCTGAGACATCTTTTCTGAAGTAAAAATACTCTCTCAACTTCCCTAGAGTTACCCCAGAAAATTAGTCTATATCTTATTTTTGATTGGATATATGCATGATAGCTGACAGTGCTGCCTCACGGCTAATATTCTAAGCTATAATTCTTAGTGCATAGCAATATTTAGATATACTCTGGGCCACACTTCCGGCATGCGCCCTCCAATCCAGCCTTTTATCAATATTTAGCCCCAAAAAAGAAACTTGTCCTGAAGGCTGAATATCTGTATTTCTATACGAAAACGTGAAAGTGTGGTCTTTTCAGTTACCAAATAAAATACATTGTGTCTTTGACATATTTAACATAAAGTCATGGGTCGAGAAGTACATGTCTATAGTGTGGCACACCATTTGCACACTTGTCAGAATTCTATCCGAGTCTTCTTCACTATATATTAATGTTGTATTGTCTGCATACAGAACTGTGAATTCATCAGTTATATTGGTAAGTTCGTTAGTGTAAATGATATATAATAAGGGCCCTAAAATCGAGCCCTGGGGGACACCTTTCGTACTACATATTTTGGTTGAGATTATCTGTCTACCATACAAGTCATATTCAAAAACCTGTTGAGTGCGATTACTTAAATATGAGTTTAATATTGTTGTACCTTAGATACCTGTCATGTATTCATTTCTACAGTAAAGTACCGAACACCGCTATACTTTCAAACACTTCATACCACAAATCCATTATATCAATTAATTCGTTTTTTTTTTCTGTTTACATTGTAATCAGTGGCTTATAAAACAGATGAAACATATTGTTCACCGTTCTAATAGAGATAAACGAAATGATACACAGCATTATCTAATGTATCTCATATATTGGTACACATTAAACAAGCTTATACTAGTGATAAGCGGATTAACGTATATTTATTTTGTGGGATAATAATTAATACTTCGAACCATTACGATCGGAAGTTTATTTAATTTACTAATTCATTCACTTTAAAAACAATAGGTAAAATTTTGTATTCTAAGTAAGTTAAATCAGTCACAGATGCATTTCTTATAGTTTACCTATGCACACTGTATACAAGGAATTTGAATATTAACTTTTTAGAGAATATGTGTTTGTATGTTTGGTTTTCCTTCTTATTATTTTAATTATGGAGTGGCAATTGTTTGAATAATGTTTAATAACAATTTAACATTTTTCTTTAAAGGCTTTACATAGGTCATTGTAGAATTTGGTTAGTTGCACAATCATTTATTTTATTTCCGTTATTCCGATATTTTATTAAGATGTTGTATGCTCCCTTTTTTAAAAAACTTTCTTACACAAGTTTGGGGTTACAACAAACGCGTGAACCAGCTTTAAGGTGTGAACCGTACTTAAAATTCAAGTTTGGTTTGACATTTCTTGTAATGTTTCTAACATTCAGTAGTTAGCAAATGCAATAGTGGATAGGTGCACCATTGGGCAACACAGTAAGCTGGTTGAAGCCTCTTATGAAAATAGCAAACCGGGTCTGTAGATGTGAAAACACATGTGGTCCTAGAATGATGTCAACTGACTGTCAAGATAATGTGATTGTCTTATTAATGGTTCATCCTTTAGTATAATGGATTTTTTTGTATTGATCACAATGACATCTATCAGAGTGTAACATTTTAAATTTTTTATATTATATTAGTTTTTGTGACTAATTATATTTATTTTGAATTTTTGTACCTATATTGTAGTGTTTTACCCATTTTGTATTTTTTGTACCTATTTTGTATTTTTTACCTGTATTGCATTTTTTACCTATTTTGTATTTTTTGGTATATCTGTATCACCAAATGGGACATTTAGTTTGTAGAAAATTTTTATTTAAGGAACTCTCTTTCTGACATGTTCATAGACTCAAAAATTCTCAAAACCCGATTATCAGAAAAAAAGTAATTTATTTATAATATATGGAAAGTGCAACTATAAAATGCAAATTTTCGGCTAATTCATCTGAAGTACAAAGTTAAACCACAGATTCAGAACAATGACGGCCAAAAAACATTCAACACGAATAATAATCGATACAAATCTGTGAAACACTCACCTGTACGTTCGTTAGCTAAAATCGGCACGATGACCAGTTCTCCAGAACCCGGAGAAACGATCTCTTCGATTAGCGCCTGAATTTTCGGATCCAAGTTTTCGGAACACTTCACGGTGTTGTCCTTCCAAACGACGATGTTGCTTATGCAATCTTCCGATAACGAGACTCTTACTGGTACGTCCAAAATTTTGTCAGAAATCACTTGAACGACTGCTTCTTCTGACACGTTGCGTAAATTTATTAGAAATACAGTTGACGAAGCAGTTTCTGATATTAGCTGCAAATAAAAAGTGATGCTGATGAAATTTTATTGATGTGCAGAGTTAATCAACCTTTTTTAATATATATTGATACACATTTTCTCTGTGGGTTCCAATCACAAGGGCAATACGCTAGAGAATGCGTCTAAAGAAAATACTGAAGTGACAGTCTTCAAAGAATTGAGACTTTAGCAATCATTTAATTTTAAAACCGTTAGATTGTCTTCGACTACCGCCACCCATATAATGAAGTTAGAATTTAAATCTACATAATCCCACTTCTGAAACCACTGTTACCAATTTTCTGAAGGTTCTAAAAAAACTAAATTCCTCCACAAAATTAATCTTTATTTCCCCATAAAAAATAATTATAACTATTTTAGTGACTGATTATCAAAAGCTATAGGTTCATTCATATTTATTATTTATTTTTAATCAAAATGTTTACATAGTTAATGCAAACTGTAAACTCTACAGAAATATATAATTATGTGGACAGGCTCTGGAAACTTAGAAAATACCAAGATAACAGATAGGTTATTTTTTATTTTTACGTTTTTAAGATAAACATTAATAATTTTAGATAATTTAACAAAGTAAATTTTTTTAATGATTAAATGCTTAAACATATAGTTACTATAATAATAAAATTACTCTTAGTCTTAAAAACATATTTAAAGTAAATAGTTTTTCTGATGTAATCCACTTTTCTAATTTGGTGGTACAGGTTTTAGAGCATTGTGATTTTTTAAGTTTAACAATGATTATAATCATTGCATTCTTTTTTTATTATTTTGCAAATTCAACTTTTAGTAAGAATTCAGTCCTATAGGGACTTAAGTTACAAGCCTCATATATCAATTATTCTCTAGACAGAATAATTTCCAACTTACAAACAGAACAAGGAGGAAAATGGCTGAGAGTGGACAGGGTCTTACCTTTGAGAAAATTCACATATTTGAGAATTTTAATTATAAAGAAATTCAAGGATTTAGTTCTATAATTCTATATTTATTTGTATGATAGGTAACGTAATATTGGTTGCATAAGTATAAGGACAATTATAATCAGTGATTTTTTGTGTAAGTATTTTTGAAATTAAGTTCTTGATTTCTCAACATAACCTCCTTTTAGGTCCATACATTTACTTCAGCTTTTTCAATTTATTTTTATTCCTTCCAAGTAATAGGTATCCTCAAGGCCTTCAAAATATGCATTTATTTCAGTGAGACCTCATCATTTGACCCAAATTTCTTATTGGACAGAGAAGCAGAGCATCTTTATACTTTATCTCGATCTTATGTACCTTTGGCAAACCCTATTTGTAATCACTTTTAAATATGCAATCCTATTTTAACACAGAGGAAAAAAATAGCTTTGATTTGATATAACATTGTGAATAAAAGCTAAATATTCTAACAAGAAATATTTATAATAATTCATATAACTAACTAATAAAATTTTCAAATAACTTAAACCATTGAAATCTAAGTTATGAATATCATAAAATGTTAAAAAGGGATAGGTATCTGGAATTTCCAGATTATAAAGATTTTGGCAATTTTGATAAGATAAACACATTTTTATATAAATTACTGATAATCAATTATCATTTTATAGTGTCAAAAATGTTTTAAATTCCATAAACACCAAGTAGTTAATATACTACTTCGTTTTTAATAATTCAAACTACCTAAATGCAAAGTTAGCATACTCACATATTTATTGATTTTCACCTCGAGCTTCACAGTGGATCTCTCAGTGAGACTCTCACAGAGTAGCAATATCTTTGCAGGATTCGAAACTTCAATGCTGGACGTGCTTATTTGATCTTCATCAAATCCCTCTGAATTGGTCGACACTTTCTTGCAATATTCTGAAGGTGGAAAAAGTATTTTATCGGGCTTCGAAGACATGTTTCGTGTTTCTATTTAAGTTTTGAATTCCACTACGAATTTTTTATATTTTTTCAAAATACATACGAACAATTTAGCGGGGTGAGGTTAAGCTCGCGAGCTTCATTTGTTGAGATAACTTGTAATGAAATTATCGATAGTGTCATGGTGATACGGCATAATCATTTACCAAATGGTTTCGTTTGCTTAATCTGGAGAGTGTTATGATGCCATTATATTAATTAAATCCATAAAATATACGGACGTCATTTTATTAACCAACTAGGAAGGATATCACGTCCTTAAACTGCCCAATAAACGAGCGAATCTCATGTATAATATAACCTTGAGTATTTTAAACGGCAATATAAATTTCTAGTTGTGCTCTAATTTTGGAACAGAAATCCATTTTAGTTCACATTTTTCTTGACGACTTGCTATGACTTGTGGACTTGACAGCCATCGATTTACTGAACGCTAAACAAACAAACAACAAAGTGCACTCGATTCATTGCATTAAACTGAAACGGGTACATACAGCCGACCGCCGTAATTAATTAACTTTTGTCTGATAATCGGGCATTTTAAAGGCACAACAGGTAAGGAAGTGAAGGGCAATCAGAGGCGTAGATAAGAAAATTCTTATGGTCACTAAATTTGGATCAAAAGAAAACAAGAGAGAAAAAAATTAATGAATTATGAAGATCATATAATAAAGTATTGTGCAGTATTAAGTACCTATATAATTAATGTAAATGCTAAATTTTCTACAGGGTGGCGAAATTAAGGCTAGACTTATGTTCTAGCCAATTGAAAAGCGAATAATAGCTCTATCAATAGACAACT
Source organism: Octodonta nipae (assembly GCA_034190945.1). Lineage (NCBI taxonomy): Eukaryota > Metazoa > Arthropoda > Insecta > Coleoptera > Chrysomelidae > Octodonta > Octodonta nipae. The sequence goes on from CM067218.1 coordinate 157,665,786, forward strand.
ATAGAGTCCATTCAATATTAAAATATTAAATTCAACTCGAAGCATTTAAATTTTTTTTGTATATACCACAGAATAATTAGGTATTCTGTGTATATATATATATATATATATACGGTAAAACTTAGAACATATACTTCTGGAGGTAGCCTGCAATGCGCTAATATCGTGAGAAGACTAGAAAAAGAGGGCAATAGAAAGGGCAAGAGGCAATTTCACTCGACCCTGAGCTGCTTCCAATGAACAACGTCCACATTGTGGTTCATTTGCTACTTCTACCACCAAGTGAGATAACATGATGCGTTCTTTATTGACCTCTCATTCTGGTCTGGCCATTTCAAGGTCTCTCCAAAAGCAGGTATATGCTCTAAGCAAAGACACGAGTATAATTTTTGGCACTTTTTCTCATTAAGCTTTAAATTCACTTATTTTTCCATTTTTCCATGATTCTGTCCATATTTTGTTTAGCAGAATTATTTTTTAAAGAAACTGGAAAATGTCGCAAACGAATCACTAGACTTGGCAACGCTGTCAAACCATTACGCAAAGTGGGGGAATCCCAGCGCCAGCTGAACCTCTTTCGGTACTCTTGCGTTGTTTTCCATTTATAAAAATAATTTTGTTCCAGAATATACGACAATGACTCACATGTTTTTCTAATATATCGATTAGGTAAATTACTTAAATTCATTGTTTGAAATCATATCGATAAAATTGTGGTGACAGATAAAATATTTATTATATAGAATATTCGCGAAAGTGAATAAAATATTGTGCAACCGTGTTAAGTATAAATTTCGTTTTTCATAAGTGGTTCATTTCATTTGTGATTTTGTTTCGAAGTGAAAGCACCTGACTTTAAAACAATGCATAGAAAAACAGGTAAGATAGCTTTGAAAAGCATGAAAGCAACTAATAATTTGTTGCTTTCATGTTAATATTTTTTAACAACTTGCACAAAACATTCAAAGGAATGACAATTGCTTATAATTCATTAATACGTTTTCTAATATGTTACAATAAATTAGGTATTAAGTACATCATACTGATTTGGTTGAGTTTATAAGTTTTACCAATAATGTTTTATTTGCTTTCTTATTTCGTGTGTTTTGAGCTGAAATATATCATATTTCATCAGTTCAACGGCTGAACCATAAATAATGCATATACATAATAACTATTTACGGGATAACGATATGTCTTTGGTATCCAAGGATAATATTCCTATGAGAAAAACAAATTAGCCTATTTTTACGTCATTATAAATAGGTTCTTAACTTATATAGAGAATAACTAAAATATATTCTGACCATGTTATGCCTGTAAAACTACCAACAGGATGAAAAAACAAAAATTTTTGAAGGTATTATATTTCAGTGGCATTTGAACATTGTCAATCAAAGATTATGCTTTGCTGTTTTAATTGCCTTTCATAAAATTGTAAAACAGATTTTTGAAAAACTTTCCAGTGAAAAATACATGATATGTCCATTAACTGTTGATTTGTATTTAGCTGGACTTCAATGAAAGCAATGGTGCAAAACAAGCATTTGTCAATAAATGACATGACTGTTTATAATATTTATTATTGTAGGTATATAATGATAATTTTTCGAAATTCTTCATACTTATGATGATTGATTATAATAAATAAGATAGAGTTTCAGGAATGTGAACTTTTTATGTTTTCAAATTCACCCTTTTATTTTATTAATATAGGTTTTGTTTTTTGTTTGTGTGGTATAGCTAGCTATGTTAACATATCTGGTCAGTTTCAAGTTACAAATCATTTGTTACATAATTTTTGAATTATAGATATTTGTATGCCTTGGCTAGATAATTTTTAATAATTTTTTCAAGTGTGAATTGGATTTGCATACTATAATATATATTTTTGTATTTTTTTATTTTGCCCCCAAAATTTGCCTAGGTTTTTTGTATTGTATGGATAAATAGGGACTGAATCTGTTTTCTTATATTTTCCTTAATATATTTAAAACTATAAATTTTCAAATAAAAAATATACATGTTCATTTCTCCAAACAAGCCTTTTTAGTTGATCTACTATATTTATTTAATTTTCTATTTTGCCTCCCAAAATCAAAATTGAATTTATGCTTTATTTTTCCAATAAAAATTGAGTATTTTTTTTCATACTAAATTTCAGGTCAATAGTTACTAGAGGAAAGGGGAGGAATGATTAAAAATTTTAAATCTTTTCCCTAATATTAACTAATTATTTTAAAAATAAAAGGAAATTATATTGGTATTTTTTATGATAAGTCCTTTCCTTTCATGTATTATGTGAAGTGTTAAAAAAAAGTTGTAGCTTCCATTCAACTCTATAATCTGTCCCCCTTAATTAATATTAGGATTTTCACTTTATTTTTAATTGTAAACTTTGAGAAAAACCTCTATTCTTATTTACCCCCAAAATCTTAACTAAATGGTTTCTGAGATAAAGGGGTAGGGAAGGGTAGATTTGTATATTTTTGTTTATTATTTTTAAACTAATATCAAAAATATTAAAAAAATATATACATCTTCCTCATAACAAGCACTTTCATTGGCTCATTAAGTGTGATTAATACACATGTATTTTTTCATAGTTTTTAAAATAATTTGTTTAAAAGATATTAACGAAAATATACTAAAATTGATAATTTGACTTCTTGTCTATGAAACTGCTATGCCCAGAATTCTCAGAAAAATCGGCAATATAAAATCAGTCAGACTTTACAAGAAATATAAATTGAAACTCTGAATATTATTTTTGTGGCAAAATTATAAAATTAAATAACAATTTTTTTTTCAATTACATCATGTAATATAGAAATGAAATTGTTCTTTAGGTGGCCCCTAGAGTATTAATAATATTGCCCAATAATATTGAGTGTTGCCCAAGACTGTGGGGTTTGATTGGATATATAGCCAGTCAGTTCCAATTTGACCAAAAAGTATGCTAACTGATAATGAAGCAGCTTGTCTTGTCATCACATTGTCTGTGAGCTTCCTAAACAATAAAAACGGACAGAAAAAGTGCAGATACATAAAAGACTGGTGTAAAAAAATATGAAAATATATTCAACAACATTTATTTATTAAATGACCAGAGAATTTGTAAATCACTAAATATTCACAACTTTCCGAAAATGAACACTGCTCTTCAATAAACTTTAAAAATGTAACCCCAGTTACACAGAAGAAGAAGTTGCTAGTCCACAAACTGCACAAACCATCAATAATATTGCGCAATGTTATTAACAGTGGGAACCCGTTTATGAAAACAACAAATGTATTTTATTATATTTTTAAAATAATTTGTTTAAAGCTATTAACGAAAATATTCCAAAATCGACATATCCTCTTCTTTATCTCCGTAGCTAATAAGCCTAAAATTGAGATTTTACTTGAAAATTGTCTTCAATAACTCACATATTCATTTATTCTTTCATTAAATCGTTTATGTGTTGATTTTCATAGAATATGAGTCAAAGTTACATTTAAATGCCAGCAATATTTTATCATTTTATTCAATTGTATCTGATAGATTTTTTTGATTTGGCTGTAATGACAGTGGCGGACCCAGCCAGAGTAAAATTGGAAAAAAATAATAATAATGCACACTAGACTATGGATTAATAAACTGAAAGAGTTATATGATCGTAAACAGGAAAGCAATAACTTGTTAAACTGAAGGAGTATAGGTTCAAGTAATAACCCTTGGTAACGCGACAATTTTCATTTTGCCTTCAGGACAACTCTAGATCCGCCCCTGTGTGTAATGAAAATGCAATAAAACTAAAAACTGCGAAGATTATAATTATTACTGTGTGTGTGTGATTTGCTATTCCTAAATAAATAAATAAATTTCCAGAGCAGTCGTCTAGCGACTATAATAGGGATGGCGGCTCTCGAGGAAGTGGCCAGTGGCGAAGGAGACAATCACGCGAAAGGGGTCAATCAGCTCAAGTAGGTGGACCATATGGGGGTGATGGCCAATTCGAAGAGCGTTCTCCGCAGAACAGCGATGGACAGTGGGGTAGAGGTGGCCAATCGCGTGGAGGTGGCCAATCACCTGGAGGTGGCCAATCACGTGGAGGTGGCCAATCACGTGGAGGTTACCAATCACGTGGAGATGGACAATCACGTGGAGGTTACCAATCACGTGGAGGTTACCAATCACGTGGAGATGGCCAATCACGTGGAGATGGCCAATCACGTGGAGGTTACCAATCACGCGGAAGTTACCAATCACGTGGAGGTGGCCAATCAGCTCGAGAATTTCAACATGGGGGTGATAGGCAAATTGAAGGAGGTACTCAGTACAGTGGAGGAAGGCAATTTGAAAGCGATAGACAATCGGGTGGAGGTGAACACTCTCGAAGAGATTATCGTCAATATGATGATTATCAGCAAGGAGAGCAAAATCATCAAGGAAACAGAGGCAGAGGAGGATTCAACCAGAGAGGACAAAATCGTGGCGGTCAAAGAGGAAGAGGTGGTTTTGGACCAGGTATGTACCTACTCTGATTGATATCTTTAATAATTAGCCAAAGAATATTATCTCCTAGAGATACCTCAGAGTGTATGTTGACCAATTAGATTTTGATATTTTTTGAAATTTTATAAATCTAGAGGTAGTATTTGAAACCACAACTCTTTTGTGCTGGTATTGTTTACTTTTTGATTTTGATATTGCATAAAGAAGTTTTTTTTTGAAAAGTGTACTTAAAAAAGTATTTTTTTATATTCTTAACGTCATAATATTTGTGAGGTCTGAAAAATAAATTGTATAAATTATTATTGAGGTCTTAAAAAAACTTCTCTCTTACTCCCAATTATGAATTTAAAAATTTGAATGGTGCAGAATAATGTGAAAATTTATTTATTATCTTTTTAAACAAATTATATTACAACATCAACTCTAAGTTTGAAGGATTGAACTTAATGAAAAATGTGTTTAATTCTTGTAAAAATAAATATAGAAAATACCTGAATGTTACTTTAATAAATATGATTTTTCAGAAAAAAATACTTTCATAAAAATTCAGAGTTATTTTTTAATAGAATATAAATCATACTCTTAAATCTATATGCAAATTAATAAATATTTAAAATTATTAGTAAACTTGCTCTTTTAGATACAATATTCATTAAGTATACTGGCCATTTTTTTGTAAATATGCTCATATCAATTTTGACCTTGAACTTGAGAATTTTTTTTTTAATTGGCCCTAATTATGAAACCAGAATCTAAATGAGTGGGAAATTTGACATATAGATTGGTTTATTAAAGTTTCTTAGGATGGTTTCCTTGGAAAGCCAAATTAAGGTTAAAAATTGAAAATTCGTTCAAAAAACTTTTTTTTAAGATCTTTAGGTTTGGGAGTGAGTAGATGGTTGAGCGTGTGACTTAATGACGTAAACATACCTCGAGGTCAATTGTCAAGGTCATTTGAAGATGATTTTTTCAAATAAGAACCTTAATTTCTGGCCCTGGATTCTGAAAAATAAGACTTGATAATTTTTGGAAATTACCTATAGAAAGTAAATTTGGCATCCTGAACGTCAACCTAAAAAAAGTAAAAAACATCTTAGGATCCGGTGTCAAAAACCTTCAAATGACCTTGAAAATCAATATTAAGATCAAATCTGATATGAAAGAAAGTTGGCCCCTTTGCGATATTTGGCTCGAGTAAAATAACTCACCCTTCATTTATAACTTTTTATATTTGTTGGTTGTCCCATCAAAATTCTGTTTGAATAATAAAATAATTGAGAAAATATTACTATTTTTAAACCAAAATGCTTAGCATATGTATTTTATATATTCCAGGTCCCCAAATTACGCCGCTGGTAGCCAGTGGACCATTGGCGGTACCAAAAGATCACCCTACGGGTACCCAGGGTCGTTCAATCATCTTAAAGGCCAACTATTTACGAATGAATTTACAAAACTTTTGCAAAAAAGTAATTTTCCAATACGACGTCACAATGGAACCTTTGAGACCCAAACGTTTACTCGAAGCCTAAGGTCTTCGAAAAATTCAAGCAGCATCATTTCCCTGACGTGCCTTATGTCTTTGATGGTGCTAAATTTTTACTCACTTTGATGGAATTGGATACTGAATACTGTGGAGAAGTTGACTTTACGAGCGAAGGACATACAAAACCTCTCAAATTCCGAGTGGAATTAAAATTTACTAAACGAATCGATTTAAGTTCCTTCATTAATGCAAACGCCAATTACCAAGAAGCTTTTCAAGTTCTAAGCATCATCCTCAGAGGATATCCGTTGATGCATCACATATCTGTTGGCAGGAACTTTTATATTCGTCCCGATTCAAGGATAGACTTGACGAACAATATGGAGTTGTTGTACGGCCTGTACCAAGCGCCTGTGATGACTCAGCGTGGGCCTTTGTTAAACGTACATGTTCTTCATAAGGCTTATCCAATAGAAGACAAGGCAACTGAGGAAACAAACGAAGTCCCATTAAAAGAATTTATATGTGAGTTATGCAACCTGGAGAATATCCCCCAGACGTTAAATGGATCGCAAATGAGGCAAGTGATTGAAAAAATTGGAGGAAAAAAGGTCGTCTATAAGAGCAGTGGGAAAACTGTTAAGTATACAGTTAATGATTTTCGGAAATCGGCCAAGCAAGTAATTATACCATCAGAAAATATGTCGGTGCAAAAATACTTTCTAGAGAAGAAGAATTATGAAATAAAGTATCCTAACTTACCGCTATTATGGGTTGGGCAAAAGAAAAAACCCATACCTATTCTTATACCAATTGAACTATGCCGTTTCAACAAAAACCAGATAAAGGAGACTGCTGAAAATTCTCCCGAAGTCGTTAGAGAAATAATTCGTAACACAATAGTTTCGACGGTAGACAGAAAAAACAAAATCATGGAAATGGTTGAAAAGATTGGAAATTATGAGAATTCTACTTACTTGAAAGAATTTGGTATTGAAGTTGGTAAAGAATTCGAAGTTGTTTCTGGAAGAATTTTGGATCCTCCTCAATTGCAGTATGGCAATGGAAAGGCAAAACCGTGGAAAGGCACTTGGGATGGAAAGGATAGGCGGTTTGTAAATCCAAGTGTTATTGATAAATGGAGCATTATCTGTTTGGACAAACGCTTTGGTGTTCCAAAGATCAATAACCTTGAGAATGAGGTAAGTTTTTTTTCAAATTATTATTATTTTTAAATCAAATTTTAGGCTTTATACGAAATATTTGGTGTGTGTTTCACTGGGTGCAAGCTTACATTCTAAAAACTGCTAGTTTCTATGTTCCAAATATGAATTAATATTCTGAAGTGATTTTTCAAACTACATTACATGCCTTTGCCTTTTCTGAATTTAATTTTAGGGCGATATATATGTATATAACTAGCAAAGTTAAATTATTCAGAAACATATTAATTATTAAATACATGTAGTTATAGTAGTACACTTTCTACATATATCACTTTGAAAGGGAGAAATTGATTTCGTAATTGATACTTTTTCCAGATTGTACGCGTTGCCGGTAATCACGGCGTCACTATGGCACGTCCACAGAGATTTGAATTGATGGATGAGCGCAGCTATAAACTGCCAAATGATCTTCAGAATAAATTTCAGGAGTTAAAAGACTACAACCTTCTGATTGTCTTGTTCTCCGACAAAACCAAATACGCCATTATTAAGCAAACAGCCGAACTCAGTGTGGGTTGCCTAACCCAATGCCTCCTGACTAAAACTGTCATGGACGATAGAAAACTATCGACAAATCTAGCCAACTTGGTGCTCAAGATCAACGCTAAATGCAACGGCATCAATCACACCCTAGCAGATAGACCGGCCTTCCTTAAACGTAACGTTATGTTCATGGGGGCTGATGTTACTCATCCACCGCCTGGATCGCAACCATACCGAGTTACGCTGCCGTTACTGCGTCCCATGACAACAACTTTTTCAAATTCAACATGGTGGCACAAATGCAACCTCCAACAGAAGAATGTATCACAGCACTTAAAGAAATAACTCTAAGGCAAATAAAACTTTATAGTAATGAAACCAAAGCAAAACCTGACCACATTATATTCTTTCGAGACGGAGTCTCTGAGGGACAATTTGACGCTATTATTAAAACAGAAGTTAGAGCTATAAAGGATGCCTGCAGTTCTTATCCAAACACCCTAATAACGTTCATTGTCGTGATGAAAAGACATCACACAAGGTTATTCCCAACTGATCCAAAGGATTGTTACGACAAATACTTCAACGTTCCAGCTGGAACCTGCGTGGACACAGGCATCACCCATCCCGTGGAAATGAAGTTGAAGGACTTCTATTTGGCCTCACATTCCGCTATCCAGGGCGTGTCGAAACCCACCAAATACTGCACATTATACGACGATGCCCAGTTGACATATGACCAGGTTGAACAACTGGCGTATTATCTTTGTCATATGTATGCCAGATGTAACAGAGCTGTTAGCTATCCAGCGCCTACTTACTATGCCCATTTGGCAGCAGAAAGAGCGAAAACTCTTTGCACTCCGATTGATTCGAATCGTCTGAATAAGGAGCAAAGAATTGAAATCCCAATAAAAAATGATAATATGAAGATGCATTTTGTGTAAGACGGGTTCTATTGCTAACTATTATTAAAATTGCATTTATAGAATGAATGGATAATCTAATTGATTTCACAAAGCGCCCCAAAAATTTGTGAATATCTATTTTTAAAGGAAAATGTATGTTATACCTAATAAAATTTGTTAACTAAGCAATGGTAGTTTTTTGTATCACATTATATGATAACCCGGTCTTAATTCATTAAAACAGGTAAACATGATTGGGAAAATATTAGGGAAATCTATATACAAAATAGCACGGATCCTACACTGACATCAAATAAAGACAGTCTTCGACACCAAACTATAGCCAACTTAAACTAAAGATAAAGTACCTAACGAGGATCAAGGAGTTTATGAAATTCCATGTCGCGATTGCCCACAAAGCTACATCGGTCATACAAATAGGCTCGTCAATCAGTATATGAACATTCTTTGTCAGTTAGCAAAAAAGATCTGACTTCAGCTCTCGCGAATCATCATATCCAAACAGGACACTCTGTCAACTTTGATAACAGTATAAATATCGTATCTCTTAACTCCCTTAGAGCGCCTACTATTCGGGAAGCTATAAAAATACAGAAAAGACCCCTCTGTCTAAACCGACGCGATGACAGCTCTCGCCTTCCCCCAGCATGGACCCCCGTAATTACCAGATTAAACAAAGCAGACACGCCCACCAACACCCAACCAATCACAACACAGCCCCTTCATCACGTGATATCCCTTCTAACCCACCACTAACTATAAATAAAAGAAGCAGAGGAGACTCAAATTCAGTTCAGTTACCTAGTGAGTCTTGGGGAGTAGGCAAATTGAGGCCCCGAGTTCGATCTAGACTCTGAAACTCTTTTTCACTTTTGTGTCTTGATAATGGCTCCAAAGCAGGAGTCGAAACGTCGAGTATATAATAAATTCAGACGCGGTTCTCACCCGGAACCTAGCCTTGTTCATAGTAATGACCGCGGAAGCCTCTCAGAACATTTCATATGTATATAATATACCATAAACTAATTTGGTTTTCAAAGGAAATTTGAGTACAGTAATGACAACTGAACGTGCAGAACAGATTTTATAAAACTTATTAAGCTAGTTTTTATTGATCTGGCAAGTCTTTGATTTAACCTGATGATAGTTTCTGCCTTTACTTCATTTAAATTCATTTTAATTTCACATTAAAATAAACACACTCAAGTAATTTTCACCTATATTTATTTGTTATTGACAATTTTTTCACCAATTTACTGGCTTTTTCAGAATACAAAGTAAAAAAAAATATGGTATAATTGGAACACCTTCCCAACTAATAAGGATGTTATTTAAAAGGTAGAAAAAAATTGTTATTCAATCATGCTAAAAAATAACAATATGAAAATATGCATATGTGTAGCACAAGAGTACATTTCGGGATCAGTTCTTCAGTGTATAATAATTTTTCCACATCAGTTTTAAGGTTTTCTGTATGTAATGTAACATCTATATTAAGACTAGAAATTAATTATTCATATTGTGACATAGATAAAATTGACATTCAACACATTAGATTTTCATTAACTTTTTTATTTGAATATATACATTAAAAACCAATTATATCAATGAAGTTGCATACAAACTCTTACAGTTATTATGTATGGGACTCTCTATTCGAAGTTCTCAACAGGACCATTCGGGAAAATATCCAGGGAGGGGCGATCACTAGCGCTTCAAGATCCTTGAGCTTAACACAATAGAACGAGGAATTCTTTCATCCACAAACTGAAAGTTATTTTTGATAGTTTAAAAATTTCACTATTTTTAATATAAGAACTAAGGAAATACAATGTTTTCGAAAACCTACAAAAGCTTAAGTACATTTCGTACGAGAGTGCCCCCCTGACGTACCTGATCGCTCGACTCTGAATTTAAGTATAAGGCATGGTCCAAGAAATCAGTTAAAATTCGTTATAGAATAGTAAATTTAAATACAAAATTGGTGTTTATATATGAACATCTGAAACTGATGGTTGCAACTAATTTTTGGTTCACCCTGTATGCATGAACAACGTACGCGTCCTTATAATGTACATTAGGGCTGGCGGCTCGATTCCGCTTCAGGGGGAGGTGAAGAGTGCGTAGGAGGGGAGCGATCTATAAAATTCACCCAAGTAGGGAAGCCTCTCTGGGATTTCAGATAATTTTGTATTTCTGGTGTTTTATATATATAAAATACTTTTTTTATTTTAGGCTCTTAGACGTAAGATTTACTTGTTTTAATGTTGAAAACATATCTACAAGCTCTCCTATGAGGGAGATCGCCCCTGTTAAATTCCACCCCTGCACATTGATTCTAAGAATTCTACAATAAAGAATAAATCTGTTTTTATTCAAAATGGCTACAACTCTGACAATATTGCTTTAATAACTTTTATTTCCTAGAAGTTCATATATCAAATTTAAAAAATTGGCATGGGTACCTACTTAGAAAAACAACAAATCTTAATCGTATCCTCACATCACACAACATTACAAAAAAGATACTAAATAATATTATCTTTAAGGAATGCAAATTATAAATCAAATATCCATTGTTTATATTTATCTCGCTAATATTCTCAGAATTTTCACAAAATTCAAACATGTATTTTCAAGGACTTCTCAAAATCAAAGCATATGATCTCATCCGTCATTCATAACCATAATTTACCGATGTTGTCAAATGTGTCATTGTGAAACTTCTGTTTTGTGCGTGCTGGGTGCTAGATTTTTTGGACTCACTTGTATGTTTATTGTAGTAAAAAAGATGCACAAAAACTGTTTTGAATCGACGAAAATATGATTTTTTCTTGTAACTTGAATACGTGAAGAGAACAAAATCGGAGACGAGAAAAGATAGTGAAAATTATAACGTCGAAAAATGGATCCGAACTTGGATCCCACTTATGTTCAACAATTGCAGTACATGTCAATAAGCGGTAAAAATGATGAGATAAAGTACGCTCAGACGAATGCAGCGAAAGCCCAACCAGCCGTACCTGTTTCCTACAACAGACAAAAACCCAAAGGGGCAATAGAAAATTTTGCCACAGAAGTACCGAAGGCCAACGAATATGCGATGTATGAACGGGATAACATCATAGCAAGTTCAAAATTTGCAACCCCAAAAAACATCGAGACCATCGCCAGTCAGAAAGGCTTCGAAGAGAACGACGTCTATGTGCAATGTGCAAAACCACAAGTTCCTGTTAATTGTGGTCCAACGCATTCCTTAAGTAACTCATACATACATTCCGGCAGCCCTGGAGCCAGTATATCCGTAAGTGCTGCACCTGTGTACGAAAATGTAGAATATTATCCCAAAAGAGGTACTCCACAGACAATTTATGGTAATGAAAATATGCTTTTGAATGATATAGGTTACAAAAAAGCTCAACCTCAAGTACCGACTGCAAACAGAACCATACAAAGCATGCACAGTTCACCTTTGTATGAAAACGTACTTCTGTCAGACAAAATGTCAGCATCAGTTCCTGCACCACAAGTCCCCCACATGGCTCCACCACCATATCAAAACAATGCTCACAATCCTTATGTGATAAATCAGCTGAAAAATGGTGCGAAAGCACAACCACAAACACCTACGTATTATCACAACAAAGTGATGTACACCCCACAACAACTGGACGAAATCAACAACAGTGATTATGTCTGTATGTCAGGGAATGTCACACACACAACTCTTAGCACGAAACCTATACCAATTCAAACATCGTCAGCCAAAAATTACGATAGGTCAATAGCTACAGGCATTGCTCAGACTCCTACGAAAATATTACCACCTGCTGAAGTGAAGAAGCCGCCCCCACCACCTAAGGTCGAAAAACGACCGTCACCGATACCGAGTCCTACGCCTAGCAACTCGAGTACAGGTAGTGGGAAATTAAAGATGATGGGCAAAACTCTGCTACCATATAGCATCACACCGCCAAAGCCTAGGGGGCCCACAGAAGCAGAAAAGAAAATCGAGGAGATGACAAGACAGATTGAGGAGGAAATGGAGAAACATGAAGAGGAAGGAGAGTACTTTGGTAAGTTATTTTTTTGTACTTACACTGTTGGTCTTTTACTTTCTAAATTGTGTATTTAACTAGAATGTCCTCGTGTCAAAACATTTATTTATTTATTTATTAGTTTGAATATAGCATTGCTGTGATTTTTTTTGATTATTGTCTAGGGTAAAGTTAAATATTTATATCAATTATTGATTGTGTTTAATATTGTTGTGATGCTCCAATATTTATATATCATAGTTGTTAAATGACTATTCATTTTGAATTCACAAACGTTTTAAAGAATTGGCAATTTTTTTCAACAAAAATTTTGCTTTCAACAAAAATTAAAATTTTAGTCATTCTTAATTTGGATTTCTGCTTTTTGAAAATTTCTCATTTATGTTGTTATGAAGTTTTCATTATTTCTTTTAAGGGCTCTGTCACACGTGTGGAGACAAAGTCACAGGGGCAGGACAAGCGTGCCAGGCCATGGGCAACCTCTACCACACAAATTGTTTCATTTGTTGTTCCTGTGGAAGAGCCCTGCGCGGGAAGGCTTTTTATAATGTCCACGGAAGGGTGTACTGTGAAGAAGATTACCTAGTAAGCCCTAACACAAATGATGTATTTACCGTTTTGATTTTTTTCTAAGCATGCTATTTTAATTTTGTTTCGAACTAATCACTAATATGGTAGATTAGTATTTACCATAATGAAAGATAGATTATTGTAGACGTGATAATTTATTTATGTTTAAAATCAATTTTACTAACACTTTTATGAGAGCAAGTAATTATCTCTTTATGATTAGTTATGTTTGTAACAAAAATCAGTAATTCAGGCAAGTTAAATGATGATTTAGTTGTTATGAAATTTTTTTAGACTTGAGGGCTTTAAACTAAATTCTGTATATGCAGCAAAAGTTTTGAAAACCATACCAAATATCATAATAGATGTAAAAGTCCCTTATTGACATTGAACTCTTTCACAGTTTTGTAATTTTTTTAAATTACTGTTGACTTTTGTTTTCTATAGAAATTACACCATCCAAAGATTTTTTACATTTAATGTGTACATTGGAAAAGCTTTCTGAACAGATGTAGAATCTATACAATCGCACTCTCATTCAACAAAATTGTTTTATCTAACTCATTGTTATGTCCTTTGAAGTTTCCTTGGACTTCCGTCATTTTGAAATGGTTGATCTCACAATGTTTCAGTATCTTTGTGTTTGCTATCATCATCAAATTAAACAATTGATAAAAAGCTATTGAATTTCAAGGAAACTTTGAGGAACAAGTTACATTGTCTACTAGCTACAGACCATCATTGTTTTGTCTTTATATACTTTCGAAGTCCATTTATATAGATATTCTAAGGTCTAGATGTCAATATTACTTTTTGTTCTTCAATAATTCTTCTAAATTTGTTAATTCTCTCGTATTTATATGACAAAAGTCATCTTGCTATATTCACTATTACAATATTCTGGAATTGGAATTGTAAAATAACGTTCTTCATGTGTAACCCAATACAGAGTCAAATAGTTTGAAAAATAGCTTTCAGGGAAATACTATTTAAGAAGAGCAAACAAAGTTTCACAAACAATCTGCCATGCAATAAATGTTTTCTTATTGACTTCTAGTAGCTCATTCAGATTGATTGTGATCAAAATATATAACACCTCATCATTGCTGGAGCACTAACATTTGTATATAGTTTTAAAATTGTTTTATTTGAATTTATGCATCAGTCATGAATCAAAAAGGACCAAGGGTAGTGCCTTGTGGTACCCCAGTAATTACAATTTGATATTGTTTAAATAACATATGCTTTGCTTCTTATTTGGTGATCCACACTATTTAAAGTATCTAAAGTTTCTATTTATGAAATTTTTAAGTGTTAGGGTAGTTTCCAAACGCCTTATAATTTTTTTAATTGATTTAAAGATAATTTGTATATAACAAAGTATTCCACATGTTCTTCATGATTGCAATTGCAGTATTATCAATTATTGACATATATGCTCAAAGCAGAGGGCCCAAGATAGTTCCCTGTGGAATACCAATTATAACTGACGTGTGTATTCACTATTAGTGCCAATATTTTTGATTACCAGTTTTCTACCATTAATTTAATTCCATTGATGATGAAATATCTTGAAAACGTTTTATTTAATGTACATTTATCTCAATTCAATGTGGTTTTTGGTACAGAAATCAACAGTATAATTCACTAACAAGGGAGTTTTTGTGTAACTTTCAATTTTTGTTTAATACTTTATTACGTATTGTTCATAATGAGTACTTTTGAGTTCTGTTACAAGAACCATTTTCAGTTAATTTTCAGTTAGCTTAATTTAACTTGTACATTAATTTTCAAAATTCATTCTTTGATTCTTATTGCAGTAATCTCACTTTTTATTTCAGTACTCTGGCTTCCAACAAACGGCAGAAAAATGCGCCATTTGCGGCCACCTTATCATGGAAATGGTAATCAAAATCTTGTCAATTTTATTTTTTAAAGTTAACACATTCTTTTTTTAAGATTCTGCAAGCTATGGGAAAATCGTATCACCCCGGTTGTTTCAGGTGCTGTGTCTGTAACGAGTGCCTAGATGGCGTTCCCTTCACTGTAGACGTCAACAATAAAATATATTGTGTCAACGATTATCATCGGATGTTCGCGCCGAAGTGTGCTTCATGTGGAAAAGGTAATTTTCGTGATTAATTGGAAAAATTAAGATCAGATGTGTTCTTAGTCCCGCTTGTAAAATTTATACGTTCTTATGCTATTTAATTGAAATGGGTTTTTACTAGGCGATTGATGGGTTGCCTATCAAAATAGGACAAGTATTTCTATTGAAATCACTTTAATTTTTTAGTACTTGTTTGCGAGTATAGCCGTCAGCATAGGAACTCTCTAACGGCTAACTAATGCTCACTTCGAACAAACGATGTGTCTCTATCACACAAAAAAGCTAATCGAATTCACAAAACTCATGCATTCTATTGTAGCTTGTAACTTTTTTTGACATTTAGAAGTGCTAGACAAGGTTTGAATCATACAGCTTGTAGCCTGCAAAACACAAATATCGTGCCAAGGCTAGAGAGAGAGAGACAACAATGAGGGCAAGAGGCTATTTCAGTTGACTGGGAACTGCAACTACCAATCGAGTGAAATATTTCTATCCTTGCCACCATATTTGATATTTGTACGTTGCCTGCTACCTCTAGAAAGTGTATGCTCTATTGAATATATGACTCATCCGGCCATGACAATGACAGAACGTAGCATAGAACAGAAACAACGTGCATAGACACTAGTCATAGTGAGAATGAATCTGGTTAGAGCTATCAGATGAAATTTGATTTCGTCCACGAATTATCTCGTCTGGAGCAGTGAACCCTGTGACGAGTATATTCGTCATGAGCAGTGAATAGGTTAAATCAAAATATTAAAATTCTGTCAATATTTTTCTTCTATCATCGTCAAATATCAACCAAACAATTGCCAAACGTTAATTATTTTATTTTAGGTATAACTCCCGTAGAGGGTACCGAAGAAACCGTCCGAGTGGTGTCCATGGACAAAGATTTCCACGTCGATTGCTACGTTTGCGAAGAATGCGGCATGCAACTTACCGACGAGCCAGACAAAAGGTGTTACCCCTTAGAGGGGAGACTTCTGTGTAGGAGCTGTCACATTCAAAGATTGCAACACAAGCCGGGACAGATGCATCCAGTTACTGCCACATATCATTACAACCAATAGGTTAAGGAGAATTAGATTTTAGGGTTTACTAGCACAAAGACATCTTAAAAGGCCTATGTGTATAAATAGCTCTAAACAGATTACTTCATTGTTGTCTTCGACTTAATTCTAAATTGTCGTGAACTAAATAGTTCTTGAAATCAATTAAAATTCAAACATTTTTGTTTGCTATTGGTCATATCCATAATAGAATAAGAGTTTAAACAAACAACGATATCTAAACAAAAGATGAACGGCAGCTATTTACTTTTAGAAATTCGAGCAGTCATTTACACACACTTAAGTTATGTTTGTAGATTATTTATAAAATTGATTTTGACAGCTGACACCATGCTCCTGATTGTGATAGTTTTGACAGTTTTTTTAAATTCATATTTATACTACTAACAATATTCGAATTTAGAACCAAACAAGTCAGCATAGAAAAATTTTACTTAAAATATTTCATAATAAATTTTATCAAGAAAGTTTGAACCCATTTCCGCGAGGTATGAAGATAAAAGTGATATTAAGTTTGTCATGAGTAGGGGCAAATCAAGAGCTTTTCCTAAGTTTATCTGAGTATCTGATATGGGGCTTCATGACATTCAATCTGTGGTTTAAACCCATAGAAGTTACTTTGTTTCCATTAACATGTCTTTGTCATTTATACTTGATAAGTGTTTTGTTTCTCCACTTAAACTACTTTTTTTGTCCATTATTTCCACCATTTTCATCTAGTCATACTCTTCATAAGTATATTGTGATGTGACTAATTTGTCTTTGAAAACCCTGTTTTCTATTGTACTTTTTCTTTGGTGCTTCAAAACGACTCTTGGCTCAATCAGAAAGAAATATATATCGCCACCATGGTCTGTTTTATATATTCTCATTAGCAAACTTAAAATCCAGGCTCTTGAAGTACTTAGTTTTCTATTGATATAGCTGATCCGTGATGTAAATACAAGTACATGATACTAAACACAAAAAAACTTCGAGATTTACACTGATTTATTTTGATCACTGACATGTTTTTGTATTTTTACATTTTGTTTACTTTTGTCAAACAATTCCTGTTTACCTTTGGATTAATGTTGGTTCCTCAGGGGATTTCCATGGTTCTCAAGTTTTTCCTCTAATTGAAAGCATGGACTTTTTAAAATCACATTTTTTATATTATAGACCATGTATCAATTTTTGTTGGTTCTTTCCTATTTTTTAGGAGTTCTAATTGTTAGTCTGCACTCTTGGATGATTTTTATTTGTCAGTTTCCTATTTTATTAAAAACTTGTTGCATTCATTTTTGATCTGTAACTGCTTCCTTTGTTTTTGTGGAAAACTGTTATTATAAAATTATAGTTATTTTTAAATTATGGACAAGAAAATAATATTTTACAACTCCATAATGATTTCTAGCAATTTCAAAATCCAATAGAATGAAACAATAATGTCAATTACTGAATGAGAATACACATATTTTTGTGAGTAAAAGCAATTATATTTCAAACAAGGACTTCAAAATCAAAAATTGATTCATGTTCTGTCTGTCTGATAAGACAGTTAATAAATTAATCTATCTGTAAAAATGCTGTTATGCACAAATGAACAAAATGATTTAAATCTGTTGAGCTTTTCCTGTAATATTATTATATCATGTTGTTTTGCATAAAAGTTTTAAAGAAAATCTTACTTTTCTGTGTGTCTGTTAACTGAGTATATTACATTCCGTAATGTTTTTTGGAATAGCTTTATTGAAATTATATAAATTGTTAGACTTTGATATTCATATACATTTGAAAAATTAGAGTGATATATTGGAAATTCCAAATTTTTTAGGCCATATAAATTTATAGACTGTTGTGTTGGTATTAAACATTTTTTTATTATGTAATTAATACCAATTTGCTGTAATCGTGACATCAATGTAAGACAAAAACACTGCTGTACATGTTAGTGTTTGTATGATGATGGGCTTAATTATTATAACATGTAGTCATTAAATGTTTGAAATATATACAACTGAAATAAATTTGACTAATATTTATTCCTAAAGTTACTGATCCACAAATTCGGCAATAATTTCCAAGACCGAACTTTCAAACTTGGATGGAAAACATCATAATTTACACTTTGTAATTTTTCTAAATACATATAAACCGGAACTGCTGGTAGCAATGCTCCTTTGACCTTCTCTGGTACATCTTTTTCCAAACTTCTTGCTTTGGTAAGATGTTGATAAGCTCTAGAAGCTATTTGGTAGATGCACTCATTTATTTGTTCACTGGGCTTGCCTCGAAGAACCTCTTCTTGGCTTACTCTGTTTTTAACTAAAATGTCTTGTGGTATAGGCAAAAAATTGATTCTTCTGGCATGAGGTGTACTCCTAAAAATATATTGCTTTTGTCAAAAAAAGTGTGGAGAAATTAAATAGAAAATTATAAAGTTGAAAGAAGTTAGTTAATACTCAGTTCAATAATGTTTATTTATCAGGGTACGTACAGATACAAAATTTTCTGTTTTAGACGCAAGTTCCTCCTATTTTTACAGTAAGTTAGAAAGGTTTTCACAAAGTAATTGATGCATTTTCTCTAAATCAAATAGTCCTTACTATTTACTCTCATAAATGTTACCTTATTTGTTGAACTAGACCTTGCGCTTTCCCTAAATGAGAAGCAGCATGATCAGCATTGATATCCTTAACACCACATCCTTCCATAATTAAATACAACACATTTGATACACTTTTTTCAGCATATTTTTCCATTTCATCAAGGCTACCAAATGACTGTACATTATAATGATCTCTTCTTGATGAAATAATGTTTTTAAAATATCTTTTTGACAGTTTTGTTGCAGCATTTGCCTGCAAACATCTAAAGGTAATTATTATTAGAAAATTCTAAATTAAATTTCATTTAAACACTACCTTGTATACTTCCATTGCAACAGGATGTTTTGGTATGTCAATAAGATCTTTTGACAAGCATTTTTCTAATGTGTCTTCCCAAAATTGGTATCGCATTAAAGCTGTATGTTGTTGCGAAACCTGTTCAGGTATTCTCGCTATCTCAATATTGAAACTACGAATAGCAAAAGCAGTAGATCTTGCAGCATTTTTAAGTAGCAGTGTGCAGGCAAAATTTTCATAATCGTAAGTCCTAAAAGAATACTTTTTAATATCTGAAATTCCACACGTGAATAGACTAATACTATTAATATCCTTGGCGCAAGTTTATTTCTTTAAATTTCATTGATTAGCACTTACTTTACCAAGTCTAGACAATAACCGGAAGATGTGCTGTTATTGCGAATTTGTAGAATGTTTCGATAGTTCAAGATATTAGATATGCTGTAGAAGACTCCATTTACATTTTTTAAAGACATATTCACCTAAAATAATTCAATACAATAACATTTCCAGAATATAAAATTTTCTATATACGTTGGAACATATCCAGAGAGTAACTCCACAGATCATACAATAAAGACTGCTTAATGAACCACTTTTTATTTAGAGCATATACTTCTGGAGACAGCCTGCAATGCGCAAATATCGTGCTAAAACTAGAAAGAGAGGCCAATAGAAAGGGTAAAAGGCTATTTCACTAGATTGGGAACTGCATCCAATGAGCTCATTGGCTGCACCTACCAATCGGGTAAAGTAGTCTCTTGCTCTCTCCATTGCTCTCTCTTTCTATCCTTGGCACGAATTTGTGTAATGCAGGCTACCTCCAGAAGGTGTATACTCTAAGTATATAATGTAGGTATACCTCCGAAGTACAAGCTTTATGACTTTTATCTTGGAGATTAAGTATATGCTCTAAGGTTTATATATTTTTAAATATAGAAATAAAATTTTGGAATATATAGAAAATAAATAAAGAAGTAATGCCAAACAAATAAAATACTGCAAGTTTATCCACTAGTGATAGTGTTCACGTATTAAGCGAAATGTGCTGCCACTCGCCACTTGGTTTATAAAAGCACTTGTTCGCCTAAACATTTTTGCTATTTATATGGTACTAAAATATTTCGTTGTTACATAATTTATTAATTTCCAACCTATAGTAATTTAAACGATTATTTGCACACAATAATTTTTTTCAGATCAACCGTTACGTGTCGCCACCGACTTCTTAACAGATTGAATATTCTTCTTATACCTCTCTATGTCGGTACTCATGATGTTTTTATTTTGAGGTTAGGACCAAAAGTTGAGGTTAAAAATAAAAAAAACTGTTGAATGTAAAGTTTTAATTCCACTAATTTGTAAGATATGGATGATTCTGAAATACTTGAGGACACAGAAGACATAGAAATAATTTACTCTGACGGTGAAGATGGCGACGGACAAATCGAAGAAATTCTGGAAGAAATAGAAATCAACGATGATGACCAAGACGTTGAGACAGAAATTGTGGATCTCTCAAGCTTGACTTTTAACAGGCACACGAAGTCAGTATTTTGCTCAGACTTAAGTAAAGACGATCAAGCAGCAATAACGGGGGGCGCAGATGACATGGCATACGTGTGGAACACAGGAACCGGGGATGTTCTGTTTGAGTGTACCGGTCACAAAGACTCCGTCACGGAAGTCTGTTTTAATCACGACAGCAGTTACGTCGCTACTGGTGACATATCTGGCATGATACAAGTTTGGAGTATGAAGGAATACAAGTTAATATGGTGCTTCGAAGATGATGATATGGAATCACTGTTCTGGCATCCATTGGCTAATGTTCTTTTTTGTTGTTCTCATTCTGGTGACATATACATGTGGCAGATTCCTCAAGGTAATTGTAAAGTGTTTAGTTCACCAAGTGGTGCACCTGCAATGTCTGCTAAGATCTTACCGAGTGGGAAGGAATTACTGGCTGGGTATCAAGACGGACAACTTCGTCTGTGGAATTTAAAAGACACTAGTGTTGTTTGGAGTAATAATCAAATGAAGAGTATATATAGTTTAAATATAAATAATGAGGGTACTCTAGCTGTGGTGGCACCTGAAGGAAAGATTGTGAAAGTCTCAGATGGTAAAATCATTGCTGAAATCCTACCTGATGGTGAAACTGAAATAGAAACAGCTTTATTTCACAGTGATTTAGGTATAATTGTCACAGGTTCAGTGTCTGGACAGTTATGTGTCTGGGAGACTGGTAAATATGTCTTGAGGCATCAGGCCAGGATTGAAGCAGCAGTAACATCACTTAAATGGGGACCAAACGGGAAAATTTTTGTAGGAGCCACTGATGGAGCAGTGTATGTTTGTGATGTAAAAACCTGCAGCCTTATTGAAACTCTCACAGGTCACAAGGAAGATATTCTTAGTATGTCAGTTTTCAAGAATGGTCTCAAAGTTCTGAGCACTTCAGATGATTTTACTGCTAAGATTTTTAATGTTAAATCTGTTTAAGAATAAAAATTTGTATATGCATTTTTTACCTTTTTGAATGTTCTTTACCTGTCTTTAATATTGTATTTTATTATATGTGATATTGACTCAACTTTTTGAAATATTTGCATATTATTGTTAAATCTGTTAAATATATATCATAGAAATTATGATGGAAACATTTAATTGTGTATGCTTATGAATAAAGCATTTTTCTTCTCTATTACAGTTATTATTTATCAGGAGATTAATAATTTATTTTATGATCC
Organism: Octodonta nipae; assembly: GCA_034190945.1. Classification (NCBI taxonomy): domain Eukaryota; kingdom Metazoa; phylum Arthropoda; class Insecta; order Coleoptera; family Chrysomelidae; genus Octodonta; species Octodonta nipae. The sequence goes on from CM067218.1 coordinate 157,687,866, forward strand.
CTTAATGTTTGTCAAAATATTACATATTATATTATAAAATGCCAAAATAAAGCTGATATGTTTATTAAAAAGAATATCCTATATTGGAACTAAGCAAACAACTATTGTCTTGCTTTGGATACAAAATGTTTACCTTATATAGTTTTTTTTTATCTTGGGAAAGATGAATTTAGATCTCAAAAACAAACAACAATAATTGTTAAACATTTATTAAACAAAATAAAATAATTTATGAGTTAAAAACAATAAAAGTTTCGACAATAAAATAATTTCACAACCTTTTAACAAAAATTTATTTAACAAAATTCATTTCAAGTTTAAATAGTGACACTGACCCAACACCAATATTATGATTGCAGTCACAGTGGCAAAAAAGCACAACTTCTTACCAGTTATTGGTACGTGGAACAGTCTAGCGTTTATTTTCAAACTTGAGGTATACAGCAAGAGTGAATCCAATTCTAGAGTGGGTGTATCCAAATGAACATATGGGCGTGCTCTAGCCTCCTGGCCAACTGTTTTTAAGATGTCACAGACATTCGACAATTTGGACGCCTGAAAAAAAAACAGTAAATATTGCAATAAATTTCTTGGGTTATTAATTTAACACAGATATTGATGTTCACTTATGATGACTTTATTTACACCAAAATAAATCCACTATTTATTTACTACAGCTGATTTCTGTCGATACAATTCACACGGTATATATACTACTTAAACAAGTACAACCGCCATTTTATAATCAATTTAGAAAAGACTCGAATGCCAGCATTATTCGTTTGTTGAAGGAGCGTTCCTCAAGAAATTTCTCGAGGTCAATGTTTTTTGTGCCCATCGAAACTTCAGGAGAGTCCCCTTATTTATTACCTCAGCCGGTGGTAGGTATGTTTATGTTTTGTTTTTGTCGGAATTATTAATTTAGAAGGTTCGTTAATTTTTCCATTGGCGGTATAAAAATGAATTTTATAACAATATTTTTTATTTACATTTTTAAGGAGAACAATTGAAATAGTTAAGTAATTTTGATAAACCATTAACATTTGTGTAGTTTTAATAACTTCTGTATTACATTTATCATCATGAATAAAAATATTGTAGAGTCGTTTTTCGACTTTGAATAGATTTTTATCTTTGCTAGGCCTCAGTATTATTAACCAAAATATCTTTAATGAATCTTAATATAACAGTACTTAGAATAACTTATTTATTACTGAATGCAGGACATTTTATGTTGTAATTTCTTGTAATTTGGTGGAATATGTTAATAATATTATGTTAGAACCCTTTTTCTTAAATTAAAATTTTAGCTTTGAATTTATTACTATACTTATTTTTATGTTTTTTTGGGCAATAACACCACAATCGAAATAAAACGACGTATATATTGATGGAAAACCAAACGTTTCAAAGTCTATTCTGACATCGTTGTCAATAAATATAAAGCCATTGACAACGAAGTCAGAATAGACTTTGAAACGTTTGGTTTTCCATCAATATACGTCGTTTTATTTCTATTGTGGTGTTATTGCCCAAAGAACATAAAAATAATCAAGAATATGCCACAAACAACGTTTAGAAGACAATTACTATACTTCTTTCAAAAGATTTGAAAATAGGATTGCCAAAAAATGCAATAACTTTTCCATCAATTGTTTTCGCAAAATGCAAATATAAAATAAAGTATACTTACTTGAACGAATGGAGCTGCAGATATTATAATCCACAAAACTACGTTAAAAATGCTCAGACCGACTATGGGCAAAGTTTCACAATCTATTTTATCGAAGTGGAAGATCCACAATATTCCAGAAATCGTGTATGATATGTTCACCAAAGTAAGTAGACAAACTGACGGTGCTATCCTATCATTGAAGTAGGTTAGTAATTTTTTGAAGTCTTCCATTTCCTAGGAAATAAATAAAAACAATATTAAAAATGGATTGCATTGAAACTGAAAAATAAACGCTGGTTTGACAATAAAAAAATTCGTCATGTATAGGCTTTAGATTTTTCATTGGCAAAATTGGTATTCATCCCGGTCTAGATTTCTTTTGAACAAATTGTCCACAAAAGACTTGAGACAAATACTTCTAGAGAAATATATTTTGATTTATAACATTTGTCTTTTACTTATACAGACTAGATTGACCAAGAAACAAAATCGGCAGTCAGCCTTAGAGCGTATAATTACTTTCAAAAGTTTATTAACATTGCATACAAAATTTTTCAAAGTTTTTAACTGATCTGTTGAGAAAGATAAATTGTTTTGTTCCTTACTCGTATCCATTCCAAAGGCTGTATTGTATGACTCAGCAACTTCTCTCTCAGAAACATCACAAATGAAGTTAAAAGTTGAGCTTGCAGACAATAATTTGATATGATTGTAGCTTGTACTATGTCGTGCCAAAGAGTGCAGATCACCAACAACAATTTCATAATAGAAACAATCCAAACGGCGCTGCAATATAAAACAATATAAAATATTAAAATCTATTATTTCGGTTCTTTTACAGTAAAGAACTTGCTACTAATAAAGTTGTTCTTGTGTTTCCAAAATTTTAGGCTCTTATTCATGTTCGCATTTTAGTCTTAGGGTAAAAAACAGCTTTTCCAATCTAGTATATTCACTGGATACATTCTTTTCAGTTATTCCTGAATTTTTATTCTTCCTTATACTCATCTGTTCCTATATTTCTTTCTTAGTTATTCCTTCTCTATACAATATTTCCTTTTTTAAGAAATATACTAATTCTTATGTGCTTGGATTCTATTTTATTTCAGTTTTATATTCATGTGGCGTGTCCATATAAATGGGCTGGCAATGCTATCGGTTTTAACTGATATTTTCTTGAAGGCAAGATCTTAATTATGCGTCGTGACATTTTTGTACGACTGCTAGTACTAAATATTTTCTTTTCAGCCATATTGGGTCCAGTTCTGGAAAGAAGCCTACCTCCAGTTTTTGGCGGTTTTGACCTTTGCTCATCCATGCTGTAGTCGCTGCTCTCTTAAGATCCTCGGCTTATCCCGAGGATGAACACCTCAGCATCCAGAAAATAACTTTGCGATACTATCTAAATATTGATTGTAATACTTACCAATTTTGCGACCATTTAAAACGGATCTCCCCATCTGCCATCATGTATATGACAAGAATGAATGATAACAACATCCATACAATGCTGAATATAACAAAAAGCCAAAGAACCCTGACGATTTTCTTTTGTACAGAAAAACCGTTTGATAAATATTTTGTGATTAGGAACACCTGAAATGTTAATAAAGAAAGTAGACAAAATCCAGGAAAACCACATATACCTTTTAACTAATAAGTAATTTGTTAAAAAAATTATATACAATAAATGTTACAAAATGTTGTCATTAAGTCTTCCGAATTAGACCTGAATAAATTTAGAAGACTCTGTAGGTGACTTACCCTTTCCATAAGAATGGGAATTTGCTCATCATCTGAAGTCCTGGTGACAATAATCGCGTGTAAATATCCGCTCAAATGCAACATACTGGGTATCAGAAAACTAAAAACAAAAGATCCATCACAGGTCTGTTGATAAATCGTATCCAGTCGTTGTTCTGTAAGAATGTTTCCATCTTTCCTTACGTAACAGAATCCTCTGTCCCTCCTAAAACAAGCCATGTACTGAAAGATGTACCCTAGGAGTAAAAGAACCACCACGAAACAGGTGTACAGGTGTGCCAACAACTTCAAACAATGCCATGACTCTTGCTGTTCGCATATCCAAGGCCGAAGCCCGACGAAACTCAGAAATCTCAAGTAAGGGTTCAGGATTTTGTTTTTGCAGTATTCAAGAACTGTGGTGACGCTTAGGTGGGTTGAGGCTTCTGGAATTTCGATTTCGTGGTCATTATTATCCTATAAACAAAATTTAAGCGTTTAAAAACTGCAATAGGTATAAGGATTTGGGAAATATGTAAACATTTGGTTTTTATATGCGACACCATTTATATACAAGAAATTTTTCCCTATGCAAAACCAGAATGTTGAGAGAGCATGGAGTTTGAGCAGCCATCAGAAGTTTACCGAAAAATTTCAGTTCATTCACATTTGGGCTCTCGAGATATGTCATCTCCAAATAAGGTATTTTTGTTATTTATACATCTATGTGTGTTTGCTCAGAAGGTTTTAATCCTTAAACTGATTTCACTTAAATGTTGCAGGTCAGTAAAGTAGCCCAAAATAAGAAATTCCTGTGAAAAAATGCAAGTCATGAGCCGTATAAAGAAGTTCTTGGCCTCCAAAACTAGAAACAACACTGAGAAAAAAAAATGAAATTTGGCAACTCAGGAAAAAAAATTATCATAGAGAGGGCAAATCAAATTTTTTTTTGGCCCAGTGGGAGGCACTTCGGCAAATTTATGGGTAACGGCACATTTTGCATGTATTGCCCCCTCCCCCCCCGCACACTCATATATATATATATATATATATATATATAGAACAGTTGTTTACTGAAGTAGAAAAATTATAATTCAGGGTACACCCATATATATAGAACCGTTGGTTTACTAGTAGAAAACATAATTCAGGCAAAAAAATATGTGAACTATTTCATTATTGAGATTCAGTGAGAATAAGTTGTTTAGGAGAGGTATATAGAATCACTTAAATTTAAACTTCTATAACTAAAATGAAATGTATCACAAGTTGGAACAAGTGCATGGAACTATTGAATTTAATTTTAAAAAATTACTAAATCATAGTTTTTATATTGAATCAATTTTAGAAAATTCTGGGATCAATTTTAAATAATTATCAAAATCTTATTTTTAATTAGTTTTTTTTTTGGAGCTCGAAAAAAGTTTTAGAATACAAAACTTTGTGTTTACAAATTTGAATCTGTTTTATTGTCAGGATACAACAAGATATGTTTATTCAAAAATTCTTAGGCTGCTAGGCATAAACCAAGAAAACCTACTTTATATATTGATTAACCATCTATAACTTTTGCATTTCTTAGAATATGCTAATGTGTATACTTTTCGACTTATAAGCAGTCGTAAAAATTCATGCAGATAAACAAAAGGTAAACTTCTCTACACACAAATATAAATAAATGCTTTAATAACTAGGACTTACAAGATTAGTTGAAGTATTGCAATTTCGTCTAGAATTTGAATTATATTTTTCCATCAGTACATTCTTGTTACGAAATTCAATTCCTGAAAGGTAAATATCATCCATTTTGGCACACGCACATTTTCAAAAAAAAATCCAACTCACCTGTCGAAAAAACAACACCGCAAAAACATTAAGAACAAAGAAATAAATTATAGAATTGTTCTCAATTCGATGTTGGATGGTAAAGAGCTCGGCAGGCATCCTATCGTTTTTTTTTCGAGACAAAAGATAACCTTTTACTTTATTGTTAAGTTATTAAATGAGTTCATGGCAAGAAAACACATCAATTATTGACACATTTTTTAGTAAACAATTATTTTATGTGGTAATTTCGGTGGTCTAATGAATTTTTTGGTGTTTGTCTAAATTAGATTCGGTTATTGACCTTAGAATATATGTAAACACATATTTCTTGATATCTGAATAGTAATATTTATTTTCCAACGCCATTTGATTGTATTTTTACACTCTAGTTTGGTATCTAGTGGTAGTTTTCTTTGACCATATGGGCAGGGGCATATATTCACTGTTTTAATGGGGGGCGCAAGAACATTTGAATTAAATTTTTATTTAGCTGTAAGGAAAATACAATGGTGTGCAGGAATTAAAATCTAATTTGTCTTCAACATTTTTGCCCCCCCCCTGTAAATAATTAATACGCCTCTGAATTTTACTGAAAAATAAGAAGAAACTTCTATTATTAATTTTGGAAGGCAAATTATAGAATTATGACGAAAAAAAATATATTTTTTCACATATTTTTAAAATAAATTATTTTAAAAATATTAACAAAAACATAAAAATTTGTACCCATTCCCCCTACCTTATCTCCGAAAATATAAGCCGTAAAATTTTGAAAAAATAGGGATATAGGATCTCAACTGAGCTATGCTGGAAAAATAAGGAGAAACCCCTAATATTAATTTTAGGGGGCAAATTACAGCATTAAATGGAAAACATAAAATTAAAATTATTTCTAAGGCATAATGTAATATACTAAATCAAAGGGCTCATTACGATGAATAATTTTTTTCATATTTTTTAAATAAATATTTTAAAATATATTAACAAAAATATTTTAAAAAATTACCCATTCCACTTTCCTCATTAGTAGTGCTGAACTGACAGTCGATATTGACAAGTTTTTGTGATAAAATGGAATATTCTAACGAAGAAAAACTGAATATGGTGGAATGTTATATCATATTTTTATGTTTCTTTGGGGAATAACACCACATAGAAATAAATATAAAGCCATTGACAACGAAGTCAGAATAGACTTTGAAACGTTTGGTATTCCTGCAATATACGTAGTTTTATTTCTATGTGGTGTTATTCCCCAAAGAAACATAAAAATAATCAAGAACATGCCACAATCAACGTTTAGAAGACAGTTATATCATATGCCATAAAAATTCAGTTTGTGCAGCTGAAGAATACTTTCATAGATATTTTAATCGTTGTCAACCTGCTCTATGTACATTTAAGAGGCTTTACGATAGTTTACTCAGATATGGATCTTTTACTAAACCACCAAAGGAACGTAATCAAATTAACGAAGCAACACAAATAAATGTTTTGGCAATGGTAAATCAAAATCCATCTACATCAACTCGTGAGATTGCGCCAGAAGCTGGCACATCTCAACAAACTGTTGTTAAGGTACTGAAAGCGCACAAATTCCACAAGTAAAAACTTTCAGTTTCTCAAACTTTGGTGGTGACGAACATCGACGTATTTTGTTTGGTACATTGTTTAGAGACATGTGCCTTGACAATCCACATTTGCCATTAAAGGTGTTATGGTCAGATGAAACTAGATTTACTAACTGTGGTATGTTCAATAAACACAATGAGCATATCTGGGCTAAAGAAAACCCTTTCCATGTAGAACAAAGACGACCCATCATAAAATTTGGTTTTAATGTTTGGTGTGGTATCATAGGGTCTACTATTCTGGGGTCTTTTATCTATGACGAATCACTTACTGGAGAGCGCTACTTGCATTTCTTGCAATACACTTTTCAAGTCATGTTGCATAATTTGAATTTGAGAACTCGTTTAGAAATTGAGTGGTTCCAACATAATGGAGCACCTGCTCATAACTCGTTATTAGCAAGACAACACCTAGATAATATCTATCCAAACTCTTGGATAGGAAGAAATGGCCCACGCGAATGGCTACCCCGGTCTCCCGATTTGGCAGTTATAGACTCTATTTATGGGGAGCGCTAATAAACAAAGTAGGTATACAAAAGAAAGTATGAGACAGTTGGTATTACAAGCAATTGAAGAAATTGATAGGCGGCCTGTGAGGGAAGCGGTAATGTCAATCTTAAAAAGATGCAATTTTTGTCTAAATAACAATGGTGGACTTTTCGAACATAAATTGTAACCATTATTATGTATTTTAATTTCTTAAGTTTTTAGTAAGTACCTACTTATTTAGTTTTTTGGTCATATCTGTTATACCTAATAAAAAAATCGTTCAATGATCTTTGGAACAGTTATTAATAAATCAATTTATTTCATGGCTAATTACGTTAAAAGTGAAAATAAGAGAGAAAAGCATCCATAACTCCGTTATTTTTATAAGTATCGAGTATTATATCCTTGAAAAGCTCTAAAAATACCCGATTTTTTGAGGTCATAGCCAACTATGGTTTCGATTCAAAAAAAGATAAGTTTGTGTCATATCTCGAAAACGAGAACTGGCACGCAAACGAGGACATGACAATCATATTCGTGATCCAATTCCCTTCAATTTTGATATTTACACTTTTTTATAAAATCAAAAACAAAGGAGCCAGAGGGATTTGACTAAATCGACAGAATTTCGTTTTTTCAAAATATCTAGTAAGCCATGACTTTTTACAAAAATCCGAGTGTCATTAAATTGGGCAAGTAAAACTGCAAATCTTTCCCAATTTAACCATTGTTCTATCTCCGCTAGTTTCCGAGATCCCCACTGATCATAAAAAAAATCACCCTGTATATAGGGTGCAGTTAAGTTAGAATAGTATCGAAAATTTTGTTATTAATAATATTTACAAAATAATAATTTAGTCTCTGTATAAAAAAAATGCAGTCTTGAAACCTAAAATAAAATCAACATGTTACTTTTATCAATAAGTGCATACGAGGTTTGTCAAAAAGATGCATTTTCCTTAATAGGATCTGCCATTTCTTTTAAATCTAAATATCGAAACTGAATTAACATGTTCAAAGGTGCCTATTTTAAGACATACTGCTAGAACAGTCTAGAGGAAGGAACAAACATCACAGTACAGACGTACATATATTTATAACGTTAAACTGTACTTCGGGTCTTATGCACATGTTCGAAAATGCTCCAATTGGCTCTTCTGTTGTTACTAATGTTCTCTCCGTTTGATTCTTGGCAACGCTTGCGCAAAACGGTGTAGGTACAGTAACAGGGTATAATCTGCTGTCTCTCTTAGTTGGTGACCCTTCCGCATACGGACGATAGCAGTATATCAGTATTAAGTATAAGGCTATACATTTTTTTTACTATTAAATCAACAGTAAATTATTATAAGAGGGACATGGGGATAAAAAAAACAAAGTATCAATGTGGAACAGTATTTAATTAGCATTAACATTTTTCTAAAAATTTACCGAAATGTTTACTATCTAAATAAAAAAAGCTATATATACATAATAAATAATCGGCAACTTATTATGCAAATGTAAATATGTCGAAAATAATATATTTCAATAATCATTCCCAGCTAGACTGAAAATGCAACGAATACAAGTTACTCCTCCATGTTTATTGGATCTTTTTGAAAACCGGACTTTTGGTAGCCAGCAATTGCTTCAGACTAAATGACGACATACCGAGTCCTAATCCAGCCAAAACAAATGCAGACCGTGGTACTAGTTTGTCCGTGTTGAATCGCCTGGGTGCATTCTGTAAATATTAAAAAATATATATAATCAAAAGTAACATACACACGGATCTCTTATATTCTTATGTGCTTTTGTCTAGTGATGTCAAATATGATTAACTTTCAGTAATTGGTAGTTATTCATTACCTTACAAGATCTTTGTATCGCCTACTAAGTACGATTACCCGATTCACTCTAATTTTACATCAAAATATTAATTGTAGTTATTTTTATGTTTTTTGGGGCAATAACACCACAATCGACATAAAACGACGTATATTAGTGGAAAACCAAACGTTTCAAAGTCTATTCTTTCCTAGACAGAAGTTTATAGAAAACCAATTCATACAAACAGATACCTAAATTTCAATTAAAATCATCCGAATATAGTAAAGAAAGGTTCTAAGTCATTATATGATAGAGCAAAGACCAACTGTTCTGATGATAATAAATTCAACAAAGAAAAAATAATTTTAAAAAATGTTCTCACTGGAAACACAAAATTTATCAACAGAGTTAAACAGACTTGAACAAAAAACAAAGCTTCCGAATCAACCCAGAATTTCTCTTATTAACACTACTACTACTCAGGACAACTACATTACAGTTACCATATATACAGGGCCTGTCAGAAAGATTGAAAAGAGTGGGCAACAGATTTAATGTTAAAACAACATTCCAGACAAGAAATACACTGCAATCTCTAATATGGAAAACAAAACCAAACAACAAAACCCAGAACTCAAAAAACTGCATATACAAGATTCCTTGCAAATGCAATAAATTTTATATTGGAGAAACATCGAGACCATTAAACGTACGAATAAATGAACACAAGAATTACATAAAGAAACGACAATTTGAAAAATCGAAAATTTGTGAACATGCTTGGAACCTAGGCCATAAAATACAATTTGACAATTCAACTATACTTCACAAAGAACAATATAACATGAAACGAAAAATAAAAGAATCTGCCTTAATTCTTTGAATGAAGACGATTGTATTGCTTCTACTTCTGTAGAATTTAATCGTATCTGGTTACCGACAATGAAGGAAGAAATTATTAATGGTAACCTACATTTGAACAACCCAGTATCGAGATAGTTCATAAGGTTTTTCCTAGGTTTTCCCTTATGACGTTAATGGGATCACTGAAACAATAGAATTCTTTGATCGCATTTTTGGCGAATGCGCTATCTTATAACAAAGTCGTACCTAGGAACGCCACTTATAAATTCTAAAGACAACTCTTTCAAATTCTTGTAATTTGAAAGCTGGTTAACTATAATTCATGATCTGTAGAATTTTTGTGCTACCTGTATATCTAAAAACAACAAATTTTCTAATGTCAATTAAATGTCATAAGTCAAATTTTCATTTTGCAATTTAAATCAATAAATATAAAGTCATTTACAACGAAGTCAGAATAGACTTTGAAACGTTTGGTTTTCCATCAATATACGTAGTTTTATTTCGATTGTGGTGTTATTGCCCAAAAAAATATAACAATAATCAAGAATATGCCACAAACAACGTTTAGAAGACAATTAATTTTAGTGTTTTTTTGATTAAATTTTTATTACACTATCTTTTCGAGATCTTTCAATCCATTGAATGCAAGGCAATATATTGTTTCTAGTCGAGAAAAGTCATCAGTTGCGCCTTTCTTGAGACGATTGAAAACTCCAATATTACGTGTTTAGTAAATTTAATATCTTATCGTGAAATAAAAAAGTAGTATCTCTATTGAAATTGAACCGCAAGATCAATATTTAACGGTTCCCGAAAGTCCATTTAAACACGTTTTATCTAGTGTTATGCATACGAATTTTAATCAAATATTATGTTTACTAACATCTTCAAACTGTAGTTGAAAGTCCCTTCGATATGCGACGCAGATAGGAAATATTATCACGTGTAAAAGTCTAATAATAATCGCATCAACAACACTGTCATTTTTTTGGATCGTGCCAGACGTTTGACTTTCCGGATGAGTATTTATATTACAAATTTTATAGTCAGTTTTATCTTAAAATATTATTTTAAACATGGTATTATGGTATTATCAAACAATAGTAGAAACGCCTTGACATAAAAAATGCTAATTTATTGTGGAAAATTAGTTCGTCATTGCATAAAAAAACTCGTTTTATTTCGTTTACATTTACATTGTAATGTTCATTCATTCTGAGAGTAACTTCAATATTTCATATATCATTAACAAAATTTTAGTATGGTATTTGTAAAATCCATTAAAAACATTTTAGTTATTCAACTTCTTTTAAGTGTTGTTATTATATGACTGATACGTATTACTTTACTGCTGAATTTAACTTTTCTAGTATCATTATTTAATGTTTTAAAATAAAATAGTTTACACGTCTGGAATTTAAGTTCATCCCAAGAAAGGAGGGTTGATCAATGTGGTCCATCAGGTAGTATCCTTGCTCCATCGAGTACCGCCTACTGGGAAAGTGGGGTTATGATTGATGAAAACCAAAATTGAATGAAAACTTAAGTTACATAAAGGTTTCAAAATAAAACGAAAATAATACATGTCATCTAGAAAGTAAAATCCCTGAACTGGCAATGGGTAAGGCAGTTGACAAGACAAGATAATGGACAACAAAAAGTATTTATTTACACAGTTAGAACAACCACGGAAATGCCCTAATATATGATGGTACTACGACAGAAAAAATCTGACACCACTTCGTTCCACGAAGCAAGAACATAAATGCATGAAAATAAATGACAAACATAAAGGATTAAACCAAAACTGAGTTTTGATTTACTCCTTGATGTGAAAAAAGAAAGATGTAGTGTTAGGGTACAAAATTTTGTGTTTACAACTTGTTTTTGTAGTATTTGTGCATAACTATATGAAACAAACATTATAACTCTTGAGGTTTCATTTAAAGTAGGTGAAACACTCCATTAACCATATGAGAAAAACAAAGTAGCTTTGTTATATATGGTATTTTCATTTATTACATATTTTTCAAACCCCAATTGTTTCCCAATTATGTTAAAAATTTGTGAAAGGTTACTGTTTGCAAATTTTTGTACACAACAGATAATAATAAAAATGTAAAAAAAATAATGAGTGTTGTTAAATCAAAACTAAACCAATTGCCTGACTAGTTCTTTTAGATGTTTAATTGATTTCATAGATATAATATAACTCAAATGTTTGTTTTATTGATATTCGAATCAGCCATAATCATACCGTCGATTTACAAAGTTTATATTCACGCCGTTGTTTTGAAAAGTGTGATTTTAAACAATCGGTAGTAAGAATTTTTGCCAAAAATGAATGAATTCTTTTAAACCTAAACATATTAGGGCTATATGAACAGTAACTATGAAAACCAGCACTATTATATAACAAGAAAAATTTACTGAATTTATGACAACTTCTAGTAATCTAACTGTTATTAAACACTGTGTTTACTCTTAACATTTTTACATTCGAAGAAACAGACCTTCATAACAAACATAAACTGGAAGTTTTTCCAATTTTTTACAAATAATAACAATTGATTATAAAAACCCATTACGAGTAATATCTAACAAACATTATTAGATGACTCACAGAGTTCAAACAAAGAGTTTTTGGTAGTTGGGTTAAACCACATACAGCTATTGACTACATTATTTTTAGACAGTTATCAAAGTTATGCAAACAATTTTATACTTGACATTATTCCCATCTGGACAAAGTATGTTTAAATGGTTATGATATACGCATTTCTTTTATTTGGGTTATCAATGTTTTATGAACAATTTTCGATTACTGTTGATAAAAAAATTGCACGATTTTTTGGTCATGAACCATAAATTTCGCATTTTTTATACATTTTATCAATAGATAAATATGAGAATTCCCAGCAATATATCTGACAAGGGAAATCATGTAACATAAGAACGTTTTCGGGGAAATTCTTTTATGAATTTTGCTTATATTTATAATATTTTATACATTTGGATGTTACTTTAGTATATGATAATATCAATTTCAGTAATGCAATGATAGTGAAAATTTTAACGAAGAATCAAATAAAATAGGATATCATCTTTTCTGGTTAAAAATTGTAACCTATTAATTATTTAATGGCAGTTTAACAGTGACTGCTTCCATCAACACACATCTATGAATAGACCAGCTATATGTAGCATTTACCTTGAGACAAGGTAATATCCTCAGTGGACTTCATTATTTCAAAAACATTTTCATATAAAAGTTCTGAGGTTTAATTTACCTTTTTCAACTAAAAGTGATTTTATAAATTGAAATACCCAATTTCGACCATGCATTTTGTTAGAAAAGTGAAATGCAACACTTTTGGTTCTTGATATTTTTTAATTCAATCCACATTTTCGCCAAAAAATATCCATAAATGGTTAAGAGTGGTTTATTTTGAGACACTGAAATATCTCGAGTGGATTCCATTTCAAAAGTTTCACATCAACCAGCCTATATTATGACAGTTCAGTGTGAATGGGAAAAACACCCACCGTTCGCACTTGACAGTTTCGTTCTGGTCCTTATTTTGAACTTTTTGAGTTGTTGATTCAAAAACCATGGTAAAAAATAGGTACTTCCAGAAAAGGTTGTTTCTTTTACAAACTGGAAGTCGCAATATGGGCCCTTATATCACAATATAAACTGAATCACAAATTGTTTTTAAAATTAACAATCTGAATAAAATACAACACATTAAAAGTGAAAGAAACAACTATATTTTTTTGGTATTGATATTTTTTCCTAAAACTACCTTGTTTTTTAACATATTTGAATGCCAGATTGATAAAAAATGTTTTTTTAATAAAAAAAATTGATTGTAAATAATTGGCTTTCTTGATCTGTAGAAACCATACATTTTTCTTTACACATTCTTTATATAATTAACTTGAAGGTCAATTTCAAGGTAGGTCCCTAACTTGTATTAGATTAATCAAGAATGAAGGTTGGAACAATTACTTTTTTTTCAGTTGTGAAAATTGACACTTTTATAACTTAAATAATTACTCAACAAATATTGACATTTAAAAGATTTTAATTTTGAAAAGGATCATTTATTACATAATGTGATAACATAATCAAGTTTCACTTACCTGTTGTGGTAATGAAAGTCTCAATACAAGGCAGCGGGCTTGGGACAATTGCATTCTACCGATGTTTCTAGTCTGTTGAAAAACGAATATTCGTGAAAATCCTAAAATAACTTATATGCGCCTCAATTAAACTACCGGCGCCAGTAAAAAAATTGATCCCTTGCAAAGTGCAAGTATATTTAGAATCTTTTTGAGATCATCTCTTTACGAATTTCGAAAACCTACTGACCGGACAGCTCGTACTGATTATGTTTTGTAATTAGCACGATTGCGAAAAAAATTGCGATAATGAGCTAATCAAATATAGAATACTTACATCCAAACACCCACCAATTCCACGCCAAAGCCAAAAGCAAAGAGAAAGAGATAAATTCTTTCTTGACAAACAGGGTTAAAGTCAAAATTGACACAGAACACAAAGTATCTCAATGACAACATAACTTTTTATTTCATGAAGTTGGAGATAACACAGAATACAAAAATATTAACCGCATAATTCAAAAATTTCACTTATTCACACTTTATTTTTTACTGCTTCATAATACCAACTAGTCTCTAAATTATATAAAACACCACTATAATTAAATTGGGTTGGGGGATTGTGCTCCCCATTTTCAAACTGAAAGTATTTGCTAAACTCAATAGCCAATTTTGATTGTATTAACCCAACTGAACCAGCCCTTTGGGGTGCGGGGTGATAAACTCTTCCTGTTTCTGGCAACATAAATATCTTCTTGGGTTCAAAATCCAGAGTTAGTAAATCACCAGCATGATTATATGCCAAATGAAGCCTCTCCTCACCATTTGATTTCTTTGTAAAAACATGAGTAAATACAAAAGGGCAATCATCAACACGAATGTAATTTCTTTCTTTTCCACAGGGTGATATAAATGAAAATTCAGTATACCTCTTTGTATTATTCATCCTAAGTCTTGTAAAGAAAAACTTCAAGAATTTCTTTTCTTTGAAACATGATGTGAAATTTTTCATCCTGGCATCATCTAAAAATAACTGATTTCAAAATGCTGCATTGTTCCTAATTCCTCTTACCATTCCTTGATGATCAATATAGTAAAAATATTCCCTAACTCCAGACTCCGGTTCTTGTCCCTGTACAAAGCTTGATGCATTCTTTGAATGTTTTAGTTTCAGCAGTTTTACAGAAAGTCGAATCCTATTCATATTTTCAGATTATTTAGTATTGAATGAACGCATCGTTTATTAACGTTCAAAGGTTGTAAAACACAAATAATACTTTTTATACAAAAATTAAAAATAAAATAAACAAGCTTTATTTACATCAGTTTACGTCAACACTAATCAATTTTGAAGAATCTTGTAGTTTTTAAATTTTAAGTACAGGGCATAGATCATACTTTTACTGAAAAGTTAAGCTCACTTGCGTGTTATTACCTATCTTACATGACGTCACTAAGTGACAACCTTTACCCATTGAACTCATTATTAAATAGAGGTAGCCTGCTATGAATAAATATCGTGCCAAGGCGAGAAAGAGAGGGCAATAGAGAGCTCAGAGCATGTACGTCTGGAGGTAGCCCACATTGCACAAATATCACGATAACAATATCTTTCTATTACTGAACAAATTTTATTGGAAGCAGCTATCAAGTGAGTGAAATAGCGTTTTGCCCTCTCGATAGCTCTATGATAGAGAGGACAAAGGCTATTTCACTCAATTGGAAGCTGCATCAAATGAGCTATCTGCACTATGTAGTTTATGCTGCACCTCCCAATCGAGTGAAATAGCCTCTTATTCTCTCTCTATTGCCCTCTCTTTTTACTTTTGGCTCGATATTTTAGCATTGCAGGCTATCTCCAGAACTACATGCTCTAAGAATTATTTACGATGGTAACTATATGCTCTAAGGTCAAATCGTTGTTATCTGCGAACAAATCTGTTGGCAACTATGTTATCTGAACACATTTGTTGCTAACTAATTTCTACGAACAAATCTGAAATTGGTCACGGGGTGACGTCATCCATGCAAATTAACGACTTTTGATGCAGAAGCGAGCTTACCTTTTCGGTAGCATCCTGGTATAAAACACAAGAGATTTTCAGGTTATATTAAATACTGTCAATTTGTGGTTGTAAAATTATAAAAGATTGTGCATAAATAAAATAAATATCATTTTTAAAGAGATTATGTGTGTACATTTTTTTAAATTTTACAATTGACAAGAATAGGCTGAAGTAAATTACTTCTGAAAGTGGTTCTAAATTCTATTAAAAATATGGAGAAACCAAATGTTGCCAAGCTATCCAAAGCTATCCTGGAAATGAAATTTATGAAGAAAACCAAGGAGAAAGTTGAAAAAGAAATTGACGATGCCGAGGGTCAGGCTATGTACTCTGATCAAATCACGGAAGAAATGCGAAAAACAGGCAACTTAGTTTTTATTTCAAGTAGTATAACAAATTGTCGAAACTTATTTGATGGTCGATTATCATTTGGAGGAATGAATCCTGAGATAGAAAAATTAATGGACAAAGATTTCTACAAATTTTTGGCTGGAGAAGAGGCAAAAAAGGAAAAAGACATTACAGATATGGAAATGGCTGATGGATATTCCACTTTAGTAGAGACTGTTGGCAAAAAGTTCCACTCATCAAAACAGAATTATGGCAAACAGAAACACAAGAAATTTAAAAAACCAAATATTGATAAACTATACTAATGTGCTACAACAAAAATTATGTTAAAAAAAATGTTAATAAATTTTGTAAATATAATTTAATGTTTTCATTCAAATTTTCAACAATTTAAAGACAGTGCGAAACGCAAATATCTTGACAATTTAGAAAGAGTAAGATAAGAGCAACATTCTATTTCAATTGCACTCACTGTATTCTCTATATCATCAAAAATTAGTATACATTTAAGGCTAGCTGCACACCGGCAACTTTTTAGTTGCAGTGATTAAACAGTTCAGTTGGGGGTGGAAGGAGCGCACTGTTGTTTCAACTGCACACTGGCAACTGAATAGTTGCTTAACATCATTTTCAAAATGAATTTTGTCGAAACTGCAAGTATGTGTGCTTTAGTTCTAAGGCAGAGGAAAAATATAGAAAATATTAGGTCAATCCATTGATTAGCACGAGGCTGATAGATAGACAGTTAAACTGTTTGATAATTTAAAAAATATAGATTAATTTTTTAATTATTTATGCATGAGTCAGGAAAGTTTTGAGAACCTGTTGATATTGGTAAAACCTTGTATTTCACACCAAGATACACACTTACAATTAGTTGTAAGACCAGAGGAAAATTGGCAGTAACTTTGTGGTAAATAAGAACTTTCTCAAAACATGCATAATTTATTTTAAAACACAAGTAAACATCGCTATGATGTAATTTCAAAGTATCAAACTTAAATGGAATTCTTGTAGAAAAGCATAAAAAAAAATTAAAACTAGCTGAAGTGCAAATTGTACCGAGTGTGTTGTGTAGTAGCGTAATTTTCTATAAACGCTTCGATGTCTAGGGACATGATGTTCATAAAAGCAAGACCAAAATTCAACTGTAAACTCACGAGCAACATTTTAATCGTCAGTGTGCGGAGCCAGGTATGTAGATGTGCTTTCTGGTTTGCCTGCAACAATTGAGTCGCCTCGAATATCGAACGTGTTGGGATTTTTTAGTTGCCGCAACCAAAAAATCGCCTATGTGCGAGTTATCATAAAAAAATAACATGTTCTATTTTTGTGATTAAAAAAGTTGCTCGACAAAAGTTTCCACTGTGTGGCTACCCTAAAATCATGGAATAATTCGAATATTTAATATTTATGACATGCAAAATACAAGTGTGTGCTAGTGAAAAATAGCATGTTACTGTCTCTTTCTAATCTGCTCTTTTCGCGTTATCTCCGGAAGTTATATGCTCTAAGGTAGTAGGTGGTATAGTTCATAGACTAATATTATAGTAGTTAGTGTACCAATTCCTAATGCGGTGGAGGGCGCCACTCGACGGTTGGTATGGACAATATCTTTGTCCGCAAAATAATCGTTTAATATGCGTTAGTTGAGATAGAATTGCATGCATATATTTTTTATATACTTAATGCTAAAAAGTATATGCTATTTCTACTAACACATAACTAATAAACGCCCACCTTATGGAAACTGTGTTTTCCAAACCAACCGTAACGTGTCGCCGTATATCGTCGTAAGTTTCATCTCTGCCTTATGGGGAATATGTTGGGGAATATTTTTTATGTAGCATTCCACTGAGCTAGAGAGAGATAGCTTAAACAAGTTCTTGTTTGCTCAGTCTCATTTAATATGTGTCTATGGTTTCGTTTTGGATTTGTTGTGAGCAAATGAAGATGAGGAATAATTTTGAACTTTGACAGTTTGAAGCATTGTTTGATGTTTTGTGAATAAAAAGATGGTGGCTCATTTATTAAAAAAATCAATGTTATGAGTAATATTTTTCATCAATACATTCGAATTCTTGAAGCCGTTGTGGTGTTTTACATAGTGATAGTGTTTGTTACAATCTAGTTATTTTTTTACATAAAAGACAATAATGGGGAGATCAAGATCAAGAAGTCGTACACCCAAGAAACACCACAAAAGTAAACACCATAAAAGAAGTAAGTCCAGAGAAAGGAGTTCAAGCTGCCATAAAAGCTACAAAAATTCAGACAAATCCGATAGAACTGACAAAGTCAAAGAAAGGAGTTCAAAAGCTAGGTATGAAAGTTGTATTATTCCCCATAAGTTCATAAACATTAAAGAAAGTTGTACCTTATTTTTTTTTAATTTGGCCCCATATACTTATATTGATAGTAATTTATTTTCTGTTCAAGTCGAAAGAGGTCACATTCCATTTCTTCAACCTCAAGCAGTGATACATCAATAGATTTAACTCGTAGTGAGAGACATTCTAGTAAAAAGAACAAACTTCGAAAAATGGACGAAGTTGAACGACTTGCGGAAATGGAAAGACAGCGGCGACAGCGTGAAGCTGAGCAGAGATTAATAGAAGAAGAGACTGCCAAAAGGATAGAAGAATTAGTTAAGAAAAGAGTCGAAGACGAACTAGAAAAACGAAAAGAAGAAATCGAAAGGGAAGTTACCAAAAGAGTGGAAGAAGCCAAAAGGATTATGGAGAAGCAGATGATGGAGGATTTAGAAAAGCGACGTGAAAAACAAAGAGAAGAAGAGAAACGTAGAGAGGTAAGGTTAAAATCATGGTTAATTGTAAATTTTATCGTCACATGTAATTGATTCATGTGATATTTAAAGTATATTATTTACTTGTGATAAATAGATATGTTGTTATTTTGTATTTTTTGTCTTTCTTCCTTAACAGAACTTTATTAATATTAAGCTATTAAAAACTCCTTACTGAAGTTATAAGAGATTTAAGGATTATTCATTTGTACTATATTTGCATCTAATAATTCTTAACTTTTCTTTATAAAAAATTGTATGAGCGTAAAGGAACTTAAAAATGTACAGTTAGTAGTATTAGCTACATCAAAACTAAACAGTTTTAGAGTTATAAACACATGTCACTACAATTAGTAATATCAACAGAAAAATGAGAATCTCAATTCAAGATTTTTATTACATTATTTTGTTAGTTTTTTTTTGGAAAAGCTATTTTAACTTCACCATCAATGAACAAAATTTATAAGGTTTCAAAAAATACATTTTTGACAGTTTTCACATGTTTGACCTCTTTGAAATCTTTTGACATTTATGGCATTTTTCATGATACTTAACATAATTTTTGTTATTGAGTTTTGGTGCAGTTGTAGAATGTTTTAATATGATATCCTTGTTTTTGCCTTCTCATCTACAGTTTTTTTTTGAAAAAACTAGATGAGAAGGTGAAAAACAAGGATATATTAAAACGTTCTACAACTGAACCAATTTATGACATTTTTCAAAAAAAAAATTCTGGATAGGGACACCCAAATCATCTAGTGATCTGAAATTTACTTTGCGACCTATTCTCATCCCTATTAACTATATTCAGAGGAGTTTAACTACAAAAACAGTAACAAGACACACGATTTTTTTATATTAGATTCATTTTGTATTATTTACTTGGTTTTCTGCCAATTGTGTTGCCATTTTTTGAATATGTAAATAATGATGGTTTACACACTTAGAGTTTCAACAAATTCTCTTTGTTTTAAAAAAGGAATTTCATTTTTTTTTGAAAATCACTTCAACAAAATAACAAAAACAATCCTGTAAAAGCATATTAATTCATTCATTAAGGCATTCATTCAACCTTTGCTAAACTCTTGTCTTTGTAATAATAAACTGTAGTCCAATAGTTTAGTATTAATATTCTATTTGTTAAATCTTGAACAGGTACTATTAATTTTATAAGTTACAATTGCTGAAATCACTTTAATCACAAATAATTAGACTGACATAAATGTGGAAAACTTATTTTAATGCTCTTTTGATTTTTTTGGGGTATGGCCTCTTTTACTAATACAGGAACAATCTCTGGATTGTATTCTGAGTAACTGATTTATTAAAAATATTTCTTCCCAGAACATGAGTTCTACTTTCTGCTCAGAAATGTTTTGTTTATGTTACTTTCACTACTTATATTTGTCACTGTTTTATGATCACTTATATATATGATTGTACCAAGAACACCTAATATTTTTGCATAAAATAACATTGTAAATATTTATTAATTTTCTTTTTTTTAAATGTTTTTTAATTCTGCAAATAACTTATACTGAATGTTAGGGGTTTCTTTTTCATTTTGTTTTTTAATATTGTACATTTTACAAAAGTCAAATGTGATCAAATTAATGATATTATAAAAATAATTAATTATTTGACCTAAGTACTATATAAATTAAAGTGGTATCATAAAGAAAGAGGATTTTATAAAAAATATAGATTTCAAATGTTTCAACTATTTATTCAAATTATAGGTACAAGCTTTGCCTTTATATAGCATTATTTAGTGTTCTTGATGAATAATAAACTAAAAAATGGTAAAAATGACTTGATGTGATTTCTATAGAGATACATTATGCAAATTATTTTTAATACTTTGGGATTTTACTATAATAACCCTGAAAATTATGACAATTTATCTAAGATAGTCACATTTAGAAATTCATTCTGATCATTGATCATATGTGGACTGTGATGCCATTCCCATAAAATTTGTTGTTCATACAATTATGTGTATGTTCTTTTAACTGCCATTTGATACTTGAACCACTTTGTCCAATATAAACAGCTTCATAATTTTGAACAGTTTATTAGATTAATTTTATTAACATATATAATTTATTTGCAATTGTATTTAAATGTAGATTTTTATATGTTTTAGATTTCTGGTAAAAAATTAATAGTATTGGAAGTAATATGCATAATTTACCTCAAAAGAATTAACTTTGAGGTATCTTTCTCATTTTCTGTTTTTTAATTCATCAAGATCTGTCCCTTGAAAAGCAGTAAATAAAAAAAATTAGAATTTTAAAAGGTACAATTTTTCCATGGCAAATTCTGCTGAATTTATTAAAATATTTTTGAAGCAAACAATATTGCTGCATCTTAGATTACCAAACTAACTTCAGTAAAGGAGTTTTTAAAACACAATTTTTTTGACATTCTTATTTTAACTGTTTGTTTGCGGTGTTGCCACAACACCGCCACTAAAATATTCGAGTAGATAGAGTGTAGAGAATGTGAGTCGTCCATTTTTATTTTTAACCTCACAAAAAGTTACCTGTCATTATTATGCCATTAGCATAATGTTAAGCTCTTAAGGGTCTCTCTACAATGATGAGTGTGAACATAGAGAAGAACAAAAAGGTGATGATTTAACGGCAGCCGTTACCCAGGGATACCAACCGATACACACAACGCGCGAACAGGTATTATCAAATTTTTTTACGCCCAACTCAAGATCACTGAAAATGTTAACAAGCTCAAAAAACCTGATAATTTAGTGGACTTGATAATCCAGCCAATGGAGATTTTTAAGTCTCATAAACTTGACGAACCAAATCATTTATGTCACTACTTAAGTAGTAGTTCTTAGCCGACTACTAACATAATGAAGAAGTAACTCATTTAAAGACTAAAAACGCGCAAAAATATGTTTTAATGGGGTTTTTCTTTATATGAGAATTCGAAAACCTTCAAATCGAGTGTTTACAAGTCTTGAGTTTTACCAAGAACAGTCAGAAAAAAAAATTGGATACCGGACGTAAAAGCCTACATTCTTTGACAATTAAACAATTCAGATCTTCGAAAATGCATCGTATTAACGATTGTTCAATTGGGATACTCCAATAACATTTTTTGAAGGCACTTCAACTTGTCTTCCTTCAATTTTCTCTAATATCCTGTA
This sequence comes from Octodonta nipae, assembly GCA_034190945.1. NCBI lineage: Eukaryota > Metazoa > Arthropoda > Insecta > Coleoptera > Chrysomelidae > Octodonta > Octodonta nipae. The sequence goes on from CM067218.1 coordinate 157,710,433, forward strand.
ATATTTGTTTGAAATAGTAGTAAATACTGCAGCATATCCAAGTACTTTACATACTCTACTAATTTAAATATATATAGATTTAGTTTAAGGTCATTCAGCACTATTGTCAATGTTAAATGCAGTACGCTATTGGAAGTCTCTGAACAAGAATGAGTTGATTCTAAGAAAATTGAGAAAAATGTCATAGGGGAATATATATTCCGATTGGGTAATCTTGGTTAATGCAGTGCATTTTGCAAGATACTAGTTGCAATTCTGCAAAAAATCCTTTTTTTATCAGCATTTATCTTGAACCTAATTAATAGTAATATCACACTATCCTTTTTACAGATATTAAAATTCCACTTTTTAATACAACAAATTTATGAATTTTTGAATTTTTTTGGACTTTATTCCAGGAATATCGCTTCTATTGAGACTTGTGAGTACTCATTTTTAAGGTTGTTCCAAAACTTTTCCATTGACAGAGGCTTATATATAAGCAACAAACAAAGAAAAGTATATTTTGGCTAATTTTTGTTGCATAAATATTTTTTTTCTACGATTTTACCTAAGAATTTTCTTGTGAAATTTATGTCTTAAAAATGACTTAAATTTTGTTCTATTGGCTGATATTAGTTAAGATTTTTTTTGTTTGACCAAAAACCAAACCTATGTAGTTGTAACATTTTTGGTAATTTTGGGTTGGGTAACTTTTTTAAGAAAAATGATTCACGATTTATCTATGTATTCAATCCTCACTGGTCCATGCCTAATTCTAAAAATAGCATATAACCATGATATTTTTTACAAATTCAAGAATTTTCGTTAAAAGTGTTAACCTGCTTCTTAAGCATCTTTAAGCTGAACTATTTTAAAATATTATTCTTGAATTTCATTAAAAAAAAATCGAGTATTTTCGCTTATCACGGCGTGAAATGCTCGATTTTTTTTTTCAACGGTGGATGTAGATCCGCATATGTCTTCATACCTTTGTATTGAGCATTTATTTTGTGTGTTACTAGATATAAGGTTGATGCAAATGTAATATAACGACGTTAGAATTTGCAAGGACCGGATGCGATAAATTCGTAGTTCAAGTGTTAATTTTGCAAAATGTTTTATAGGAAGAAGAGCGGAAAAAGCAGGAGATGGTTGAAAGAATTCTAGAAGAGAATCAGAAGAAAATAGAAGAAGCACAGAAGAAATTGGTGAGTAGTCACTTTTCAAATTACAATTAGTATGAAGAAAATGCGAAGACACTTGAACAATGTAAAATGACGACGTTTCGGCAGAGTCGTATAAGCCATTTTCAGGTGTCTTGGCATTACCATCGTATCCATTTGTTTACGGTGTTGATTATACAGTTCTTCAATAGTAGGAGACATATATGAATAAATATTGAGAATGATTAATTTAACACACTGCCGGATCCTTTATTATCATTTTTACCTACCTATAATTGTCAAGTTATATGTGTATTAATTATTAAAACTTAATTTCAATTATGAAATATGACATTAATTACCCACTTGTATATTTAGTGACGTCCAAATATATAATTTAATATTTTAATTTTTTTGGACGATTTTTATACATTTTTTTTATTAGAAAAAAATTTTATACTGTTTATTAAATAGTAAAATTAAAAAAATTAATTACTGCGATTGGTGTTTAGGCTGAAGAAAGGTTAGCGATGGTGGAGGAACAGCGAAAAATAGACGAAGAAAGACAACGTCTTCGCAAAGAGCAAGAGAAACGGGTTAAAGAGGAACAGAAAAAAATTCTAGGAAAGAACAATTCGCGACCGAAATTGTCTTTTAGTTTAAAACCAGTTATTTAGCTAGTGTTACTGTGAATAAACTTGTGGGATATTTTGAAAATATTGTGGAACATCTTGTCTTTTTGTATATGTTGGTAAGAGTTTATATATTTACGTATATATATATATACATACATAACAAACTGTACACTCATTATTCTAAAAAAAGAAGTAAAAACACGTACGATTCGAATGGCTATTGTATATTACAATTTGTTATTCAATTTTTTTGATAAGCAAATCCAAAATATATTGTTTAGTGTATTTAGGGGTGTTTGTTTCGCTATATTTCACCTTTCATTCAACAGATTACACTATTCTTCAGACGCGATTTTAGTTACTAGAGATTTGGACTCTTCCTAAACAAGATCGATCTTTAGCTCGATTCGATGTTGAGGAATCGAACACATTTAAATAATAACGGGTGAACCCGGCTTAAGAGCTGTTGTTAATTGTGAACTTAGTGTTTTTTGTTTGGTCAGTATAATCGACCAAAGGTGCGTACATTTGTCTTGAGCACCATTTTTACATGAGGTATGTGGTATTTTAAATTTAACAGTCAATAGACCTTTTTATATTCAAAAATTTTTTGTTCCCGTCCGTCATTTTTTTTTCGAGCAGTTTTCACATCATTGGGCCTTGGCATGCAAATACAATGTTTTTTTTTGCCCGAAAAAAATGACAGAAGTTGACGCATGCCCACTAAAAATTTACGACAAGGCCTATTGTATCATGTACATTTTTTATTGAAGAACATTATTTCTAGTTCACAATACTTCATGCTCAAGCTTTTAAGAAAAAAAATTCTGGTCTTGATTTTGGAGCATAGGAGATTGATTCACTACATCGATTCGTTGAATAATATCGATTAAAGAATCGATTCTGCGATTATTTATTAATTTATTATTTACTAATTGTGTTTGTGAACAAGCCATGGAAATAAACTTTAAAAGCTCCAAATGTGTCATTCAAGAAGTACGCTGTATACATTTAGGACCGAAAGTGATTATAGTCTTGTCAGAGCCACAGTTATGCTTATTATGAAACTTGAAAAATTCAAATTTACCAGGGTTCATTTACCAAAAGAGTAAATTATAACCGTCTGACAGAAATTCTTAAACAATATCGAGCACAACTAAAAATATTGTATGGATCATTGAGTCCCAGGGCTTATACACAGTTGAGGCCGTCAATGGGTGCATTCAGGGAATTGTAGCACTAAAGCATTGTAGTGTTGCAGCGTTTGCTTTCGCTGAATCTAGACTTTTGATTCCAGTTATTTTCACATTTTATGTTTCTCTGTTGGTAGCCCTTTTGCATAGTTCAGCACAGAATTTGTCGTTTGCATTAGTTAGAAAGCGGTAAAGCGAAGAATTTGTACGCTTTAACGCTTTATTAAAACCCGCGAGTGCAGCAGACACGCTTTAACAAAGCGACACCGCTTTTAACAAAGCGCTTTAGCGCTACGATTCCCTGAATGCACCCAGGTCATGTCGTTTTTTTCTTCGGTAGTACCAACATTCAAAAAAGCGGTGACTGTTGTTTAAATTTTAGAGCATACATCTAGGTAGGTAGCCTGCAATGAACAAATGTGCCAAGGATAGAAAGAGAGGGCAATAAGCTATTTCAGTCGATTGCTTGGTGCAGGCATTGAGCTCATTGGATGCACTTCCCAATCGAGTGAAATAACCTCTTACGCTCTGTATCTAGCCTTGGCACGATATTTATGCATTGCATGCTATCTCTAGGAAGTAATGCTCTAAGGTTTAAATAGAGAAGCCCCTCTCCCACCTATTTGGATAAATTTAGTATATTATATAGTCCGTGGGTTCAATTAAAATTGTAAAACTAATATTCACTTTCACTTTTCTAGAACTTTTATTTACATTAAATTATACACAACAGCTGATTCACAATAACATTACAATATACGCTCGCCGTCGCTGTCTAACTAACTCGCTATGGTGGGCTGCTTCCTTTTAAAATCAGCATCGAAAATTCTCGTACAATCATCAATTCTACAGCTGCCGAGCCATTTCGAGAACCATTTTTTCCCTTAAAGCGATCGGTGTCGTGCTGGAATGAAACCAGGGCCGGCTTAAGGAAATTTCGTTGCAATATCAACGTTTCCTGAAGAATGGGATGACCTTCTAGTGCGTGAGAGGGGCCCCCTAAACATGAAATCCCCTCAAGCATGAGATCCCCTGAAGCTTTGATTCCGCCCCTATTGAAAAATGTATAAGATTTTGAAATCTTTATAGATCTTTATAGAATTTCTTGCTTGGCAGCTGACGTAACCTGATCCCAGAAAGGTAAGAAGCGTATGGAAAGAAAAAAATAGGCTACACCTGACAAAACAGTAGAAAATAGTAAGTAAAACACAAGTAATTCGAATGGCTATTGTATATTACATTTCGTTATTCAATCATCGTTCTTTTTCATAAGTAAATTCAAAATATATTCTTTAGTAAATTTAGTGGTGTTTGTTTCGCTATCTTTTAAACCTTTTCGTTCCTTCAATAACTTACATTCTTCCGAACTGATTTCAGTTATCCTTAACTTACTCATAGTTTGCGTTTCTATACACGCAATGGAATTAATAGTTTCAGCGCTATGATTCACCTTTGAGGTTATGAATGAAGAAATCGTGGATATGCTGTGCTTTTTGGTACTCTCATTCTTTGTTTTCTGTGTCCTCAAGACTTTTAATAAGTCTTCCAGTGTTTGTCTCATGCCGCACCCCAGGTTTTTCATTATTCTTGTTGGATCTAGTTTTAATCCGTCGTTTTTTGGTGGCCTGGGTACTAGCGCCTGAGACATTTCCGATGGGGCACTCTGGTTGCTAGACATTGGCATGTCTTTCGTTTTGTTGGGAGTTCCTTTGTAGGCTAGCTCGAAAGCGCCAGTGCTTGCTTTGGGATTCCGTTCGTGATCAATCATTACTAAAAAATACTGTGGAAAGTAACTAAGTAGATAAAACAATTCGCATTTTGCGATAAATAAAAAATAATTTTAGTACAAAAGAGATAAATTTTAGGAAGCAAATTGAAAAACTATTATTTTTTTTATCAACATTTAGCGTATTGATAATTTAAGATTGTCGCAGTCACGTTGGCCATGGACAGATGCAATTAGCAATCCCTGCACTAAAATTCTAACTCAATATAAGTAGTAAAAACCCACAAAATGGCCGAAACAAGTAGGCAATCTTGATTTACAGATACATAGAATAAACGCCTTTATTTATAAAATGGGGAATCACAGATGTTTCTGAACAATGATACCTCACTTGCCTATTGGTTCATCTATTGTCTTATTATGGTGTATGAGGGCTGCCTTTTATATTTCGGGATTGGACAACCCTAGTGTTGCAATCTGACAACTGACAGCTCTATCGTAAAGTTTGACATTTTTGAGGTTATACGTACTCAGAAAGTTTTGACATACGAGCGCTATGTGTTGTTATCAGTAACTTAAAGGATTCATCTCGGCCAAAAAATGGAATTAAATCGTGAACATTTTCGTGCGATTATTTTTTACAACTTTCGACGTGGATTAAGTCAGCAAGAGTGCATGGATGAACTTGATTTAATTTTTGGCGATGAAACTCCAACATGGACCACTGTAGTTCACTCCAAGGCGAATTTCGTGAAGGTCGTCCAGAAACAGTTGTTGTTCCGGAAACCATTGATGCTGTGCGCGAACTAATATTGCAAGATCGTCACGTGACCTATCGTAAGATTGAGACCTAATCTAACCTTACACATTAGTGGGACCAGCATGCATCCAATATTGCATAAACATTTGAATGTCAAAAAAATTTGTTCGCGTTGGATCACACAACAAAAGTTGTTCGCGCACGAAGCACTTCCAAGCAAATGATCGCCTGTTTTTACAGAAAAACTGGACATGTCGCAACCGTACCACTGGAACAACGCAGAACAGTCAATTCTGAATGGTACACAACCATTTGTTTGCCAGTTGTCTTCCAAGAAATGAGGAAAACCAATCGCCGAAGACGGATCACTCTTCACCACGACAATGCGAGCTCTCACACATCGGCTCAAACAACTGCATTTTTGATCACTCAAAACATCGATTTGATGAGTCATCCACCGTATAGTCTTGTGACTTGTCACCAAATGACTTCTTTTTATTCCCGTACATAAAAAACAAACTGAGATGTCAACGTTTTTCGACACCTGAAGAAGCGGTTGCTGCGTTCAGAATGCATGTTTTGGAGATACCTCAGAGTGGAAAAAGTGCTTCGACAATTAGTTCAAACGCATGCAAAAGTGTATAGATCTTCATGGGGAATATTTTGAAAAATAATAAAGCGATTTTCGATGATTAATGTTTTTGTTCTCTAATCCCGAAATATAAAAGGCAGCCCTCGTATCTAATTGTATTCTGATAATGTACGTGCTGAAAATTATTTCAAATTTTGCGTAAAACGTACAGTAAGTTCCTTTCTTCATTTTTTGAAGTCGGTTAAAAACAGTTTTTACTTATTACTATCTGGACCCATATATTAAAAATGTTTACCTAAAAATTAATAAATTCTGTCTGGTTTTAAAGATTATTATTCTAAAAATGAAACTTCTTTCAAATTGACTATCGAATCTAGCATTACATTCTTTAGGGAGCTTATGCTCTATCATAAACAATTATAAAAGCTTTTTTGTTTACGAAAGCTTAACATTTGAATTTTGTAATACACGGGTGTTTTGTTCACAAGTGTGGTGTTGTCTCAAAAAATTATAAAAATAAATTTACCTTTGATGACGTCTTCCAACATTTGCGGGCACATTCTGGCGGTGATCGGAGTTGACGCGTGCAAAGCGGGATTCGAATTGATCTCCAGCAACCATGGTTTGAAGTCTTCAGTCAACATGAAGTCAGCTCCGAAAATTTCGAACGAGTTTTTCCGGCGATCCAAAGACCGTTCGTGTAACAGTATAGCCATGATTATGCCTTCTTTCATGCCAGGGTATATTGTGTCGTTGAAAGCATTAGGGAAACCTATGTCTACAAAATAAATAGGCGGGTGACTACATACGACTTTTGAATTAAAAATCACTACATATAAAAGTCTTCCGCTGGGTCTGTCTGTATGTTTACGATAAACTCAAAAACTACTGAACGGATTTTGATGCGGTTTTCACCAATACATAGAGGGATTTATGAGGAAGGTTTTGGTATATAATTTGTCAAGGGTTTGTGTAATTTACACTCCACACAAAGTGTTCAAGAGCAAGATTTATACGTACGACCGTTTGTCAGAGAGCACATTAGCTCAGTTTAAATTATTTTGATGAGAAACATTTACTGGCGAGTTACATTGACATGTTTTTGGTCCTGGCCCCATTGGACAGACGTAAAGTTAATGTAAATCTTTTAGTATTTTCAAACTTACCCGACAAGTAGTTTTTAAACTGGTTGGAATCCCACATATTATAAGGAGGCAAAGTGATATCTCTTGATGTCGTCCTGTTACTATATTTACATTGCACCGAATTGTTTGTCAAGTGTATGGACTCGTGCAGTTTCCTTAGATTGTACGTTTGAGAGCTAAACCTTATATAACATTGTCTGTAACAAAAAACTGCCATCATATTGTGAGTACTCTAAAGCACGCTGTCATACTTATATATCCATATCGTCAGAGGTGAAGTACCGCTGATCAAAAACCACTGCCGAATATCGAATTTCGTATTATGAATCAGAAGGGGCCGTTCTAGAAAAAGATATAAAAAGGAGAAGAAGAAGTTCCTTTACAGTCTTTAACACTTACCGATGTATTTTTGAATGATATACCTTCTGTTCGGGTTGTTTTTCACCACGGTCAACACGTAATTCAACGTTCGGCACATGTGAATTCCAACTCCTTGGCTGCTGTTGATTGGTTTGAGTATCCAGATGTTCATCAAACCATCCATGTCCAAAAACGGCCATATCTCTCGAAGCTTTTCCAAGATGAACGTCGCTTTCCGTTCGAGATCTAGTTCCGAAGTGTTTTCTGCTTCTTTGAAATGATTGCCGACGTGAACTGTTTTGTAGTACTTCTCCAAAAAGTCTGACCATTCGTGATCGAAGGCGTCCAATAGCGATGTGTCGCTGTTCTCTGTTAATAAAATAATCTGATAATCATAACAATTCAATAATCTTTGTTTGAGATGCTAATCAGTACACTACAATGCAACGTCCAAATGTTGATGTAGAATTATCCTTCAAGAAACTATAGCACCATAGCTGGGGACAAAGTATGCTAAGAGATAAGATAAAATTGACCACCAAGCATAAATCTATCCAAACCCATACTATAAATATATACCACAAATCACACTTAAAAATGAAGAGAATAAGCTATCCTGGGAAAACAATTTATACCTACAGAACAATTTGAGTAAACGTACACAATAACGAAAAGAACCTATACTGACGCAAATATCTTGAACAAAGATAATGAGACAATTAAAAAACATCAACATTAACCACAGAAATTAAAGAACTATAGAACTAGAACAAATAACTGTAATTGCTGTTAATCAATTGACAGATACATTCAAATATCTAGAAAAGAAGTACCTACTCTTACTTACAAAATTTCGATGAACAGTCAATTTACAATAAAGAGCACCAAACATTATTACATACAACTGGGAAAACCAGAGAATGAAAGAGGAGATGAACTTTACAGCACCAGTCTTCCGATGCTGATCTTGCTGAGAAAATTTGATCTGATTGGACTAGTCACATAGAATGATAAATGCACAAAAGCATAATTATTTAATTGAGACCAAGACCAAATTGATGCAGATTCAGATGAGGCCGCCCGAAATAGATGAGCTTGTTGTACTAGATTGGCACTAGATTGTGTATAGGCTACTGATATCAGATGAGATAATTAAGACTAATTTCAATATTGAATCGGCAAGTAGCAAGTAATCACCAACCAAATCTGGAAACATGGAACAATAAAACTTACCTGGATGCTCTGATCTTTTTATCAATTTGTAACATTCGGTGACTGCAAAATCGAAAACACTCAGCGGAATCTTTCCAGACGGGCTGATTATTTTGCATTGCTTCGTTTCGCTATTCTTTTTAACCCACTTCAGTAAAGACATGGCGGCGGTCAAATTGAAGTCTCTGATGAAGCCTGTGGTGTCACCGTTCGGAGACAAATTATATGTTCGGGGATGGTTTAGCCTTGCTTGATTCGTTTTGGATAGAACGAAGGATTTTCGTGCAGCATGGGCCAAACCTTTAAAACCGAACAATTTTTAATGCATTGAACAATAAATATTTTGTCCATTGGTTCTTGGGATTTTTGTCAGGTATGCTATCCAGAATGGTAAGGCAAAAGTGAATGATGGAAACAATTTCATCTGTTCATTGGTGTTTAACCTTCTCACATATATTTGAAATTTGTACCAAATATTATGTGTCGCCTATTCGTCTATATGATATGGAAGCCTAGACTCTTAAGGTTTCGTCAATTAACAAGCTTGACGCATTTCGTTTAGAAAGTTAGAAACGAATATATCATCGGAAGAGCAAAACTAAAGACGATCAAAAAGAGGAAGATTTTATTTTTGTGGCACATAATGCGAGGTGACATATGAATTTGAAGGTTTTTTCTAAATGATAATTCTGGGGCTTATACTTTGTATTTATTGATTTTTTTGACTTTCACTGATATTAAAAGGGGAATATTTCATCAAAAAATCTATAGAAAAGTAACTTTTATGGGTTTAGAACGCAATGCAATAATCTAGGAAATAAAATGCGTCCAAAAGCAAAAAAAAATTGGTGTTAGATAGCTCGATTACCCCCGGAAGCTGTTGTCTGCATTTGCTCCTGCTACAGAGAGGTGTAGGAATGTTTCTAAACATGTTTGAATATGATAAGCCACATACCAAAAACTAAAACTTACTTGAGTGGGTGACAGATATTGATCTTTAAACTTTTCTATTTATCTGTTAAATTCTGTATGGGAATTGTCTAAGTGACTAATGTTTGAACGAAAATTGAAGTTCTAGATGTCGCTACAATTTTCAGGAAACTGATGCAAATTTGTAGATTAATCGAATTTTTTAAGAAATTTGTTACCTAGCCTTTTGAGATCCTAGACAAAATATGTTATCTATACTATTGTAAAATTGTAACTTTGTTTTGTTTGTTTGCTCGGGCATCACGTAAGAACTACTTAACTGATTTTGCTGAATCTTTTTTTTGTTGCGTAGCTTATAGTTTGACTTAAAATTTGGTAGACATTTTATCTCTCTAAATTGACAGAAACGGTAGATATAGCGAAAAAACTTCTACCATGTTGGGTAATTCAAGTATTCAATTGGTTCCACCACACGCACAAAATATTAGATACTGACATCAGCTTAGCTTTTATTCAAAATTCGGAATGTGCAAATGTAACATGTTTCGATTTAACAAAAATGAACATATATCAAGCTAATTTTACAGGGTGTTCTGTATATAGGAATCTTAGAGCGGAGTAGAATGACAGATCTAAAAAATCTAAAAAAAGTTATATTTGGTGTCCTATAAGCAGCTGGATATATACGATGTGGTGGAAATGAGGGGTAGTGGAATTAGTTATACGGGGTGGTCCAAAAAGTTATATTGAGAGGGCCATAAACAGTTCCATATACCAAGTGGTTGAAAAAGGGTAGAATATTTATACAGTGCATAAAAAATCTTAAAAAATGTCTTAGGTAAGAAATTAGGATCTTTGAATTATGTTCATAAGATACTATAGTTATGAAATGGGTTAAAGAAATGTTAGAAGCAGTTGTTTATACAGGGCGTTTGGAATATAAGATGGAGTGGAATTATAGTTTATGTTGTGGTTAAAAACTTGTTTTATATCCACAAGTATTTACATATATAGAATGGTTGAAATATGTAGCGGAGTATAATTACAGCTATACAGATGAGTTTAAAAATATTTTAAAGTAATGGTATGATCTACAAGTTGTTCCATTTACTGGATGGTTGAAGTATAGGGGGGGTAGGATTCAGCGTCGTACAAAAATGTATTTGGTGGAAAATAAGTATTTGCATATAAAAGGTTGTTGAAATATAGGGTGGCTTACAGGGTGGGCAAAAAATGCGAGAAAAATTTTCTTATATACCACTTGCATATATAGAGTACCTGAAGTATGGTGCGCAGTAAAGTTATAGTTATACAGTATCATTCAAAAAAGGTTAGAAAAAATGAAGGGTGGTTTAGACGAAGTCTGGAGAGAAATTATACTTTAATATATCTTGAAAAAAGATAAGGAAGAAATGTGAAATAGCATAGTTCATAATAAGTTGCAAAGATAGGATAGTTGAAACATAGGGTGAAGAAGTGTGATAGTAGTTATTTAAAAAATGTTGTATTGGTTGACCAATAGGCAATAGCGTATACAGGGTAGATGTAATACATACAAGGTGATTCAAAAACGTGTTTAACAAAATTGTTATTTTCAGTGTTCCATAAGCAGTTGCGGTTGTGGTGAAATACATTTAGCATTGATGGATTTATAGTTATACAAGGTGGTAGAAAAAATGTTATACTGGGTGGCCGACAAGTAGTTGCAAATACAAGGTGATCGAAATAGTGGGTGGAATAGATTTATAGTCAAACAGGTTGGATAATTAGGATAGAACATGAGCTGTTGCATATCTGCAATATGTGAAACATGGAACGAAGTGAAATTATAGTTAATACAGTGTGATTAGAAGTATTTAAAATTTTTATATTTGGTTGCCCCTAAGCAGATACATATACAGGGTTGGTGAAATATTTTGTAGAGTAAAATTATGGTTATACAGGGTGGTTCAAAAATAAGTTGTAATGTTTGACAAATTGGCAGCGGTGTATACAGGATGGTTTTAATGTAGATGGAAGTAGAGTTCGTTATATAAAGTGATTAAATTTTTTTTTCAATAAAATTGTTATATAGGGAGGCCAATAAGCAGTTGCAGTTTGGGTGAGGGTTTAAATAAAAGTTTGGTGTTAGGGTGCAAAACTGTGTTGTTATATTTGAAGGGTTCCACATCATTTCCATTAGGATGGATCAAAAAAGTTTAAAAAAATTGTTATATAGGGTAGACCATAAATAGTTGCATTCTACTACATGGAATATCTGAAATATGCGGAGAAGCAAGTTTATAGTTTTAGAGTGTGTAACACAATGTTAGAATAAGCTCATATAAAGGTTGATTGATATATAGAGTAAAGAGAAATTTTAGTTAAAAACGTGGTTAAAAAATATCAGACATAATTGTTATACAGGGTACACCATAAGCAGTTGCATAGCTGAAATACAGAGTAGAGGAAAGTTATAGTCAGGTGTTCAAAAAATTATAAATACAGGATGGTTGCAATATAGTGTGAAGTAGAGTTACAGTTATTCAAGGTGATCCAAAAAATGTCGAATAAAATAGTTATGTAGGGTGGCCCATAAGTACTTGCAGTTTGTGTGAAATATATTAAGTAGGGTGGTTCAAACAAGTTAGAAAAATTTTTATATAGGATAACCCATATGTTTTATAAGTTATTCCTTTTTGCAGAGGCTTGAACATTCCGTACGCGGGTAACGGTTAGTCTATTACTATTATATAAAAAAGGGTATACATACCCAATTTGCTGGAAAAACTACCTTCACCTCTTCTCAATTTATTGATTTTCGTGAGTTTAACCTTATCGGGACACTCCTTGTAAGCATCATAATTCGACGACCAGTACAAATCGACTTGGACACTATCGAGCAGTTTGGATTTGATGACTTTTTTACAAACTTCGGCGATGTCTTTGTTGCGTAGCAGATCGACTAGCTCATTGACGTTGTAGCTGTTGAATTTTTTCATTTCTTCGTTCAATTTTCCCCTGGTCGTCGGGTGAATTTTCTCGATCCAACCTCTTTTGTTGAGGGCAGTTCTGATCGCGTTGAAGGCTCCCCGAATTGTGAAAGTCTTACCGTTCTTCATAGCCAGCTGGACTTCATCCCGTATGATACCTAAAGGGTTGTACACTTCACGGGGTGGGGGGCCCACCAGGGCTTTTACCAGTAGAGCTGCATTATTTAGTATCGGTCTTCGTTGGTTGTTGTTGGCACTAGGAAATTTTATAAATACATTTATCTATATTGAAGAAATATTTATCCGGGAATACATCCGTTCGTTATATTGATTCATGTTTGAATCCTGCAGACGTTTCGCCAAGGTCTCACTTGGCATTCTCAATGCGTTGTTACGGTGAACTGAGAGGTGATCTACGTGAGCTTTTTATTTTATGTCTCCGTTAGAAGCCGTATCGCGTCTGATTGGTCGGTGTTGACTCCTCCCCATTCGCTGCCGTGTCAGCTGTGTCGCTTGTTGACGGGTATGTATTTTGCGTAGCTAATACTGATTTATTTGGATTTTGAATAATTGTCTTTCATGAAATCGAGAAAAGTGGACACCTCAACAAAAGAGACGACGCCCTGCACCTCACAGACAATTATTCAACATCTATATATAAATAGGCAAAGACAAAACGATTAGGTACCATTTTCTCCTCTGTCTCTCAACCGATTTTCTTCATTTTTGTTTTGTTTAGTAGCTACTGACGACCTTCAGTGCAGAATGCTACTATTGATTTATAATATTGGTTCATTCATTAAATAAAATATAATAAAAATTAATTATTTACGTCCATATTGTCAACGCCACACAACTGAATTTGAGTAATTATATATAGAGGGACCAATGCTGTTATACACTTAGAGCATGTACTTCTGGAAGTTGCATGCAAGCGTTGTTATTGTTTACTGGTAAAGTAATCGTTGTATATTATAATTATACAGGGCGATCCTAGATATGTTAGAAATCATTTTTTTCGTGGGTGGCACATAAGCAGTTGCATATATAGGGTTTTTAAATATAGAGTAGAGTGCAATTATAACTAATAAAATAATTATGTAGGGAAGCCCGTTAGCGGTTGAATTTACAGGGTTCTTGGAATAGAAGGCGCAGTAGAATTTCAGTTATACAGGGTGGTGCAAAAAATGTTATACACAGATGTATATACAGGGTGGCGGAAATGGAAATGCAACATTTCGTAACCCATAAGCAGTTGTATATATAGAGAAGATGAAATATAGGGTGAGAGGAATTATAGATATACAGGATGATGATAATAATGTTAGAAAAGGAAATGATTTATAGAGTAGCCCACGAAGAGTTCCATATATATGATGATTGAAATATAGGTCGGAGTAGAATTATAGTTACAGAAGATAGTTAAAAATCTCATAAACAAAAAGAGTAAATACGGTAGCTCATAGGCAGTGGCATATACACAATGGTTTACCGGGTGGTTCAAAAATGTTAAAAAAATATTATGCGTGGTCCATGAGCAGTTGCATATACAGGGTGGTGGAAATATATAATAAGATGGAATTATTATAATGAGGATTTTAATAAATGTTAGAGAATTGAGTGCAATTATAGCTATACAGGGAGGTTAGAAAAAAATAAATAAGTTGGGTAGCCCATTAGCGGTTTTCGAGGAAACTATCACACAGAGGTTCCGAATCTGGATTCGTTTCATGTAACTGCTGCTCTCCCTAAAGTCCTAGGATAGAATGTCACGATAAAATTTTCAGGTTACTTAATCTGCCTGAGATATTTGCACAATTGGTCGAATTTCGACCACTAGGCGACAGCTAGTCAAATTAAAACAGCATTAGTTACGCAAAATACAAGCTCGTCAACAAGCGACACACCTGACACGACAGTGAAAGGGGCGGAATAAACTCCAATCAGGCGCGATACGACCTCCGACGGAGACATTTAAAATAAAAACTCACGTACTACGTAGATCACCTCTTAGTTCACCGTAACAACGCATTGAGAATGCCAAGTGAGACCTTGGCGAAACGTCTGCAGGATTCAAACATGAATCAATGTAACGAACGGATGTATTCCCGGATAAATAGTTCTTCATATTGTCATATTGTCATATTGTCCGTGAAAGCCTACGACTAGACATTGATCTACATTCATTATATATAGTGTTTTTTGAAAAATGGGGTATCTTTGGAATACTTTGGACCAATTGAAGGTATCGAAACAAATTTATTTTTGTGGGAAGTACTCTTACTAAAGAATATCAAATACTACTTGTCTAGGACTTTATAGCCTTCGACACCATTTTAAAGAAGGCAGTAATTAACTTAACAAGGGAGCAAAATTTATAAGGCAAACTTAGATACGTTTTCTCATATATCTAAGGACGACAACCCAAACTCAGAATATGCAGTCAAACATTTCTCACTCATAGAGGAGCTAGACAACAAACCGGAATAGACCAATGCGGCATTAGAAAATATCATTCGGTAGTTAGGTTGGTACTACAAAGAACATATAGATGAAAAATCTTAACTATCAGCAACAACAGATAATTGAACGTAGTAAGCAATGAAGTAGGCTTAACAATAAATATAAAAACTCTGAAGATAATGTTTAGATAGTAATTTGACACTAAAAATATTACAATAAATAATACAACTCTCGAAGTAACAAAAGACTCTATTTACAATAAGTTCAGGTAAGCTACTAGCAGCAATAAACAACTGAATCAAATTTGCTTGGATAACATTCATAGGAAACTCAATAAACTAAAAATCTAGAATTACTCGTCTTCTCCACAAGGAAAAAGTATTTGCTCAATGTGTTCTAGAAGTACTGACATAGGGATTTAAAACCTGGGTTCTGAAAAACAAAAGTACACCCAAACTTCAAATTACACAAAGGTCTTGGTCGGTATATAGAGTAATGCGGAGAAACATCATCCACAGAGTAAAATCTTTGAAATGGTAAGTTCTTCTTACCATTTCAAAGATTTTTCTGCACTATGGCGTTCTTTTGAGCCATCTGACAGCAGCTAAATGACAATTTTTCCTCACAAGTGGATAAATTACCTTGATGTACCATCCTTTTGGTTTGCATTTCTTTCTATTCCCCAAGAACTTAATATAAGCTAAACTATGTACCACTGTCAGTCAGAAAACAAAAAAATGCCTTTTTCAAGGAACTTATAGACATAAAAAAAAATAAAAAAATATGTTACCTGGAACGATTAACTGTAACAGATCCTTTAGCATTACCACTGTTGTTTCTAGTACTATTTTTCCCGTTGTTTTTCAATGTTTTGTTCTTGCTATTGTTCGAAGTAGTGTTACTATTTGTTTTGGAGTTTGTATCAGCTCTGCCAACAACATTTTTCCCGTTTTGATTTCGTTTCGCATTTTTGTTGTTATTGTTCTGTTGTTTTTTCGGAGCTGCTGCTAAGCTGTTATCTATTTTGCTGGTGCGTTTTTGGAACATTTTTTCGATTTCAGGCCCCACGTCTGAATATGAATCCTGCTTCGTTTCGAATAGTCTTAGATTTTCCTTGAGGGCCTCTAAGATGTGGGTCATATTTTCTGCAATCTGTTTAAGAATTAACACATAATGGGATTAATAGGAAAGTGAAACATATACAATTTATGGTTTGAGGGTAGGTACTTCCATTTTTAATTTGAAACATTGTTCAACTATATCAGCAAAAGTTGTAACGTTGATATAACCGGTAGAAAAGAGCATTATGACTAATTGTGCTATTGTGATTAACTGCAAGGTCACAGTCAGAGACCGTAATAAATTACTGGGAATTTGAAGACTACCATAAACTTCTACTACAACTAGTTGGAGTGGGCATACAAAGATGTCGTGAATATAAGAAAACCAAGAATATTAAATATTTGTTGCTATGTTGTCTACTGCATGTAAGATATTTGAAATGATACTATATGAAAAAGTCTACTCATGTATCCCCAATTATTCC
Organism: Octodonta nipae; assembly: GCA_034190945.1. Classification (NCBI taxonomy): domain Eukaryota; kingdom Metazoa; phylum Arthropoda; class Insecta; order Coleoptera; family Chrysomelidae; genus Octodonta; species Octodonta nipae. Next base: position 157,727,112 of record CM067218.1, read on the forward strand.
TGAAGAACAGCACGGATTTATGAAAAAACGATCAACTGTAACTAATTTGCTTACATTTGCTCAGAGCGCATTTGAGATTGTAAGAAACGCTGGGCAAATGGATGTCATATATACTGACTTTGCAAAAGCCTTCGACAAAGTTCAACATTTAGTACTACTGCAAAAACTACAGGGGATGGGTCTATCTGATAATTTGGTAAAACTGTTGAACAGTTACTTAGAGACAAGGCAGCAATACGTGGTATTTAGAGGTGTTAATTCTAAAATATATTTCTCAACATCGGGAATCCCTCAAGGCTCGAATTTGGGCCCGTTGCTATTTATTTGTTTTATTAGTGATCTACCCATATCACATTCACGTTGTCAACTTTTTGCTGATGATCTCAAAATCTATAAAAATATAAGTCATATTTCTGATTCTTTACTATTACAGGAAGATTTAGACAGAATATATGAGTGGTCTAAAACAAATAAATTATCATTTAATTTGAGTAAGTGCTTTGCTGTCTCGTTTACTAAGAAAAAGAGAGTATTAGATTATCAGTATATTATGGGGGGTATCGTACTGCAAAAGAAAACTGAGGCTAAAGATTTAGGGGTAATTTTTGACAACGGACTTTCATTCAATAAGCATGTAGATTATGTCGTCAAAAAAGCATATAAAATGCTAGGGTTCATAATTCGTAGTTCCTGTAAGTCTAAAAGACTAAGCACATTAATAAGACTTTTTAACGCTTATGTAAGAAGTATCGTCGAATATGCTGCAATTATTTGGTCTCCGATTTATGAAATTCACAAAAATCAAATTGAAAAAGTCCACAAAAAGTTTTTAAGGTTTATCTATTACAAAAAATAAGGCAAATATTTATTTAGTTTACCATATTCAACTTTAACTAATGAATTTAAATTTAAAAAGCTGGAAAGTAGAGACGGAAAATGGCATCAGTTCTGTTTTTGTACAAACTACTAAAAAACGAGATAGACTGCTCTGAACTTCTTGGTAGAATTTCTTGGTTGGTACCACAATATTTTGATAGAAATTACAAACTATTTTTTGTTGCGACGGGGCGGACTAACTTGGGAAAGTTCGCTCCATTAAATAGAATGTGTATGTTTTGTAAAGAGTTAGGGGATAGGGATATTTGGGCGGAAGGGTCAGGTAGTTTTTACAGAAAAATTATTAAAATATTTTAGATTATTTTTTATTATGATTATATATTAGTTGCTAATATTTGGTACTTATTTTTGTATTTTACAGAATGTTGTAGCTTTTAGGTTCATTTGTTAAATATTTTTATTGTTATGGGAATGTTATAATTGGTTATTCTCTTTATTTGACTTGGTGCTATATGTTAATTTGTGAAAATTGTAATCTGTTATTGGGGTTTGCCCTGTTGATTACTTGAATAAATAAATAAATAAGTAAATAAATAAATATATAAATGATCAAGTAGGGGAATTGGAAACTAGGTTCAGGTGTGGAAGATCAACAACTGATAGACAAATCGCTCTATAAGAAAGGAATCGACCCAAATACCGAACTTACTTGCTCTAAGGCTTCACCAGATTCACTATCTGCAGCTGTTGAAAATGGACTGGATTCATTTTTTGGAGAAGTCTCAGTGTTTTTCCGATTTTCGTTCAAATTTTGTGATGTAGAGTCGGTAACTTCTTCAGCGATATCCTGTTGTGATTTCACGATTGATGGGGTACCTTCGATCTTTGCAGTGGCTTCTTGAACACCTTCAGACATTGATATTTCATACAGCTATTGATGATGGGCAGAATGTAACCGTTTTTCACCGAAAATTTCGAAGGTAATTTGCAAAATCCATTAGAACGAAGAATTTGGGTTACATTTGTGTGAAATGAAAGAGAAGTGTCAGATTTGGATGAGACGTCAGATCTAAATTAATATACATTGTGTCACAAAAAAACATACGGCAGTATAAATGAAGATGAGGCTTTATATAAAAAGTAATATATGTGGTAGCTTTGAACAACATATTTGGAAATCTCAATTCAATTCAAGACTAAAAAGATGTAACAAATCCTGAAAACCATCTTCTTTGCCAGCTATGTACACATAGAAAGCATGTTAGAGACTTTTTTTCAAGATGGAATGGCCAACTGGTTAATTATTTGTAAATTTCCGCCATCTCCTTTCGAAAATATGAACCTTGAATCGAAATCTCAATCCATTTTCACCGAAAGTTATGATGGAGACGTCATTCGATTCTTAATTGCTTCTCAAATGTTATTGAAGGCCTGCAAAGGAATTGCATGAGTTACAGAGCATTTCGAAAAAAAAGGGCGGGGTTCGTTTTTTCGCGAATATTTCGAAAAATATTGCAAATACAACCGTTGGTTTTAACGTGAATCGCTTGTGGGGTTCAAGGTTGAAAGGAAAACATGATGGACTTCGTTCTAGAGGTGCTTTGGAAGTCCTCATCATTTACTAAGAGTGGCTCAGTTGCTTTGAGACGGCCGTGAAACCACCTCGTTAGCAAACTCAAGGTCATAACAGCGAGTTGACTATATAAGTAAAATAATAGTTTTGTGATATTAAGGTAAGACGATCTAGACTTTTTCGATAGGGTTTCAAAAACATTTCACCTCAACAAGAAGCAAGAAGGCACTCCCGGAACTTCCTCGCCAATATTTATAATTTTAAAATAGAAGTGAAAATAGGACTCAAAACCCTTGACCTATACAGGGTGAGTTTTTTTGATGATCAGTATGGGGATCTCAGAAACTAGCGAAGATAGAGGAATGGTTAAATTGGAAAATATTTGCAGTTTTACTGTCCCAATTTAATGACACTTTGGGATTTTTGTAAAAAGTCATGGCCTACTAGATATTTTGAAAAAACGAAATTCTGTCGATTTAGTCAAATCCCTCTAGCTCCTTTGTTTTTGATTTTATAAAAAAGTGTAAATATCAAAATTAAAGGGAATTGTATCCCGAATATGATTGTCATGTCCTCGTTTGCGTGACAGCTCTCGTTTTCGAGATATGACACAAACTTATCTTTTTTTTAATGGAAACCATAGTTGGCTATAACCTCAAAAAATCGGACATTTTTAGAGCTTTTCAACAATATAATACTCGATATAGTTATTCATAAAAATAACGGAGGTATGGATGCTTTTCTGTCTTATTTTCACTTTTAACGTAGTTAGCCATGAAATAGATTGATTTATTAGTATCTATTCCAAAAAACATTGAACAATTTTTTTATTAGGTATATTAGATATAACGAAAAAACTAAATAAGTAGGTACTTACTAAATACTTAAGAAATTAAAGTACATAATAATGGTTACAATTTATGTTCGAAAAGTCCACCATTGTTATTTAGACAAAAATTGCATCTTTTTAAGATTGACATTACCGCTTTCCTCACAGACCGCCTATCAATTTCGTCAATTGCTTGTAATACCGCCTCCCTTAGGCCACCAACTGTCTCATACTTCCTTTTGTATACTTTGTTTTTTAGCGCACCCCATAAATAGAAGTCTATAACTGCCAAATCGGGAGACCGGGGTGGCCATTTGCGTGGGCCATTTCTTCCTATCCAAGAGTTTGGATAGATATTATCTAAGTGTTGTCTTACTAATAACGAGTTATGAGCAGGTGCTCCATCATGTTGGAACCACTCAATTTCTAAACGAGTTCTCAAATTCAAATTATGCAACATGTCTTGAAAAGTGTATTGCAAGAAATGCAAGTAGCGCTCCCCAGTAAGTGATTCGTCATAGATAAAAGGCCCCAGAATAGTAGACCCTATGATACCACACCAAACATTAAAACCAAATTTTATCTGGGGTCGTCTTTGTTCTACAAGGAAAGGGTTTACTTTAGCCCAGAAATGCTCATTGTGTCTATTGAACATATCGCAGTTAGTAAATCTAGTTTCATCTGACCATAACACCTTTAATGGAAACTGTGGATTGTCAAGGCACATGTCTCTAAACCATGTACAAAACAAAATACGTCGATGTTCGTCACCAGCATGCAAAGTTTGAGAAACTGAAAGTTTGTACGGGTGGAACTTGTGCGCTTTCAGTACGTGAACTGCAGTTCGTTGAGATGTGCCAGCTTCTGCCTCAATCTCAGGAGTTGATGTGGATGGATTTTGATTTACCATTGCCAAAACATTTATTTATGCTGCTTCGTTAATTTGATTACATTCCTTTGGTGGTTTAGTAAAAGATCCATATCTGCTATAAACTATCGTAAAGCCTCTTAAATGTACATAGAGCAGGTTGACGACGATTAAAATATCTATGAAAGTATTCCTCAGCTGCACGAACTGAATTTTTATGGCATATGATATAACATTCCACCATATTCAGTTTTTCTTCGTAAGAATATTTCATTTTATAATGAAAACCTGTCAATATCGACTGTCAGTTCAGCACTACTAATGGAATTACTCTCAAATGAGGAAACTTCAAAGTGAAAACAATCTTTTTCATGGCTACCTACGTTAAAAGTGAAAATAAGAGAGACAAGCATCCATAATTCCGTTATTTTTATGAATAACTATATCGAGTATTATATCGTTGAGAAGCTCTAAAAATGTCCGATTTTTTGAGGTCATAGCCAACTGTGGTTTCCATTCAAAAAAAGATAAGTTTGTGTCATATCTCGAAAACGAGAGCTGTCACGCAAACGAGGACATGACAATCATATTCGGGATACAATTCCCTTGAATTTTGATATTTACACTTTTTTTATAAAATCAAAAACAAAGGAGTTAGGGGGATTTGACTAAATCGACAGAATTTGTTTTGTTCAAAATATCTAGTAAGCCATGACTTACAAAAATCCGAAAGTGTCATTAAATTGGGCCAGTAAAACTGCAAATCTTTCCCAATTTAACCGCGATATATACCAAGCGATTCGCTCACTCAAACAAAAAAATCATTATTCACTTTTCAGAAATATGTTGAAAATCTTCGAGGCCCCAATTTGACGAAGGTTTATATAAAGACTAAATCTACCTTACTTATTTGTTTACGACTCTTCTGAATCTATTCTGAATTAGTTAAGTATAGAAAAGATCTCCGATGGAAAAATTAAAAAAATTGCATTTTTCACTTTTTTATAAAAATTTAAGACTTTTTTTGGCAAATGGGGTATAGATCTGTTTTTTTTTTGTAGGAATGGGTTCTAGACCACGCCTATCTATATGCACCATGCCAAAAAAGCTGTTGCGAATTATTTATAAACAATTAGATGTTAAAAATTGATGTTTTTTCAATTTTTCTTCTACAAGTTCGTTGCTGTCGGCTGCAGAAAAAATATTCTTAAAAAAGTTGATCATAATAAGATTTTCTAGAAACTTGATGCAATTAAATTTCGAACACAAATGAACACATTTTTTTTTCGATGACGAGTTAAAGAGCCTGTCAAATAGTGACTGAAAATACAGCAATTGCTTAAAAATCTGTCTCATCGATCAAATACGTTTCAACGATTTTGAAGACTCATCAGATTTCGAGATATCCATGGTAACACAATGTATGTATAAATAAAAAGCACAAAGTGATATTTTCAATAATTTATTTTCTTTCGGTAACAACAACAATAGATCTCACAAGAAAATGAACACATTCAGCTTCGTTGATAACAGTACTTTGTTAATAAATAAACTGTGGATTTCGAATAAATGCATACCTATAAGAAGCTTAATATGAGTTGGAAATCCTTTACAAGCAAATCACAATATGGCAGTTAACAAATATTAGGCTTTACATGTTTTCAATTTTTAATAATTATCACAGCTCAGTCATTTATAACTAACGAAATTGCCTAAAAAATGTCAAAGCTTGAATTCCCCCGATAGAGCTTGAATATACTGTGCGTCAGGTTGATTTTGTGTTTTTGTTTTCTATTTACAATCTTATATAATTCCATTTTTAAATTTCGTATAAATAATCTTGGTTAAACCATTTTTACTGTTTGGATTTTTCAGGATGAACCATTCTTCAGAGCCTTGCCTGAATGACGGTATCTGACAGCTACTAGATCCACAGATTTATATCCATTGAACCTTTTTGTGTGAAGATACTTAAAAAGTAAAGTATACGTAAAGTGACCTGGAATACCTTAAAGGAAACATTTGATATGATTCAGTGTATAGAAACAAAGTTTTTTTCCAATTTAAAACTATTTTGGTTTAATAAGGTAATAAAATAGACTGACATGTATATTAGAGGTTTTACTACTATTTGCTTTATTTTTCTTTACTTGAGCGAATGTTTCAGAGCTCAGGGCCCCGATTCTTAAAATCATGCGAACCCTCTATCATTCGAATACCGACTAAGTCTTGTAAATACTGCTACGAGGGCTGCCTTTTATATTTGGGGATTGGACAACCCTTGCGTTGCAATCTGACAAATGACAGCTCTATCGTAAAGTTTGACTTTTTTGAGGTTATACGTACTCAGAACGTTTTGACATACGAGCGCTATGTGTTGTTTACAGTAATTTAAAGGATTCATCTCGGCCAAAAAATGGAATTAAATCGTGAACATTTTCGTGCAATTATTTTTTACAACTTTCGACGTGGATTCAGTCAGCAAGAGTGCATGGATGAAGTTAATTTAATTTTTGGCGCTGAAACTTCATCAAGGACCGCTGTTTATCGATGGTATGGTGAATTCAATCGAGGTCGCAGTTCACTCCAAGACGAATTTCGTGAAGGTCGTCCAAAAACAGTTGTTGTTCCGGAATCCATTGATGTTGTGCGTGAACTGATATTGCAAGATCGTCATGTGACCTATCTTGAGATTGAGTGGGACCAGCATACATTCAATTTTGTTCGCGCACGAAGCACTTCCAAGCAAATGATCGCCTATTTTTTCGGAAAACAAGGACATGTGGCAACCGTACCACTAGAACAACGCAAAACAGTCAATTCTGAGTGGTACACAACCATTTGTTTGCCAGTTGTCTTCCAAGAAATGAGGAAAACCAACCGCCGAAGAAGGATCACTCTTCACCACGACAATGCGAGCTCTCACACATCCGCTCAAACAACTGCATTTTTGACCACTCAAAACATCGATTTGATGAGTCATCCGCCGTATAGTCCTGACTTGTCACCAAATGACTTCTTTTTATGCCCGTACGTAAAAAACAAACTGAGTGGTCAACGTTTTTCGACACCTGAAGAAGCGGTTGCTGCGTTTAGAATGCATGTTTTGGAGATACCTCAATCAGAGTGGAAAAAGTGCTTCGACAATTGATTCAAACGCATGCAAAAGTGTATAGATCTTCATGGGGAATATTTTGAAAAACAATAAAGCGATTTTCGATGATTAATATTTGTTTTTGTTCTCTAATCCGGAAATATAAAAGGCAGCCCTCGTATACATGAACTTAGACATACACAGTGTGTTTCTTAATTAAATTTCAACATTTTCGAGGGACAATTAACAAGAAAACTTTATATGAAGGTATGTCCTAACGTCTTAACTTTCCAGATACAGGATGGTGGTTTTTAACAATAAATCAGTTTTTATTAATACATTTAATACCAGTTAGTGTATTGGACCTAATAGATGTCGGTGACATCTACCGTCTAATGAGTAATTTAAGTATAAATTACTCACTAGACGGTAGATGTCACCGACATCTATTAGGTTCAATACACTGACTGTTGTCTTACTGATGTTTATTACATCCAAGTATTTCACTTTAGAACTTGTCATTCAAGGAAGCGTATCTGACCAGAACTCCTGGTTCGAAACGGCTGTTATACGTTGAATGATATAGTTCTAAATATGTGGATAGATATATATATATATATATATATATATCTGTATATACATTTAATACCACCCTAAATATTTAAATGAAATTTAACAGACAAGTACTAAGCATCAAGAGGCATTTTTAGACGTACAATTCTTTTTATTTTCTCCAGTAACGTTCGTGCAGAATCGAGCCTGCATATTTTGGGAGATATTGATTCTTGATTTGCCAAAAAAAATAAAGGACTGATGTTGATTTCTAATCTCATAAACTAATATTAAATTTACCTCAAATAAAAAATGCAAATTTAGAATAAATTTGAGCTATGCTGTATCAAACGCAACTTAAAATAAATGCGGTTAAGTTCATTCGACCTATCACTGGGATTTTCTCTACGTATTTCTTTTCTGTAACATATATTGCATTGAAAATTTATCATAGAGGCAAAGAGTATTAGATTAATTTCGAAAAATGGTTGTCCTTTGCAGAAAGTCATCATCCAAATGTTCTGAAAGGAAGAAATTTCTACAATATGATCAACTACGCTTCCTATACAAATAAGTGAATTGTAAATTTTGTCAAGTCTGGAGTCGTTAATCAATATACAGTGCGAACCAAACGTCCCCTCCCCCCCGTATCTTTTGAACGGTTATACAGGGTGCGGCAGTGATTCCTATATTTTTTTAAATGGTTGTGAAAAATAAGCTGATGCATTTCGCAAAATTATTCTTGCAAGCAATTTTTCAAATTCTTCAACTGTACGAGGTCGTTCTCTGTACACTTTAGTTTTCAGGTTTCCCCACAAGAAAAAATCACATGGAGTGAGGTCGGGTGAACGGGAAGGCCAGGACATCGCTCCGTTTCGAAATATCACACGATTCGGGAAAAGTTCATAAACAATATTCATACTCACAGGGATTGTGTGCCTCCATCTTGTTGGAATAAGGTTTGATTATTCACTGCATGTTGACGAAGTTGAGGAATGAAGAATGACCTTAACATTTCCGAATACCGGTCTTTTTCATTTACAAATGTGCTGCGTCACTCATCCAAAGGTTGTCAAATGCCTGAATCACTTGAATTTTGTAATGGTGATAATGGATTTGCACTAGGAACTGAGCTATTGCGATCAATTAATTAACGGCACTGAGCTGCTGCATAGCTAGAGGTTTTAAACGCTTTCTCGGCAAACGTCCGGTGTTGTTTTGACCACTGCTCCAGGGTAACTGAAACCACGATACATCTGTATCGCGAACGAAACGTTTTGAGACGGGGAACACAATAGTAATACCTTGACAACTCCCCCGCCCACTATCTAGGCTTCAACAGCCGCACCCTGTATTTACACTAATAAAATTTGCTAAATATAAACGGTTGTAAACTTGAAGATTATTCAGTACGCCTCTGGTTAGTTGTCAAAAAAATGGATGTGTTTTAATTTTTCATTAACTGTTACTTTGCGATGTTTTTGTAAAACTTTATTCTTAAATATTTAGTTTCATTTTTGTTTAACGATAGTTTAGGACATAGTACGAGATAAAAAATTGGTGGTGAAAAAAGATAGTTTCCACCTATTAGAGTAATTTCTAAGAATTGCCGCTGGGCCACATTTTTTATTGGACGGATATTAAAGAAAATGCAAAAGGTTTCAAGTTTAAATCTTCAACTAGGCAAAAACGCAAATTGATTAGGTTTTTATTTTGAAAAGCGTTGATGTAGAACATTTTTCCTGTCAGAATAAGTGTGAAGAAGACTTTCCAAAATAACCAAAACCTCCTTAACAATCATTTCAAAATTACTTGCGGGTTAGAATGCCGAACAAACTCATTGGTGGTTGGACTAGCTATTTAAAGAATTCTAAAAAATACTCAGTTACTCATACTAGCATTTAAATGTGGCAGTAGTTTATTCAGATTGAAAGTATCGCGATTATTGTAATAGTTCTTATTAAAATCAACATCGCTGCGATTGTTCTTGGAATTCCTATTCAAAATATTCGTTCCTTTTAGTATACTGGCAGTTTTGTTTTCCCAATTGATTGAGTTGTTTTCACAGCCGTTGTTTTTTGAACTCTCACTGGTAATTTTGTTGATGATGGCCCAATCCCTGAACACACTGACGTATCTAGTGCTAGTCGAAACCCTCCCCGTCGTTGTGGTGGATCTCCTAGTGTTTTCTTTTGCGTTTTGCTTTCTGCAGACAGAACTTTTGTTAGGTTTATACTTAGCTGAGCAATATTTCGATACCCTTTCGTGTTTTGCCTCGACCCTTTTTTTCGTCAGCACCTCCACCTTTTGAGCTGGTACGAAATTGACGCCGCTGTCTTTGTCCACCGTCTTGTTGATCTCGTCCATGAAGTCTTCGATTATGGGGCCCGTGTAAGTGCCAGGTGATATGATTTTCGGCAGGATTTTGCTGAAGGCAGATTCTTTGTCCAGATCGGTTTTGATGAAGTCCTGCCGACGCAGCTTCAGGATGATTTTCTCTTTTTCCGCTTTTTCTTTTTCCGTTTTGGATTTGCTGCGGTTTCTGAAAATGCGGCGACCTCTCACAGAGAGGTTCATTCCTAGATAGGGAGGGGTACGTGGAAAGTTTTGTTTGTAGATCAATTCGAATAGGCCGGTATCGGCGTTGTGGTCTTTCCTTCTGTCAACAACAACTAGAAAATAAAGAGATTTTAATATTATGAAGGATTATTAATAGTAGGGGTTGAAACAGTGATTTAAGTTGAAGCAAAAAAAAACAAAAAAAAAATGGTTTTTGTTTTGAGCATTGAAAGAATTTAAAATATCTCAATATTTTAAGAAAGTTTTTTTTTCAATCATTGGAAAAATGTGAAAAAATCGAAAAAAATTGAAAAAAATATCAAATTAAAATTGTAAACACCAACATTTGATAAAACCGTGTATGTAAAATTAAAATAAAATAAAACTATTGATGAAATTGTTGATTTAACGAGTAAAATAAAAGAAAAAATACAAAATGAGCCATTTTTCGTTTTTATTTTTTCTCCAAATCAAAATTTGCTAAAATAATGGAAGTGTTAATAAAACTAGTGATAAAAATACTTAATTAACGAGTTACAAAATACGAAAAAAATCTGAAAAAATGAATTATTTTTATATTTTTTTCTCGAGATTCGAATCAATTTGAAAAATTGGAACTTAAAAAAATTGAACTAAAATTGCACCAACGTTTGTTAAAATCAATAAATTATATATAAAACCACAAAACTAGGCGTGAAAATCATGATTTACTGAGTTGAAAATACGACGAAAAAATACAGGCTGAGTTATTTTTGATGATCTGTATGGGGATCTCGGAAACTAATGGAGATAGAGCAATGGTTAAATTGGGAAAGATTTTCAGTTTTTCTGGTCCAATTTAATGACACTTTTGGAAAGTCATGGCTTACTAGATATTTTGAAAAAACGAAATTCTTTGTTTTTTGATTTTATAAAAAAGTGTAAATATCAAAATTGACCCCAAATTTTATCTGGGGTCGTCTTTGTTCTACATGAAAACGGTTTTCTTTAACCCAGATATGCTCATTGTGTCTAATGAACATACCGCAGTTAGTAAATCTAGTTTCATCTGACCATAACACCTTTAATGAAAACTGTGGTTGTCAAGGCACATGATTCTAAACCATGTACAAAACAAAATAAGTCGATGTTCGTCACCAGCATGTAAAGTTTGAGAAACTGAAAGTTTGTACGGGTGAAACTTGTGCGCTTTCAGTACCTTAACTACAGTTCGTTGAGATGTGCCAGCTTCTGCCGCAATCTCACGAGTTGATGTAGATGTATTTTGATTTACCATTGCCATAACATTTATTTGTGCTGCTTCGTTAATTTGATTACGTTCCTTTGGTGGTTTAGTAAAAGATCCATATCTGCGTAAACTATCGTAAAGCCTCTTAAATGTACATATAGCAGGTTGACGACGATTAAAATATCTATGAAAGTATTCCTCAGCTGCACGAACTGAATTTTTATGGCATATGATATAACATTCCACCATATTCAGTTTTTCTTCGTTAGAATATTCCATTTTTTATCACGAAAACTTGTCAATATCGACTGTGAGTTCAGCACTACTAATGGAATTGCTCTCAAATGAGGAAATGTCAAAGTGAAAACAATCTTTTTCATGGCTACCTACGTTAAAAGTTAAAATAAGAGAGAAAAGCATCCGTAACTCCGTTATTTTTATGAATAACTATATCGAGTATTATATCGTTGAAAAGGTCTAAAAATGAGGTCATAACCAACTATAGTTTCCATTAAAAAAAAAAGATAAATTTGTGTCATATCTCGAAAACGAGAGCTGTCACGACATGACAATCATATTCGGGATACAATTCCTTTCAATTTTGATATTTACACTTTTTTATAAAATCAAAAACAAAGGAGCTAGAGGGATTTGACCAAATCGACAGAATTTCGTCTTTTCAAAATATCTAGTAAGCCATGACTTTTTACAAAAATCCGAAAGTGTCATTAAATTGGGCCAGTAAAACTGCAAATCTTTTCCAATTTAACCATTGCTCCGCTAGTTTCCGAGATTCCCATACAGATCATCAAAAAAAAAACCCACCCTTTATAAATAACAAGTTATTTTTCGTTATTTTTTTTTCGAGCACTGAAAAAATTCGAAAATTTGAGAATCTATCTTATTACAATTGAAAAAAAACACACAAATTTGTTAAAATAATAAAAGTGTAAATAAAACTGATGAAGGGTATTGCATGGAAACACTAACTTGTCTTATGTTCATAGGTTCGTGAAAATGACTATTTACCTTTAATCACGTCTTCCATACATTGCGGGCACATTCTGCTAGTGACGGTGGTAGAAAATGACAAATCTGGACTGCAATTGATTTCTATTAACCACGGTCGGAAGTCCTCAGACAACATAAAATCTGCACCGTATAACTCGAACGTATTTTGTCTTCTGTCCATGGTATCCTGACTGGATAGCATGCTGCATATTATTGCTTGTTTCATTCCTGGAAATATTAAGAACTCAAAAAACTGTAGCTATTCAGTAGAAATTGTATTCTAAAATAGTTTAAAAGCTTATATGTGGTCATAAGCAATGCTATGCTCATTAATAAAAGTAGGTAATAACCGTAAGGCACAGTGAAAGAGGATTGAACGACATAAGGTTTCAAATGAGATACTGGGGAAGAAAGAGGAAAAATATTGAGGAGTCAAGCAAAAAAAACTCGGCAAAGGTTGTGATTCTTGATACCACCCGAAACAGCCCATTGACTTTCACATATTTCAAATTATTGTTCGTTCGAGGATGGTTAGATAAAAATTAAAAAAAAAGTGGGTTTATAACCACGGTGGTCTACCCAACGTCTCCCTCTTCTCCATAATCACAAAACTAGTTTGCTAAGCACAGAGAATATCGAGCCTAGATTACAATTATGGAAGACGGTTTGACGAAAACAAGGCTCTAGAAGAGCTCCGGGCGATACACCAAAATGCAATCTCATATGAAGTGATTGTTGAGAGGGTCGCGCTTAAATCATTGGAAGAATATCTAGTGACTTAAATATAGCAAACGTCCACGAAGATACTGTTTATGCTATTTGAGGGTCACAAGGATTCAATCACAAGCAACTGGTAGTGACTAATTATCATGTGCAGTCTATATTCAATATAGAAGTCTTCGATATAAGCGCAATATGAATGCAACGAAAGTTCTCAAATGTATGCTGAAACTCTAATTTAAGACATGCTATAAGAGGCAAACAGTAATAACAGCTATCATTACTCATTAACTATGCCCTTACCATAAAATGTGTGTTTACGTTTAAAACTCTGTAATTGCAAAATTTGTAAAACATTTCATTTTTAACAGACTTCAAAAAAGGAGGAGGTTCTCAAATTCCATTTTGCAAAAAATCGGAACAGACTTCTTAATATATCATAATATATGGTGAATGCGCAGGTATTAAATCATTTTAGTTTTTCTTATTCGAAATCTAGGATGAAAATAGATTGGAATTTCAACAAAATATTTCCAGATGAATGTTCTCAATTTGTCTGCATATACACGGTGAGTTTTTTTTGATGATCAGTATGGGGATCTCGGAAACTAGCGGAGATAGAGCAATGGTTAAATTGGGAAAGATTTGCAGTGTCACGGGCCCGATTTAATAACACTTTCGGATTTTTGTAAAAAGTCATGGCTTACCAGATATTTTGAAAAAACGAAATTCTGTCCATTTAGTCAAACCCCTCTAGCTCCTTTGTTTTTGATTTTATAAAAAAGTGTAAATATCAAAATTGAAGGGAATTGTATCCCGAATATGATTGTCATGTCCTAGTTTGCGTGACAGCTCTCGTTTTCGAGATATGACACAAACTTATCTTTTTTTGAATGGAAACCATAGTTGGCTATGACCTCAAAAAATCGGACATTTTTAGAGCTTTTCAACGATATAATACTCGATATAGTTATTCATAAAAATAACGGAGTTATGGATGCTTTTCTCTCGTATTTTCACTTTTAACGTAGGTAGCCATGAAAAAGATTGTTTTCACTTTGACGTTTCCTCATGTGAGAGTAATTCCATTAGTAGTGCTGTACTGAGAGTCGATATTGCCAATTTTTGGTGATAAAATGGAATATTCTAATGAAGAAAAACTGAATATGCCATAAAAATTCAATTCGTGCAGCTGAGGAATACTTTCATAGACATTTTAATCGTCGTCAACCTGCTCTATGTACATTGAAGAGGCTTTACGATACTTTACGCAAATATGGATCTTTTACTAAACCACCAAAGGAACGTAATCAAATTAACGAAGCAGCACAAATAAATGTTTTGGTAATGGTAAATCAAAATCAATCTACATCAAGTCGTGATATTGCGGCAGAAGCTGGCACATCTCAACGAACTGTAGTTAAAGTACTGAAAGCGCACAAGTTCCACTCGTACAAACTTTCAGTTTCTCAAACTTTGCATGCTGGTGACGAACATCAAGGTATTTTGTTTTGTACATGGTTTAGAGACATGTGCCTTGAGAATCCACAGTTTCCATTAAAGGTGTTATGGTCAGATGAAACTAGATTTACTAACTGCGGTATGTTCAATAGACACAATGAGCATATCTGGGCTAAAGAAAACCCTTTCCATGTAGAAGTTTTTTAGTAGTTTAATGTTTGGTGTGGTATCATAGAGTCTACTATTCTGGGGCCTTTTATCTATGACGAATCACTTACTGGGGAGCGCTACTTGCAATTCTTGCAATAAACTATTCAAGACATATTGCATAGTTTGAATTTGAGAACTCGTTTAGAAATTGAGTGGTTCCAACATGATGGAGCACCTGCTCATAAGTCGTTATTAGTAAGACAACACTTAGATAATATCTATCCAAATTCTTGGATATGAAGAAATGGCCCACGCGAATGGCCACCTCGGTCTCCCGATTTGGCAGTTATAGACTTCTATTTATGGGGTGCGCTAAAAAACATAGTATACAAAAGAAAGTATGAGACAGTTGGTGACTTAAGAGAGGCGGTATTACAAGCAATTGAAGAAATTGATAGGCGGTCTGTGAGGAAAGCGGTAATGTCAATCTTAAAAAGATGCAATTTTTGACAAAATAACAATGGTTGACTTTTCGAACATAAATTGTTACCATTATTATGTACTTTAATTTCTTAAGTTTTTAGTAAGTACATACTTATTTAGTTTTTTCGTTATATCTGATATACCTAATAAAAACATCGTTCAATGTTTTTTGGAATAGTTATTAATAAATCAATCTATTTTATGGCTAACTACGTCAAAAGTGAAAATATTAGAGAAAAGCATCCATAACTCCGTTATTTTTATGAATAACTATATCGAGTATTATATCGTTGAAAAGCTCTAAAAATGTTCGATTTTTTGAGGTCATAGCCAACTATGGTTTCCATTCCAAATAAGATAAGTTTGTGTCATATCTCGAAAACGAGAGCTGTCACGCAAACTAGGACAGGACAGTCATCCCAATTTAACCATTGCTCTATCTCCGCTAGTGTCCGAGATCCCTATACTGATCATCAAAAAACACTCACCCTGTATATATTGTGCACTTAAGTTAGAATAGTATCGAAAATTTTCTTATTAATAATATTTAAAAATAATAAGTTAGTCTCCATAAAAAAAATGCATAGTCTTGAAACTTAAAACGAAATCATCACATGTTACTTTTATCAATAACTGTATACGAGGTTTGTCAAAAAGATGCATTTTCCTTAATAGTGAAGGATCTACCATCACTTTTGGCAATATAGAAACTGATTATTAATTAACGTTAATTAACGTTTTTAAAGAAAATAAGTTGCTGCTTTTAAGATGGGTAAAAGCTTACGAGTTACGATGTTAATTTGAGGCACACATGAAGGTTATACAAGTTTATCGTTATCCATTATACAAGATGGTTAAAAAAATGTTATATCTAGTCAATGAGCAGTCTTATAAGCTATAAATTCGTTGAAATATAGGGCGTTTTAGAATTATTATTTTACAGGATGGTTAACATATGTTAGAAACTAAATGTTTTGTTGGGTGGCATATAAGTAGTTGCATATACAGAGGAGTTAGAATACAGAATGGAGTGGAGAAAAATTGTAGTTAAACAGGTTGGTTAGAAAAAAGCTACAAAAAAATGATAGTTGAAAGATAGGGTGGATTAGAACATATGTTATACAAGTTGTTTTAAAAAATAGTAAAATAATGTTATACCTGTAGGATAGCCCTTAGCAGTTACAAATCATGAATGGTTGGAGTATAGGGTAGAGTGGATTTATAGTTTAACAGGGTAGTTCAACAATTGTTAAATTGGGTGGCTATTGGCAGATGCATATAGAGGGTGCTGACGTAATTATAGTCATGCAGCTTGATTTTAAAAATGTTACAACAAAAGTGCCATATTTGTAGTCTATAGGCAGTTGCATATATAGGGTTGTTGCAATACAGGCTGGAGAAGAATTGTAGTTATACAGGGTGATTTAAAAAATTAGAAAAAGAAATGTTTTATTGGATTCCCAACAAGGTGTTTTATATATACCATAGGTTGAAATATAGGGACATAAAGAAATAAATTTATGTTAGGTTGTTAAAAATATTCCAAACAAAAAGTGAATACAGTGTGGTCCACAGGCAGTTGTATATACAGAATGGTTGGAAGATAAAGTGTTATTGTTATACAGGATGGTTGGAATGTTTATTAATCATTAATTACCTGGGAAAATGACTTCGTTCCATTTTTCCATATAACCGATTTGTTTCAAGTAGGCCTTGAACGTGTGACAGTCCCACATGTTGTCTTCAGGTAGGGCCTTGTCACGTTGTGACATGTTGCTGTATTTGCATTGGACCGCGTGATTTGTCAGGTGCAGTGATTCGTGGAAATTCTCGAGGTTAAAATTTTGGCCGCTAAACCTTAAGTAGCTGTCCCTGAAATACAAGTATATATATAGCTACATATATATATATATATATATATATATATATATATATATATATATAGCTCTCTTGATGGTCCGGGTGTTCGTCCGTTGAAAGATTTGTCCCTGTAAAGGAACGGTCGCCTGACGTTTCGCCAAAATCTCACTTGGCATTTTCATAAGGCTTTTCCTCTTCTTCCAACACGAAGAGTGGCTGCAGGTTCGGACCTTTCCGGACTACTTCGTATCCGAGATCGTCGGCTAGGTCGTTCTCCGCTTGGTCTGCTCTCCGTGGCGTCTGAAGTGGAAGTGAGCTCCGATATGTGCGCGTCGCTATTTATGCTATCTCCCGAGTCCCCTCCTAGTTCTTTGCCCCGCCTCCGATTGTGTTGAGGGGGCGGTGCCGTTTGTTTTGATTGGGTGACACCATTGCGTGAAATTGAGAACTAGTTTTTAGCCAATAGGCTGAGTCTCAACAATAGACCCAGAACATCAACTTTTCATTGCAATCTTCACCATCGACTCTAGAAAGTGATGCATCAGTGAAGTTCATGAAGTGGTTGATCTCACAACATTTCAATGATAAGTCCTTCCACCGGATAACTTCTTTCAAATCTGGATCTAATATCTGGTCTTTTTGGATCTCCGCAGATTGCCAATGGTCATCGATGGCGGTAGTTCTACAGAGAACAGCTCCTTTTTCTTCTGCCTGCTGACAATGTTTGCAATCATCAGGGCATGGTCTCTCGATAGGGCATCAGCATTCTTATGGCTTGTTCCAGCTCGATGTTCAGTCTGGAAGTCGAATTCTTGCAACCGCTGAATCCACCTGACCACTTGTCCTTCGGGGTTTTAAACTGCAGGAGCCACTTCAGTGCTGCATGATCAGTCCTCAGGAGGAATCTTTTACCATAGAGGTACTTATAGAAGTGTTCTACCCCCTATACAACAGACAAGAGTTCCATGCGAGTAACGCAGTAATTTCGTTTCGGCTTGCTCAAGGTCTTGCTGAAATAGCCGATGACTTTTTCCTGACCGTCTTGGATCTGCGAAAGCGCAATGGTGTCACCCAATCAAAACAAACGGCACCGTCCCCTCAACATAATCGGAGGCGGGGCAAAGAAATAGGAGGGGACTCGGGAGATAGCATAAATAGCGCCGCGCACATATCGGAGCTCACTTCCACGAAGAGTAGACCAAGCTGAGAACGACCTAGCCGACGATCTCGGATACGAAATAGTCCGGAAAGGTCCGAACCTGCAGCCACCCTTCGTGTTGGAAGAAGAGGAAAATCCTTATGAAAATGCCAAGTGAGATTTTGGCGAAACGTCAGGCGACCGTTCCTTTACAGGGACAAAACTTTCAACGGACGAACACCCGGACTATCAAGAGAGCTACACGTGGTTCCGTCCATGCCAACTTGTTTTCAAATATATATATATATATATATATATAATAACTCAGAATTTTGTAGGAATATATTGACTATTATTGATTCTCAACGACTTTGTTTACAATACCAGAATTTATGTCATGGCATGCAGCGTGTTCGTGTTGATAAACATTACCGTGAGAATAATCGTATTGCAAATATATGACTTTATAACAAGTGGGATCAAACGAACCTATAGACTAATGAGTGAAGAAGCTGGCCATTTTGTAGTGGCTGCCATCTTGAATTTACAATTATACAAAATGTATTAAATTGTATTGTCATCAGAACGAAAAGTGTGCGCCAAATATCAGTTCAATCTGTCAAAAGGAGGGAGATGAAATTTTAATTACTAGATTTGACCCAAATAAATAAATAAGGCAAGCTAAATAAAACCGTTTAAAAACAATAAACAGTTGTCAGTTGTTGATTTATGAGTGTGTTTGGGTAAATCTGCATTTCTTTTGAAGAAATGATTAGTGTGTACAGATCTGTATACACAGTGTCAGTACCGTGTATACACAAAGAATATATAGTGAACGGATGGTGTCTATACGGTATATACCCCATGTATGAATGAAATAAATACCAGGTGTATACACCGTGGGCTCAAATCACGAGGGGCTGGTAAACACGGTAATATTTAATTCGCCACACGGGTCAAGTAGTGCTGTATACTGCTACAAATGTTGCTCTTTGGAGAATTTCAACATACCGGTACATCCAAATCGTCAGCGGTTGAATGTTCGTCACCATAAACCACTGCCTGATGTCGAACTTCGTCTTGTATATTATCAAAGGTCTTTCTGGAAATAACTACGATTTTTTTATAAGTTTATATTAGAGTAGCAATCAGACTTTTACCTATGTATTTCTGGACGACGTACTTCCCTTTGAGGTTCATCACTTTTTCGACATCTGCGATGTGTTTGACGAGTTGAATGCCGCGCCCTCTGCACTTGTTTCCAGGCTTCAAAATCCAGATGTTCTTCATGCCGTCGATGTCGTACTGTGGCCAGTACTTGTGAATATCTTTGAGAGTCGACTTTACGTTGGCTGAAAATTTAACAGAAAACAAAACTACAAAGGAATATCGTTAAAGTAAATGAAAATCTTAAATATTAAGCACGAGTTTCCCCTCCCTTTGAGATATTTTCTGGATCAACCCTCTCTTCTGATAAGGTATCTACAGCCCAAGATACTATATACCTATCTATCTATTTATGTTGAAAATCACGGAAGGTACAGTCCTAAAGTGGATCCTGAAAATGAAAGAGCAAAATCGAGAAACTTGTAGAAAAATAGGAGAGGATGGAGTCAGTTATTGGAAAAGAGGTGCCTTAGGCAGAACAAAATTGGGATTAGTAAGTTAGCATTTATATTCAACACCTATTAAATGAGAAAAAATGTAAATCTCTTACACCAAAGTTGGAAACTTACCATAAACTGTAGTCAGAGGATCGCTGAACTCGACGAATATCCCGTTTTCATGTAAAACCGAGTAATAGCTAGACAAAAATTGGTCCCATTCATGGTCCCATACTCTTATGAAGTCCTTGTCAATGTCGGCGTGCTTCTTACAGGCCACATATTCATTACATCTGTCTGTGGCGAACTGGAGAATGCTGTAAGGAATGTGACCGTCTGGTGTTTGAATCAGCTCTTTTTCACCTTTTTCATAGTTGTGGGCGAACCATTTCAACAAACCAATGCAGGCAGTCAAGCGGAAATCATCCATGAAGAGGTTGAAGTGATCAGGAAACCCTTCAAATAAGAACATAAGGATTTGGATATTTTATAAGCAATGCTAGCAACTAACATGTCTTACCTAAAACATATACTCTTGGATAATTGACACTCGACACCCCAACTTCCGTGTACCAGTAAGATTGCTGCAACAACAAAGCCAGTCCTTCTTTAGAAGCAAACAGCGATCTGCTGAATCGGTTCACCAATTTGAAAGAATTGCTACGGTGTTGAAGATCGATCTGGTCCTTCCTCATGCTCCAGTAGAAATCGACGTCATAATTTTGAAGCATTCTAGACATGACGGTTTTCTCGCATTTTTCCACGTAGCTTTGATGGGATTCCCAATCTTGTTTAGCCGGCAAATTCACTGTGACGTCCTCCAAAGCTGTGTACTTTTGTTTCAGTGCAGGTTCCACTTTTTCCAACCAGTTGCGTTTGATGAGTTCTTTGCGAACTATTGGCCACCCTCCTGTTAAAAGGAAAATATATGTTCTCTGCTTGATCGAAGCGAAATCACAACAAAAACAGTATAAAAAGGAAATACTCTACAAAATATATCAAAAATATACCAAAAGACTATAAAGACAAATAAAAATTTAATATCAAGCTTACCAAGAGAAATCACCAAAATGAATCAAGTATGGCTTAGAGAAGTTATTCCGAAATTTACGTCAAATATTATTAGAGCCTAGATCATTAAATGAAGAAATCTTTCTGCAGTTGAAAGAAAATGTTCATCCACACGAAATGACAGTGTTTTCAGAGTCTATATACTGAGCCGATATACGAAATCATGTTGTTCGATTAAATACGGCTCTTTGAGCAAGTTGGTATATGATTCTGAGTATTGGTCACCCAATATAAATTATTTGTCTATCATTTTGCAACTACTTCTAACATTTTTTGAACCCTACATCTTATAATTCGAATATCCTTACTGCAAATAGTTAAATAACCATTTTTGAAGTTTTTTTATCCACACTGTATAACTACAGTTTTCTTTCACTCTTATTTCAAACACCTTGTAGACACAACTACTTATGTACCACCTAATAGAACATTTTTTGAACCACACTGTATAACTTTAATTGTATTTCACCTTATATTTCAACCATCTTATACACGGAGCTGCTTATGTACCTCCCAATATCACGTTTATTTGTAAGATTTTTTGAACCCACCTGTCTAACTTTTTGAAATTCGATGCACGACGAATTGATAACCTCCTCCTTTTTGGAGTCGGTTAAAAAAGATGACGTAAATCAAGTGCAGTATATTTGGAGTTTGTAGACCTTACAAAAACTTATCGCCCAAAAACGAGCTCAAAACTTTGGAAAAAGAATTAGTTAAATACCTCAACCTTTTTGTATAGAGAGGTGATATCTAAAACCTTCTTAGATGACTTCGGAAAATGTAAATTTCTCTCAAAATCATCTCAATATAATGTCATTTTTTCTATATTGGTCAAAGAAGGTAGTAATAAAACAATTGCCTCTATTATTTGCGTATTTGTCCTCTACACAACGTTTCTTGTAACTCTTATAAACGTAGCCTTGTGCCAAAACTACTGTCATGTGCTATTGTTAACCAGAAACTATTCTACTCTAGATAAATCCTTGTCAAGCCTGATTGTTGGTCACAACTAGCAACAGTTAATTATACACTGTTCCAAGAAATTAACGCAGCACAAATAACTTTTTAATTTAGTTTTATTAAATTTCTAACAAAAGTATTCATAAAATGAAGATGAAAAAATCAAAAAAAAGTAACCTCATGATGCAGTAGTTCGGTTTAGTCACATTCAGCAAGAGATCAATGTAAAAGAAAAATAGTTTTAACTTATTATAAAGAGTGAGTTTTTTTGATGATCAGTATGGGGATCTCGCAAACAAGCGGAGATAGAGCAATGGTTAAATTGGGAAAGATTTGCAGTTTTACTGGCCCAATTTAATGACACTTTCGAATTTTTTTTTAAAAAGTCATGGCTTACTAGAGATTTTGAAAAAACGAAATTCTGTCGATTTAGTCAAATCCCTTTTAGTTCCTTTGTTTTTGATTTTATAAAAAAAGTGTAAATACCGAAATTGAAGGGAAATGTATCCCAAATTTGATTGTCATGTCCTCGTTTGCGTGACAGCTCTCGTTTTCGAGATATGACACAAACTTATCTTTTTTGAATGGAAACCATAGTTGGCTATGACCTCAAAAAATCGGACATTTTTAGAGCTTTTCAACGATATAATACTCGATACAGTTATTCATAAAAATAACGGAGTTATGGATGCTTTTCTCTCTTATTTTCACTTTTAACGTAGTTAGCCATGAAATAGATTGATTTATTAATAACTATTCCAAAAAACATTGAACGATTTTTTTATTAGGTATATCAGATATAACGAAAAAACTAAATAAGTAGGTACTTACTAAAAACTTAAGAAATTAAAGTACATAATAATGGTTACAATTTATGTTCGAAAAGTCCACCACTGTTATTTAGACAAAAATTGCATCTTTTTAAGATTGACATTACCGCTTTCCTCAAAGACGGCCTATCAATTTCTTCAATTGCTTGTAATACCGCCTCCCTTAGGTAACCAACTGTCTCATACTTTCTTTTGTATACTTCGTTTTTTAGCGCACCCCATAAATAGAAGTCTATAACTGCCAAATCGGGAGACCGCGTGGGCCATTTTTTCCTATCCAAGAGTTTGGATAGATATTATCTAAGTGTTGTCTTACTAATGAGTTATGAGCAGGTGCTCCATCATGTTGGAACCACTCAATTTCTAAACGAGTTCTCAAATTCAAATTGTGCAACATGTCTTGAAAAGTGTATTGCAGGAAATGCAAGTAGCGCTCCCCAGTAAGTGATTCGTCATACATAAAAGGCCCCAGAATAGTAGACCCTATGATACCACACCAAACATTAAAACCAAATTTTATCTGGGGTCGTGTTTGTTCTACATGAAAGGCTTTTCTTTAGCCCAGATATGCTCATTGTGTCTTTAAACATACCGCAGTTAGTAAATCTAGTTTCATCTGACCATAACACCTTTAATGGAAATAGTGGATTGTCAAGGCACATGTTTCTAAACCATGTACAAAACAAAATACGTCGATTTTCGTCACCAGCATGCAAAGTTTGAGAAACTGAAAGCTTGTACGGTGGAACTTGTACGCTTTCAGTACCTTAACTACAGTTCTTTGAGGTGTGCCAGCTTCTGCCGCAATCTAACGAGTTGATGTAGATGGATTTTGATTTACCGTTGTCAAAACATTTATTTGTGGTGCTTCGTTAATTTGATTACGTTCCTTTGGTGGTTTAGTAAAAGATCCATATCTGCGTAAGCTATCGTATCAAAAAAGATAAGTTTGTGTCATATCTCGAAAACGAGAGCTGTCACGCAAACGAGAACATGAAAATCATATTCGGGATACAATTCTCTTCAATTTTGATATTTACACTTGTTTTATAAAATCAAAAACAAAGGATCTAGAGGGATTTGACTAAATCGACAGAATTACGTTTTTTCAAAATATCTAGTAAGCCATGACTTTTTACAAAAATCCGAAAGTGTCATTAAATTGGGCCAGTAAAACTGTAAATCTTTCCCAATTTAACCATTGCTCTATCTCCGCTAGTTTCCGGGATCCCCATACTGATCATCAAAAAAAACTTACATTGTATACTGAGCAGATGGCATAGATTGGTTCACAAGTTCAACATAGTAGCAAAAAATATCAATATGGTAATCTCAACCTAGAAGACGAAAACACTCGTGAGATGGTCGCGTCTGGTAAAAAAAAATACGTATTAAAGAAAGTTTTGAAAGGTAGCAACAAAAAGTGAGATACATTAATGCTAAGAATGTTACACAGAAATACGACAGATTTAGCTTTAAAAATGATTTTCAAGAAGGATAATAAGGAAAAAGGCTGAGGTAGGAGGAAAAAACACATACATGTGTTAAAACTTTTATAAGTGCAAACTTTGAATTCATATTTTGGATTCCTTACCTTTTATCGTAAAAACCTTATGGTCTTTGACAGCGGTATCCACAATCTTCTTTAACTGTGCCAGTCGTTCAGAGGTGATGGTGCACTTGAATCGATTTTCTACGAAACTGTTGGACTTCTTGTTGGCGCAAAGGCTGATGGTCTGTTGAATTTCCGGTGTTATTGCGTAGATTTTCGTAGAAGATGGTGCGCTACAGACTGTCGTGGGTCTTTTGTTCTCGTTGGTGCTGTCATTAGTACTAGCATGTTTGCCAATACTGGGCATGTTATGACAGATTTCGTTAGAAATGTCATTTGATTCGGACAGCATTTGGGATATTTCTTCGGGTGCCGTTGAATCCATTTTGAGTTGCTATGGAAGTAGTGTTACCAGAACCATTGTTGTCATTCTGAAACAAAATCATTTTTATATAACGAGTGTTGGATTGTAACCACACTGACACTGTGGAAGCAGAAATGTGAAGTTATTGTGATGCTATTAGAAACGAACACCCATACATCATAAGGAGGAGGAACATCGGAATAATGTGCAAGAAATCATTTTAGAAAACACTGAATACTTGAAGATAATATAAGAGAACGGATGATATCGTCAAATTAAGGGAACATATGGGTTTAAATACTTGGTTTTCATGTCTTTCAAACGTTTGTTTTATTTTAATGAGACTCTTTTACTTGCGGGTTTGCTAGCCTATGACCTTTGCTAAGGTTCCAGCTATCTCTGTTCCAAACAGACAAAATATTAGTTAGGATGTTTTGGTAGGGATTAAGAAATATGCAATAATAATAAAATGGGAACGAGTACTGAATAAGTTAAATGAAAGTTTTAAATATTCGTAATGTAATGTAAAGTAATGTCAAATAATGAATGTAAAGTAAAGTAATGAAAAGTAATGTAAAGTAATGTAATGTAAAATAATGTAATGTAAAGTAATGAAATGTAAAGTAATGTAATGTAAAATAATGTAAAATAATGTAATGTAATATATCTAATATAACAGTATTTGCTAAATTAAGATTACTAGTATATAATAACTAAGATCAGTAAACAGAAGAAGAAATACAAACTACGGTGGGTCTAACGAGGTTGAGTATAAAACAAGTGAATTAAGGCGTGTAGGGTACGTAGGTACATAACTAAAGCAAGAAGAAATATTGAATTTAATCGTAACATAGTGGACATAAATGTTTTCTACATTTAGAAGAAAGCAAACATGACAACGACAGAGCTGAATAGATTGAATACGAAATAATGAAATCAAAACAAGATATTATAACATTTATAGTACAGAATAAACTCACATAGTACGGTAGAACAGATATTGGGAACATAGGGATATATATAAACAAGGGCTGAACTCAAAAAGGCAGCCTCAATGGAGTAAAACTCAAACTTTTGGTTTCCTCCATGAAGATGACAGCTTTGAAACAGAAAGAGAAAAATGTAATTTTTGTACATCGTACGGTAAGTAATTTAATTACACTTAACATGATTATTTTGATTGTTAATGTGGTATTGTCTCGTCACATTGATTTCGATAAAACGGATAAGATAAATTATTGAAAAATCGATGTGAAATACAATAGTTGCCTTATTATGGGAAATTCTTTCTTAGGATTAACTGAAAAAAAGCGGTTCAATTATATAATTTTTCTGGGTAATATATATGCATGTATATTTCAATATACTTATCTGTTTAATGACTGATGAAGCTTAGATTCTTTATCGGGATTCGTTGGCCAATAATATTTTTCTGAAGAACTTTTGTAAGTAATGTTGAACTTACAAACTACTTCAGAAAATCATTGGAAAAACTTTACGAATATAATAAAGTCTTTAAATTGTAAAATAATTTAAAACTAATTCGTGGCGTTGAATTTTTTTGGACTCCAGTGTGTGTATAAATAGCGCTTTTTTTATTACCGAGTTCAATGCATAATAAAAATAATGACACTAAAAAGTAAATAATTTGGTCAAGTGCGAGTTGGTCTCGCACAATAAGAGTTCCGTCCAACGTTCAAGATTCTAATATTTCAGTTTCAGAAAAGCAGGGAATCAGTGCATTTTCTTATATTTACCCTAATATCTGTTAAAGGAAGCGTTTTAAATTTATAAAAAATATACACTTTGATTTTCCACCCATAGACTTTTTGTTTGATCTGCTTCAGGATTCGCTTGATTTTTATCAGAATACATATGTATTTAATTTTCTAATTTGGCCCCCAAAAATTAACATTATAGTTTTATTTTACTAATAAACTTTCAGACAAGTCTTTTATAATCTACTGTCTGAGTTTTAAGGCTCTGTAGATTGGAAGATAAAGGGCAAAATAGATCAAGTTTTAAATTATAAATTATTAAATCTGTTATTCAAATTATTAGAAAATACAAATAAAATATATTTTTCAAAATTTTAGATAGTGTAGTTTCTAAAGTGGGAATTAAGTCGATGTTTAATATTTTTGTTAATATCTTTTAAACAAATGATTTTAAAGTATTTTGTAATTCAGATAGTGAGCCTTTTATCTGATATTTTACATGATGCGTTTGAAAATTGAATTTTTATTTTCCATTTAATTGTATAATTTGTTCTTAAAATTCCTATAGGGGTTTTCTAATAATTTATTTTCCGTTTAATTCTATTATTTGGTGGCCAAATAATAGAACTAGGGATTTTTTCATATTTTCCCAATACACAAAAAAATTTAGGTCTTATAGTTTGGGGAATAACTGGGAGAATGGGTCATTTGTTTAAAATATTTTTTTAATATATTTTAAAATATTCATTTTAAAAAAATTAAAAAAATATATTTGTATTCGTCATAATGAGCCCTGTGATTTGATATATTACATGACCCGTTAGAAACAATTATAATTTTTTATTTTCCATTTAATTCTATAATTTGCCCCCCAAAATGAATATTAGGGGTTTCTTCTTATTTTTCCAGTAAAGTTCAGGTAAAGTGCTATACTTCAATTATTTTAAAAAATTTTCAGCTTATGTTTTCGGGGATAAGGGGGGATGGGTAAATTTTTTTATATTTTTGTTAATATCTTTTAATTTATTTATTTTAAAAATATGCAAAAAATATATTTGTTTTCGTCATAATGAGCCCTTTCATTTGATATGTAACATGATGGGTTAGAAACAATTTTAATTTTGTATGTTCTATTTAATTCTGTAATGTGCCCCCCAAAATTAAAAGTAGAGGTTTCTCCTTATTTTTCCAGGAAAGTTCAGGTCAGAACCAATACCTATGATTTTTTTTCAAAACTTTACCTTTTATAGTTTCGGAGATAAGGGGATGGGATGGGTAATTTTTGGTATATTTTTGTTAATATCTTTTTAAATATTTTTTTTTAATATGAAAAAAATATATTTGTGTTCCCCAAAATGAGACCTTTTATTTGATATATTACATGATACATGATGCGTTTGAATTTTTTTTATTTTTAAATTTTTATTTAATTCTATAATTCCCCCCCCCCAATTAATATTAATGGTTTCTCCTTATTTTTCCTGTAAAGTTCGGGCAACGTTCTATATTTCCTATTTTTTTCAAAATTTTAGGCTCAGTAGTTTCGGAGATCAGGGGGGGGAATGGTCGATATTTTTAATTTTTCCCCCCCAGAAGTACCCCTAAAATCAAAATTTTTTCTTTAACGATATGTACTCCTGATCGGGTCACCAAACTATACATTGATACCAAATTTCAACATCTTCCGTCCAGTAATTTAGGGGAAAATTGCTGTGATGTGACAAAGGCAGAAATCCGGAGTGATTTTATAAGGGTATCCGTATATTGTATATACGGAACCCTAAAAAAGGAACGAGTAGTGAATAAGTTAAAAGAAAGTTTTAAATATTCGTAATGTATTGTAAAGTAATGTCAATTAATGTAAAATATTGTAATGTAAAGTAATGTCAAATAATGTAAAGTAATGTAGAGTAATGTAAAGTAATGTAAAGTAATTTAAATAATGTAAAGTAATGTAATGTAATGTATCTAATATAACAGTATTTGCTCAATTAAGATTACTAGTATATAATAACTAAGAACGGTAAACAGAAGAAGAAATACAAACTACGGTGGGTCTAACGAGGTTGAGTATAATGAGTGAATTAAGGCGTGTAGGGTACGTAGGTACATAACTAAAGCAAGAAGAAATATCGAATTTAATCGCGACATAGGAGACATAAATGTTTTCTACATTTGGAAGAAAGTAAAGTTGTCAACGACAGAGCAGAATAGATTGAATACGAAATAATGAAATCAAAACACGATGCTATAACATTTCTAGAACAGAATAAACTCACATAGTAAGGTAGAACAGATATTGGGAACATAGGGATATATGTAAACAAGGGCTGAACTCAAAAAGGTAGCCTCAATGGAGTAAAACTCAAACTTTTGGTTTACTCCATGAAGATGACAGCTTTGAAACAGAAAGTACAAAATGTAATTTTTGTACATCGTACGGTAAGTAATTTAATTACACTTAACATGATTATTTTGATTGTTAATGTGGTATTGTCTCGTCACATTGATTTCGATAAAACGGATAAGATAAATTATTGAAAAATCGATGTGAAATACAATAGTTGCCTTATTATGGGAAATTCTTTCTTAGGATTAACTGAAAAAAAGCGGTTCAATTATATAATTTTTCTGGGTAATATATATGCATGTATATTTCAATATACTTATCTGTTTAATGACTGGTGAAGCTTAGATTCTTTATCGGGATTCGTTGTCCAATAATATTTTTCTGAAGAACTTTTGTAAGTAATGTTGAACTTACAAACTACTTCAGAAAATCATTGGAAAAACTTTACGAATATAATAAAGTCTTTAAATTGTAAAATAATTTAAAACTAATTCGTGGCGTTGAATTTTTTTGGACTCCAGTGTGTGTATAAATAGCTT
Organism: Octodonta nipae; assembly: GCA_034190945.1. Lineage (NCBI taxonomy): Eukaryota > Metazoa > Arthropoda > Insecta > Coleoptera > Chrysomelidae > Octodonta > Octodonta nipae. The sequence goes on from CM067218.1 coordinate 157,756,466, forward strand.
TTTTTATTACCGAGTTCAATGCATAATAAAAATAATGACACTAAAAAGTAAATAATTTGGTCAAGTGCGAGTTGGACTCGCATACTAAGAGTTCCGTCCAACGTTCAAGATTCTAATATTTCAGTTTCAGAAAAGCAGGGAATCAGTGCATTTTCTTATATTTACCCTAATATCTGTTAAAGGAAGCGTTTTAAATTTATAAAAAATATACACTTTGATTTTTCCACACAGACTTTTTATTTTATCTGCTTCAGGATTCGCTTGATTTTTATCAGAATACATATGTATTTAATTTTCTAATTTGGCCCCCAAAAATTAATATTAGAGTTTTATTTTACTAATAAACTTTCAGAGAAGCTTTTTATAATCTACTGTTTGAGTTTTGAGGCTCTGTAGATTGGAAGATAAAGGGCAAAATAGGGCTCAAGTTTTAAATTATAAATTATTAAATCTGTTATTCAAATTATTTAAAAATGCAAATAAAATATATTTTTCAAAATTGTTGTTTCTAAAGTGGGAATTAAGTCCATGTTTAATATTTTTGTTAATATCTTTTAAACAAATGATTTATAAATATTTATGATTTATAAAACTTTGTTTGAACTTGGTACCAAATATAAGAAATTCATCTCTTTTAAATAGGAATATAAACAGTTTTATAAATTAAAAAATTTCTGTTATTAATTGATAAAGCTATTCATTCGCTATGTTACATACATACCTATTTTTCAGGCTTAGCGCTAACTTCAAACACAGTTTTATAACTGTAAAACGTATAATACTTTTCGTTTTAAATATCCAGTTTTTCTTTAAAAACTAACTTTAATTCATAACCAGTTTAGATATTGCCCAGTTAAAAGTACTCAATAAAAAAAAAGAATAATTTATTATTTTCTCAATATTATTAATAAGAATGATTTCCATATTAAATTATATGCAGACGAATTGAAAACATTAATCTGGAAAGCGGTTAATTAACAAATATTTTAATGAAATTCCAAACTATTTTAACTTAATTTCATCCTAGATTATGAATAAAATTAATCTTATAGTACTGCCGCATTTGGATACATTTTTGCAAAATGGACCATTGAAAAAAATATGGGACTAATCTGGAAATCTGATCTAGTAAATGAAAAAAAACGGTTCATAGTTGCCGGAGGTAAGAAAGTCTAAAAAATACAACCAAATTGAGAATTTCCTCCATTTTTGATTACGGTTAACAAATTAAATAGTTATTTACAAATAAAACAAACTTATGTTGAAAAGCAATTACTTTAGAATTATCGTTACGGTTAATATTAATTCATCTGAAAATCTGGTGACGTGTTTAAAACGCATTACGTCAAGAAAATTGATCAACTATGCACATCTGCATTGGCCGATTTGCTCATAGTTGGCTGTTTACATAAAATTATTTTGTCATTTAGTTCCGTAATACATTCGCTATTTCTGTTTGCTCTTTAATACTATTTTTGTGTAATACTTGTTGTACTCGTAGTAACAGAATCAATCATTTTATAATAATCGAGTCAAGGACAGCGAAGAAAATAACGAAAGTTGCCTATAAATAGATTTTTCGTTTATTTGAACATTGTGAAAGAAATGAAGGCAATATATTTCCTTGCTTGTCAGATATTACACTTTTAATCATACAGGGTGTGTGTATTGTGAGATATAACAAAGTTTGGCTAGAATATTTAATATAATAGACGAGTGGGAAATACATAACTGTAACATGACTGGTCTTTAATATCATTTCGCATTGAATTTGAATAAAGAATTTTTCTAATGGTTAGGGGAACATTTTCAAATTTAACTTTCAAACCAAAAATTATATGACAAACTTAGTTTATTCAGACTTATCATCAATATTTCTGATAAGAACTGCGTTTTAGAGTAAAGTTCATACTGTTTTGGCTATCAAGACGTTTGTCTAGACGTTTCAACACCAAATATGGAGTCATATCACTCACTGTATGTTTTAGCTGTCAAAAAAATTTGAAACATAAGAAATATTGCATCAAAGTGAAAATCTACGAATAAATCTCCAGCTGAAACATATAGATATCGACTCCATATTTGGAGTTGAAAAGTCTCCAAATACAGATAAGTATAAAATATTGTACAAAATACTTATTTACATACATATCAACACTGTTTGAAAATATCTTTGAGCGAGAATATCTGCACAGACAACCAACAAATTCTGAAGATTTTTTGACATTTTTGATACCTTTAGGACATTTTTGACATTTTTCCCATTTTTGACATTTCTGACATTTTTGACATTTTCGATACATCTAGGACATTTTTGATATTATTGTCATTTTTGACATTTTTGACACTTATGACATTTTTGACATTTTTTTTCATTTCTGACATTACTGACATTTTCGACAAATTGATACATTTAGGATATTTTTGACATTTTTGACACATTTGAGATTTTTTACTTTTTGACATTTTTATAACATTTTGACATTTTATGCGGTCTCATTTTCAACACTTTTTACGTTTTTGACATTATTGATATTTTTGATATTTTTGTCATATTCCCCATTTTTGACATTTTTGACGTTTTTGATATTTTTGACATTTTTGGCATTTTTTTGAATTTTTGACATTTTTTACTTCTTGACATTTTTATAACATTTTTGACATTTTTACATTTTTTACATTTTTGATATTTTTGTCTATTTTCCCATTTTTGACATTTTTTTCATTTTTTACATTTCAGACATTTTCGACAATTCTATACATTTAGGACATTTTTGACGTTTTTGACATTTTTGACGTTTTTGACATTTTTAGCATTTTTGATTTTTTTTACTATTTGACATTTTATGCGGTCTCATTTTCAACACTTTTTACGTTTTTGACATTATTGATATTTTTGATATTTTTGTCGTATTCCCCATTTTTGACATTTCTGACATTTTTGACATTTTTGACATTTTTGACATGTTTGATATTTTTGGCATTTTTGACGTTTTTGACATTTTTAAATTTTTGACTTTTTGAAATTTTTATAACATTTTTGACATTTTCAACATTTATACATTTTTTACATTTTTGACATTTTTGACATTTTTGATATGTTTGTAATTTTCCCCATGTTTGACATTTCTGTCATTTTTGACATTTCTGACATTTTTGGCATTTTTCACATTTTTTACTTTTTGACATTTTTCACATTTTTATAACATTTTTGACAGTTTATGCTGTCTCATTTTCAACACTTTTAACGTTTTTGACATTATTGACATTTTTGATATTTTTGTTATATTCCCCATTTTTGACATTTCTGACATTTTTGACATTTTGATATTTTTCACATTTTTGACATTGCGAACATTTTTGACACGCAAATAAACAAATTTTCCGATTTTGTAAACTATTAGAGCTAGTCGTATCTATGTTGCCATTGTGAACAAACAAATGATCCCTAAAAACAATACTGCATCTACCCACTTAATAATAGCTTAACTGTTCCTAATAACTTTTACAGCCATTTTTCTTTTTATGAATTGCATTTACAACAATTTTTAAAATAAATATATTTCAAATTTTCTAGCCACCCCAACCAAATTTCATTAAAATTTACTCAGCGGTTTGAGTTCTCCTGTACAAATTTTGACATTTGATTTCTCCTCCGTTCATTGCTAGTTATTTTGATAATTTTGAATACAAAGTAGCTTATGTCAGTTGCTGAATTTCCATTCTAGACTAAATATCACCAAAAACTGCGGTTTCAACGAGCAAGTTTATCAGGCAGTCAGATAGTCGCTTTTGTATATTAGTATAGATATTGTCGGTACATATTGTCTAAAACTCCCTATTTTGTATAAAAAAATCCCGCTTTATAAAAACATTAAAATTGTTAAAATGTTTTATTTACCTTTATAGTGATTACCTTTGTTAATATAAATTCTAAATCAAAAATTGTTTTTTTAAATCTAAATCGATGACTTTCTACGCTACTAGGCTACCACCAAGATATTCAAAAAGAATTCCATGTACAGACAACGTTCTATTACAGTTTTATCTAATTCTGTAGTTTCTCTTTTATCTCAGAATATTGCATACGAAACGATATTTGAAACGACTGAAATTAATTGCACTAACATTTTATCGCAGCTAATGCTTTATGCAACGCATTTAAGTCAATTCATTAAAGCATTTTAAACTTTAAACGATAAATCTGAAACATCACATCAAGAATGCATTTCAAAATATCACAGCCTGCTAATTGAAATTCAAATTCAATAGAACATGAACAATACTTCTTGTAATCTCACAAATAAACGTTTCAACTGAATTCAACTCACCAGTTTTCAAACTGGAGCTTCCTTCCATTCCCTTCCAACAACTTCCGTTGACCACGACTGACACTCAACTCCTCACCGGCCCCATTTCCAGCTCAAAACTTGCCGTGACAGTTGCAACGCACTACACCTCTATATCCTGGCGCCGCTGATAAAAGAATGTGCAACAGTTTTCATTTTCCGATCATTTTCGCTGGGGGCTCGTGTGACCCCCAACCGGCCAACCGTTGTGTGTGGGTAACTGGGTCTTTGTACCCAGTACGCTCCAACACCAAGGAGATGCATTTCTCGACGTTCACTCGAAACGAATAGATTTATTGGTATTGATTCGTTAACAGCATGGCTCGTTTCTTGCCGGATGGAAAAAGTGCGGTGACGTCAACTGGAGAAAATTATGAGCTTTCTATTTTCGTAAACAGCGTACCATGAACTCTCCATAGTTGAAAGTTTATTGGAGCAAGGTTTGGGGGGAGGAGAGTGACGATGTTGTAAATCTCCCTTAATTTACTTCATGGTAAAATTTGTGGTAGAGATTTTTGATATATTCCTGAAGTAATTAAGAAGATGCGACCTTCAGATGATTCAGACTAACTGCGTTTCATTTAGAACCGAAGAAAAAAACACATGATCGCCAACAATAATCTATACACACGATGAGTTTTTTTTGATGATCAGTATAGGGATCTCGGAAACTAGCGGAGATAGTGCAATGCTTAAATTGGGAAAGATTTGCAGTTTTACCGGTCCCAATTTAATGACACTTTCGGATTTTTGTAAAAAGTCATGGCTTACTGGATATTTTGAAAAAACGTAATTCTGTCGATTTAGTCAAATCCCTCTAGCTCCTTTGTTTTTGATTTTATAAAAAAATTGTAAATATCAAAATTGAAGGGAATTGTATCCCGAATATGATTGTCATGTCCTCGTTTGACTGACAGCTCTCGTTTTCGAGATATGACACAAACTTATTTTTTTTGAATGGAAACCATAGTTGGTTATGACCTCAAAAAATCGGACATTTTTAGAGCTTTTCAACGATATAATTCTTGATATACTTATTCATAAAAATAACGGTGTTATGGATGCTTTCCTCTCTAATTTTCACTTTTAACGTAGGTAGCCATGAAAAAGATTGTGTTCACTTTGACGTTTCCTCATTTGAGAGTAATTCCATTAGTAGTGTTAAATTGACAGTCGATATTGACAAGTTTTCGTGATAAAATGGAATATTCTAACGAAGAAAAACTGAATATGGTGGAATGTTATATCATATGCCATAAAAATTCAGTTCGTGCAGCTGAGGAATACTTTCATAGATATTTTAAGCGTCGTCAACCTGCTCTATGTACATTTAAGAGGCTTTCTGATTGTTTACGCAGATATGGATCTTTTACTAAACCACCAAATGAACGTAATCAAATTAACAAGCAGCTCAAATAAATGTTTTGGCAATGGTAAATCAAAATCCCTCTACATCAAGTCGTGATATTGCGGCAGAAGCTGGCACATCTCAACGAACTGTAGTTAAGCTACTGAAAGCGCACAAGTTCCACCCGTACAAACTTTTAGTTTCTCAAACTTTGCATGCTGGTGACGAATATCGACGTATTTTGTTTTGTCCATGGTTTAGAGACATGTGCCTTGACAATCCACAGTTTCCATTAAAAGTGTTATGGTCAGATGAAACTTGATTTAATAACTGCGGTATGTTCAATAGACACAATGAGCATATCTGGGCTAAAGAAAACCCTTTCCATGTAGAACAAAGACGACCCCAGATAAAATTTGGTTTTAATGTTTGGTGTGGTATCCTAGTTCTACTATTCTGGGGCCTTTTATCTATGACGAATCACTTAATGGGGAGCGCTACTTGCATTTCTTGCAATACACTTTTCAAGACATGTTGCATAATTTTAATTTGAGAACTCGTTTAGAAATTGAGTGGTCCCAACATGATGGAGCACCTGCTCATAACTCGTTATTAGTAAGACAACACTTAGATAATATCTATCCAAACTCTTGGATAGGAAGAAATGGCCCAGGCGAATGGCCACACCGTCTCCCGATTTGGCAGTTATAGACTTCTATTTATGGGGTGCGCTAAAAAACAAAGTATACAAAAGAAAGTATGAGACTTAAGGGAGGCGGTATTACAAGCAATTGAAGAAATTGATAGGCGGTCTGTGAGGAAAGCAGTAATGTCAATCTTAAAAAGATGCAATTTTTGTCTAAATAACAGTGGTGGACTTTTCAAACATAAATTATAACCATTATTATGTACTTTAATTTCTTAAGTTTTAGTAAGTACATACTTATTTAGTTTTTTTGTTATATCTGATATACCTAATAAAAAAATCGTTCAATGTTTTTTGGAATAGTTATTAATAAATGAATCTATTTCATGGCTAACTGTGTTAAAAGTGAAAATAAGAGTGAAAAGCATCCATAATTCCGTTATTTTTATGAATAACTATATAGAGTATTATATCGTTGAAAAGCTCTAAAAATGTCCGAATTTTTGAGGTCATAGCCAACTATGATTTCCATTCAAAAAAATATAAGTTTGTGTCATATCTCGAAAACGATAGCTGTCACACAAACGACGACATGACAGTCATATTCGGGATACAATTCCCTTCAATTTTAATATTTACACTTTTTTATAAAATAAAAAACAAAGGAGCTAGAGGGATTTTACTAAATCGACAGAATTTTGTTTTTTCAAAATATTAGTAAGCAATGAGTTTGTACAAAAATCCGAAAGTGTCATTAAATTGGGCCAGTAAAACTGCAAATCTTTCCTAATTTAACCATTGCTCTATCTCCGCTAGTTTCCGAGATCCCCATACTGATCAACAAAAAAAACCTCACCCTGTATAAATAGGCAAAGGCAAAACGGTTAAGTACCATTTTCTCTCCAGTGTCTCAACCAATTTTCTTTATATTTGTTTTGTTTAGTAGCAACTGACGACTTTCAGTGCAGACTTCTAGAATTTTTTTATAATATTGGTACATTCATTAAATAAAATGTAATAAAAAAACATTATTCAGTAAAACGTCTTAAAAACTGTTATCAAAAAGAGCCTTATATAGCCCCTAAAAAGACGGTCATTGAGAGTATTGGAAAAAATGTTGTGTAACAAGTATATACATTTATACATTCATTTATAATAATATTCCGATGAAGATCATCAGCTATGTTCTAAGAATATTTTGTTGTGTCATAATTTTCATTTTGCAATCTACATCAATAAATATAAAGCCATTGACAACGAAGTCAGAATAGACTTTGAAACGTTTGGTATTCCTGCAATATACGTCGTTTTATTTCTATTGTGGTGTTATTGCCCCAAAAAACATAAAAGTAATCAAGAATATGCCACAAACAACGTTTAGAAGACAATAATCGTTTCTGTTTGTTTGCATGTGTTTTCGTTCTTAGCTTTTTGAGACCTGCTTATGGCGATACTGTTCCTAATATCATAATCCCATCTTATATTAGGGCGTTACTCTGTTTTATTTACACTTCTAGGATACTACTACGTGATTTCCAGGGATTGAGAAACAATTATCCTACAAGGTTCATCAAAAAGGAGCTAAACCGACTTGAACACAAAAAAAAACTCGAGAATCAACACCAAACTGCTAGTAATATTGGAACTCAATACAACTACATTCCAGTAACAACTATTCCGTATATACACACTCTGTTAGAAAGACTGGGAAGTTTGGGCAATAAATTTAATATAATGAAACATTCAAAACAAGGAATACCCTCAAAACAAATATATCGAAAATAAAACCAACAAATACAACTCAAAACTTAAAAAATGGCATTTACAAAATTCCTTGCATTTTACATTGGAGAAACATCTAGATTACTAAACAGACGAATGAATGAACACACAAATTACATAAACATTTGTACCACCCTGTACGTAAACGGTCTTAAGTAATTCCATTCTGATTCATACTGCATCACAAGGTTCGAGCAAAGCAACTCAACATGGCTTAAGTTTTATATTCAATCAAATAATAACAACATCTACCACCAGGAAATTCGACAATGAATGAAAAGGAATTACTAGATAGTGATTCAGTTAAATGATAATTTATTGCATAAACATCGACTCATATAATGGTAGAAATGGAAACCTTTTATAATAAATCATGGAGACAACACACATAATGATACAAACTCCGACACACTAGAAGTGGAAAAAATCAAAAAGAGTGTGACAAATAGAAAGTAATGGGGAAGGGATATGACTAGAACTGAACTGGAGAAAAAAATGAATAAGTAATGAGTTAGGATCACTTCAGTAGAGAAGTAATAATGGCAAAAAAATAAGACTAAAATGGATTAATGGAACCTAGACGGCACACAGTAATAGTCACATTATTAGTTGACATAACAATATAATATTTTGCTGAATCAGTTAGAAGGGAAACCTCGACAAATGGAAATCATTGGACCATTACTAGAAACTGCTATATTAGAAACATTTTTCAAAATTAATGTGTCAACTGTACTGAATATTAGAAATTCGTATTTTTAGATCATACTATTTTAATACCTTGATGAAACTCTCTTCTAATTTTTGTTATTTCCATTACTATTTTTTTCTTGAAAATAGGTCTAGTCAAAACGTCAAGTTTCTCACAAATATATAAGCAGTACCCTTAGTACCTCCCCCTGGAGCCGCCAATGAAGCAGAGCTAACTATATGAAGTAAAAAACTTGCCAAAAATGTTCAAAATTATGTTTAAAATACTTAAAAATGTGGTCTCGGACTATTTTGAATGATTTCATTATTATGTCAGCAACACGTAAACTTACTTTCGTAGTTTTTTCCCCATTTGCCTGATTTCCACTTCAAGGTGGATTTTGGTAAACCTTGTATATATTAGTTATTATAGAATGACCTAAATATAAATGTAAAATCGGATTTATGGTAAATGACATAAGATTGGAAATTATTCCGTCTGTGTTTTAAAGATTAAAATTTTAGGACTGATTTTATCGTAATTTTCTGGTACCCTGAATTATTTGCTTTACTTCAAATAATGTACGCCCATGTGAGTACCGAGGAGGGCAGGGGTCAGCTTCCCCCTGATCTGAAAAAACTGCCGTGAGCCATAAAAACTTCCCATAAATTTGCTCTTCCCCCCTCCCCCCCTATAACAAAAAGTTTTCCGATTTGACCCCTCTTCCTTCGACAATTTTTGTCCAACTTGCCCTACTCTACGACAATTTGTTTTCTAATTTGCCCCTCCCTGAATAAAAAGCTGGGTACGCCCCTGTGTACGTTGCATCGTTTTTGTTGCTCTAACGTGGCTCTATTTTATTTCTCTAAGGCATATTTGTATGAAATAATTTAATAATTAATTTCCGTAATTCAACATGAGAGTTACTATAATTTCCAAAAATAAATTAATTTTGTCAAGTTGAACTTGTTACAAAATAAAATGCAATTCATTAATATGTCATGACTGTCATCAGTTTCGTTAATCATAAGATAATCCCATGAATAATAAAACGGAATTAATTATACTAATATTTAGAATATTCGAAGATCATTTATTAATTTGCATATTTCTTGTTCGTTATTTATGCACATTTTGCTGCTTGACTACTTAACACATTAAAACATATCGTCTAATAGTTATAGCCGGCTTTACACCGGGTATTGAACAAAATTTGGCAAAAACGTCATTCGTTAACCCGTACTCCGTACCATCAATTTAATAACGAAAAAGTTCAAGATCGTTTCAACAAGTTGAATGATCCAATAATCATAAGAAATTTTATTAGTCACAAGAGTTTTCAAATCCTCCCGCCTCGAAGGTTATTGCCTCCTGTTCGGAGTTTGCGCTCAAACCGAATTTGATACTTAGACGGAAAGCGTTGCTTTTGCTTTCTCCTCCGTTAGCGAATGCAACCTTTTGCAAGTTAAACGCGTGTTGAATTGTGCCTCGTTATGGACGTGGAAAACTCTGGAAATGAGGGTGAATCCAGTCCGGTAAGTACGAATTTCAATCTCTCTTAACGTTAGGATTGTTTCTATGTTCATAAAAATCCCGTGTCGATAGTATTAATCTCACTTTACTCGTAATCGACACACAATGAAAATTTTCTAAGTCCTAAAATGGCGTCAAAAACTAAGTCCCACGTACATGCATAACAGCTATTGCCGATCAAAGTTTGCATTCAAGATCAACACCGCACTTTTTTTTCGACGAAAAATTAACCGAAACAAGATTTTTCGTAATTTTTTTCTAACTTAATTTTTTTCGTTGATTCTTCTAATCATTTTTTTTTTCTCTAACAGAGCACGAAAAATAAGGAACATTCAGAAACAAACCATGTGAACGGTATAAACGGTTATCCTGAAAAGCACAAATCCCATAAATCCGAACACAAGGACAAGCACAGAGATAAAGATAGGGATAAGGATAAGGACAGGAGCAAAAGTAAGGATCACAAGAGTTCTAGTAGAGATAAGGACAGGGACAAGCATCATTCAAGCTCAAAGGATAAAGATAAAGACAGGCACAGTTCTCACAAGTCCTCTAGCAAAGACAAGGATCGTGATAAGGACAAACATCGGGATAAAGATCGTGAAAGGGATAGGGATAAAGATCGCGATCGCGAAAAGGATAAGCAAAGGGACAAAGATCGGGATAAGGACAAGGAGAGAAAAGATCGTGACAAGGAAAAGGATAGGTATAGGGATGAGAAGAAATCCAGTTCCAAAGACAAGGATCGAGACCACAGGGACAAGGAACACAAGTCCAGTTCCAAGGATAAAGATAGGAAAGATAGGGACAGGGAAAGGGATAGAGAAAAGGACAAGGACAAGGATAGAGAAAAAGATAGAGACAAGCACAAGCATAGTTCAAAGGATAAGGATCGACATAGCAGTTCTAAGGATAAACATAGGGATAGGGAGAAGGACAAAGATAAGCATTCCAGTTCCAAGGATAAGGATAGGAAAGATAAGGAAAAGAAATCTGAGAAAGGTAATTATACATTTATTATTTACATATTGTAACGTCATTATTTTTTGCATACAATTTATTATATTAAGTTATTCAATTATTATTTATATTTTTTTCAAATACAAAATTAAATTAAATATCCATAATTAGCTATTTTGTAGCTTTTAGTTAAAAATTCACTCACTACTTACTACATTTTATGACAAAAAGGTTTTATAAATTACATTTAATCTAGATATTTTTGAAAAAATCATTATTTCTTGAAATCAAGATAAAAAAATCAAGTACAACACAATTAAATTCACAGTATAAAAGTAATACTACAGAGAAAATTTGCAAACTGTCAGTGAAACTACAATTTAATTAATCAAGTCAAATGGTCTTATTACATAACACAAAAAGAAAAATAAAAGAGTCTGCCTTAATTCTTTTGAATGTAGATGATTGTATCGCTTATACTTCTGTAGAATTTAATCGTATATGGTTACTGACAATTAAGGAAGAAATTATTAATGGTAACCTCCTTTTGAACAACCCAGTATTGTCATAGTTCATAAGGTTTTTCCTAGGTTTTCCCTTAAGACGTTAATGGGCTCACTGAAACAAATGCAAATCTTATAACAAAGTCGTACCTAGGAATGCCACTTATAAATTCTAAAGACAACTCTTTCAAATTCTTCTAATTTGAAAGATGTTTAACTATAATACATGATCTTTAGAAATACTTGTGCTACCTGTATATCTAAAAACAACAAATTTTCTAATGTCAATTTAAATGTCATAAATCAAATTTTTATTTTGCAATTTACATCAATAAATATAAAGCCATAGACAACGAAGTCAGAATAGACTTTGAAGCATTTGGTTTTCCTTCAATACATGTCATTTTAATTCGATTGTGGTGTTATTGCCCAAAAAAACATAAAAGTAGTCTTATTACTAATAAAAACTATTAAAAATCAACATTTAATGGTAATTTACAAAAATATATATTTATAACAATTTAGTGAAAGGAAAATCAATTTAAGATGTTTATTTTTTCAATTATTTTTTCCAGATATTCTAGATATTTTATAAAAATTAAGTACTAAATATTTAATTTCTTTATAATATATTTAATATCCCATCTAACATTTGAATCAAAATAAAATGATTTAATTTATATTTCTGTGTGTATAAATCTGCCTAACTGTTAACAACAATTACCAAAAGACATAGACTGATTTATCTATGTCAAAGATTAATTTTTTTGAGACTGGAGATTCAGATTAATTCATTTTTGATTGTGACCTGTCAAGCTATCATATATTTTCACAGTATTATCAATATAAGAAAAAAAATATATTATCAGTCATAAATTTTAGATCTTTATCGTATAATGTAAGGGATATGGTCTGACTATTGTCCCTTGAAGCACACCTGCTTTTATGGTGTTAAAATGATTTACTAAATCATTAATTTTAATTAATGATTTAAGAATTTAGTGCGAACCTCTGATAGTGGTTTTCTTGCCAAGTAGAATTTTTGTCTACTCTAATAAATGATTTTTGAGAATTAAATTTGTCTTTTAGTAGTTTATTTTTATTGGTCAGTTGTAGAAACTACCAACCAACTTTTTATCTCCAGTCTAATATAAAAGTATCATTTCAGCATTTTAAATTCTTCATGTACATGACTGTTGTGCAGTATTTTTAAGTTATTGCCCTTTAGTCTACCATGATTTTCAATTTCTATTTTGTTATTTCAGTTACATTAATTGTTTATAGATATATTGTTTTCTCATTAATTCCTGAATTTGTTGGTTAATAATGTTTTCTGTTCTCACCCTTAAAATTGGTAATCTAAACGGGTTGATCAGTCCTACTTCTACTTTCATTATAAACAATTTATCAGTGATTGCTTTCAGAAGATGCGGTTAAAAAACTATTTTTGCATAAATTTACCTAAACTAACTTAACCTGGTTATAAACCAGTGGAAACATACACCAATGTGCACAGATAATAGTTAGGTAAATAAAAACCTTATAATTGTGGATGAAAAAACAGAATAATAACAATTTATCATAATTTCCATCTTGTGGTACCTCCTCAAGAAAATTCTATATTCTCCCTTGTTTTGACAGTTGCCGTGATTATTACTCTGGCTGTCTATCACACATTCACACTTAAGTACATAAGCTACTTTCAGACTATCAAATATTCCAATTGAAGTAGCCTGGTTAATATTGTGCATTTTGCAAAGTCTCTTAATTTTTGTGTTTGAATATTTAGGGGTTTCAGTTGTAATGATCAGAATGCTGTGAATATTTGAAAAAATCCAAATTTTATCAGTTTTTCCATTTTTTTCTGTTGAAAAAGCTCAAAAAACGTGATAATTTAGTGGACTTGATAATCCAGCCAATGGAGATTTTAAGTCTCATAAAATTGACGAAGTAAACCGTTTATGTCACTACTTAAGTAGTAGTTCTTGGGCGACTACTAATATAATGAAGAAGAAACTCATTTAAAGACTAAAAACTCGCAAAAATATGTTTTAATGGGGTTTTTCTTTATATGAGAATTCGAAAACCTTCAAATCGAGTGTTTACAAGTCTTGATCAGAGTTTTACCAAGAAAAGTCAGAAAAATTGATACCGGACGTAAAAGCCTACATACTTTGACAATTTAAACAATTCAGATCTTCGGAAATGGATCGTATTAACGATCGTTCAATCGGGATACTGCAATAACATTTTTCGAAGGCACTTCAACTTGTCTTCCTTCAATTTTCTCTAATATCCTGTAATATTTGTTTGAAACAGTAGTAAATACTGCAACATATCCAAGTACTTTACATATTCTACTAATTTAAATATATATATATATATATATATATATATATATATAGATTTATTTTAAGGTCATTCATCACTATTGTCAATGTTAAATGCAGTAAGCTATTGGAAGTCTCTGAACAAGAATGAGTTGATTCTAAGAAAATTGAGATATATAAGGGAATATATATTCCGATTGGGTAATCATGGTTAATGCAGTGCATTTTGCAAGATACTACTTGCAATTCTGCAAAAAAACCTTTTTTTATCAGCATTCATATTGAGCCTAATTATTAGTAATATCACACTATCCGTTTTACAGATATTAAAATTCCACTTTTTAATACAACAAATTTATGAATTTTTGAATTTCTTTGGACTTTATTCCAGGAATATCGTTTCTATTGAGACTTGTGAATACTCATTTTTAAGGTTTTGCGATGTTCCAAAACTTTTCCATTGACAGAGGCTTATATATAAGCAACAAACAAAGAAAAGTATATTTTGGCTGATTTTTGTTGCATAAATATTTTTTTTCTACGAATTTGCCTAAGAATTTTCTTGTGAAATTTATGCCTTAAAAATGACTTAAATTTTGTTCTATTGGCTGATATTAGTTAAGATTTTTTTTGTTTGACCAAAAACCAAACCTACGTAGTTGTAACATTTTTGGTAATTTTGGGTTGGGTTGGGTAACAACTTTTTTAAGAAAAATGATTCACAATTTATCTATCTATGTATGCAATCCTCACTTGCCAATGCCTAATTCTAAAAAATAGCATATAACCATGATATTTTTTACAAATTATAACTTCATTAAGAAGAATTTCTGATTCATTATAACTTTTCTGTTGACAGCATTAAGTAAGATCCTTTGTCAGTTTTCTTAATATAAGCAAAAACAAAAGAATTTCACATTTTTGCAGGTATCTTAACATTTGTGCCCTATAAAATTAGGAACTGATGGTATACATACATACAATATTTATAACATAAGTTTAGCAACACAGCCAATCTTTTAAATTATTTTATTGTACTATTGTTTTTTAAACACTTTGTATAATCCACATGTCAAATTTTTCTTTTTCTATGATTACCCAACAAAAAATGCAGTTTCCTTTCCACCCTTGACATTTTTTGCAATTGTCATTTGAAAAAGAAAAAATTTTCCATTTAGTCAACTTTCAGTCATCGAGATGTCATCTTCCAAATTCCTAGTATCTGATAATCACAACTATATTATAATAAACAAATCTAAAAAAAAGATTATTATATACCAACTTCTCAAAAACTACTATTTAATAATCAGATGTGGTATGGGTCTTCATCTGAGTAAGCAATGCATTTACCACCGAAAAATTTTAGATGAACCAGCAAAAGTGAAAGAAGAAATCAAATCAGAAATCAAGGAAGAGGAGCCTCTGAAAGAGGAACCGAAACCAGTTCAGAACTGTTACAGGGAAGACAACAGCACTGACGATGATGACGAGGAAAGGTTGGTGATAAAAGATGAACCAAACAGTCAGGATGAAGCTGAAGAACCGAACGTTTCAGCTGCCAGCAGTTGTGAATACAATTTGAGTCAATTCAGTAAAAACGAGTCGCAGTTCGAAGCCTCCGAAGAAGATGAACCAGAACAGGACAATTCTCAAGATGAGGACTTTAAGGTTGAACCCAAAGAGGAGGAAGAGAGCGATGAAGATATTCCCTTGGTAAGTATTTTGCTTTGCATGGTGTAGAACTTAATAATGCTTGATGTATTTTTCAGGCGACTCGTATGGGCACCGGTAAGAGGAAGATAGAATCGGAAGATGAGGACGACATGCCTCTTGTGGCTAGGAAAAAACCGAAAAAAGAGAAGCCGGAGAAAGCTAAGAAAAAGAAGAAACGCGATTACGAAGATGAAGAAGAGGAGGAAGATTACAAAGCTGAGAAAAAAATAAAGAAAGAGAAGAAAGTGAAAAAGGAGAAACAGAACGACACTTCGTTGACAGAAACTAAGAAAGGCAAGAAAAAGAAGGAAGAAGAAGAACAGGAAGTGTGGAAATGGTAAGTTATATAATATACGAGGGCTGCCTTTTATATTTCGGGATTAGAGAACAATAACAAATATTAATCATCGAAAATCGCTTTATTGTTTTTCAAAATATTCCCCATGAAGATCTATACACTTTTGCATGCGTTTGAACCAATTGTCGAAGCACTTTTCCCATTCTGATTGAGGTATCTCCAAAACATGCATTCTGAATGCAGCAACCGCTTCTTCAGGTGTCGAAAAACGTTGTCCTCTCAGTTTGTTTTTTACGTATGGGAATAAAAAGAAGTCATTTGGTGACAAGTCAGGACTATACGGCGGATGACTCATCAAATCGATGTTTTGAGTGGTCAAGAATCCAGTTGTTTGAGCCGATGTGTGAGAGCTCGCATTGTCGTGGTGAAGAGTGATCCGTCTTCGGCGGTTGGTTTTCCTCATTTCTTGGAAGACAACTGGCAAACGAATGGTTGTGTACCACTCAGAATTGACTGTTCTGCGTTGTTCTAGTGGTACGGTTGCGTCATGTCCAGTTTTTCGGAAAAAACAGGCGATCATTTGCTTGGAAGTGTTTCGTGCGCGAACAACTTTTGTAGGATTCGGCTCATCTTGAAACACCCATACGTCGACTGCTGTTTACATTCGGGCTCATACGCGTAAATCCACGATTCATCACCTGTAACTATGTCATAAACGTGTTTTGAAGCGCCGCGATCGTATTTTTTGAGCTTTTCTTTCGACCAATCGACACGAGCCTTTTTTTAAACGATTGACAAATTGGGTGGGATCCAACGCGAACCATTTTTTTTGACATGCAAATGTTTATGCAATATTAAATGTATGCTGGTCCCGCTAAGGTGTAAGGTTGACTCAATCTCAGATAGGTCACATGACGATCTTGCAATATCAGTTCGCGCACAGCATCAATGGTTTCCGGAACAACAACTGTTTTTGGACGACCTTCACGAAATTCGTCTTGGAGTGGACTACGACCTCGATTGAATTCACCATACCATCGATAAACAGTGGTTGATGGAGTTTCATCGCCAAAAATTAAGTTTATCCATGCACTCTTGCTGACTTAATCCACGTCGAAAGTTGTAAAAAAATAATCGCACGAAAATGTTCACGATTTAGTCCCATTTTTTGGCCGAGATGAATCCTTTAAGTTACTGTAAACAACACATAGCGCTCATATGTCAAAACGTTCTGAGTACGTATAACCCCAAAAATGTCAAACTTTACGATAGACCTGTCAGTTGTCAGATTGCAACACTAGTGTTGTCCAATCCCGAAATATAAAAGGTAGACCTCGTATAGAAGTAATTATTCATATTCAATCTACCAATGATCCATTTAAGTTGTAACAAATTTTTCTTCCATTTTTGGAAGATTTAACTTTTTCATTTCATCACATACATATACAGGGTGTTTCTAAAATAGGGTTCCAAACTTCCTGCTGTGTATATAAAGTTATATGCTCTTAAAAGGGCTTAAATGAAACGGGTTTTTTTCTGTTATTGACAAAACGGGCGCAAATGAATAGAAAAAATTGTATGGGTCTTACAAAATTTTTTACCTTAAATTACATGTGCTACTTCGTTTTTTGAGATGCAAATCCTATTTAGGTTGGTGTAGGGGGTTTTGGGACCGTATTTTTTTTTATTTATTTTTTTTTACAATTTTATCTACAGGTTTATAAAATCTTAACAATTAGACAAAGTTAAGATTTTTACGTAAAATTGTTAAGATTCAAGTACTGGTAAGATTCATATGTCATTAGTTTGCATGGTTCTGGCCGCGTTTTAAAATATTTTTTTATGAGTAATTTTTTTATTTTGTTGAATAATTATTTGCTACGCCTATGGAAATTCAAATAATTGTATATTGTTCCGTGTTCAGATATCAACTGTCACTTTTATGACAGTTGTCATCTTGTAGGTTAAGGTCACGTTTTGTTCATTTTATTTGTGTTGTAAATAAAATGAACAAAACCCTATTAATTACCTGCAGAAATTATTTTAAAACTTTATACTACACACGCAATAAATATTCACAAAGTACGGAATTAACGTTCAGATTAAGATTAGAAAGCGAACAATCGAAATTGAACGAATTAAATTGTGCCGTATTTAAAGATGCACAGTTGAAAAATGACCAACGAAAAGATTTAGCACAGAAACTTTACACCTCCAAAGAAGTACTCGTTATAAACAGGTATACTATAGCTGTAGGAAGTTGGTATTGGCATTATCAAAAGTAAGGTTATGTACAAGTCCCAGATTTGTGGTAACATATATGCCTATGCTTCATATTTCTAATGTGCCCAGTAAACAAAAACTATAAAAATGCTTCAACTTAGTCAAAGTATAACAGGCAAGAATGTTGTAACACAATGCAGTAACCAAACAAAAATTGGCCAGCGTATTTTTTGTACATATTTAGTAGTCATTATTGAATGTGTGGTGTTTAACTCCAGTGATTACATAAATATTTTTCTTACGTAAAAATTTGAACAAGTGGTATTCATTTTGTTTGTTATTGTTGGTACTTTAAAATTGAATCAAAAGTGGGACATATTTGATTAAAAAGCTACCTCACTTTTGAGTTAGGACTTAATACCTTGTGCCTATGCATATCAACCAGTAATCAGTGATTCTCAAGCTGTGTGTCGCGCCAAATTTTAGAAATGTATATAGTAATGTACAAATTATGTTAACAGCAATAGGTAATTAATTATCTTTTTCTTTGTGTGCCACAAAATTTTGAGATCATTAAAGTGTGCCAAGACACAAAAGAGGTTGATAATCACTGGTTTATGCTTTGGTAACACCAAAGAATTATTGGATGCTCACGGTTTTTGAAGATGTGCATTTAAGAAAGCAATAATAATGGATTTTTGATCAGATATCATAACTTCTCAAATTTTTATTCTATTTGTTCTACGATAAATGTTAGATCTGGACTAACATTTAAGATTGAGTTAAATTTCTCCAAAATATTCATTTCTCTTCTTTTCAAGTTTTGATTACATTAACATTTGTTGTTTGTTGTTTAGGTGGGAAGAGGAAAAGAAAGACGACGGCGTGAAATGGACATTTTTGGAACACAGAGGCCCAGTATTCGCACCAGCCTATGAACCTTTACCCAAAAGCGTCAAATTTTACTATGACAAAAAGGAGGTTAGACTTTCTCAGGATGCTGAAGAGGTGGCCGGTTTTTACGCTAAAATGTTGGAACACGACTACACCACCAAGGAGGTGTTCAACAAGAACTTCTTCAAAGATTGGCGAAGTGTTATGAATGAGGAAGAGAAGGCCCTCATAAAAGACCTTCACAAGTAAGTGATTGTTTGTATATGCTCAAAATATTTTTTGTAATTTCCAATTTTTATGCAGTGCCAGTCAAAAGTTCCCTTCCCCTTCTATTTTTTGAACAGTTATACTTCCACACGTCACAGGGTCACTAATTCTAAATAGGACCTTAATGACAAGTGATAGCTCATTGGGAAGGTATTGACAATACCTACTCAGCCATATTAATTGTGTTTGGGTTTAGGCCAATTTTGAAGGATAAATGAAATAAATACTAAAATTATAACCTAACATTTACATTGTAATTAGTGAATAATTGCTTTGAATTCTTCAATAATTTGTTGTTTTAAGACTTTAATAGTGTCAGGTTCCATAGCATAATCCCTGGATTTCAAGTAACCCCACAAAAAATCTAATGGTGTCAGGTCTGGTGATCAATCATGATATTCTTCTACCATGTAAAAAGTTTCTTTCTCTTGGAGCTTCCTTTTTATTTTATATAGAATTAGCTATTCTGTCATTATTTTTCAACCTTATTTCAGCTTCGGTACGTAATTGTCGACCGGGAAGATGATTAACGTCGTCGTCCTTTCCTGATTCTTCATCAGTATTTGCGCTTACTTCTGGAGATTCCGTATAAATAGTGTCAACGTCCTTATTTTCCTAGGCTATTTGTAATGCTTCATCTAATGTTAAACCGTCAACTAGAATAGAGGTTCTTTAATTACTAAATAAATATTTTATTACATTCCACGTGCAAATTTTAGAACAAAAAAAAAGGATGTTCCATTTATCAGTCCCTTATAGTACTGCTTTTGTCTAGCGTTACATATATCTAACACCTCAAATTTTTTTAATCACAGAAATCAAATGACAAATTGCACATGTAAAATAAGCCTATACTTCGAATTATCTATCACAATGCAATTTTAAAAAACAGGCACACAGCAATAACGTTAAAACATAATCAACACATAGCACTTACACAAATTTGACATCCATATTTATAGAAAACCTTCGGCACCGCTTCACAAAACATGCATTGAAAACCTTATCACAAACCAATATTAACAATTATTATAAATTCTATGTGGAAATATGTGTAACTAATCATATTTATAATGCCATCTGTTAAAAAGTAGTGCAAATTGTCACCCAGGGGAGAATGAAAACCTGTAATTTAATGTTAGATACCTATATGTAACACTAGGATAATATGGGTTAATGCTGTTAGAAAAAGCAAATGAGGTCAGGTGTTTTTTTAAGCCCGGACTGTTTACGTTATTGTTCTGTTATCTGTTATTTTTAGCGGACAGTAACAGTTGTTATTGTTGTCGAGTATCTGTCTCAGTCATTAGATGAAAGATCACAGGTTGATGTTATTTTTACAAATTTCTCGAAAGTTTTCGACAGGCTCGATCATTTAACCTTACTCAGCAAACTTTCTGCGTTTGGCATGAGTGAACATTATATCGTCTTCATTCGCACCTACCTAGTGAACCGTACACAGTTTGTTTGGTACAATAATCATAAGTCTGTTAGTTATATTACTAAATCTGGGGTACCTCAAGGTTCAAATCTGGGGCCACTAATGTTCCTAATTTTCATCAATATCACCAATATCACCAATGGCAATCATGTTCAAATATTGTTATTTGCAGACAATCTTAAAATCTTCTCTTGTGTGAAAAACCAAATGGATTGTGAAAACTTACAAAATAATATTGATAAAATTTAAGAATGGTGTATGGTAAACAATCTCCCCCTAAATTCGAGTAAATGTAAGGTTATGACCTTTGGACAAAGTCATATTTTTGATTTCAGCTATAAGATTGGTTCGTGTGTGCTGGACAGAGTTAGTGAAGCCAGGGACCTAGGAATTATATTCAATGGCCATCTCAATTTCAATAATCATATAGAAAACATAGTTACTTCGCGTCAAAAACGTGTGGTTACATAATGAGAAATACAAGACAATTTACAAATGTCAATTGCCTCAAAACTCTGTATAGTGCACTTATAAGAACTGGAGAACTCGTCGATTATTTGGTCGCCGCATTATAAGTTTTATATAGATCAATTGGAACTAGCGTTGGGTTTTATGACTCTTTTTAGTGAGCCGGCGCATTTCGTTCAGCTCACCAAAACGAGTCGTTCACAATGAGTCGTTCAATTGAACGATCTCCTAAAACGCACCCGTTTAGCCTTAGGCGGATTTATATAATGTCTCTACTTGTCTAGTTTACTGCTCAAACTAATATTCAAGTTTTGCTGAGTCATAATTTAAAGATCATTAATTTACATAAATACAAAATTTTTATTTTTGTATTATTTGGTAACAAATAATACAAAAATAACAACAATCCTGTGCCTTAGTGCCTGTCATAATAAAAATTTAAAATACCCATTCATCGATTCGTTGAAAATAAAACCTTCCGACCAAATTTTAAAATACCTTTCATCTCATGAACCAGACGGCTGACGGCTTTTTTCTCTCCACTGCTCCGAGCCGAGGTGACTGTGCCGGTCGAAAGATTGAACGATGAACGAGTCAACGAGTCTAGTTCGTGATTGAACGTTGAAAGTTTAGCACATCCTATGATTCTTGACTCGCTCGAGCCGAATGA
The DNA here is from genome assembly GCA_034190945.1 of Octodonta nipae. Lineage (NCBI taxonomy): Eukaryota > Metazoa > Arthropoda > Insecta > Coleoptera > Chrysomelidae > Octodonta > Octodonta nipae. Next base: position 157,778,582 of record CM067218.1, read on the forward strand.
CTCTATTAATGGCGAACTGAACGAGCTATTTGACTTAACTGTGCCGCTCATTCGTGGCACATGTACAAGAGTCGTTCGTTTTGAACGACTCATTCACGAACGACCCAAGCCTCATTGGAACGTGTGTCAAGAACGTTTGCGAAGTTCATGTACTTCAAAAAATATGGGATATACCCCGAGAGGGGGTTTGAGCACGATGTGTTATTATCCGATCTGATTCTGGAGAGTCTAGAGAAGCGCAGATTTATCGCCCATTGCCGATTTGTTCATAAACTAATCAACTCTGAAATTGATTGCCCATTTATACTGGAGCGTTTTAAGTTCTTAGTCCCGAGAGCTGAGTCTAGAAGTTCATGTTTGTTTTATCCCCCACCTGGTCGAACAAATATCCGTTTTGCCTCTCCTATTTTTAGGCTATGATTTTGCTATAATATGATTCACAAAAATATTGATTATATAGTAAGGAGGAATATCTTCATAACCTACTGAAGCTGTTTGTCCAAAGTAACACAGTAACATGTTCTTAACGCTGTGTCTAAGTATATTAAAATGTATTTTTATGGTTACTTGATCACTTTTTGTAATAATAGTTATGTAATTCATTCAGGTTTGTTAGTCATGGTTATATACAGTTTTTTTTTCTTTTATTCCCTGATGTTTATGGACTTTTAATGTTTTCATCTTTTTTTTTTAGATCTCATAGGCTATATTTAGTAATTTAGTATAGTTAATAATATTAACCCTGTAATTGGTGTAATACTGTTGGGTTAAATAAACAATTTAAATTTAAAAAAAGCAGCTATGTTTATAACGCCACATCACTAAATTGTATTTATTACGTTAACTCAAAATTTCAGGTGCAATTTCCGCGACATGCATGCCTACTTCACCGAACAGTCCGAGCTGCGGAAGAACCGGACGAAGGAAGAGAAGAAACAACTGAAAGAAGAAAACGAAGCCCTTGTCAAGGAGTACGGTTTCTGCACCATCGACGGCCACAAAGAGAAGATAGGCAACTTCCGTATCGAACCCCCGGGCTTGTTCCGCGGCCGTGGCGAGCACCCCAAGATGGGCAAACTGAAGCGACGCGTCGAAGCCGAGGACATCATCATCAATTGTTCGTCCGACTCGAAGATCCCCGAAGCGCCGCCCGGCCACAAGTGGCGTGAAGTCCGCCACGTCAACACCGTCACGTGGCTGGCATCGTGGACGGAGAACGTCCAGAACCAGGTTAAGTACATCATGTTGAACCCCAGCTCGAAGCTGAAAGGCGAGAAGGATTGGCAGAAGTACGAGACGGCGCGACGGCTCCACAAGTCAATAGACAAGATTCGCGAGGAGTATCAGCGCGATTGGAAGTCCAAAGAGATGAAGATCAGGCAGCGGGCGGTCGCGTTGTATTTCATCGATAAGTTGGCGTTGAGGGCTGGTAACGAGAAAGACGAAGATCAAGCAGACACGGTCGGTTGTTGTTCGCTTCGCGTTGAGCACATAGAACTGCACGAGAAGAAGGACGGCAAGGAGTACGTCGTCGTGTTCGACTTTTTGGGTAAAGATTCCATCAGGTAAGTGATTGGTTCGTTATTTTTGCTATCGGTAGTCTAGTTGTCGTAATTCGACCGTGTAGTTCATTAAATTTTTAACTTTGAACGTTGTTGAGGTTCTTCTGTCTAAGGGTAAATCTGTCTTGGTCGAGCTATTTGAATTTTAATGCCAGCAATGTAAGGTTTTAACGGAAAAATATGTTGGATAAAAATATATTTAACTCTAGAATAAATGTAACTAACTTAATCTAATAAAAAGTCAGGACTTGGCAGGAATGGGAGACTGCAGTGTAAATTAAGTTAACTATAAGATACCGATATTGTCAGAAAATAGTAATAGACTGGTAGGTTATATACCTCAAAATGTAAAAAAATATTCCTTTAAATATATTTACGTATATAGGCATATTTTAATACAAAAATTGTCAAATTCATTTTAAAATGGTATCACTGTCATAATTATTTTTGATTTGAGACTGAAAAATTCCAATAGTCTTGAAAAGTATGTGAGTATTAGAAAGAAATTATTCTAGACATTTTCCTGTTAGTATTTCAAATTGTAGGAAGAAAATGCAATAAACTAACTTAAAAGTTAGTATAAATGTCCCAGTGGTCGAAATTGTCATTATCATATAATATAAATTTTTGTGGATGAGTTCTCAATAGCATGATAATATAGAATAACTTTCAGAACCAAACAAAATTTGTTAGTTTTTCGTTTAATTTAATTTGTTTTTCTCGTTCGAGTCAATCCGTTTACGATTTTTTCTCCACGCAATCTGGCGGCACTGTGGACGTAAATTATGAAATTTTTATTTTACTTTATTTAATGAATGAATCAATATTATAAATATATTTTAGCATTCAGCACTGAAGGTCGTTAATGGCCACTAAACAAAACAAAAATCAAATAAATCGGTTGAGGGACAGAGGAGAAAATGGTACCTAACCGTTTTGTCTTTGCCTATTTATATATAGATATTGCTAGTTAACTGTTGAACACCAGCTTATACAGGGTGGTTGCAATATAAGGTGGATTAGAGTTATACAAATGATGCAAATAAAAAAGAAAGTTGAACTATTTAAGAGTCTCGCAACATTCAGAATTCATGAATGGAGATCTGCCTATGAAAATACTTTAAAACAACTTATGAAATTGTAGGGCATGGTGCCAATATGGGTTTTCTTTCGTTAAGTACGGAACCCTAGTAATCTCATTGATTAACTACTACTAATTTCATCACTGAACATTTTTAAATCACTTTTCATTCTTCAATTGACAATTTCACAAATATAAACAATGCTTTAATTGAAGCCTGTTAATGATAAGCATGTATTTTTTTCCAGGTATTACAATGAGGTGCCCGTCGAAAAACGCGTCTTCAAAAACCTCCAGCTCTTCATGGAGAACAAAAAAGACGGCGACGATCTCTTCGATCGCCTCAACACGCAAATCATGAACAAACACCTCAACGAACTGATGGAAGGACTGACGGCGAAAGTCTTCCGTACCTACAACGCTTCGTGGACGCTGCAACAACAGCTCGATCTCCTCACCAACGAGGACGATTCCGAAGTAGAGAAAATCTTGGCGTACAACCGAGCCAACAGAGCTGTCGCCATCTTGTGTAACCATCAGCGTTCGGTGCCCAAAGGCCACGAGAAATCCATGGGGAAACTCAAAGAGAAAATCGATCAGAAACGAGAACAAATCGAAGACGCCGAAAGACAAGTGAAGGACGCCGTCAAAGCGGCTAAACGGGGTAGCGCGAAGGAGAAGATCGTGGCCGATAAGAAAAAGAAAATGTTGGAACGGTTAAAACAACAGCTGACCAAGTTGGAGATCCAAGAAACCGACAGGGACGAAAACAAAACGATAGCGTTGGGTACGTCAAAGTTGAATTATTTGGATCCCCGTATCAGCGTGGCGTGGTGCAAAAAGTACAACGTACCGGTAGAGAAAATTTACAATAAAACGCAACGGGACAAGTTCCGGTGGGCAATCGACATGGCTGGTCCAGACTATAGGTTCTAAGAGACGTCGGTTCGATTTTTTTTTCAATTATTTCCACTACCCCCCCTTTTGACTCGTCTTCAATTCATAAGAGTATTGTAATATTAGTAGAATTATTGTACGCATTATAGTTTAACGAATTTGTAAAATCTGACCCCCGTGTTTAACGCCACAAAGTTTGGCAGCTTTACAACTCTTGGTTTTCCCCTCCAAAGTGCAAAAACTCAACAGTGTTTCCACAAAACTGCCAGTACTATCCCAAGTCATATTCAATGATCCTGTACATTTTGTATTATGCTGTGTTATTTTTAATATTTTGCAGCAATTCCATGTACAATGATATTCTAAAAAATGCTTTTAAAAAGCAACTATTTTAATTTGACTTTTTAAGAACTCATTTGAACATGTTTAAATGTATCTTATAATAAATACTGTTTTTAATTTCATTCTGACCGCTATTTTAGAACACAAGTGTACTTACAAAATTTTAAAAAGCATTTTAGAACAGCATTGTACATCTGGGCGAATTTTAATAGAACACAAGTGTACTTACGATAGTTTAGAAACCATTTTAGAACAGCACTGTACATCGGCGAATTTTTTTAATCATCTACCTCTGGCGAGGGGAAAAGCGAGTTGTTCTGGGGGGTTGACGTGTCTCGTCTTTTTACATTCACATAACATTTAAGCATAAATTGTGGTAGTGATCATTTTAACTGTCAGATTTTTGATGAGTTTTGAAAGACTGTTGTATTTTGTGTGTGCAAGGACGATATATTGAATTATCTCTGTACAAATAAATTATATCATATATATTATATATATTGTGTCAATCACGTAACACATCAGAAGATTTTTGATTCAGAACCTTATTTATGTCTTTGTTTTGTAAGTGGAACAAAAAAAATATGCAACGTATGATTGTGGGAAAGTATAGTTAATTATTTTATTATTGTAATATTGACCAATTAATTTTTTAGTTGTTGTCTTTGTCAAGCTACTTGTCCCTCATTTTAAGCGACAGGTGACTCTAGTGATGGTCTGTATATTACAGATTTATTAAATAAATCCCAAGCCGAATTGTGTAGGGTTTTATTCTTAAATGTAATTTTACGCTGATATAAAATTTTGCAGTAGATTACGTTGGATTTTAGAATTTAGTTGAAGAAGTTTGTATTTTCCAGACCTGTTGGCATGCATCCAGGCGGTTCGTCCGGATTGTGCTGTCCATAACCTGAAAACACAAAAACTGCTTGTTGTTTGTTTCTTGGTAGTTTGTTAACACTGAAAGTCGAACAAGAATTAATATCTATACTTGCTGTCATATATGAAACATTTTTTTTTAATTTTTGAGGTTGGTATAGATTTAGAAAACCAAACACAACTTAAGAATTTCTACAAATTACTTTTTAAAGATGTTATTTTCAAGAAGGCTTAGCAAAGAGTCCATGAAGACATGATTTTTCTAAGTTCTCTATAATTTGGAAATCTGAGATCATGACGATGCCATTTTTAACCGACTTCCAAAAAGGAGGTTATCACTTCGTCTACAGTTTTTTTTGTATGTGGAACCTTTGGTGTGTCACAGACATATAAACTAAATTTTGTACCCTAACACCAAACCTTTCTTTTTTTCACCCAACGAAAATTTCAACAGCGAAGCTGTCATCATCAAAGAGTAAACCAAAACTGAAAATATTTACAAATATTCCTTAATATGTACTTAAACACCATCAATAAATTAGTGGGGAAAAAACCCTAATGTTAATACAGTAATCCCTAAGTAACTAATCTTCAAACATAATACACAGTAATTGAGTTATTAAATACTTAAACAGTTAAAGTGCAAATTTCTAGGGATTCTTAGGTAATAAATTATACAATGGGCTATTTGGGATTGGACCTTTGTCGGAAATCATAAGGTTATTATTTTTATATAACATTATGCTTTCGTACGTATGAATCCAATTCCTTACAATTATTGACTTGTCTAACTAATCTTAACAAACTAGCTGTCGAACAGTGGTCGAAATTCGACAAAATGTGTCAATATCTTTGGCAGATTCAGTAAGCTGAAAATTTTATCGTGACATTCTATCCTAGGACTTTAGGGAGAACAGCAATTACACGGAACGGATCCAGATTCGCAACCTCTGTGTGATAGTTTCCTCGAAAATTCTAGAGGTTGGTCTTACATCTCGCTTCTACAAATAAGTAACGAAATTCAAGTTTTTTTCAGATATAATTTATAGGACTTTATTTGTGTTCAAATTCGTAATTCTTAATTTAATATGACTATAATTCAACCGCTAATGGGCTACCATACATATTTATTTTTCCTAACCTCCCTGTATAACAATAATTGCACTCAATTCTTCTAGCATTTATTAAAATCCTCAATAATTCGATCTCATATATTTCCACCACCCTGTATATGCAACTACTCATGGACCACTCATAATATTTTTTAACCACCGGGTAAACCATTCTGTATATGCCACTGCCTATGACCCACCATATTTACTCTTTTTGTTTATGAAATTTTTAATTATCTTCTGTAACTATAATTCTACTCCGACCTATATTTCCATCATTATATATATGGAACTCTTCGTGGGCTACTCTATAAATCATTTCCTTTTCTAACATTTTTTATCATCATCCTGTATATCTATAATTCCTCTCACCCTATATTTCATCTTCCCTATATATACAACTGCTTATGGGTTACGAAATGTTGCATTTCCATTTCTGCCACCCTGTATATGCATCTATGTATAATATTTTTTGCACCACCCTGTATAACTAATTCTACTACACCTTCTATTCCAAGAACCCTGTAAATTCAACCGCTAATGGGCTTTCCTATATAATTATTTTATTAGTTATAATTGCACTCTATATTTTAAACACCCTATATATGCAACTGCATATGTGCCACCCACGAAAAAAATGATTTCTAACATATCTGGAATCGCCCTGTATAATTTTAATATACGATTACTTTACCACTAAACAATAACAACGCTTGCATGCCACTTCCGGATGTACATGCTCTAAGTATATAACAGCATTGGTTTCTCTATATATAATTACTCAATGTTTTGAGTCTGGCGGCGGCACATTCAGTTGTTTGGCATTGACATTATGGACGTAAATAATGAATTTTTATTATATTTTATTTAATAAATGAACCAATATTATAAATTAAGATTAGCATTCTGCACTGAAGGTCGTCAGTAGCTACAAAGGAAAACAAAAATGAAGAAATTTGGTTGAGAAACAGAGGAGAAAGTGGTACCTAATCGTTTTGTCTTTGCCTATTTATATATAGATTTAAATCTATAGAGTGACTATGTTCCAAAACAAGATGTGCTACACTAGATTTGTCGAATCTTCCGTATTTTATATGTGCAAGATGTTGTTTAAATCGAATTCTAATAGCTCTACATTTTTGCCATTAAAATTTTTGATCACAGTCATTACATTTGATCTGATATATTCCGGACTATTCGTTTATATACAAACAATGAAAACTTTATAGAAACTATTGGGCAATCCTAAAGATAAACTCTACGATTTTGAAAAGTCCGGAATATATGAGATCAAATGTAATGATTGTGATCTAAAATATTATGGACAAACACATAGTGCTACTTGAACTCGATTTAAAGAACATCTTGCACATATAAAATACGGAAGATCTGACAAATCTAGTGTAGCACATCATATTTTGGAACATATAGTCAGTCTATAGATTTAAATTCGTTAAGATTAGTTAGACAAGTTAATGATTGTAAGGAATTGGACTTGTAGGAAAGCATAATGTTACATAAAAATAATAACCTTATGAATTCCGAAAAAGGTCCAATCCCAAATAGCCCATTGTATAATTTATTATCTAAGAATCTCTAGTAATTTGCATTTTAAGGGCTTAAGTATTTAATAACTCATTTACCATAGTAATTTGTAAATATTTTCAGATTTGGTTTACTCCTTGATGATGACAGCTTTACTGTTGAAACGTGCGTTGAGTGAAAATGGAAAGGTTTGGTGTTAGGGTAAAAAAACTTTGTGTTTATAAGGATGACTGTATAGCACAGCTTTGCAGAAAAAAATTACCCCAAAAAAGTGCCAGAAACTGCATTATCTGATGATTTTAATCTACATTTTCCTCATAACTATATCTATATTATTAAATTATTCACCAAATATATAATAATATAACTGAATTAAATTAACTATTTTTAAACATTAACGATTTCTCACAATTTTCGTTAATCGCAATAATTAAAATGCAATGTTTAACAAATATTATTGTGAATGTTTGAAAATAGATCTTAAAAAACTCCTTATTCTTCGAAAACCAAAATTTTATTGTATTTTGGAATTTCAATATACAACACTTTACACATTTATTTGGAAATATTTAAAATTGTATCATTAATAAAAAGTACTATTTAACGTAAAACCACAGAATAAGGTTTTATTATTCTGTGGTAAAATGTTGGCAGTCATTGTACCCTTGTGTGCCTTGGCGCCACCATGCGGTTGACCTTTCCTGAATCTTCCTCATACGAGTGGGCAGATTTACATGAAGTAATACCAATTTTTGAAAACCAAAACTTATTGAACCTGATATAGTTCCTATCGATATAAATCGTTCATTGTAAAAATGTGTAAAACTAATCGAATTTTATTACGAAATCATTATCTGACATATCAAGTGTGAGTTTAAAAAGAGCCTTATGTGTTTAAAAGATTATTTTTTGTATTATTTAGGCCGTCATTCTTATTACATATTTATTACCTCTAATCTTAAACGAGTTATTATTTCTTCAAGACAATTCAAGCATTCATCACTTTAATTTATATTTACTAATATACTAAATGAGTTACCTAAATCCTTCATTAACCTTGTAGGGGCATTCCTAAGATGCATCGGTACTGCAGGTTGCGAACCTTTCCAATTAGCAATCGCTTTTTTCGCATTCGCTAATGCCGAATCAGCCTCACGTGACTTTGGAGCCCTTGCCAAATAAATCGCACACTGTGCCAAAAGGACGTCGCACTCTGGCATGCCCAATAAAGTGCAACCCTGCATCGTAGCTACGGCTAATTGAAGTGCGTTCGGATCGGCGTTCCCTGAAATCGAAAGTATTTCTATTATAATTACTAACCATTGGTTTAATTCTGTATTAATAAACTGAAACATTTACCGATATCTTCACTAGCTGCTCTGACCAATCGCCTAGCAATAAACTTTGGATCTTCTCCACTCACTATCATCCTTGTAGTCCAATATAGAGCGGCATTGTCATCGGAACTACGAATTGACTTGTGCATCGCTGATATAATATTGTAATGCTCTTCTCCAGCTCTGTCATACAACATGTGAGACTTCTGGAACACCAAATACAGATGTAACCTAGATGTATAAGCATTACACTTAAGTTTAGACTAATGCATGATATCACTTCTAGTCAAACATGGATGACAAAATAAACTGATTATAGAAGAGAAATAAATTAACTGATTTTTTTGTAAAAGGTACTTCAGGTTTTTTTAACAGACTTTTAGAATCACTTAGGGTTTGTATGAACTATAGCCATAAAGCAAAGTGTTCAGAAGGAAACAGCTATCAGTTATAGAGTTGAATAAGAATGAAGAAGTGCAGTCACTGGTACCCAGAGCTTCAAGAGACTGAACAAAGGATTATTTGGTAAAAAAAAAACAAAAAATGTAATTCCAAAATTGCAAGGAAGTAACAAGATGTACAATTATGGTAAAAGAATTGTGTAAATATATTCAATCCATATAAGCTTATATGTAAACAACTTGGTTTAATTACTTTGACACCTTCTTTGATATCATCAACTGTAATAACTTTTCCACTTTTATTACCAATGTCTTGAATTATCATTTGTAAATTACCCAGAGCAATTCTGGCATCACCATCACTTATATCTGCTAGCCATTGCAATGCTGTACTTTCTATTGCTAACCTAAAAAAAACCCTAATTATAAAATCAGAAGTGGGATATATCATTTCAGGTGTGGCTTGACACATAATATTCTTACCCTTGGTCTTCTCCCTCAATTAATAGTGGATTATCAACATCCACTACATCAATGTCTAAATTTTCTGCAGCTTTTTCTAAAATTGAATACAAATCTTCAGTATCTAATTTGTCCATAACTATGACTCTACATCTACTCAATAATGCAGAATTCAATATGAATGATGGATTCTCTGTAGTAGCACCAATCAGGGTGATTTCTCCTTTTTCAAGGCTCATCAAAAAAGTGTCCTGTTGCTTTTTGTTAAATCTGTGAATCTCATCCATGAACAAAATTGTTCTTTTCCCAAATTTCAGATCATTTTTTGCCAAAGTAATGAAATTTTGAACTTCTTTCACACCACTAGTGGCTGCGCAAAGGCTGACAAATTTGTATTTGGTTGGTTCTTTTTTACACAGCTCACATATCACAGTTGATAATGAGGTTTTTCCACAACCAGGGGGCCCCCATAAAATCATGTTTGGAATTTCACCTTTCTGAAGTAGTTTCCTTAGTACTGTATCTTTGCCAAGCACTTTGCCTTGCCCAAAAAAGTCATCAAAAGATTTAGGTATGACTTGTTTTGCCAGTGGAACAACAAACGATAATTTTTTTGACTTTATTTCATTGGCTTTACTTGATTTTTCTATTTCTTGATCTACTGGTGGAGCTTGTGAAAAACTACTACTTGGTTTTGGTTTTTGATCAAACAATGATGACAAATTTTTCGAGGTCCCGGCAAATATTGGTTTTGTTTTTCTTGAATCTACATCTCTGGGAGATTTTTGACAAGCTAATAGTTTTGGTTGACTGTGTTGGGTGATAATAACAGGTGAGGGTGATCGTTTCCTTTTTTGTAAATCTTGAGAACAATTTAAAAATATACATTTATTGGCATGCTGTTCTATTTCGTTTACCGGAAAAGATCGAGAACAAATTGGACAGCTAACAGTGTTTTCTTTCGTTGAATCCATAATTTCAGTTGTAATTTTAACGTCCCACGAAGAATTAAATGAACGTCCTTTTAAAAGTAATTGATAAACAGTTTTAGTGTTTTTGAATTGTATTTCCCCCTCGAAGTTTTAACATATTAAATCATTAAATGTCAAATTGTAAGGTTATGTATATAATTGTAAAACTGACTTTACATAGTTCGGAGAGTTTGTATCATAGGTTTGCATCTCGCTGGTTTAATGAGCACGTATTTTCTAGGTATATTTCTTTCACTTTCATTTGGGAACTTTCCTGTAAATTACTATACTGCAACATTCTGCACCCTAGCTGATTATTTTACGATTACTCTAGGTACATATGCTCGAATTTTTGTAAAGGCATGCTTACACCCTTATTTTTGTTCTATGCTCAATAACCTTAAAATTTTTATATCAGTGTTTAGTGCTTAAAGTAGTTGATTTGTTTTCGTTTCCACGTCATTTAAATAATTTAATTTTTATAAAATGATAATTTAGCTATGGAAAACCTAAGAAATCGAAAGGTGCAGCACAAATCTCGAGCCAAAGATAAATCTCCTGATGAATCTCAAAAAACGAATAACTATGAAGAAGACAAGAAAGAAATAACAGATAACTTGATAGTAAAACAAGAGGGAACCTGTAATCCTCAAGAAGAGAGAATTAATAAAGACTATGCAGAAGAATACGTGCCAAAAAAACAAAAATTAATGGGAAGAATTAATTTCCAGCTAGACATCGTTTCAATAAGTCTTTTTATATGTGGACTTGCTACTCGAATATACAAACATGAAGAACCTAGAAATATTGTGTAAGTTGTTTGAATCCTATTAATGTTTGTAGGGGGTTTATCATTTTTCTTTTTTTTTAGCTTTGATGAACTGCATTATGGGAAATATGTTTCACTCTACATGAAAAACACATTTTTCTTTGATTCTCATCCACCTTTGGGTAAACAACTCATAGCAGCTGTAGCATATTTTGCTGGATATGACGGAAAATTCAAATTTGATAAAATCGGAAGTGCTTACAGTGATAATGTGCCTTTATTAGCTCTTAGATTTATGCCAGCACTTTTTGGTAGTTTAACGATTCCTACTACCTACCATCTTATGTTGGAAATGGGTTTATCACAATGGAGCTCCCTATTAGCAGCACTATTATTCCTTTTTGATAATGCATTGTTAACACAAAGTAGGTTTATACTGATTGATTCAATTTTATTATTCTTCTCACTGTTTGGTGTTTTGACAATTTTGAAACTGAAGAAGCATTTGACTAGACCATTCTCTGTGTCTTGGTTTGTATGGATTGTCTTGGCGTCAACTTCCTTGACTTGTGCTTTATGTGTCAAATATGCAGGCTTTTATACATGTTGCTTGGGTGCTGTTATCATTCTTAATGAATTTTGGAAGATTTTGAAAGTTCAAAACCTATCCGACACATTTTTATCTGTGACTTTTGTCACACACCTAATTTCAGCATTTGCTGTCGCTCTTGCTGTGTATTTGGGTGTTTTTTATGTTCACTTAGCTGTTTTATATAAAGCTGGTCCACATGACAGTATTATGACTAGTGCATTTCAGGCTTCTTTGGAAGGGGGTTTAGCAAGCATAACCAAAGGTCAGCCATTGCTGGTGGCACATGGTTCACAAATTACTTTAAGGTTAATTAATCCATTTTAAAAATTATAATTTAGGTTTCATTTAACGTTTTTCTAGACATACACATGGGAGGACCTGTTGGCTTCATTCTCACAATGCAGTTTATCCTATCAGGTATCCAGATAAAAGGGGTTCCAGTCATCAACAGCAGGTGACCTGTTATTCATTTAAAGATGTGAATAATTGGTGGATTGTAAAGAGGCCAGAGAAAAATGACTTGATTGTTGAACAACCTGTAGATGCAATCAAACATGGAGATGAAATACAGTTGGTACATGGTAAGGGAAAAGAGATATAATGATAGGCTAATTAAGTTATTGAAGTTATGAAGTACAGGAATTTTAATACTTAGGGAACGCATTGCTGCAGCTCCATCTATATGTTACACATTAAATTGTTGTTCATTGAAAACATAATGCTGATTTTCCAGATATCCCAGACATGATTATTCTCTAATTTATTCTCAAAGTGATACTGTTAGATGAAGTAGAATCCATCCCATATTTATGCAGTCATATTTGTCCTATATTTCAACCATAGTATATAACTCCTTGTGGACTACCCCATAAATTATTTCATTTTTAACATTTTATATTATCGCCCTGTGTAACATTAATTCCTCTCCACACTTTATGCAACTTCTTATTATTATTTTTTCCAACATTTTTTTTACCAACCATCCTGTATATACAGCTGCCTATGGACCACTATCATTCTAGTCCTTCCTATATTTCAATCTTCATATAAATGCAACTCCTTCTATCACTTTACTTTGTGATTTTGTTTGCTATAACTAAACACCCTGTGTATAAACGCACCAAATAGTAGTTTAAAGTTTGACATGTGTTGTCATTGAATTTTCTATTAGGCCGGGAGAATGTGACAACCAAAAGCACCGTCTTCGCAAAATGGAAAAATTTGCATTTAAATTGGTATTTGCCTGGTATACAAACAAAACGAGCTTGGTACTCTTTGATTTAAGGAACCGAAAACACTATGCTTTACTACCTATATGCTTGAGATGTACAAAGAAAATTTTCAAATTCGCAATTAAAACTTCCACTGCCTAAAATTCCCGCACTATTACGTTGGAATTAAAATATTTATGAGGAAATGTTCGTTATGTCATTTCGATGAAATTTTTGATAAGAATTTTGGAATTTTCGGCGATTTTCTGCAAAATTGCAAGTTGCACGTCGCAGAAAGTATATGAGACCACCTAGGGAACTTCTTTAATAGATTACACTTAAAAAACTATACACATCAATAAGGAGTTTTCGAAAAATCGACCAATATGTTAGGGACATTGGTCGATTTCCATGCACGCATGTGTTCATTCACAAATTTCATCGCTTTACCAATAGAATTCTTTTCCAAAATTTGAAGTTTCACCAATCCGAATATATACTCTATTAAACAAGACCATATTCATTCAAAACGGTTCACCACAGGAGAAGAAATCAGGTAACATACATAAAAAAAACAATAAAATACGCGACGAATTGATAACCTCCTCCTTTTTGGAAGTCGGTTAAAAATATTGAAAACTATGGTCATATTGTTATAAAATTGTTTTAGGAAAAAAACTATAACTATGGTAGCATGGGCGTACAGAGAGGGGCAGCTGCCCCCCGACCTGAAAAACCTGCCGTGATGTTACGCACTAGCTCCATATCCCTCAACCTTTAATATTTACCATCTTTAACAGCCAACAACCCATATATCATAACAAACAGAAAAAAAAGCTTTAATGTGATATAAAAATAATAAGTGTATGTTATGTGCATATAAATGTAACAAAATCATACCTGTCTTCACCTGGTCTTTATATATATTGCCATGGAAGTGGACAATATTTTATAGAAAAAACACGTCATTGAAGTTTTTTACTAAAAATCAATTAATAATTTAATTAAAAATACTAGCGGCCACATTTTGATAGGCAACCTGGTAAATATATATTCTCCTATTCATAAATATGCATAAAAATGTGGTTTTTAGCAAACACTCAATTGGTGCACTAATTCTGCTGTTGGATCTTAGACTATCAGGCTAGGTTTGCCAGATTTAATTGACATTTATATAAAACTAAAGTAAAGATTATGTTCTTTACCATGTGCATCAGTAGAAATTCAGTAAGTTCAGGTGATATTAAATGGTTTTTAAAACAACTAAATGTTCCTCTAGGTATGACCAGCCGTGCCTTGAACACTCACGACGTAGCCGCGCCGATGTCCCCCCAGTGTCAAGAAGTGTCCTGTTACATCGACTACAACATCTCAATGCCAGCTCAAAACCTTTGGCGTTTAGAGATACTCAACAGAGAACAATACGGTGATACTTGGCACACTATTCAATCTCTTGTCAGATTGGTACACGTCGAGACTAACACTGCCTTAAAGTTCACCGGACGACAATTGCCGAATTGGGGTTTTAATCAGCACGAAGTTGCCGCTGATAGAATCATCGATCAAGACGATACGGTCTGGAACGTCGAGGAACACAGATACACAAAATGTAAGTACATTTGTGACACACAAAAGGTTCCACACCATTTCCAATATTAAACTTAAACAACTCCTACTGGGTGTTGCGAGTTGTTTGTCAGTGAGTATATTAAAAAAAAACTAAAGAAGGTGGTGATAAAAATATGTCTACAGAAATATTTGGTCTTAAATGTATGATATGTATTTTATAATACCTACATCTAAACTTTGGAAACGTCAGTTAAACACCCCCCCCCCCCCCCCAAATCATCTGAGTGGTATCAACACCAAACAAATTAGAATGATATACACATTTATATTAAGGCTCTTATTCTACTCAGAGTTCAATTTTAGACTTCACAATGAAACATCTGTTAATACTTCTAATATACCTGTGTCCTTTTATAATATCTTGATACCCCAGTTCTCAGTGAATGATGTAATAAAAGTAGGTAAGAAAATCAAACCTAAATCATCATTTGGTCCAGACAGTGTTCCATATTTTTTTTCTCAAAGATTGTATCAATGTCTTAGCTATACCTCTGTGTAACATGTTTAATCCATCGTTAAGACGAGCGGATTATCCTGAATGTTGGGAAATGTCAAAAGTTTGCCCTATCCACAAAAATGGTAACATGGTTTTCAAAGGTGTTTGAAATGTATGAGCATATTTTCTTTCACCTTAAAAGCCAAATAACATTTGACCAACATGGCTTTATTAGTGGACGCTTAAAGGTAAAAGGTAACAAATCTAGCATGAAAGATCAAAGGTTGATGTTATTTTTACAGATTTCTCGAAGGCTTTCGATAGGCTCGATCATTCAACCTTACTCAGCAAACTTTCTGCGTTTGGCATGAGTGATCATTATGTCGAGTTCCTTCGCACCTACCTAGTGAACCGTACACAGTTTGTTAGTTATATTTCTAAATCGGGGGTACCTCAAGGTTCAAATCTGGGGGCACTAATGTTCCTAATTTTCATCAATGATATCACCAATGGCATTCATATTCAAAAATTGTTATTTGCAGACGATCTTAAGCTTTTGTGTTGTGTGAAAAACCAAACGGATTGTGAAAACTTACAAAAT
Source organism: Octodonta nipae (assembly GCA_034190945.1). Lineage (NCBI taxonomy): Eukaryota > Metazoa > Arthropoda > Insecta > Coleoptera > Chrysomelidae > Octodonta > Octodonta nipae. Next base: position 157,794,409 of record CM067218.1, read on the forward strand.
AATATTGGTAAAATTCAAAAATGGTGTACGATAAACAATCTCCCCCTAAACTCGAGTAAATGTAACGTTATGACCTTTGGACGAAGTCATAATAATGTCGATTTCAGCTATAAGATTGGTTCATGTGTGCTGGACTGAGTTAGTGAAACCAGGGACCTAGGATTTATATTCAATGGCCATCTCAACTTCAGCAATCATATAGAAAACATAGTTACTAATGCATCAAAAATGTGTGGCTACATAATGAGAAATACAAGACAATTTACAAATGTCAATTGCCTTAAAACTCTGTATAGAACTAAACTGGAGTACTCGTCAATTATTTGGTCGCCGCATTATAAGTTGTATATAGATAAATTGAAACGTGTGCAAAGAACGTTTGCGAAGTTCATGTACTTCAAAAAATATGGGATATACCCCGGGAGGGGGTTTGAGCACGAGGTGTTATTATCCGATCTGAGTCTGGAGAGTGTAGGGCAGCGCAGATTTATCGCCCATTGCCGATTTGTTTATAAACTAATCAACTCTGAAATTGATTGCCCATTTATACTGGAGCATTTTAAGTTCTTAGTCCCGAGAGCTGAGTCTAGAAGTTCATGTTTGTTTTATCCCCCATTTGGTCTGGTCTGGTCCTATTTTTAGGCTATGCTTTTGCTATAATGATTCACAAAAGTATTGATTATACGGTAAGGGGGAGTATCTTACATAACCTACTGAAGCTGTTGTCCAAAGTAACACAGTAACAGGTTCTTAACCCTGTGTCGTAAGTATATTAAAATTTATTTTTATGGTTACTCAGTCACGTTTTATAATAATAGTTATGTAATTCATTTAGGTTTGTTAGTCATGGTTGTATACAGTTAGAGTTTTTTTTTCTTTTATTCTCTGATGTTTATGGACTTTTAATGTTTTCATCTTTTTTTTTGTTAGATCTCATAGGCTATATTTAGTAATTTAGTATAGTTAATATTAACCCTGTAATTGGTGTAATACTGTTGGGTTAAATAAATAAATTTATTTTTCAACGCGGTAAAATTTTTACATTTTGATAATCGAGGGACTCTGAAACCACCGCCAAACTTAGTGAGCCCCAGTTTTATGTATGGCAGGTATGATAGAGTATATGTTAAAATATGTTCGTTCAGACACTGTAAAGTTACTACCCACTGGCTTTTCGACTATTTGTTAAAAGTAATTAGTAAAGGTAAAAAGTTAGGAATGAATAAATATTATGATGTACACAATTTAGTCTGTTATTTTAAAATAAATTTTAAAATAATGCGTTATTCTTTAATTGCATTGAAAGCTTTTGTATAGGAATTCGTTTCTCTCTATAGGTTTCCAGCTTTTATTATCACAATAGTATAGTTATTTATATACTGGTAAATAATTGTTAAAATAATGATTGATATGGAAATTTATATTTCAGCTGACGATCAGAAGGAGCGAGAACGAGACATGGTGACAGCAGAAATGATACCGACGAGTCCTACCCGATTGTCATTTTGGCAGAAATTCTTTGAGCTACACTACAAAATGCTTTTCGCCAATACCGATAGTGTTCAAAACCATATGTACAGCTCGGAGCCTCTGGAGTGGCCTTTGATGTCCCGTGGAATAGCTTATTGGGTCTCCTCCACTAGTAATGTAAGTATACTTTCGTAATGGGGAATTTTTTGATGTTGGTCATTGAAACTCTATAGAAAAAAGATTTTTCTCTAGTACTAGGGCTGCCTTTTATATTTCGGGATTGGACAACCCTAGTGTTGCAATCTGACAACTGACAGCTCTATCGTAAAGTTTGACATTTTTGAGGTTATACGTACTCAGAACGTTTTGACATACGAGCGTTATGTGTTGTTTACCGTAACTTAAAGGATTCATCTCGGCCAAAAAATGGAATTAAATCGTGAACATTTTCGTGCGATCATTTTTTACAACTTTCGACGTGGATTAAGTCAGCAAGAGTGCATGGATCAACTGAATTTAATTTTTGGCGATGAAACTCCATCAAGGACCACTGTTTATCGATGGTATGGTGAATTCAATCGAGGTCGTAGTTCACTCCAATACGAATTTCGTGAAGGTCGTCCAAAAACAGTTGTTGTTCCGGAAACCATTGATGCTGTGCGCGAACTGATATTGTAAGATCGTCATATGACCTATCGTGAGATTGAGTCAACCTTACACATTAGTGGGACCAGCATACATTCAACATTTCATAAACATTTGATTCTCAAAAAAAATTGTTCGCGTTGGATCCCACACAATTTGTTAATCGTTCAAAAAAAGGCGCGTGTCGAAAGAAAAGCTCAAAAAATACGATCGCGGTGCTTCAAAACACGTTTATGACATAGTGACAGGTGATGAATCGTGGATTTATGGGTATTAGCCTGAAAGTAAACAGCAGTCGACTGTATGGGCGTTTCAAGATGAGCCGAATCCAACAAAAGTTGTTCGCGCACGAAGCACTTCCAAGCAAATGATCGCCTGTTTTTTCGGAAAAACTGGACATGTCGCAACCGTACCACTAGAACAACGCAGAACAATCAATTCTGAGTGATACACAACCATTTGTTTGCCAGTTGTCTTCCAAGAAATGAGGAAAACCGCCGAAGACGGATCACTCTTCACCACGACAATGCGAGCTCTCACTCATCGGCTCAAACAACTGCATTTTTGACCACTCAAAACATCGATTTGATGAGTCATCCGCCGTATAATCCTCACTTGTCATCAAATGACTTCTTTTTATTCCCGTACGTAAAAAACAAACTGAGAGATCAACATGTTTCGACACCTGAGGAAGCGGTTGCTGCGTTCAGAATGCATCTTTTGGAGATACTTCAATCAGAGTGGAAAAATTGCTTCGACTATGGGTTCAAACGCATGCAAAAGTATATAGATCTTCATGGGGAATATTTTGAAAAACATTAAAGCGATTTTCGATGATTACTATTTGTTTTTGTTCTCTAATCCCGGAATATAAAAGGCAGCCCGCGTAATTTGTGATTTGTTTTACAGAAAAATGAAAACTACTCTTTTCTAACAAAAAAATAATTATAGTGAGGTTGTGTTCGTTACATTTATTTCATATTTATTGTCAAATATTTAAATCAAATATTATTAAATACCCCGATTGCGTTACCGAATTTGCTTGAACGTGTTACGTCCTGTCTCTCACTTTATGGTACGCGCTGAATAAGGAAGAGAGACAGTATGTAACATACCCAAGCAAATTCGGTAAAGCGATCGGAATATAGTGCCCTACTTTCCGCTAATGTGTACATTATACATAGCATTCATCATCGGTCATAAAACTTTGACGTACCTGTCATTGAGTTTGTTAGTAATACATTTTTCCCAAAGATGAGATCTTCACCAATCGATGTCTAGCCATCCAAAGCTCCAAATGGGTTTTCGACAATACAATTACATATAGATACCGGGTGTCAATTAAGTCCGGGACGACAGAGTATTTGCTAAAGTACTTTATTTCTTTAAATATTTTTTGAGGTTATTCTCATTTTTTTTTAATGAGAACCCCTATTTATCATTGCGGGTAAAGTGGGAAATTTTACATCCGGGCATTTATTGAAGTAGGAGATTGCGGCAACCCCTAGAAGTCAAATAATGACTTCATACTAGCTAAGTCTTAAGGAGGAATTCAACGGTGACCTTGGATTTGACCTTATACCTCATTTTCAAGGTCATTTGAAGGTCAGTCTCTTTTTTTCATATGGAAACCCTTATTTTTGATACGGGATTCGAAAGGAGCGGGAAATATTAACATAGAAATCTGACCAATAAGTTAAAGTGAGGCTAAAATAAACTTGGTAAACCATTTTTTTATTGTTAATAACTCACACCTCTAACTAGAAACACTGTTTTAGGCTCAAATTCACCTCCTGGGCAACATCGTCATATGGTATTCAGCAACTTTGGGGCTGTTGCTCTACATGATCCTCCTGATCTTCTACGTTTTAAGAAGAAGACGACAATGTTACGATCTCTGCCCCGAAGACTGGAACCAGTTCAGATCGATTGGCCAGATATTTTTATCAGGTTATCTGTTTCACTACCTGCCTTATTTTTTCACCGAAAGGACTTTATTTTTACACCACTATTTACCAGCTTTTGCTTTCAAGACTTTGTTATTGGTCGCAGTCTTGGAACATATTCACGTGGTGTTGAAAAACGTTTTGAAAAGTAAATTCCTTTCGAGGTGTTTCGTACTCTTGATAGTGTGCTGGTTGGGCACTGTGGTATTTGTGTTTAATAAATTTCTAGTACTTAGTTATGGTATGACTGAGTTAACTTCTAATGATATTGTCAATTTACGATGGAAACATACTTGGGATTTTATCGTACATAAAACTTAATTAATACTCAATATTTTTTAAATAATTTTTGACTGATTTTATTAATGTTATTTATTATATATGTGGTGATTGTGTAATGAAGGTTTTTTGCTCATTTATTTGGCTTCAGATGGGTTCATGATATGAAATTCGGGATAGTGACGACATTTTTAATAGACATTGGTAAAATTCTAGACTTAGGTATGAATTCTTGAAGATCGTTAATTAATTTTTTTTTCTATTTGATAAAATGGTACGTGTAATATACTAGCTAAAATAAATTAAATGAAGGTCTGTCAAGTAGCTTGTAAACTCTAAAACAGGGGCCTGTAACTTTTTCGACAACAGGCCAAGAATCAACGAAAATGTGCTTATAAGACCTTTGGGTTATTGTATAAAATGGTATTTTTAGAGCTATCCTATCCTATTTTTAATCTGGCATACTCATGAGTCATCTTTTGAAAATACTTGCCGATATACTAAACACAAGAAAATGAGCAGAAATCGAATAAGACAATATTATTTTACTCCTACATTTTAAGTTTAACATCTCGTTTTACAGATTTTCATGAATCTCAATTTATATTCAATTCGTTTATCATATATTTCTTTACATTTAGTTTTAGTAGTGTTCCAAATGCTTCCAATTCTAAAATACAAATGTTTATAGCTCTGTGATGTATTCAATTATATAATTTTTATTACAACGTTCACTCAAATTACTTAAAATACTCTCTATTATTTATTCTTCCATGATTGAAAAGATAATTTCAATAAAGGTATTAGTTTTGTGAAATATATTCCAGTGATGTGATTTTTTTACAGCTTGTAGTTATTATTTATAAAATAATGTAGATTAATAAATATAATACTTGGATAAACACATATTTTCATTTGAAATTGTTGTTATTATTTAAAATCTATATATTAAATTTTCTAAAATATCTTTGCATTTTTCTTTGTAACTATACTTGCAATGTGTGTGTGTGTATGTGAGTATGTGTGGGTGCGTGTAGATGCGTGCGTGTGTGTTTGGGTGCGTGTGTGTTTGGGTGCGTGTGTGTTTGTGTGCGCACGTGTGGGTACCTGTAGATGCGTGCGTGTATGTGAGTATGTGTGGGTGCGTGTAGATGCGTGCGTGTACATGCGTGCGTGTTTGTGTGCGTGTGAGGTCGTATATGTGTGTGAGGTCGAGTATGTATGTTTGAGTGCGTGTGTGTTCGTGTTGGTGCGCGCGTGTGTGGGTGCGTGTGTGTGTGTTTGGGTACGTGTGTTTGTATGCGCGCGCGCGCGTGTGTGTGTTTAGGTGCGTGTGCGCACGTGTGGGTGCGTGTGTGTTTGGGTGCGTGTGTGTGCGTGCGCCCGTGTGTAATCGTGTTTGTGTTTGTGTAGGCGCGTGTTTGGGTGCGTATGTGGACTGTGTTTGTGTGCGTGCGTATGGATGTGTATGTGTCTGCGTGTTTGTACATGTGAGTACGTGCGTGCGCGAGCGTGCGTGTGAGTGCGTGCGCCTGGGTGTGTGAGCGTGCTTGTGGGTACGTGTGTGTGAGAGGGAGATAGATCTGGAAAGAGGGAGGGGGTAAGATAGTGACTGAGTGAGACTGAGATAGTGTGTGTAACAGGGAGAGAAAGTGTGTGCTTGTGTGAGGTTTTGTGTGAGAGTGAGAATAAGGGAGAGAGGAGTAAGAGATGGGGAGAGAAAGAATAAGAGGGTAAGAGTGAGAGAGAAGAGAGAAAAAGAGTGAGAGTAAAACAACGAGAGTGTATGAAAGAGGGAGTGATTGAGAGAGTTGGAGAGTGAGAGTAAGAAAGAGACAGAAAAAGAGTGAGAGAAAGTATGTGAGAGTGAGTAAGAAAAAGGGAGAGAGAGTTAAAAGAGGAGTGTGTGAGAGAGAGTGAGAAAGACTGAGAGAAGGGTGCGAGAGGGAGGAAGTGGGAAGATGATACCTTTCGAGTTAAATAGAAAGGGAAAGTTACAAATTCGAAGCGACAATGTTAAATTTAATGCTCTACGCCAGCAGCTAATCTAGCCCCTAGCATTACATGAAAAATGACGATATATAGGCTGTAAAAATATTGGGAAGGGCAATGAAACTACAAGTGTGACTTCAAATTCTGTTTTGTTAACAAAAACGTTAAGAACACCATAAGGCTACACACAGATTCAAGAAGCTCTAGAAATTATGTACCTATTAAAGATGTCAGTAAGATAAGGCAGTATTTTTTAAGATTCCCATAGAATGGAAATTGATGTCTCTAGGCAGTCTTTTACTTTATAAACTATGATAAGAGAAATTGTTAGGTGGCGCACTGGACTTCTGAATGACTCATACTGGCACTGACTTTCAACTCTTAAATAAGAACACTGTGAGTTCATGATATCATCCTTTGGTTGAAGAGCAACTTAAGGGGATGAATAATAATTATAACCCCTTAACATCAAAGTATGTTTTGAAATTACCTTTTTTCCATTTTTTGTGATTCAACGTTCAGCCAAGTTTAATTATCAATCAAAAACACTAGCCCAAGCCGAATTTATTTTCAAAGCATGTACTTCAAGGCTGAACCAATGAGCTCCTTTGAAATTATTTATTTTATTTAGGAGTAGTTGATGAACTAATTGTCCATGGTCCTACATATTTGTAGTTAGCTCATTCAAGTAATTGCTGACATCTCATCTGAAGTATAATTACTCCAAGGAGAAACCAGATTTTGTCATTGTACATAAAACAATAATCTGATGTTAATAACCATAAAGATTTCAGTATGAAGTTTCTTATAAACTTCTTATAGAGTTCCAAGATGTCTTAAGTAGCTTATTTTTATGAGCTCACAATTCAGAGTTCTTAATGAACTCATGAATATGAAGTCAATTTTTTGATGTCTAAATGAATTTCTTTAGTCTTTTTAAACAACTCAGTTATTTGCATTTTTGCAAGTTTGGAAAAAAGAGGTCTTTTTGGTGAGATCTTAAAGTCAACGTAAGGTGGCGCATTTAACTTCTTGATGAGGTCTTAAAAATGTCATTACAAACAAGTTACCTAAATATTTTATGAACATCATATAGATGTAGGATGTAAAGTCTAAATCATAAATCCGAGCTCTTACGGACTGACATAAAATGTCATTTTGTTATCTGGGATAGTTGTAAATATGGACAGGATAGGCTAGTAGTGATGATGGTATATAGCCTATATTCAATCCAGTAGTAAATTGTACTTGAACAACTATCATCCAATTGTTCTTACACCTGTTATATGCAAAGTTATGTATTTTATAATCCAATTCATTATTGGAATTTCTCAGAGAGCAATTTATTCCAAGGCAAAAGTTTGGATTCTAGCAAAGGTTAACTGTTAATAATTTACTCTAGTGCATTAGTAACTTGTCAGTAACCCTGGGCACAGAGATTTTACAAAAGCAAACCAATACTTTCAAAACTAAAATTTCTATGACAATTTGTATTTTGTTATAACTTTAAAATGCAACTTTTTTAGCTAAATTGGTTTAAAGCATGTTCAGATCTCTGGCATGTATTTGCATGCTGCGTTACTATTATTTGTCAACGAAAATATGTTTTCAATGCTGAAAATTAATCTTGACACTACCAACTCAACTTTGCACTATGCAAACTTTCGTTTTTGTGTTATTTATTAAATAAAACTCCAATATTATCAATTAATTTTAATAAGACTTTAAAAAGCAATGAAATTTATTCCTATTACAAAAAAAAATGATTGAACAAAGCAAAATCTTAAGACATATCCATTCTTTCTGGTTCAATTCTCTGCACTGAAACCTCCTCAATATCAACAACTTTAGAACTCAGAACTCTTGTTGTCCCCTTAGGGTATCTATAAGATGCTTGCTTAACTCCTTTCTTATTGGCTTCATCATAAGTCCTCCTATAGTCCACAGAACCTTTTCTGATAATGCAGATATCAACATTAGAACCAGATCCTAAATCATTGAAAATACCAGCTGCAATGGCATCCCTCACTAGCTGTACACCTTCCTCTTCTTCTAAGTCTTGTTTCCAACGTGATTCAAACACTCCAATGGCTGCAAGCGAACCTGAACCCATAGTACCATAAGGCAATTTGTCAGTTGAACCATGTGGATAAATCATGTACAAATGTGGACCATCCACATCTACACCTCCTAAAATAAGGGCAGCACCAATGTAACCTTGATAACGGAAAAGGTATTGTTTCAACATCTGGTTTGCAGTACAAACTCTTGCTTCTCTGTTAGTGTAGAGCTTGTGCAGCTCTAGTTGAGATGCAATCATGTTTGTTGTCATTTCAGTGTCAGCAGCTGTCCCAGCACCACAGCAACTGCAAAGAAAAATAAATATAACTAATCCTAACTGTACATACATTTTGTTACTTACTACATGTTGGGTGCTATATAATGTATTTTTTCGCAGTTTTTATCTGCCACTGTCGTGTCTTCTGTAGCTCTAGTGTCTGCTCCTAAAATTACACCATCTTTATAAGTAATTCCTACGATCGTTGTACCGGTTTTTGTCGCTTTTGGTAAGGATAAACCTTTCTTCTCTAGTAGGGCATTTCTGCAAATATTGAACTTTAGAAGAAATATTACAATATATATCTAATTAAACACCTTTTGCAATTAACAAACGAAAATCCTGGTGCTGGAATATCTGGGCACAGTACAGATGCCATTTTAATAAAATTAAAATACTGAAGAAAATCTGCACAATCACAAAACTTTATAGCCGTAAACAGCGATGACAAACACCTTTATTGATGGTTGAGAAATTTGACAGAAAATGTGATCTATAGTAGTACATGTAAGTAAATTAAAATCGGCTATTTCTTCGTCTAGTTTTTAATTAAATGTTCTGTGGTCACAAGAATTCAAGGAGAATACACGTCAGGATTACTTGATAAATCATTAAATATTTCGAACAAAATGTGACGTCAGTTCTGGTCCCCTCATACTTAAGCACTCCTTGGTCTATACTATCTCTGACTTAAGCTTATATGCTCTAAGATTCTTGATCTGTCAAATTGAAAATTCTCTGGAGAATGGGTGCGTTCAGCAGATACAAACTGTTGTTAACGTTTGCTTACGTTTCATGTTTTGTGCTGTACAAAATAAGTTAATCTCCACCAAGGATATTTTATAAAGGATTGCTTGATCAATGTTAATTAATGTGTTGGGCCCGCTCTCGAGTTGTTGTGGCGCTTTGTCAGTTGAAGAGTTTTTTGATTTTGTTTCATCTGTTTAATGTGATATTGATAACAAGTTAATTAGAAAAGGTTAAGGTGCAAATATTAGCAGCCACTTGGTGACGTATACCTACTATCGAAAAAATTTATATCTATTGAGCAATCCTTTATGTACTATCCTTGAATCTCCTCCTCTTCTGAAAATTTTTAATTCAATGTTCCGTGGTCTATGACAAAATGAACATGCAGATATATTAGCATAGACTGTCCATTCAAGCAATTTTGAATGATGACTCACGTTGTTTGTGCTATCTTTCTCTAACTTAAACGAATATTTACCGACATTCCCTAAGAGAAAGAGAATGCACTCCGTGAGACAGTGATAGAACGAACAAGAAAGATTATTAAGTAATTTCGAAAAGATTGTTGAGGAGGTCTTGAATTATTTTGTCTATTCATGGGTTTTCTCTCCTCCAAATTTTTTCCTGTAACAGATAAGTATTTAAAAAATAAATTTGGAGGAGAGAAAACCCATGAATAGACAAAATAAGAAAGATTATTATTTGGCTGACCACCCACTGTCTAGCGTAATGTATTTCTATGAAGGCTAATTTGTCAAAATTGGGAGGTTATATTTCAAATAGTGAGAATTAAGAATGTTTAGAAGAAATACTGTTCCACAAAGAAAACCATTTGTTCTTCATAAAGATGAATTGATGGAGGATATCGAAAAAATTTATTTAAACGAAATTCAGCGAAATAAACTCTATTACTGTTTAGATGAAAAACCACCTCAGGAAAATCGTTTTAAAAAATTGGAGGACTTTCTAAAGGGTAATGTGGATTTAGAAAGTGTGGCAGATAATCTCCAGCATTTAACAGAAGACTTAGAGAAACTTACTGATGAAATTTGTTCACAACTGGAAGAGATTAAAACAAAATCTTCACAAGCTTTAAAAACAATGAACTGAAGTTTTTAACTGTAATATATAATTTGTCATTTTGTAAATAATAGTCAACAATTCCTTTAATTCAATAAAAATGTATTATAAGTAGATGTATATAAAATTCATAGTAAATAAAGATTCATAAAATAAGTACATTTCAATAAAATATGACATTCAAAATTTCAGACTGTAAGATGCATAGCTGTGGGTTCAACTTGTACGTTTCTATCTGACATGTAAAAACAAATATTGCAAGGGTAATCTGAAAAAATAAAAATATATAAATTTATGTGTCAAATTTGAGTCACAAGGTGCTGTTGACTTTCTAAAAAATTACATTTGTTCATAATTATTTATTTTTTATCATATACTGTACAACAAAGCAATAAATGCAACAATTGAAAAGTTAGTAATGCAATCCAAATTTAATTAAATAGAAGCATGTTGGTCTAATAAGGTTTAAAGGTCATTCAATAATTTTTAGTAACTATTAAAGTATTGCAAGGACATACGTTCTATGCTGAATTATAAGCAAAGAATTAACACTTTGTTAAAAAATGAAGTTTTCTATTAATTATAGTGCAATAGCAACTTTAGCTTTTTATGCAAAATACTTAAATATTACTAGAACTAGAATAAATTCTTATTTATTTGAAAGCAGTACTTTTAGAAAGAAATTTTATGATAGAATGAATATACTAAAAATAAAAATGTAAATAAAATTAGCTATTTCGAAACACTTGCTGTTAAAATTATCAAGTTACTCCCATATGGTCCACAAGAGAAATGTTTAATATCAATTTGTTTGACGTTTTTCCTTTACGTGAATAATTTAAAGAATGAATTTCCTTCGAACTAGTTCACAGTTTTTACAATTATAAGCTGTCCAACAATGGCTTCAACCTAGTCCTATGTAATATCTGTTACAGGATTTTTGACTCTTTATTAGGTACTAGAAAACTATTTAAAAGGAAATGGAAAACTATAACTATTAATTATAAATTTATTACATGCAAAATGCAAACAATACATACATGCATAAGCAATAGGAAAAAAAGAGAACCAATATTTACCAGTTAAGAGAAAAGTAGTGATTTCTTCTGTTAGTAAGCTCAACCAAAGACGTTTGGTTCAAGCGTTTTGAATTCCTCATTAGAATTTCGGAAGTTTTACACCATCTCGAAAATAAAACTTAGAATTTGAAGTATGTAAAATTTTATTCTAATAAAAGACTAAGTACATTCTCACAGACTTATCATTGGACGGAATGTTTTGTATTGTTCAACTATCACTAAATATTTGTATAACAATATTGGGATCAAACACATGTATAGAGACTATAACAATTCTATTTTTTCTAAGGTAGATTTTCAATGAGGTTGAAGTTTGTTCAAATTTTGTGTGTAGTTTTAAATTTTCACAAAAAACTGTGAGCTCTTGGATGGATTGCAGTAAAAGAAACTTAATTATTGAAGCCTTTGGCATATTTGTTAAAACTTTTGTCGATAGATTAATAGTGTTTGATTTAGTAAAAGTTAATGGTTATAAAAAATACCTGTTTTAACTTTCAATTGACAAAATCTTGCCCATATGTAAAATCTATAACCTCTTTAGAGTAGGTACTGTTTGAATACCTCAATCATAGCTAAACTAAACTAAAAACATCAAGTCAAAGCTCTGTGGCATATCATATCATATTGGATTGATGTAAATCTATGAAGAGAAACACAAAAACGAAAATACACTTCGAGATTTACACGTTACTTTGATAGAACGACACGTGTTTCGGCATACCATGTTTATAAAGTTTCGCAAAATACTGAAAAACTTATTCTAACTACATTATATATAAACATTGCACATTTCCTAAATAATTACACAGAGCTATTAAAACGATTTAAGAGTGGGAATTATTAAGATTTAACTGATTATTTAATAGCCTACCTGAATATTTGACATTTGGAAACTAATCCCAGTAAAATTTTTACATTATCATTAAAGTTATGATTATCTTCTATTAAATGACGTGCATAATAACAATTATTATCCCGTGCTTAGTGTTGGTTGGGGTATAATTAGCAAGCCATGGCCTTCTAAGCATAAAAAGAGGAAAAAACAAGTGAACAGAGTGATGAAGTTCCATTAAAAACAATGTGTGATGAATCTAGACAATATAGAGAGATATGATATGATGACCATGACATGTCACTAGTAGATGAGTTAACGGAAAAAATAAGATGCAAGCAAGCTTGTACTGCGGAAAAATAGAAGGGTGTTGTCCAAAATATCACCTTCCTATGATTTTTAAAACGTCAATATAGGTTTTTAAGCAATAAAGTTTATTTCATAACTTCAGTCATTGGAAATGACGAATACACCAAAAGAATTATACTCTTGCGTGTCCTAAGCTAAAACATAATATAAATATTGAGTTGTATATTACTAAATCTTTTAGTCCTCAGCAAAACAAGCAAAACAAACGAACTTTTTCTCTCTCCGTTTCTTGTTAATTTGCTTGCAGGTACATTTAAACTAATTGATCAATAAATATCACATTTCCCGAGTTGATCCTTTGGCCAATTATGACTTTGATTGATTTTGGTGTTAGTGGTTTTCAAATTAAATGAAAGTGAACGCCACATTTTTTTTTGAAAATTCTTGACTATGCACAAACTAATTTTTGTGTTTTGTCAATTTCCCTATACATTCGTTCGATCCCATCTGTAAGTATTAATTATAAAGTTAACAATAATAAAAATGACAATAAAAACAAAGTTGCCTTAAGAATAACAGTTTGACAGTACATGACAGGAAACTGAGATTATTTTTTAGTACGTATTTGTATATAACGAGTGTTGCGAAAACCTTTTACCATTTTAGATATGTTGAAAGGCGAGAATAAAAATTGAGTTAAAATTGTTAACTGTTCCAGATCAACTCATTATTTACATTAGAAATAAAATTCGCCGATATTATACGGAAATAAAGAAAGCTGCAAAGGCACATATTATATACTGAGTGGAAACACAACTCTCCACATTTTTTTATTAAGAGAAACAGAATTAGATTCTTATATTAGACGTTATTCTATAATAAACACGTCAATTTTATAAAACATGAACTAAATCTATTGACCGAGGGTGTTTTTTTTGTAGAAGTCAGTAATAAAAAATAAGTTTTCGCATTACTTTAAAAAACCCACCCAAAATTCAGTTTATATCATTTTATATCATCACTTAAAAGAAGTTTTGAGATCTAGTAATGCCTGACATATGAGCAATTTATTTGTCTTTTGGTGAGTGTTGATTTTTGGCACCAAGTGTTAAGAGTTATTGAGTATCTTAAACTAATTTAGATTTGCTCATAGCTCAGCTGTGAAAAAAACATTATTAACTTGTAGTGGGATATTATTAAATTGCCACATTTATTGAAGGAAGTAGTGCAACATATCAAACCTTTGAATGAACTATGAAAAATATTCGATTGAAATAAATTTAAGTACATACTTTACAGTAAGCAGATGGGTCAACCGTTTGACAACTTTGGTTGCAAAACAGTTGCACTTGGAAGTAACTTTTTTCATAGATAATAATTGCCAACTAGAGTCTACGAACAAACGTAGTTCCACGTACAACCAAAGTTGTAAAATAGTTGCCCCGTATGAGCTGACCTTTACACCTCAACCGAGATTTCAAGTGCCAATAACAGAGCCAGTGGGATTCTAGGATTTTAAAAACTTAGTAAATGCTTAAGTGACCACTGTTGAAAACGATTTGATCAGAGATAGTGCAGTGGTACTTGGCAATATTGAGGATAAAGTATAAGACAGGTTTTTGAGCTAAAAAGTCGTGAAGGCTTAAAAAATCTGAATATACTGCATTTTAAATTTATACTAAACCTTCTTCTAAGACATTTATCCTTACAGAATCAGTCCAAAATCTCATACAAATAGATGTTACCTTTATGAAGATTGGAAACTTTAAATAACTGACGAGTATCTGATTACATCCCACTACTGTTAATCAAAATAATTAGTTTTTATATACAAACACAATTTAAAAACGAAATATTTTTCTCCAATGTGTCAATAAAATATTTAAAAACATTTACAAACATTAAAAAATCTAAACAAAAGTACAATAAATAAATAATATCGTATATGTAACGTCACTGGATACAACAAGGTTTTTCTGTAGGTTGATCTGGAAGAGTAAAAAAAGTCTTAACAGTTAACTTGCCTGGCGGTTTGCAGTGCAAATGCTCTTCAATGAATTGACATGGACATGTTATTGAAGAGCAATGGCGGCCTCCCTGCGTGGGAGAACCAGTTAGGTAACCACGAGCTCTGTCTCGACCCCATCGTGATATGTAGCGTAAGTACAATAAAGTTGCTCTTTCCTGAAAATGAAAACCAATTAAAATATAAAAGGTGCAATATACCTCTAAAGAACTGTATTGGATTATTTATATCTGTGAGACAAATTTATAATCAGTTTATGTTAAGTTTAAAAAAAATCAACTTTACTCACAAACCATGTTATCCACCCTGCCATTTGTCGTTTTTCTCTTTTTTAAATATTCTTCTTCTATTAAGATTTAAGTGCTGTTTTAGTTTTACCTTATTGCTCTAACTAGTAAATAATTGACCGAGTTTGATGTGTCTTTACTTTTAGAGCTTTCAACGCCTTAACAATTTTAAAAATGCCCACAAACACAAGATGCCCTGCATACGTGTGGACCGATCATATTGTACGGTTTCTTAGTACTAACAACAATCTTTCTTTCTCGCCCCTCTCAGTAATAGGGAAATACCGATTTGTAATGTTGACGAACAGGTATTGGTAAAAATTTCCCCAAATTATGAAATCTGATTAAGTTACTATCTATAACTTAAACTAGTGAATTTAACAGGTTTGCTCTTGCTCTTGACATGGTTAATACTATAAGCTTTCCTAAGTAAAAAATAACTACATTGAAACTGATTTGATTTAACAATTTGGGGCATTATATATGCTACTACGTTATTAGTCAAATTTTATTGGTAACCGATTTACAGTCAATCATACATTGAACTTTAAATTTATTTTACGTTAGTTCCATTGATAAGGAAGTCACGACATTTCATAAAAAAAATCTAAAAATAAATCATATCTGAGTAAATGATATGCATGAATAAAAATGCTTTGTGAGGAAAAACATTAAATAATCTGACCAAGAATTTTTCTTCATTTCTCAGATAAATACTTTTCATCGCAGTTTCCTTGAACTTCCATCGTCTTGAAGTGGTTGATCTCACAACGTTTCAATAGCTGTGCATCTGCTATCGTCATCAGGTGAATGATAGGAAATTCAGATTATCCATCGTATTTATATTATACCCTAACCGGTCATGCGTCGCCGGTCATGGTCATTGGGTCTTATCTGGTCCAATCAGCGTTGGTTGCCGGTGATGCGTAGCGTCAGAGGCCGAAGAAGAGCTCTCCAAGTATTTTTAATTTGGACGTTGGGCTCGCTAATTATATTTTCGTTGGAGATTATATATGCTGTCTCTATGAATTTTCTTTTGTACCAGTGCTTTTCCTTGTGAATTGCTCTAGCCTAGTCCCCGTTGATATTATGGTGTTCGGTCCATGAGTGATTTGCTAGCCCAGACTTGGTTACCTCCGTCCTTTGAGTAGCTGTGCGGTGTTCCTTAATCCTGGTGTCCAGCGGTCGCTTTGTCTCTCCAATGTAAAGATTGCCACATTAACACAGTATGCTGTATATACAGTTATTTGGTATTGCTGGTGCGTCGGGCCTTGTTCTTGTTAACATGCTCCTCAAGGTGTTGTTGCTTTTGAAGATCATTCTGATTCCATAGCTGTGTCCAATTCTTCTAATTTTGTCCGACAAGCCTTTAGAATATGGTAATAGTAGAGTTACTACCGTGGTGTCCTCTTCCTGCCTAGGTGGTTGGTCCAGCTCTTCCAACGCCTTGGTAATGATCGTTTCCGGATATCCATTCGACCTTTTGGCGGTAGCAACTCTACTATTACCGTATACTAAAGGCTTGTCGGAGAAACTTAGAAGAATTGGACACAGCCATGAAATCAGAATGATCTTCAAAAGTAACAACACCTTGAGGAGCATGATAACAAGAACACAGCTATTGAAACGTTCTGAGATCAACCACTTCAAGAAGATGGAAGTCCAAGGAAACTTCGAGGAACGAGTTACATTGTCTAACAACTTCAGACTAATAAATACTTTTGATTATAGGTAACCAGAATACGACTTAAACAAAACGTTTACCATTATAACATTTGACTTAAACCCATCAATTATCACAATAATCATTAATAAAACAGAATTACTTAATAAATGCCCATGCGATTCATTATCCTGGACCAAACGGGACAACAGTCCCTTGTTTCGTCGACCCTTAGAGGTTTGTTCTCGGTGATATCTTGAACGTACTGGCAGGGGCACAACGCCGACGTTATATGCCTCGGGTTTGACGAAGAATTCCCGTATCTTTCGTCCAACATCCAATCTAATCTTCTTCTGAGGAAATCTTTGCCCCATCTTTGCAGGTAACGCAAAAACAGTTGTTCAGCTCGTTCCTGATGGAGGAAACAAAGAGATCAGAAACGTTACTGGGGGATAGAGTAGGTCTTTGTCGGTTCTAGAAGTAGTGAAGTGGCTAAATGGCGATCTCATTCTGATTCTTAGACTTTTAGAATTTAGTTGCATATTAAAACTAAAGGCACAGATTTATAGGCGAGTATGTGCAAATAAGGATGAAAAACAAATTACACTATTAGGGAAGATAGAAAGAATCTAGAAAAACATTTTTTTATCTCTAATTGATCTAGTAGAACATCTATCCGCAGATTAGTATTTGGCATTTTTGATTATTGAAATATACTTTCTATGTCCATTTATTCTATGATTAGTTTTTATTGCTGTTTGTCCAACATATAAAATTATTAATCCAAATACTTAAATTTACCTGATTCATCTAATAAATGTATTAATTAAACACTTTTCAACAATTTAATGCAATTCATTAAATTGTTGAAAAAAATGCACATTTTAACAAATGTCGAGAGAATGAAAGAGTTTTTAAGTAACGCTTTATGCCTCCTCGGTCACTTCAAACATAAGCTAATACACTGACTGTTAAAATTGTTAATCTGTTGACATTTAAAACGAGCTTTAAATAACTTTTAATCATTTAAAGAGTTTTACTGAATCAGGTGGTAAAGAAATTTTTATTTAAATGTTGCCAGCCTTGATAAATATTCTGACAAATTTGAAGAACAAATCGAATATTACAATCAAACTGAATGTGTATAGATAAAAATTAGAAAAAAAGCCATCCACATTTGATTTAAAAAGAAACGAAATAATGTTAAAGCTTAAAGGAGTGCAAAAATAAATGAAAGCGATAAAAGTGCAACAGAAAAAGTGATAAAGGTTAGTAGGTATACACTTAAAGCATAGATGGTGAAATGAAATGCCAATAATTTGAGCATAATAAAGGTGTTTAAAATAAATAATCGGAACGAGCTGAAAAACATAAGGTATACAATAATATCAATTGCAAATGTTGAACGAAACAATTGAAATCATAAAAGAAAAATAAACTTGTTTCAAGATAACCAAAACGCTATATATATATACATTATAGTGCAAAGGTCATTTGTGCCTGAAAGTATTACTTGTTAAGTCTATGACACAATTGACAGTATGTAGAATCATCACTTCAACTATTTATTTTTTAATTACCCAAAAAAAAACTGGAATGTCAAAGGTAAAGTGTATCACAAAAACGTTATTTTAGTAACTATATAGGTAATAAAATCTATAATTTGAGGAACGACTCATTTCAAGGATCCGACCCTGCATATGGAACTGATCCTGATCTGATCCTGTGTGATACGGATTAAAAAATATGTGGGCCCGAATTATATGGATCAGGAAATCTATTGTTATAGTGACCCTAAAATTTGTGGTTTAAACGTCACACAACAAGTCTCCGGTCTGACATATATGTGGCCACAGTATTGAGAGACCCATATCGGTATGTGACGCTAGATGACTCCACAACTTCACACCTCATCAAGACAATCGTCAGCTGGTAAAGTTATGATGTTATTTTGGATACAGTACATTGACAATCTTGTGAAAGATGAAACAGTCAATAATGAATATTATGTGGCATTAACGAAAAAATATTGTCAAACACAAGAAAAAAGTGCTGTATGGGCAATGCCCTTTATAACAACTGCTTCCTTCCCACTTTACTTTCCAGATCTGGTCCCTAGCATATACTAGATTTTTACAGATATCAAATGGATGCTCAAGGAAAATAAATTTGGATCAAATGAAGAAGTCATTGCATAATTAACAAATCTATGGTGATAGGACACCTATGCAGAAAACTGTATCTATAAATCAACGAAAACTTTAGTTAATTTAGCCACAATATCTTAATGAGTAATATGAAATGATATAAACTTACTGACAATTTTATAATCAATAATG
The DNA here is from genome assembly GCA_034190945.1 of Octodonta nipae. NCBI lineage: Eukaryota > Metazoa > Arthropoda > Insecta > Coleoptera > Chrysomelidae > Octodonta > Octodonta nipae. The sequence goes on from CM067218.1 coordinate 157,813,444, forward strand.
ATTCAACTTCTGACATTAGCAAATGACGTTTGCATTATCTTGTATAAATCCGCACAAAATGAGTCATTAATTATTCATATTTAGTTTAGGCTTCGGTACAGCTAAATTTCTGTTTAAGCATACATAGGAATTTAGTGGTTATTATTATTGGTTAACATTTGTTGGTATATATTTATTCAGCAAGTCTAGTGTATAGAGCAATGTGTTCATTCCTATTGTTTATTACCTTTTAGCCTAAATTTCAAATTCGTCTATTAACTATTAACGCTGCGTTTGCCATCTAGTTGGCAGTAGTCGAACTTGCGGTAATCGGTTGAATGTCCTCATGAATACCCGTATAAGAAACTCATACATATTAAAAAAGCAGCTTTAATCGCCAGCAAAGGTATTTATAAATGGTATATTGATATATTTAGTGACAAACGAATAATATACTAGACTCAAAGCTTTTAATTATAAATACTATACACAACGTTATTAGACTTAAAACTAATAATTATAGTTAAAAAAACTAAAAAACATGCTTTAGTAGCAAATCGAACTAAAAAGTAGAAAATAGTTTTTAATGATTTTATATTACAACAGTAGAAATGCGAACAATCAATCAAGAATAATTACCAAAAAAATAAAAATATAATAAAATTAAGTTAATAACAGAATAATTCGATTCAGAGTAAAAGGGGTTGGATTGATATATTATATATTACAATTATTCTATTTTTTTTTAACTACAATTATTTTAGTTAGTAGTTGTCCTAAATATTTTACCTGCTCTGACTGACATCTTCAGTCGAAATATTTTGAAAAAACTGAATATTAAGGTTATCTCACGATTATCAAGATAGCTTGTAAGTATGAATAGTTATTGACCCATTAAAAAAAACAACAACATATTTTGTGTTAGTAGGGTTTGTTAGTACTTGAACACAACACAAATTTATCAAATGTAAACGAAATATTAATTTGTAAAGTACTAGCCACTCAATACTTCAAGAACATACATTTTCTTGGGATATAAAATTACTAATCTATAATTTTTGGACTACTCTAGAATAGAAACATATCTATACAAAATAAATCTCCAAGAAAACATTTTTTAGACAGAGAATTCCTTAAAATATCAATTGAAAAAAGTGACTTGTGTCTATTACACTTCAGACCATGTAGATCTTTTTATGCGGAATAACATTTTTCTTTATCAAGCAGACACTTAATTCATATTTATTTTCATTTAATTTGCATAATGCTAGAATCCGAATAACGATGATTACACTCATCTTATATAGACACCTCCACCAATAATTATCGTAAAATAACACGCTTTTTCCTATTTTCTAAAAAAATGTAATACTCGAAACAACAGAGGTGTTACCTAATACATAGACGTTCCATTTCAGTGAGTTATGTTTTAAAAGTTCGTTTTCATCATTTTAAGGAATCCTCTGTAGTGTAAACACGAAAAACCAATCGTCGAAAACTAAATATCCTGACGTGACTTACCTGTTTCCTCGACAACCTTGTCTGTCTGCTGCCCTGTATAATAATATCGCTGGAAGTGATATCCATCCTTTGTTCCCACCCGCTAGCCGGGTCCCTCTCCATCTGCTCGATGCTGGTCTGAAGATGCGCTATACACGGCGCCGAATCCAAATAAATGAAACACAGATTCACTTTGTGGCAGCTGATCTTCCCCCTGTCGTCCAAAGCTATGACGATCTTGTGCCTCAGCAGCTGCTTGTTGACGTTCGCCAGGCATTTCTCCAGGTTCCTTTGCAGTCTGAATTTTATGTACATGGAGAGGAAGATGGCGGCCGCGTTGAGGATCAGCCAACCGATTCCGAGGCCAAACAAGCTCAAACCGGTTAGGCCGGAGAAGAGAAGCCCGAGGAGGACTAAGAAGGCAACTGTGATCCACACAACCAAGATTCGTTTGTAGCAGACGTTGTACATCGTGAACCGGACATCGTTGACGAGCAGTTCCAAAGCTTGGACGTATTCTTCGACTGTGAGCTGGAGAAAAATGAAATAATTAATGCTTGAGTCACTCTTCTTTCTCGCAATTAATCTACTTAACAAAAACTATCTATCCGAATAAACAAAGACGAGAAAAACAGTGAGTGACAGCGATTGTCAATTTATGACTAAATAAAGAACCCATGGAGTTCGTAGCAATATTATAATTCTTTGGGGTTTTAAATCATCCTATATGGCCAATCAATGACAAGTTCTACAAGAAATGACGATACCGCATCATGTGATCCAACTTATACCGACATCATACAATCAACAATGAGGTCTACGTTAGAATCGATGACAGAAAATTGGAACGTCTATGGAAAAGGGGTTTAGTCAGAGGAACAATGACACAATACTTTTGACTAGTAGTGAGGAGGCTGGTCTTAAATGCAGAAATTATTTACTTTGGTGTGTCACTCTCGAATGGAAAGAAGATTAGGTACGATTAAAGCCTGTCTTATCTTTAACTAGAATATGGAAAGACCACCTCATAAGTCTTTACTTATGTCTCTTTAGACCAAGAAATGTATAGTCCAAAACATATTATTGCCATAGCATCTCACGGCTGCGAATCCTGGGCTATAAATATAGCCTGTCGCAGACACAGAAGTCTTCGAGATGACGTGCTACCGCGTTTTTCTGTTTTCAGTTGCAAATTCAACCAATTTTTCTTACACTACGAGGGCTGCCTTTTATATTTCGGGATTAGAGAACAAAAACAAATATCAATCATCGAAAATCGCTTTATTGTTTATCAAAATATTCCCCATGAAGATCTATACACTTTTGCATGCGTTTGAACCAATTGTCGAAGCACTTTTTCCACTCTGATTAAGGTATCTCCAAAACATGCATGCTGAACGCAGCAACCGCTTCTTCAGGTGTCGAAAAACGTTGACCTCTCAGTTTGTTTTTTACGTACGGTAATAAAAAGAAGTCATTTGGTGACAAGTCAGGACTATACGGCGGATGACTCATCAAATTGATGTTTTGAGTGGTCAAAAATGTAGTTGTTTCAGCCGATGTGTGAGAGCTCGCATTGTCGTGGTGAAGAGTGATCCGTCTTCGGCGGTTCGTTTTCCTCATTTCTTGGAAGACAAATGGTTGTGTACCACTCAGAATTGATTGTTCTGCGTTGTTCTAGTGGTACGGTTGCGACATGTCCAGTTTTTCCGAAAAAACAGGCGATCATACGCTTGGAAGTGCTTCGTGCGCGAACAACTTTTGTTGGATTCGGCTCATCTTGAAACACCCATACAGTCGACTGCTGTTTACTTTCGGGCTCATACGCGTAAATCCACGATTCATCACTTGTCACTATGTCATAAACGTGTTTTGAAGCACTGCAATCGTATTATTTGAGCTTTTCTTTAGACCAATCGATACGAGCCTTTTTTTGAACGATTGACAAATTGTGTGGTATCCAACGCGAACAATTTTTTTTTGACATTCAAATGTTTATGCATGTATGCTGGTCCCACTAATGTGTAAGGTTGACTCAATCTCACGATAGGTCACATGACGATCTTGCAATATCAATTCGCGCACAACATCAATGGTTTCCGGAACAACAACAACGATCTTCACGAAATTCGTCTTGGAGTGTACTATGACCTCGATTGAATTCACCATACCATCGATAAATAGTGGTCCTTGATGGAGTTTCATCGCCAAAAATTAAATTAAGTTCATCCATGCACTCTTGCTGACTTAATCCACGTCGAAAGTTGTAAAAAATAATCGCACGAAAATGTTAACGATTTAATTCCATTTTTTGGCCGAGATGAATCCTTTAAGTTACTGTAAACAACACATAGCGCTCGTATGTCAAAACGTTCTGAGTACGTATAACCTCAAATATGTCAAATTTTACGATAGAGCTGTCAGTTGTCAGTTTGCAACACTAGGGTTGTCCAATCCCGAAATATAAAAGGCAGCCCTCGTAATATTGCAGTTTGTTGTCTATTTCATCAAAATTTAACAGATAGAACCAAATAAATAAGTTTTGACAGACAGATACGACAACAAACATATATTTTGTTTCACAGCCAACTATGTGAAAAACTGTTTTTTTTATATTTTAGATTTTCTGTCATCCAAAGATAGGCCTGTTATACATGGCTGAAAAGCTCTTTTTATGTATTATTTTTAGACGTATTAATCCAATATGGCGGCCATAAGAAATAACAAAGTTGGCTATGGTTCCAAAAAATCTAGAGAGCCTACAAAAAAATTCATTACCGTCAATCGATTATTGGCCGTAGTTGCGAACACAAAACTAGCAAATTTTATCAAAATTGTTTAAAAGATGGCGAATATATTGCAAATTTTCGAAAACAACTTTTTTTTGTTTTTTTTTTATATTTTGGGAACCCTGGTGGATATTTTTATTTTCAATACAGGACCTGATTGGACTTGGAAAGCGTAAGTTTTTTATAATTTAAGCCACCATGACTCTCTTGTGGTTTCGAAAATCCCCCTTTAGTTGCTTTCATCTGGGACACATCATATATTTTTACATCAATTTTCTTGAATCTTATTAAAACGAAACAGATAATGTTCTACCATCTTGTTTCAAAATATTGCATACAGTTAAGAAAACAAAAAAAAAAACAAACAATTATCGTTATATAAATAAAACCATAAATGCATTTTTATTATGGATATATTTCTATGGTACGTAATGGCGTCTTTAATTGTTTTTCAGTGTCAGCAAATATTGTTGAGCTGAAAAAAATATCACGGAATCATTTTCGTATACTATTCCAAGGTGATTTATTTAACTTAATCATCTTTAACAACGTGTTGCATAAAATATTAATGACTTCCTGTCTAGGAATGTATTTAACGTCGATATCAACAAAACTTTGTTGTAAATGTGCAGGTGTATGTGTTCTGAATCATTTATTCGAGCTGATAAGAATAATAGGCTGACCATTAATCATACTACATATTACGTTCAATGATAATTGGTATAGTTGAAAACAGGAATAAATTATAATTGCAAAATAAAGAAAAGCGTTTTTATGATGGTCCACTAAAAAAAGTTACAAATAATTATTTTCCTTTTATGGTTCTCGAAGTTAAAACAATCACTATTTACTGATATATTTTCTTTTTTCTTATCTGATTTAATAGGTACAATTATATTGATTATTTTGGTATATTCTTATCTTTCTCTCTCTCTCTCTGTTGCAACCGTCCTGATATTTTTAAAACCACCCTGTATAAGCATAAATCCTCTCCACTATACTGACTGTTTCTTTTTTATATTGTTTGGATCACCCTGTATACGTATAATTTTAATTCGCCCCTTATGTTAAGTATTATATATATATATATATATATATATATATATATATATATATATATATATATATATATATATATATGCAACTGCTAATAGTCTATCCTATATAACAAAATTGTCACATTTTTGAATCACCTTGTATAACTATAATTTTACTCTATTATTATTTTTAATCACCCGGTATAAGCAACTGCTTCTACAACTTTTTGAGCCCATGCTTTAACTAATATTATACCACGCCTTATAATTCAAATATCCTAACTGTTTATGATTGTATAACTATTTTTTCATTCAAGCAACTACTTATGTTCCAGACTATATAACTATAACCCTATATAACTATAATTCTACACCCAACCATCCTGTATATGCAACACATTTTTGAACCACGCTGGATACTTATAATTCTATTCCCAATGCAGACGCACACACATTCACACCTAAAACAAAACCGTATACTGTACCACTAATGGAATATTTTCTGTCATTTCCGTCAACTGTAAGTGATGTAAAAGAAGTTTTTTGCAAAGATAAACTGATTTCAAGTGAATCAAATTCAAAGATTCTTTTTAATTGAAGGAGGTATTTCAGTGCTACTATCATATATATTTAGTTAAAATATTATGCTGATACATGACAAAATAAAGGAAGATTTTAGTCTTATTTGAACATAGACGGACTAGAATATTTTAGGGCATCATAGAGCATGTTAGGGTTTTTTTTTCAGTTCCTAGTGTACTTTATTGAATTTGACTCTTACCGTATACTTATTTTATTTGAACTCAGTTTAGTTTAGTTCCGTACCACCTTCAAGATTCTAATATTCCAGTTTCAGACAAGCAGGGAATGAGTGCATTTTCTTATATTTACCCTTATATCTTTTAAAGAAAGCGTTTTAAATTTATAAAAAATATACACTTTGATTTTCCACACATAGAATTTTATTTTATCTGCTTCAGGATTCGTTTGATTTTTACAGAATACATATGTATTTAATTATCTAATTTAGCCCCACAAAAATTAATATTAGAGTTTTATTTTACTAATAAACTTTCAGAGAAATCTTTTATAATCTACTGCCTGAGTTTTCAGGCTCTCTAGATTGGAAGATAAAGGGCAAAATAGGTCAAGTTTTAAATTATAAAATATTAAATCTGTTATTCAAATTATTAAAAAATACAAATAAAATATATTTTTCAAAATTTAAATAGTGTAGTTTCTAAGAGGGAATTAAGTTGATGTTTAATATTTTTGTTAATATCTTTTAAACAAATGATTTAAAAATATAATATATTTGTAATTCACATAATGAGCCTTTTATCTGATATATTACATGATACCTTTGAAAATTGAATCTTTATTTTCCCTTTAATTGTATAATTTGTCCCTAAAATTACTATGGGGGTTTTCTAATAATCTATTTTCAGATTAATTCTATTATTTGGGGGCCAATAATATAATTAGGGATTTCTTCATATTTTTCCTATAAACAAAAAAATTTAGGTTTGGGGAATAATGGGGGGAATGGGTAATTTTTTTTAAATATTTTTTGAGCCCTGTGATTTGATATATTACATGATCTGTTAGAAACACTTATAATTTTTTATTTTCCATTTAATTCTATAATTTGCCCCCCAAAATGAATATTACGAGTTTTTCCTCATTTTTCCAGTAAAGTTCAGGGAGGGGCTATACCTCCATTTTTTTTCAAAATTTCCAGCTTATGGTTTCGGAGATGGGGGGGGGGTAATTTTTTTAATATTTTTCTTAATATCTTTTAATTTATTTATTTTAAAAATATGAAAAAAATATATTTGTTTTCGTCATAATGAGCCCTTTCATTTGATATATAACATGATGGGATAGAAACAATTTTAATTTTATATTTTCCATTTAATTCTATAATTTGCCCCCCAAAATAAATATTAGGGGTATATCCTTATTTTTCCAGTAAAGTTCAGGTGAGGGGCTATACCTCAATTTTTGTTCAAAATTTTCCAGCTTATGGTTTCGGAGATAGGCGGGGGGGATGGGTAAATTTTTTTATATTTTTGTTAATATCTTTGAATTAATTTGTTTTAAAAATATAAAAAAACATATTTGTTTGTTGTTGATGGGTTAGAAACAATTTTAATTCTATATTTTCCATTTAATTCTGTAATTTGCCCCCAAAATTAAAAGTAGAGGTTTTTCCTTATTTTTCCAGTAAACTTCAGGTCAGAACCTATACCTCTACCTTTTTTCAAAACTTTACGTTATATAGTTTCGGAGTCAAGGGGGGGGGGAATGGGTAAATTTTGGAATATTTTCGTTAATATCTTTTTAAATATATTGTTTTAAAATATGAAAAAAATATATTTGTGTTCCTCAGAATGAGACCTTTCATTTGATATATTACATGTGTTTGAATTTTTTTTTTAATTTTTATTTATTCCTATAATTTGCCCCCCAAAATTAATATTAATGTTTTCTCCTTATTTTTCCTATAAAGTTTGGGCAATGTTCTATATATATTTTTCAAAATTTTAGGCTCGATAGTTTCAGAGATCAGGGGGGGAATGGTCAATTTTTTTAGTTTTTCCCCCCAGAAGTACCCCTAAAATCAAAAGTTTTCCTTTTATGATATGTACTCCTGATCAGGTCACCAAACTATACATTGGTACCAAATTTCAAGGCACATGCTGTTTTGAATTTAAAAAAATCCTCATGTTTTTTCGTCAAAAGGCATTGCAAAAAAATTAATTTTCAATGACCACCCTAATTCTCATATATATAACACTGCAGATATTTTCATAACTCTAAAAGTGCCACAAAAAGTCTTAATATTTCTGGAAAACCCTGAAAAAGTAAAAAAATCTCTGTAATTTTGGATTTTTTTTTAAATCTTATAACTCAGAATACTTTTACTCCTTAAGAAGGCTGACATTTCAGAGAACATTTGACTCTTTTACAGTTTTCTATCAATATTAGGACTTAATGACACCTTTTTAAACTAGATTTTTTAGAAATACTATTGACCTACTTGTATATCTGGTAACCCTTGACTACATCAATAAATTTTAGCATCTATTGTATTAATAGTGTAAAGTCAAAATATTTACAAAAAATTAACCTCATTAAAATATCACTGAGACACCACTGGAATCAATAAAATGTTTACATTTGGTTTAGTTCATTCCAGCAATATTTAAATTATAATAAAGATAAATACCAAAAATAAAAAAACAAGTTCCCACAAAGCAACAAAAAAATGCAAATTAGGTTATAAACTACTTACTGTTAACCCTTGAGCCATCAATTCTTCAGGAACTAATTCTGGACGGAATTGAGCAGGAGTAATCCACGGAAAACGAGTATTTACCGGCAACAAAGTCACAATAATATCTCCATTTGCTAGAATTAAAACAAAAATTTAATTGATTTCAAATCTAGTGCTACAAAGCAATAAAAAATAAACTTACAAAATCCTTGTCTGATAGGTTCTACAGTTGCTACAGGCAATTCGACAGTCCGGAGAGGTTTAGGGTCCAGCACAGCCACATTACTACTATCTAGGGACCTACTCAGACTTCTTTCCAAGTTTACTTGGACACTTTCGGTGGTTATAACTGCTGGAGAATCTTTATTTTTCGCAGAATCTTCATCAAATTGAACCCATGCCTTAGTCGCGGATGGCTGTGCAATTGGTGTGACTGTATTCGTATTCGCATTCTTCACAGTCGACTTTTCTCCAGTCGGGCTGCCTTGATTGTTTTCACTCATTTTTAAAAAAATGTTTTTTATTTCTCACAACGCATTCATCATTTACAAAATAAAAAAGTCTTAATTAAACTTGTGGAAATTTTTTACGTGCCTGTGGAATATCAGAAATTGCTGCACCAAATAATTGCACTTCGATTTGTTGACTGGTAAAAAAAATGAAACAAGCCGAACAAGCGTTTGGGTCAAGGTGTTCGAGGGTGGGGACGATATTTTTAAGGTAGAATCACATGGTACAGGTAGAAGCTCAGGTGCACGTCATAATCATATGTTCCAATCAGATGTGTCAAACTTGCCAGTGGCTCCCAAAATGTTAGTTATTTATAGAATAATAAGTAAATAATTCTTAACTAAAGAGCTATTATGTTCATAAAAAAGTTTAAAAAATGTGTAAAATGAGAGCTAACATTACATATTGAGCGGGTTGATTGGGTCATTACTTATTTTTATTTCACTAAACTGTCTAATATTGAATACTCTAAGGTGATCGGCTCACTCTTGACAAGAGAACGGAACGTGCTTCGATGTTCCATGTCACTGCCAAATGCGCAGGTTAATATTGCTTGTTTGACGTGTCAGATTTGTCTGTTTAGTTGTAATGTGCCGGCTGATTTAATTTCGTAAATTAAAATGAATTTGCCGATGAAATTTTTGTATGGTAAGTAACACATTACTGCAAGGCGATAAAGTATTTCCAATCTCAAACTGCCTTTCTTGAATTTCAGCTTGTATAGTCTTCATTAGTCTGACGTGTTCAACTCACGCAAGTATAGGAGGTTATATTACCACTTCAGATAAGAAAAAATTCGTACAAGTCTTAGCGGAGTCTTTCAAGCCACAAGGAGAAGACGTTTCGTCCGCTTATTATGCTGCCAAAGGTTACAAACTTCTCGATGAGGAATATGATAAAAGTACTGTCACCCAAACTTGTGAACACATTAAGAAGAATTTTAAGTTAACAGACAACTTAGAGATTGCTTTCAATGCCTTCAGTGCGTGGTCTTTATTGGGTTGTCCGAGCAAACTTCAAACTGACGCCATTGTAAAGGTAAGTTTAATGATTTTCTTCACAGAAAGTGTTCACAAAAAAAAATTTACTTTTTGACATATTGCAGTATGAATATTTGTATATAACTTGTTTAATAGTTCAATCTGTCAAATCTTAATCAGTACTGATATTTTCATGATTTCTTTAAGTGATATAATCTGCATCATTGCATATATCAATTGCACTAGTCTGTGTGGCTCTCCCTTGAAACGTAAATAGCAAAGAAACTTTGGGATGTTTTAATGATCAACTGAATGTATTTCCTTACAATATCATTAATATACTCTGTGATAAAGAAATAGCGACACCCAGAAGGAGATCTTTAAATTTGATATTTTTTTGGTAAAACATCTCATAACAGTAGTTGGATTTCTGTTTGTGCTGTTAACGATTTCTCCAAATCAAAAACCAGCCTCCCATAAACCAATAATTCTACCTCTTTCAAATTCTTTAGGCATTTTAACATGACTAAACATTGATTTTGGATCCCATCAAACAGTTTGCTTTTTGGTAAATTTTAAATGAGGCAAAAAACAACTAAAATATTAAACTGATAAAAAAAATTTTACATGACTTATATTTCAACCATCCTGTATACTCAACTGCTTCTGACAATTTTTAAAGCCTTTTACATAACTGTAATTTTTCTGCGTTCTATAATGCAAATATCCACTCTGTAAATCTATAGTTTTGCTCCACTCTTGTTTAAACTACTTTGTATATGCAACTGCTTATGTGCTACCCAATACAATATTTTTAGAACCACTCCGTATAAGTCATTTAATTCCAACTTTTATTTCAATCATCCTATGTGTACAACTGCTTATGTACCACCTAATATTACATGCATGCACGCTTACACCTTCAACTGTATTCCACACAGAAGAGACCACTGGAATAACAAATTTTCATTTTAATAAGCTAATGAAATATTTTCGGCAATTTCACGCGACTGTAACTTAACTTCGTCTCTAAAATAACCGTTTATTTGATGCAACAATCAAGTTTGATGAAGTAGTAGATAAGTACGCAATGAAGGATTTTAGATTTGCTTGGCACCGGCTTCAAAATATACTAGATTGGTAGGTAATTAATTTGTACAGAAAGAGCACCTTGTAATGTTTACATTTTTTACTTCCTGGGTAGGTACCTAACAACATTTAATGTGTTATTTATTGGCTAGAGTTGTATTTTGTTATAATTATTTTTAGCTTTTTAGTTATAGGTGGAAGTCGGTTATATATTTTATAAAATGTTTTATTTAGTAGATGAAATTACTAATCCTTATGTTACCCATGTTTTCCTTATGTTATAAATTCATTATTTTGATTTCTTTAAGGTTGACAGTCATGTAGAGTTCCTAAAAACATCATTATATTGTAAATTGATTAAATTATGGAAAAAATTGTTTTTTTGGTTTATTTTCCTTCAGAAGTGTTCATAGGGTTAATAAATTCAAATTTATTAATATCATGGCAACTATAGACTAAATTGATAGGCAAACTAATCATTCTTGCTTTTCATGTACATGTTTACATTCAGTTATAATTCTGGACTTCGCTCATTTATTTGCTAATGCCTTTAACTTTAAGTTTATTCAAATAACTTTAGTATTGTTTTAATTTCAGGATCTCCAAGCCATTCTAGCGAACGAAAAATCCTCGGCCACCAGCATACGCTACGCCTTGGAAATCTTAACTATCCTAAAAACAACGATCCCCAGCCAGCCAAAAATTGCACAGCTCCTCAAAACAAAATTAAAAGAAGATGACAGCCTTCAGAGCTTAGGTCAGACATTACACGCTGCCCTCTTACTGGGTGACGCTGGAAAATTCGCGTTGGATCACGTCGAAGATGTCGTCGTTCAAGCTGATGAAATCGATGGAAAACTACTTCAATGGGAAGGAGGCTTATCTGTAACGTCACTCTTGGTGACAGCCCTTCTCAAATTACCCGGTGCCACGCCCTTTACATCACAACAAGCTGAAAAGGTCAGCAGCTATCTCTTAACCAGAACCACTGTACAAACTCCTAAGGGGATTGTAGCTCTGTTGGAAGCTGCACACGCCCTGGCGTCTAGCAAAGTCTCTCCAGTTAGTGTAACAGTCGTAGGGTCAGGACAGGTAACTGTGGAAAAGCCACAGCTTACTGTACAGGTTGGTAACATCTTGGGACAACCTCTGAAGCCTATGCCTAGTCCTGTTGTCGCACAATCTGTCAAGAAACTACCAGGCAACACTGAAGTCTTGTCCAAGCAGAGTTTGAGTCCTGGTGCGAATCCAACGCAGTTTACTTTAGCTTTGAAACTTGATCCAGGGTATTACGCCATTGAATTGTCTGCTGGTAATGAAAAAACCACGTTAAAAGCCAAAGTATTAGGTCCAATCACTATTAACTCTCTGGAAGTCGGTTTAAGTGATGCAGATGGCAGCTCAGTTCCCAAGCTGTCAAAATTGTCACATCCATCCAAGCTGACCAGTAAATTACAAGCTGATTCTAGTCAACAGTTGATTGTCAAGTTTTCGATCTCCAGACCTGTTCACCAGGCTTTCCTCAGGTTGTATTCAGATAAAAAAGAAATCGTTTTTGTTGGGGAGCAAGATTCAAATAAGGCGTACAAAATTGAAGTTAACCTCGCTTCAGAGCTGGGAAAATCGGGTACGTTCGACATGGAACTCATCCTTGGTGATGCTGTTATTACGAATCCAATCCGATGGGTGTTGGGCACGATAGAAGTCAGTTTGGGTACACCAGAAACCCCATCAACTCCCAAGGTCGTCAGAACGCTGAAACCAGAAATCAAGCATTTGTTCAGAGAGCCCGAGAAGCGCCCGCCATTTTGGGTTCCTATGGTGTTCTGGAACTTGACCATGGTACCGTTCTTCGTGGTTCTGTTCACTTGGGGTTATATGGGGCTTAAGTTGGAGATTTACCGACCGATTTCCCTTCCGTTCCACTTTGGGTTCCTGTTGGTGTTCTTGTTGTACTACAAGTTCTGGCAGGAGCTGGACATGTTCACTACCTGTGCGTATTTGGTACCCGTTGGGGCGTTTTTGTTCTTCGTGGGCTACAAAATGTTGCGGTTCATAGTTATTAACAAAGACGATTCTCCTAAAAAGGCTGATAAATAATTTGTACCTTTTTCTAAACAATAAAATTAAATGTATTTTTTTTTGAAAAAAGTCGATGTTTTTTGAAAAGCGGACTAATAATTCTTGTAGTACACTTTTGCGAATGTAATTCTTGGTGATTATTTTTTTGTTGTTACATGCGTCTTAGTTTTCGTAAGATTGTTTTTATTGTGTGTATGAAATAAATGAACGTTTTTCAAATCGTACTGTTTTATTTCACTTTTGTTACTCAATTAAAAAATATTTTTTCCCAATTTTAACATATTCTGACGCTGTGCTTTAGTTTTTAAGGTTGCCAGTGCAGTAAATCGCTAATAATTCCGTGGTTGCTGCTTTGGGCGATGTTGAGAAATAAAGAATTATAAAATGTTATAATTGAACTTGAATGAGAAATGACAAAAAAACTTCCATTGTTTTAGAACTGAAAATTTTCAAAATTTGTTGCCAATTCCCAAAAAAAGATAAACTAACCTAATTTGAGGTCACAGCACATGCATCCAACATCAATTTTAACATTAGATGAACCTGATTGCCCTTTAAGGGTCTGTGGTGAGCTTCGCAGACTTTGAAAATACACATCCTCGTTCATGACGTGAATGAAGGGCATTTGTCTGAGGAATCAAGGTTTGGGATTACATGGTGATCATCAAACACTTAGAGGAACATGACTCAGAGATCTAATTCCAGTTTTTTGTTGAACCAGATGCTAATTTTGTCTTACTTTGGCCTCCCCATCCTCCAGACTTGTCCCCTGTTGAAATTTTGTTAGAAATGATAAGAATAATACTTTATAATGCTAAATCCATAGGTTAGGTTTGGTGTATGTATGTCCGATCATCCAAAACTTGGAGAGGATACAGGCGGTACAGGGTTTACACTTTAGTACTGACTAAAGAAATTTTGAGTACAAAAATAATTTTAGTATCGATTTGAAAAGTTTTCAAGTCTATCCAATTAATGTATTCAGCAACATTTGAACTATACCTATAGGGTAAATACTTTTTTATCAAATGATTATGCAATTTTTTGAAGGGAATCTACCAATCTACTGGAGTTATAATCGAACTATGAACAATTTTTAGATTGGCAAAAGAAACTACTGTTAAATCGTCGTTGAGAGTACGTTCGATGAATTTGTAACTTTCCATTAAATTTTTTTTCACAAACTTACTATTTTGACTTGAAGTTAAGGTAAAGCAACATGAATGCCTGCAATTGATTTAATTGATTTTTTTAAACATTTGGACTGAAATTTTTGTGGCGTGGTGTTAAGCCTGTTAATGACTGAATTTGTTACAGATAATTGTCGTTTCACTAAGTTTTCGGTTTGGTGTTAGTCTTTTGTAATTTTATTGATACAGTCATTAAAGTATTTACCATCTGTTGCATCTAACTTACCCGAAATAGCTTCTAAACTGAATCCAGTCATCGGATTGAATTTTGTTGGTACAGTAGATCTTAGTCTCACAAAAATATCTGTATATTTAATGTTAACAGATTTAGAAATTTGTTTCCAGAGGCTCACATGAGTCTATACTTTTGAATAGAGTATCTGGGTGTTACTTTTGTTGTTAATCATTTCTAAAAGTCTGTTGAGTATGGTGTCGTTGCTTGAAACCTGCCTGCGTTTATATTTTAAATAAGGGCGAAGCTTCCAACTCCAAACGGCCTTTTTCAATTTTACTCAATACACATATTTTGCCTTTGGGGTCTTAATTAAAATTGACTAACCTTGATTTGGCGAATAAAGTACATATGTTTAAGAAATCAAGTGTTGTCTAGTATTAGATGTTGAACGAAGAACGGCTCTATTCATATTTTCTATTGAACCACAAGTGGTTCAAACCTCCAGTCTTATCACTAGATCTGATATTACTATTATTTCATTGGAAGGTCTCAAACAAGTTAATTTTGTGTTACTCTGGCCTCCTCATGCTCCAGACTTGCCACCGGTTGAAATTATGTGGAAAATGTAATAAAAACACTTCATAATGCTCTAGGTTAGGTTTGGTATATGAAAGAAAAAACTACGAAGTAAAATTTTTTATTAATAGGAATTATCAGAATAATTAATAATAACAATGACAAAATGTTCTGGCAAAAATCGTAAATCGATTTGTAGAGGGGGATCGACTAAGTTAGCGAATTGCGTTTCTTCGTTCAATTTCGAATTTCGCGTAATGTTTGCTGGGAAGCACGACATAAAAAATTATGCGGATCATCTTTTTTTTTTAAGTTAATGTGGAACTATTAACTAAAAGCTTTCAAAAATTTCTGATTGCTTAACAAAGAACTTTAGGTGGGCGAGTTTGATATATAGCTCACTAAAAATTTGGCTATGGAATATTCGTCAGATAGACATAGAAGATGCTCTATATTCTAGTCGACAGTACATACAAGGTGTAAATGGTGTGAGTACAAATAATAACAGTTGAGGTAAAAATCAATAAAAAACCTTCCTTAACATTGAAAAAAATGAAAAAGTTACGAATTTCTCATCCATTTACATGTTACAAACAATTTTGCATTGAAAACACTTGTGAAGTTTCAAATGTAGATTCTAAACAGATTGTATGACATAAAATGTCAGTTTGTAATTGTGCAGTTTTGGTGAAACGTTTATTTATAGTGGAAAATGCTATTCTAATTCAAAAATTAATATTTAAAAACTCTACTTAAGACATAAGTCAGAAATGTTTTATTTACCGAAACAAATCTAATTCACGAAAACCAATTATAATTATTCATTTGCTGAATAAAAATTACAGGTGTTTATTTTTTCGTAACCTATCTATTTCCTTTGGTATTTATGTACGATATGACGTATAACGACGCGAGGTTGCCGTATTGACAATAATTAACATGTATTTTGCATCTTCTTGGTTATACAGTGTGTCCGGTTAT
Organism: Octodonta nipae; assembly: GCA_034190945.1. NCBI lineage: Eukaryota > Metazoa > Arthropoda > Insecta > Coleoptera > Chrysomelidae > Octodonta > Octodonta nipae. Next base: position 157,829,612 of record CM067218.1, read on the forward strand.
GGACTAGCGATAATCTAAATACATGTAAACCAACTATTTTAATACACAAATATAACATATACTAGGGCTCAATACCCAACCCCTCCATATGGCAGCCATTTTGTTTTTTTTGAACAAAAACGTTCATATTTCTTAAAGTTTTGGTCCTACTGAGATAAAAATAAGCTTATTCGACGGACAATAATACTGTCTATCAACAACATTTCAAAACAAAGTGTTAACGTCTTCTTAAGTTTTGAAAAAAAGATGAAATGCAAAAAAAAACGGTCAAAAAATTATGCAATTCAACAAATTATTGCAAATCAATGCAAAAGCAGTCCCGATAACCTTTAATTTTTTTTCACTAAATAGAAAATTTTTGAGTTAAGCTACAATACAACATTAAATTCACAACTGTATGTTCATTATTTTAGGAGTTATTGTTGTTTGAACAAGCAAGCACAAAAGAGAGTTACCTTTATTATACCGTCAACATATGTGGTTACAGCTAGATGGTGCACCCGCGCACTATTCTCGAGCATTGAGAGAATATTTGAACAATAACCATGCACCGTGGATCGGTCACGGTGGTGTAGTAGCGTGGCCAGCTCGCTCGCCCGATTTGACCTCCTTGGACTATTTTTTGTGGGGTGATATGAAGCAAAAGGTGTATGCTACAGTTCCAAACACCAGAGAAGACCTCGTCGCTAAAATTATGGCAGTCGCCGAAAAAATAAGATCAGACCTAAAACTAATTAAGCGCTCAACTGCCCAGATAGCACACAGAGCATTAACTTGTTTACAAGCTGGAGGTGGGCATTTTGAACAACTGCTGTATAAAAGGGTGCGTTCAGCAGATACAAACTGTTGTCAACGTTTGCCTACGTTTCATGTTTTGTGCTGCACACAACATGAAACGTGCAGCACAAAACATGAAACGTTAGCAAACGTTAACAACAGTTTGTATCTGCTGAACTCACCCAATGATTGTAAAAGTATCAAATAAAAATTAATAAGAATTTTATGTGGTTTTAATGTTTACCTGTTTAAAGTCCAGACAAAGGTCGTTTGTGCTTGTGCATACGCTATGTTCAAACAATAATGGGTGAGTTCAGCAGATACAAACTGTTGTGAACGTTTGCTAACGTTTCATGTTTTGTGCTGCACGTTTCATGTTTTGTGCAGCACAAAACATGAAACGTAAGCAAACGTTGACAACAGTTTGTATCTGCTGAACGCACCCATTAACTCCTAAAGTAATAAACATAGAGTTGTGAATTTAATGTTTTATTGTAGCTTAACTCAAAAACTTTCGATTTAGTGAAAAAAAGAAAGGTTATCGGGACTGCTTTTGCATTGGTTTGCAATAATTTGTTGATTTGCATAATTTTTTGATCTTTTTTTGCATTTCTTCGTTTTTTCAAAAGTTAAGAAAATGTAAACACTTTGTTTTGAAATGTTGTTGATAGACAGTATTATTGTTCGTCGAATAAGCCTATTTTTATCGCAGTAAGACCAAACCTCTAAGAAATATGAACGTTTTTGTTCACACGTAGAGAATAAGTTATCAAAAAAAAATGGCTGCCATATGGCTGGGTGGGGTATTGAGCCCTAGTATATGGTGTATTTGTGTATTAAAATAGTTGCTTTTCATGTATTTAGATTATCGCTAGTCCATAACCGGACACACTGTATAGACCATAGTGGTATAAGTGTTTTCTGTTTAATTTGATGTATACTATCTCTACCTATTACATATGCATTTAACTATTTACACCTTGTATAGGTATATACAGCATGTTCCGGTTTTTTTTAAGTTGACATTCTTGTTAATTTATTTACATTACACTCTGACAACTTCAACAATTACCAATATTTTATATGTTTAATTCTTATATAAAATTAAAAAACAAAATTAATTGATATTGATTTTCAAAGTGCAGTATGAGGGGCTATGTCCTCAGTGACATTCAAGTCAAGATTTAGTTTACTGACATCGATAATATTTTCTTCTCAGTAGTCATTTACCTAATTTATTTGGTTTGCTCACTTAAAAAAAATAAACACAACAACGATAGGTTTGTTGTAGTTCAAACGATGGAAAAATACCGTTCAAACTCATCAATGGCTTGAAAAGTGGTAACGGGTAAAGTTCCCATCGACGACAAAAATTTGCTGAAGGCGCGGGTGAACAGATCGTAGAATTAAGGTGACTACGTCCGAAGACATGATTTTTCAAATTCGCTAACAGCAGGTCAAAAACGGCAACGAATTTATGATTTGAATCGCTGTTTGAAGCTGTTAACGCTTGTTCAAAATAATTTTTTGTGACAGTACAAAACTTGGATCAAACAAGTGAAGAGTCGACGGCTGAAGGTGGCCAAAGCGCCCGAAAAGACAATTGTCAGCAAACAAGCTGATGGCCTTTGTATTTGGGAACACGCATAAGATTTTGTTCATCGACAATTTTCCAAAGGACCAGACGATCTACAGCTATTACTATATTGCTTTAATGGATCTATTGTATGGCAGAACAAGCGTTATTGTCAAAGCACCGATCCGCAAGCCCCATATTTACCAGATCTGGTCCTATTTGACGATTACCTGTTCGCTGACCTCACAAATATGCCACGGGGAAAGATTATATCGCTATGAAATGACATTATGTTGTTGAAAGAAGCCATGTTTTGCAAAGAAGTGTTTTACTGGACTTATGACCGTTATTACAAGGTACCAAAGCTTGTAATTATTGTAAATACCTATTAGGGTTACTTCAACATAAAAATCAAACATTTGATGTTTATAAAATGTTTAGTGAACATTTAAGGCAATGCTTCAAGGACATGACAATCAAATATATAAAAAACTTAAAAATTTTGGAAAATCTTCACTGTTTAGAATCAAACTGTGTCATCATTACCAGAAAAAAATATATTTATAAAAAATTACTAAATATTTTTGCCTATTTGAAAAATTAAAATTTATTTCTTTCATTGTCTAGAAATTCTTATACCATTTTTAAGAATGTATTGCCATACTTTATTGAGCTACAAACTCGCACCACCCTGTACATTTCCTCTGAATACAACTCATTGTAAGAGAATTACAAATATACCTATTTAACAATATAGCAACAGATATTAATAACAAATTTATATTCTCGTAAAATTTGTTTCTATACCAATCACTAAAAACCGTCGAATCGGAATTTGTCAATCGTGATATTTAACAGAAAATATAATACAAATTTCATAATTATTTTTTTATCGAATTTATAATAATATTTCGTAAGCAATGTACAATTAGGTAATATAGTAATTAAAATATCTTAACGTATTTGGTCTCACTGGTTTTTATATGATTTTATTTTTCTCAGATGTGTTGGAAAGTTATTTTTGCTTTGACCATCGAGGGTATACCGAACCTTGATGAATTTTTGAGAAATGTTCTTTATTTTTTTAACAGTTCAATCTTTACAGAGAAACCTGAATTCAACGATTCAAGCTATTAAAAATAAATGAATAAGACACAATTGTTACCTGAAAAAATGAGATAATTAATATTTGTAATTATGATGAAAAAATCATTGGAAAATCCCTAAATAATATTTTAAACAAAGCACAATAAGAAATATAATCACCTCAAAAACAAACATAATGACCAGCTTCAAAAACATTGAGCAGAAGCCATAAACAACGAGACCGACAGAGATTACGAAAAAAGATTAACAGGTAAAGTCATAAAACTCACTCCTGACCTCTTACTCGCACAACCATTATTTAACTTAAGATCCCGAAAAACGAATATAAAAGGTACATGTTATTTCTCATTTTCATTTAGAATTCATCTTTGAAATTGTTAAATGCGAGTTTGGCGAGGTTAACGGATCTTTGTGCCCCAAAACAATTTTGGTGATTAATCCAACTCTATAGTGACCTTTATCCATTTTATTGCAGCAAGCATTGATAATTGGAAATAATCGTAAATTAAGTTTTAAAAGGATGATATTTGGCATTTTACGATTATGATGGTTTTTATGAACAAATGCTTAGACTACCAAAGCTATGTTACCAACATGAATGTAGGAGAGGCAATCAAATAAGGTCTATAGGGAGTCTGGTAAGATCGAATGATTTCCTCTCTTTCCAAGATAGCAGAACTTGTTTATTTAGCTCTGCAAAAGAGATTGAATGTTGTGATAAGTGACAAGTTAGCTGGTATTCCATCTATTCTAGATTAGTCTATTAATAATGGCAAATCCAGATATGGATGTGGTAGTACTATTTTGGGTGACGTTGTTCTCTTATATAATATATCCCTTACAAACCAGCCATTATGGGTTAAAACATCTGTTGTTTCAAATCTTGTCCACATATTAACTAGTACTTCAAAAGAATTTGTCAGATGGTCGGTACCTACTTGATTTTTATTATTCGACAAAACGGTATGTAGCCAGTTGTTCTCTGAAAAGATGTACTAGCCAACGGGCATTACGATTTTTGTTTCAGCTGTTAAATATCGTTAACGCACGACTTTTATTTAACGCTCTAGGGATAAAATTGATGAAAATCATCTATAAGAATGCATACAGTGAATCTTGCTTCAAATATCCAATGATTGCTGGGTCAACACGTCAAAAAGCAAAGAAGAAGAAGAAATGGATGTTGAAAGTCAACCCTTGACAAGTGAAAAATATTTTCCATATCCTGAACTTCAATTCAGTACTCAATACAGTGTGGCTACCATGGAATTTTTCTTATTGGTACAATTGGATTCCTAAAAGTTGTTTGAAGAAACACTCACTATTTTGTGCAATTTTGAAAAATTGCTCTGGTATGTTTTGTTTCAAGCTCTTAATTATTATTGACAACAATAGTTAAAAGAAGCAATAACTTTTGGATTTCTTTATGGAAAGCAAAAATAATGGAAATTGTACAGGTATCCATCATCGTAGCTCGGTACCTATAATGTGCGTAATCTCTACACAAAAATACTCTGTTTAAGGCAAATGTGTGTGTCGTAGATTTCGTTGAAAAAATAACCGTCCAACACTAGTCTAAAAATCTAGATACTTGAATCAGCACAATCTACGAAAGTCGTTGAAGATACTGTCGAAGCCAACTTTCAAAAAATTGAAGATTATTTAGTAAGGTTCGCTAAGATACTTTTTCATTTTTTTCTTTGACTAATTTTCTAAAGAATACATCTGTTATGTTAAAACATTTTTTTGGCAGTTATCAATCAATTTTAGAGCACTTGAACTGTCAATGGATTTTTTGGTTTGGTATAAAAACTTTTTAAACAGAAAACTGTATTCGTCGATTAATTTCACGCTGAGAACCGATGCTTTGGATAAGTTATCCATGATGATCAATAACGAAAATGACTTAATTTTTACGACTCAGGGTAGATACGTAAAAACGTGACTATAATTTCGACATATCTTGTCATTGTGACCATGAAAGGAAAAAAGATGAATCTATCATGAACCAGAATTTCTCTGCAAAAAATGGCGTCCTAGGTAAATTACATATTAAAGTCAAAACATCAATTTGTCGGTAAGTGATCATATAACTTTCGATTTCTTGTTAAAAATAATATCAGTTAGAATTATGCTTCTAGAATAGTTTCATTCATTGTTACTTATTTTGTTTACCTCTCATTATATTTATATTCTTTCGATTTAGAATTGACAAATTTTGTATTGAAACTATAGTCACCTAACAATAAATAATGAAAATATGGTTACTGTTTTATTTCTTAACAGTTTTTATAAAAATCAAAAAATCACAGACAGCTTTGTGAATTTAAAAGTAAATTTCTCCGTTCAACTGTTCAGCATTATAAAATATTGCATTATTATAGTTCCAACCTCAATTTCCCACAAATTGCGAATAATATCTATCACTTGATTGGTCACTACGTTAAGTATGTGTTCAAACGATTGACAATCAACAACTAGATTTGTACTGAGAAGCTGAAACTGTGGAACGGATTCACTTACCTGTTCAAAAGCGAAAGCAGCTTCGCATACTTTATAATCTCATCTTCCCGATTTTTAGAAACTATCTTATGGTTGTTCACTTAACTATTACATTAATTGAATATGGATAATAAGGTCGTAGTACCATGTGATTTTACAAAATACCCGAAAGCCCTTTTTTATGCGACATTCGTCCTTCGGAAAAAACTGACAACAGAGCCTGGGGACAATTTATGCAACTACACTATTTATTGGAGTATAAAATTTAGAATTTTAGTTGTCGGCACTTTGTTGTCAGTTTTTATATGCTTTGAGAAAATAATACAAAGTTACACGAGTGTGTGGCAGTGCCTTGATTTTTGCCTGGGAAATGCTAATGATCTTTGTAGATCGGTTTCTATCTGAGATCAATTAAGATCACTTGATGTCTGCTGCCCTCTTTAAATAGAAAAAATATCGGACGAATTCAACAACTAGGCCATGATTTAATTCATGACCTTTTTAGAAAGTGCTGGCTGAATATACGCTAACTTTCTGATCCAAATGCAAAAATGTCAACTTATCGTATATATGTCTTTACTTTCTGCAGTACACTATTTACAATAAACATTACATTTTTAAACAACACATGTTAAGTGGAATTGTGAACGAGTCTTGTATCCAGGTGAATACAGCGTTTCTTTTCCTGGTTTAGAGCCATTTTCAAGGAACAAAAAAAAACGATATTGAAATTGAATTGAAAGTCTAAATTAAGCTCGGGATCTTCATCTCAATAGATGACTGATCTAAACTTGTAATTGAACTGCTCGATGTATTTATAACTTTCGTTCGTTTAGGAAAGAATGCTAACTAAAGACCTATGAAAAAAATCATTGATGTAAAGTGCTGGCTTAGTCTTGATTATTAATACACTCACAATAGACCCAAAAGTGCTTTGGTTTAAGGCTTTTATAAAATATCATAACAAACTAAATTTAAGGACTTCATCAGAAATTCTTGATGAACACCACATTTAAAGATTGTGAAATAGAGTGAGGAGTAATTTATTGGAAGGTAAATAAGGCAAATTACTTTTAAAATTCTGAGTTTGTACAATTATTTTTACCGTAATCTAGCACTTACGAGGGTAATCCCCGATTTGTATTAACAATGAAATTGATTTATTTAGTCGTATGTTTTCATACACTTTTAAAATTACAGTTATTTATGTAGATTCGGTTTATTGTCTTAATGTTGTTGATAAAGTTTTTACCTATGTAGTATACTAGCAATACCAGACGTCTTGCGTTGTTCAAAAGATAATGTTTATGTTATTATAATCAGCATTTGATATTGCTGCCAGTTTGTCCAATATAAACAGCTGCACAATCTTTATGTTTTGTGGATCAACATGTTGTCAGAACATTGTGAATATTATTTTAATGGTTACAGAATTTACTTATTGTTTCCTTTTCAATTGAAAAGATGTACAATATGTTACTTAATATCCGTATTGATATTATACCGTATGTTAAACTAGAACTTCAAAGACATGTCGGGAGTAAGAGACACAGACCTGCAATCTTTGACATTTTATGGTATTTGTTTTTGTTTGCATAAAGAATACAGTCTACTATTGAACCGACCTTAGTTGACCTCATGCATAAAATCGATTTCCAAATGATTTCATATAAAACGTTCTCAAGTTGCAACGTTCGAGGACGAATGCTTTGGAAAGGCTCCTTAAAGTGTTGTTTAATTTTCAAAAAAATCTCTATGTACAGTTTGCACTTGTTTTTTATTTAGCACAAAGACTTATTTCGAATATTAATCGAAGCACCATATATAACGAAGAATAATATAGATTTCACTCACAGGGTTGGTGATAGTGTGTGGGTAACACTAAGGAATGTTTCACTTTTTCTTTTTATTTCTATTCTAAGAATAAAAATTGCCAGCGAATTTTTAAAATGTACAGTTGGTCGAGGTTCATTCGATTATTAAGGGGTAATAATTATTAGGCCAAATTTTATAAGGCTGTGACGTTGTCTAAGTTTATATGGATGCAAATCGTATTTCAAAAACTTTTTACTTTACATACACAAATGGTGTTGGATGATTTTAAAAAATTCGAATATCTAATTAACAATGTATTTTTCTGAAAAGGACCCACATCTTATGAGTTGTGGTTGCTGGTCAAAGTTTTTACATTTTGTTGTGCTATACTTGATGATGTTCCAATCAAAGACAATCCACCACTTCGCTAAAAACTCTGCATAATCCAATTGTAGGTTACTAAATGGAACCTTTGATCATAATATCCCCTCAATAGGGTGAACCAGAATTAGATGTCAACATCATGCGGTGTCTTTATCACCTGAGGCCTAAGATATAAGTTTGTTATTTTGCCCAATCATGTTTAGAAAATCAGCGTGACCTTAAAATTACCTTGAATGTTATTTACATGGCCATCATCGAAGGTTTCGTCACCTTACGACTTGACTTTCCAGAGATATTAGCGAAATCTTCATAATTTTCCCGTTTATATGATTCCTGGATATTCAGAAATCAATCTATCTCAAACGTTTCATATTTCGACTTTGTACCCATGGAAACATTTGATCAGGAAGTCGTCAAGTACAACAGATCACAACTGTAGACAAATTTCCCGAGAACCATAATTCACAAGATTTCTATTGAACATTTAACTAACAGATTCCCTTTTAAATGGTTTTGCCACAATTTTTATGTTGAAGAATGTAATCTAGCTTTACCTAATGTATAAAAAATAATTGCATACATATTTCAACGTCATTTTTTAAATTTTTGTTTATTTTTTGTTTTTGTACAAAGCGGAGTAGGTTGTCTTATAGACATGTCCTTGTTTATTCGTTTTTTTTGTTTTTGTACAAAGAGTGGGACAGGCTTTAAAGGTTTGTTCATATTAATTTCTGTAGAGAGCGCCACAACAATTTTTTCGAATAACTATCCTACCAATGAAGGATATAAGCATGTTGGTTTTGATCGAAGTTCGAGTAGACAATTTCAAATTGATCTATACAAGGGTCAGCCAAAAAGACTATGCCGGTGAGTATACCCATTTTTATAGTATTCACATCTGTTTCCAGTATTTTGTTTTTTTAGAACACATGAAGATTTTCGATGTTATTTTTTTGATGGCTATGGATCTGACCTCACTGAACAGTAATATCTGGAAGATAGAAAAATAGACATACACGCTTTACAAGAAACAATATTAACATGAAAATGCCAGGTAATACTAGAAAACTACTTAATAATTTATAGTGGTGTATCAAAGCCTGTAAGAGTCGAAGAAGGCGTGGCCATACTACTTCAGAGGAGTCTCACTTAACAATTAATTGAATACTGTAAATATGTTTCGAAAAGTTTCCTTGGACTAACAAGAGTGAATAGCAGGCTAAAAAGGAACAACCAGAAGAAATTGAAGCTGCCATGCCATCATTTATCATGTTAGTGTCTGGTATGGTCAAATTTTCGAAATATTTAATCTGACTTTCAATTCGGCGAAGAACTTGATTTTACAGCTGAAGCACAGATTGAAACAGAAACAATTTGAATACCCCTCGTAGGATAGCTTTGTTAACATTTTTTAAATATATCTATTAGGCGAGAATTGATAACGAAGGAAAAACTAAGAAATTGGCTTAACAGCAGCAGTATGCATTGAAATCTAGAATTTTTTTTCATGATCTTTTTGACTGACCCTCATATATTAACATTGATTACAAGTCTTAAAAGTCTCAATTGTGCAAGAATTGAAAATTAAAAGTGCTAAGTTTAATAATACATTGCGAATAGTTGTTAGCATTCCTACTTATAAAAATCATTGAACGCGAAGTTGTTTAATATCTCAAATTTTATCAAAATGTCACTTGTCAATCTTTTCTAATTTATGTTTCATGGTATTATGACAATTTTTATCCTTAAACCTGTTCAGTTTACATTATGAAACATGAAATGCTTGGCAGTCAATTGCTTTAGGTAAAACAGTTCACTAGACATACCTTTGTCATTCAAAAAACTATTTTTCATTAAAAATCCACTATGAATTTGTTTTAAAAAGTCGATTGAAAATCAGTTTTAAACTTCACTTCGCATAATCCGGGTTTACATCCTCCCTACAATACCGAGGAGTTTTTCATTACATTTGTGACGTATTCGACAAATGTCTGCCTCATCTGATTGGACAAAAAAATTATCGCCGCCATTACACGATATATTGAACAAACGCTTGCATCAAAACGTGGTATGGCAGCGGATTTTGTTGTTAAATGATGCTCTCGCGATTCCTCTCATTCTCTTCTTCACCAATGCTACTCGAAGATCTCGAACCGCAGATCTGCATTTCGATTTCGGCCAATCGGTTTTCGAGTTCCCATTGCTGCTGGTTGAGTTTGACGCTCATTGCGGCGTTTTCCGTTTCCACCGTGTGGAGGCGCTCGCGCAGTCTCTTGATTTCCGATTCCAGAGCTTCGTGGGAACCCAGAAGAGGTGTCGTTCGACCCGACATCAACTGAGTCATGCTGTCACATTGTAAAGTTGTCCCTGTAAGAAAAAAAAATGAGGTTAACCCGTTCTTATTGTGTATTCATGCTACTTAAAAAGAAAATCAAGTTAGCTAGATTCTTTATATTCTTATTTAGTATTTGGCTTCGCTTGTAAATTCAAAATTTCATAAAAATGTGTATAACTATAATTCCACTCCACCCAATATTGCAACTGTTTATGGGCTATATAATTTTTTTAACACTTTTTAAATGACGCTTTTTAAGACAATTATACTCCATAGATTTGGAGAACTACCCTGTATAATAACATAAAATTCCACTCCAGCCTATATGAGTATTCCATTCATCATGTATATCCAGCTGCTTAGGGGCCACCCTATAAATTCATGCCTTTTGTTTCTAATTTTTTTATCACCATCTATGACATCAGTTCTACTACGCTCTATATTTCAACCATCATGTACATGTCACTCGATGTAGGCTACCCTATAATACATTTTTTAACTACCCCGTATAACTATAAGTTTACCATATATTTTAATCTTCCTGAATATGCTTAGAGCAATTTATGTATGCATATATAACTGCTTATGGGCTATATATGACATGTTTTGAATTATCCTGTATAACTATAACGATATGTATTGGCACGAAATAATAAAGAAAGTTTAGAAATTTCATCACCTGTCATAATTGTCACAATATCTCACTCAATTTGTTAATATTTAAATTTATCAATAATACGAATTTTCTCAAAGATGAGACTGCCAAATCAATTTCTAGAGATTAAAATCTTCTATTTCGTATATTGCATCAAAATCGTTAGAGCCGTTTCACCACTATCGAGGCATACATATTTTATGTCAGCTATAAAATGGCAAGATTGGATGCTTTACGAGGGTTGCCTTTTATATTTCGTAATTAGAGAACAAGAACAAATATTAATCATCGAAAATCGCTTTATTGTTTTTCAAAATATTCCCCATCTATACAATTTTGCATGCGTTTGAACCAATTGTTGAAGTACTTTTTCCACTCTGATTGAGGTATCTCCAAAACATGCATTCTAAACGCAGCAACCGCTTCTTCAGGTGTCGAAAAATGTTGACCTCTCAGTTTGTTTTTTACGTACGGGAATAAAAAGAAGTTATTTGATGACAAGTCAGGACTATACGGCGGATGACTCATCAAATCGATGTTTTGAGTGGTCAAAAATGCAGTTGTTTGAGCCGATGTGTGAGAGCTCGCATTGTCGTGGTGAAGAGTAATCCGTCTTCGGCGGTTGGTTTTCCTCATTTCTTGGAAGACAACTGGCAAACAAATGGTTGTGTATCACTCAGAATTGATTGTTCTGCGTTGTTCTAGTGGTACGGTTGCGACATGTCCAGTTTTTCCGAAAAAACAGGCGATCATTTGCTTGGAAGTTCTTCGTGCGCGAACAACTTTTGTTGGATTCGGCTCATCTTGAAACACCCATACAGTCGACTGCTGTTTACTTTCGGGCTCATACGCGTAAATCCACGATTCATCACCTGTCACTATGTCATAAACGTGTTTTGAAGCACCGCGATCGTATTTTTTGAGCTTTTCTTTCTACCAATCGACATGAACATTTTTTTGCACGATTGACAAATTGTGTGGGATCCAACGCGAACAAATTTTTTTGACATTCAAATGTTTATGCTTTTATTGAATATATGCTGGTCCCACTAATGTGTAAGGTTGACTCAATCTCACGATAGGTCATATGACGATCTTGCAATATCAGTTCGCGCACAGCATCAATGGTTTCCGGAACCACAACTGTTTTTGGACGACCTTCATTCGAAATTCGTCTTGGAGTGAACTACCACCTCAATTGAATTCACCATACCATCGATAAACAGTGGTCCTTGATGGAGTTGCATCGCCAAAAATTAAATTAAGTTCATCCATGCACTCTTGCTGATTTAATCCATGTCGAAAGTTGTAAAAAATAATCGCACGAAAATGTTCACGATTTAATTCAATTTTTTGGCCGAGATGAATCCTTTAAGTTACTGTTAACAACACATAGCGCTCGTATGTCAAAACGTTCTGAGTACGTATAACCTCAAAAATGTCAAACTTTACGATAGAGCTGTCAGTTGTCAGATTGCAACACTAGGGTTGTCCAATCCCGAAATATAAAAGGCAGCCTCGTAGAGACAAATCCAGATTCATTCTGGGTATGAACAATGATTGGGCCAAGATGAAAGCCGATGTGACTAAATGCTTATAGCAATCGATCACAATTAGTCCATATTTGAGCATACATACTTTGAACATAATCAAAATGTCTGTTGTCTAAACCAGCAAGACTTCCTGATCTGTCGATTACATTATAAGCATGCTCAGGCGAGTTATTCCGTGTATAGCAGTGAAACGTATTGACGTTTTCATTCACATAATTCAATAAAAAAAACTGCAATTTGTCCGGGACCATTTCACCCTAATGTTGCTGACGCACCATCTGTTTGAATTACCCTAAATTAACCGAAAAAATCCGCCCATCAGAAAAAGAGCAATAAATAAACGTCCTACAGTTTTCTCTAATTTCCTGGACGACAACGACAAAACACCAACGGTTTTCACGCTTACCTTATCCAGAAAAGCGAAACGAGAAGAATAAATCTGAATTTGCGGCAGACCAGCAAACGGTTTACTACATTACGGATCTGTCGTTTACCGCATTGCGCTCTCTACGAGGTTATATTTGGCACAAGATTTACAATCGGCCGGAAATGACGCCATTGTAAAATACAGATGTTAAGATGAAATAATAAAGGATATTATAAAATGGAAATACGTTCGTAATGTTATTAGAATCCGACCGACTGCGCCGTATGATTTTTTAATAGTTTTTCTTAGTGATGTCTTAATAATATTGTCAAAAAGCCAAACATCCAATTTAATATGACTCTTGGTATATATTTTATGATTTCAGTGTGGTGTTATTTTCTTGATAATCATAAAAATAAGTTTTAAAGGTATATAAAATTTTTGTGAACAAAAAAATGTACATTTGTGTTTGTATAGATATTTCACAGTCTGAAATTATTTATGCTGTCCGGTTTACCTGATCTACGGTCGTGTGAAATAGACAAAATTGGTTGATGGCTTCTTCCACTACTGGTTGACACGGCCCCTGGGCTTTCAGGAGTCTGCTTCGTAGACGGTGGGGAACTTAACAATGAACGCTGTTGGTAAGTTATTGGTGCTAGCGGAGGTATCCACATATCTTCGAGAGCTATTCTACCAGTGGACTCGACTAAACCAGGCGTTGATTGACTGCGACCCATTGCAGCTATAGATACAAAAAATTATAAAATAATAATAGTAGATTTAGTTCCATGAATTCCTTAGAAATTAATTGATATAAGGGTCGGATGTCGGATGGTATGGTTTAAGATTCTCTGGAACAACCATAAGTCGTGTACAAATGACTTTGGTGGTTAGGTATGTATTTTATATAGACATTATATTTTGAGGTTAAATAGTGGTTATCGGCCGTTTTCCAGTTAGCGCACAATTGAGCACAGTGCGGCACAGTGTTCCAATTACAGCACTGGCTCGCACAAATGAGCACAAGAAATAACTGTGCCTTTGGGATGTTTTATGTAGGTTTACTGTAAACATAAACTTTATCTTAAAACATGAAGTATGTTTTAATTAACGCCCAAAAATTACTCTACAGGGAGACACAAAAACACTGTGCTATAGTAATTGGAAAACAGCCATTATTGAATTATTTTGTAAATAATTTACGTACACATAAACGTCAATTGACAACCTATGAGTAATACACTTTTAACCTTATGGTGATCGGTGTACTCTACCGGTTGGTTTTAAAAAAACCGTGTTCCAATTAACGTCCTAAAATTGCCGCACTGTGCTGCACAAAATCACTTTGTGCTCTGGTAATTGGAAAACAGCCACTTTACAAGTTCAGATATTAAAAAAATAATAATGGGTAATAATTACCTTAAAAACTGAAAACAATTTCGTATATTAATTTTAATTTTAATTAGTATTCCGAACTCTTAGTGTAAAATGTTTACTTAATAATATCAAGTTGGTTAGCACATAAATGTAATGGTAACTTGGTGAATCTAGCATGTTATCATATGTTATTTGACAGATGACAAGTAGGAATATTCCGGTTATTAAAAATGGAGAGATATTCGATTGAGCAAGGCGTGTTTATTATTAAAAAATATTTTAAATATGGTCAAAGTTGTGCAGAAGTTGGAAGAAAATTTCCTACAGAATATGGAAGAGAAATTTGTTCGTCAAATGTTACCATTGGAAAAATTGTTCAAAAATTTGTGGAAACTGGTTCAGTAAAAGATGAAAAAAGCAAAACATCATCGTAGTGGAAGTTCAGAAGAAAATATTGCGGCTGTTACTGCTAGTGTTGTTGAAGAACCAAAAACAATAGTTCGTCATCGTGAACAGCAATTGAACATTACAAAAACAACTTTATTCAGAATTTTGCACAAAGATCTTCATTTAAAGGTTTACAAGATTCAGATAACGCAAGAAATAAAGCCACCAGACTTTGGTTTACTTCCTCAATTCGTTAATTGGGTCATACAACAGAAACTTGAAAATGTGAATTTTTTCAACAAAATCATCTTCAGCGATGAAGCTTACATTGAATTGGGTGGATTTGTTAACAAGCAAAATTGTCAAATCTGGGGTGAAGCAAGTCCATGGAAAATAATGGAAAGACCGATGCATCCACAAAAAGTAACTGTTTGGTGTGGTTTTTGGGCTGGTGGAGTGATTGGTCCAAACTTTTTTAAAGATGACAATTAAAATGATGCTACTGTGAATGGTGATCGATATCGAACGATGCTTACTAACTTTTAGTGGGATGAATTGGAGCATATTGATGTGCTGAATATGTGGTTCCAACAGGACGGTGCAACATGTCATTCAGCAGCAGAAACAATCAATCTTTTGAAACAGAAATTTGGTAATCGAATAATTGCTCGAAGAGGAAACATTAATTCGCCCCCTAGATCTTGCGATCTAACACCTCTAGATTTTTTGCTATGGAGCTATTTGAAAGAAAAGGTCTATGCCAACAATCCACAAACAATTGATGACATAAAGGAGAACATTATTGACTGTTTTCAAGTAATTGAATCGCAGCAATGCCAGAAAGTTATCGAAAATTTTGGCAAAAGATTAGAAGCTTGTCGTACAGCAGCAGGTGGTCACTTAAAAGATATTGTTTTCCCTTACTAAACCGAAACAATTGTACTATCATTTGAAATAAAAGATTTGATCATTCTCAAATAATTTGTGTATTTTATTAAAAATGTAAAAATTAACCTTACATTGGAATATCCTTTAGTTATATAATTCATCCAGGTTTGTTAGTCTTATTGTTGTATACAGTTAGCGTTTTTGTCATTTTCTTTTCAGTGTTCATTGATTTTTAATATATGCATATATAAGTACACTTATTTTCTTTTTTTGTAGGTAATATAGGCTAAATTTAGTAATGCACAGTTAATAGTAACCCTATAATTGTTGGCATACTGTTGGGTAAATAAATAAATAAATAAACTAGCAACTACAGCTAGTAACGTTGCCTTTTTTGTGGTGTACTTACTTCCTACCTATGACGAGTCTAATTTAAAATATCTCAAACAGTGTATTGGAGTGTTTATTTGAACTAGAAACACATTTTGTGGTCATATTATTCAGTAATGAGCAAATGTGTGGAACCAAGTAAATATCTCTGGAATTAGTAGAGATATCAAAATGAAATTTGGAAGGTGGGTACTGCAGTAGATTGCCTATTTGTTTCCAAATTTTTTTTACAATTTCCTGTTTTACCGGAAGTAATGTCAATTTTTAGTTTCTGATAAAACATTTTATTGCAAATACAAAAATGTCGGGTTTGAATTGTTTACTTCAATACCTACCGAGATATTAACAGAAAAGTAACTAAGGAAAGGAAAAATTCGATGGTAGCTAAACTCGGTTCAGATTTCATGTACTCCCAATATAAACAAACCGCTCGGTAAGGATTTGTATTTCTATTGGCCAATCGGTGGCATTATACCATCACAGCCAACAGCACTGCTTGTTCCATAATCGAATACACGTGCGTTTGTTTAAATCAGGCTCAAATTAAATCTGAATCAAGTTTAGTAGTCCATGAAATTCTTTGCAGAAGTGACAGTAGTTGTCAAAATATGTTATTAGTTTTTTTTATTTGAACGTAAAAGATTGTATTGTTTTAATTTGATGGTAAAATGGCCGAATTAAGTGAAAGAGAAAAAATAGAAATATTAATGATGATTGGGTATGGGAAGAGGAAAGGGACGCATCAAGAAGTTTGTGACCTTCTTAACATTGTTCATCAGAATACACAAATATCCCGATCATTAGTGACAAAAACTTTGCGAAGGTACGACACAAGTGGAACAGTTAGCAATTTACCAAAAAGTGGACGGTTAAAAAGTGCAAGTAATGAAAGTGTAACTCAAAATGTTGCTATATCTTTGGAAGAAAATTCTCACTTATCCACAACCGACCTCGCCAATATTTATAACAATAGAATCGTGGGACCCTTCTTCCTACAAGAAACTTTAAACGGAGATAGGTATTTACAGCTCTTGGAGACACAAGTTATTCCGGCATTGGAGGAAAATGGACAATTACCAAATAATATCTGGTTTCAGCAGAATCATTTAGATAGGAAATTTCATCACAGATGGATTGGAAGAAGGGGTACTTATGCCTGATCGAACTCCCGACCTTAATCCACTAGACTATTTTCTGTGGGGTTACTTAAAGTCTAAGGTTTATGTTGATAGACCAAATAATTCACAAGAATTAGCTGCAAGAATAACTCAAGACATCCAGAGAATTACACCAGAAGTAATAGCTAATGTTACTAGAGAATTTAAAAACCGACTTGCTTATTGTCAAGAAGTAAACGGTGCTCAGTTTGAACATCTAATACATTAAGTTTAGTTAAGTAAAGTTTCAATGTTTTGAAAATCACTTAGATTTAGTTAATAATTATGATTATGTATTTCTTTAATGGATATTAGATGTTTCCTTTCCTTAATTACTTTTCTGTTAATATCTCGGTAGGTATTGAAGTAAACAATATCAAACCCGATATTTTCGTATTTGTAATAAAATATTTCATCAGAAACTAAAATAATATACAGCGTGTTTCATTGCAAATTTTAAAATCGACATTATTTCCGGTAAAACAGGAAGTTGAAAATTGTAAAAAAATTTGGAAACAAATAGGCAATCTACTGCAGTATCCACCTTCCAAATTTCATTCTGATATCTCTAATAATTCCAGAGATATTTGCTTAGTTCCACACATTTGCCCATCACTTTATATTACTTGGATGTTATATTTATTTACTACAGTTTATTGATTTGCTATAAACAAAGAGATTTTTAATATATAACCTGGTCCCTGGTTCTTATACAGAAAAAAGTTCTACGGGTATTTCAAGGTCAAAGTCGTAGTTGTAAGCTTTAACTTCAATTCTAAATTCTTGCACGATTCAAAAAAACTTCATTATTAGTTGATGAAACCAGGTTACTTTTGGCTCATAAGTGAAATTTTAAATTTAAACTGTTGTGTTGCGGGTTGCGGCGTGTACAGGTAGTGGAAGTTTGAATAAAATGGTGTAGCGCCATAATGCAAAGATCCCGGACTCGAAACCAGCCAAGTCAATTAGTTTTTTTCTATTTAATTCCTACGACCGCCGCATGATGGCGCCATTTAACTCAAACTTCCACGAATTGCGCGCTCAGCAACCCGCAACACAACGCTGCTCTGGGCCCACTTGTGCGCCAGAAGTAAACCTCTTCATCTACTTTTATTTGTGGCAACACTTTTTTGTGTACAGCTTTATTTCTAAATATGGAAAGCTGGTTTAAAATATCGCATACAAACACTTCATATGCATGTAGAGGATATTCTGAAGGGAATGCATCTCTGATAGTGCAATAATTCTCTGTAAACTAATACCCAAAAATGCTATTAAACCGCATTTTCTATTGCACAAAATTCCGATGTTTAACTTGGAATCCACAAAGCGTATGCACGTGGAAACCAAATAACGTAATTCGCCAGAACTTGGCCGCTATGAAACTACAAATTCCTCCGAGGATTACGGCTACCAACTTCCCGAATCTCGGGAGAATTTTATCTTGTAAATATTCACCAACCTCGATGTTCAATGTTGATCTAAAAAGTGGAAAATTGTTGTATAAATATAGCTCGGCCAGTAAACCGACCTATAATTATAAATTTATTTCGTACTGCAGAAATTTAGTCAAAACTTGAAGGTTCCAGATAAACATTTCTGTCTGAAACTTCTAATTTGGTAATTAGTCAAATAGTTTCATGAAGTACGTCTTAAATAATTTATAATTTGTGCTGAAATCAAAAGGGGGCGCTGATACAATTTTTAAGATTTACAGTTACACTAATATATAAAGAATACAATAGGTGGAGTTATGTAAGTTTCTAATGAATGATGATTGTTTTAGTCTTCACTTGATGAAAATTCATTTTTAAGATTACTTAAAAAACAACAAACACTTGTTTAAATTTTCACTTTTTATTTCTTTAAATGTTTCGCCAAGTCTGGCTTCATAAGAAATTGGAAATACAATGAATGCTAAATTTATATTACATACAAAGGAACTACAGGTAAGGTAATAAAATGATTAAAAGGTTTTAATTCTAAGGAATTTCGGAAGAAGTGGGCTGGATATAGGTCAGTTAAATTATACATTTATGAAATTGTTTGCAATAGATGTTAATAATATAATATAATATTATTTAGAGATGGATTTTAAGATTAAGTAATGGAGATGAATTGGTATCAGTTTGGTCGTTTAATAGATTAGGAGAATTTTTGTTTTTATTAATTTCTATTGATTCAAGCAGATATAATTATTTCCTTTTGTTTTGTAAATGTAAAATATCAAGTGCATTCTGAGGTACATGGTTTTCTTTCAATAAGTGATCCGCAAATGTGGATTTGTTTTGTTGTTGATTTTCGAAAGCTCTAGTATGTTCACGCCATCTTGAATTGAAAGATCTTCCAGTGTGACCAATATAGAAATTGGGGCAACTATCACCGTTCAACCTATAGACACCCGAGTTAGAATTTTTGTCAGTCTTGTCTTTGTTGTTTCTTATATGCCTAGATAAATTGTTGTTTGTTGTGAAGGCTGTATATATGTTCCTGTTCTGTAAAAATTGGGAGATTTTTTGTGAAGGGATTCCATTGAATGTGAGAGTACGGTATAATTTAGGTATGGGATTGGGGTCAGTGGGAAAGACTACTTTAATAGCAATTTTCTTTAATTTTCTGTTTAATAAGTTGTCAATAAGTTGAGTGGTGTAACCATTGTTGACTGCCATGAGTTTGATTCTTTCAAGTTCCGTATCAAAGTCGGTTTTGTTAAGTGGTATTGTCACGAGTCTGTGTAACATACAGTGATATGCAGTAAGTTTATGTTGTATGGGGTGGTGTGAACTATTGTGGATGGTAAGGTCAGAGTGTGATGGTTTATGATATATTGAGAATGTGTGTTTGGTGTCTTGCCTTTTAATTGTTAGGTCTAGGAAATTTAGTGTGTTATCTGTTTCTGTTTCAAGTGCGAATTTTATGTTGGGGTGTATTTGGTTTAAGTAGTTGTGTGGTAACTGTAATTGTCGATGTGTACCCGTAAAACACGCAATAATATCATCGACGTATCGGTACCAATACAGGATTTTGTTACTGAGATCGTGGTTGAAAATTAGCGTTTCTAAATAGTCCATGCATATTTCAGATAGAAAGGGGCTTAAAGGATTGCCCATAGTTAGGCCTTGACTACTGTTGTGAATGTTGTTGTTGAATTTGAAGTAGTTTTGGTTGATACAGAGATGCATCTCCTCATAAATATTTTAATTCCAACGTAATAGTGCGGTAATTTTAGGCACTGGAAGTTTTAATTGCTAATTTGAAAATTTTCTATGTACATCTCAAGCAAATAGGTAGTAAAGCATAGTATTTTCGGCTCCTTAAATCAATGAGTACCAAGCTCGTTTTGTTTGTATATCAGGCAAATACCTATTTAAATGCAAATTTTTCTATTTTGCGAAGACGGTGCTTTTGGTTGTCACATTCTCCCGGCCTAATAGAAAATTCAGTGACAATACATGTCAAACTTTAAACTGCTATTTGGTGCGTTTATACACAGGGTGTTTAGTTATAGAAAACAAAATCACAAAGTAAAGTGATAGAAAGAGTTGCATTTATATGAAGATTGAAATATAGGACGGACTAGAATGATAGTGGTCCGTAGGCAGCCGTATATACAGGATGGTTGGAATATAGGGTGAACTGGATGTTTGGTGGTATAAAAATGTTGGAAAAAATGTGAAATTAAAATTATATAGGGTGATTAAAAAACTGTTATATGATGTGGACATAAGCAAATGATATACAGGATGGTTGAAATATATGCTGGGGTTGAATTATATTTATACAGTGTGATTAAAAAATTATTTCTTTTATAGCCGATACGAAGTTGCATAAAGTATGGAGAGGAATTAATGTTACCCAGGGCGATAATATAAAATGTTAAAAATGAAATAATTTAGGGGGTAGCCCACAAGGAGTTATATACTATGGTTGAAATATAGGACGGATTTGACTCCGTAAATGTGGAATGGATTCTACTCCGTCCTATTGTTTACAGAAGGCAGCTAACAAATTTATGCTTGTCCGTGGGCAGTCGTATGTACAGGATGGTTGGTACATTGGTTGGAGTGGAATTATCTATAGTTATAAAGGGTTGTCAAAAAAAGTTGAAAAAAGGTTACGAGGCATAAATATATTTTGGGCTTATTAAGTCAACGCATACTAGTACATTTTATTCGTAAAAATTTATCTGTCAATTTAAATGAAAATGTATCATTGTGTAATGTTGAGGTTTTCGATGTTACCTGGTTCTGTCTATTAAGGTTATAGATACAAAATACAAAATGAAGAATGAAAACTACCTGAGTTCAAAAAACTAAAAAGTTGAAAATAAAACATTTAAAAAAAATATAACCGACTTTTCCCTATAACTAAAAAGCTAAAAATGATTATAACAAATTACAACTCTAGCAAATAAATAAAACATTCATTGTTGTTAGGTACCTACCCAGGAAGTAAAAAATGTAAACATTAAAAGGTGCTCATTCTGTACAAATTAATTACCTACCAATCTAGTATATTTTTGAAGTCGATGGCAAGCAACAATCAAGTTTGATGAATTAGTAGATAAGTACGCAATGAAGGATTTTAGATTTGATTGGCACCGGCTTCAAAATATACTAGATTGTTAGGTAATTAATTTGTACAGAATGAGCACCTTTTAATGTTTACATTTTTTACTTCCTGGGTAGGTACCTAACAACATTGAATGTGTTATTTATTTGCTAGATTTGTATTTTGTTATAATTATTTTTTGCTTTTTAGTTATAGGTAGAAGTCGGTTATATTTTTTTAAAAAACGTTTTATTAAAGTTGTTTTGTACTAAGACTACCAGAAACCTGATTTGAAACGCATCTAGATTTTTTAAGGTATTAGTAAGTAATTCTGGAAATTCTTCAGTCTCAAAATTTTCATTTTAGGGTAAATTTATTTCTAGTTCCAATATTAACAAATTCAGAGTTAACATAACAATCTACACATATGAAGTCAAAAGAATTTATTAAGCAGATACGCACTGAGGTATCGATCAAGACAACAGAAGCAGAACAGAACAAATTCTTTTAGGCTGGTATCAAAATATACTAGGCAAACAAAAGGGGGTGGAATGTTGGGCAACCAGTGAAAGCAAACATTGCGGTGTTTTACAGGGAAGCACGCTACGGATGTTTGCTCAACTCGAACAATTAGAAAATCGACTGAAGTTAGTTTGTTAAGAGTCTGGTCTGCAGACTGAACCAACTTAGAAATACTTTTAGAAGGTAAACCCCAATTACAAAAATACCAGTTGGGTATTTATTACTCCTTTTTCGATAACAATAATAAGAATCGATTCAAACCTCCAGATTAATATAAAAGATACGAAATTGAAGACCTGAAATATTTCACATATAGAATTAAGTTTTGTAAAAAGAACTCAATGATGCATTTAGCATTTAACAAGTTCACAATTTAGACAGAGTTTATGAAAAAAGTATTGCTTTAAATGTTTCAAAAATTTCTTCGAAATTATTCGACATATTTGTACTTTTACAACTTATCAAGGGTAGATCTGATAAGTACTACAATCCAACATTGATAACTTAACCTAGAAGTTATATTTATTAAGGTAAATTATGAAGATACTGTCACTGAATTAAATTACTTAATCCCGCTTCTGACATCATTGTTATAAATTTACTGTGGGCTCCAAAACAATTTTGACTTGTCTGTCTCATACTGAGTTGAAGTTACAAAGAACTACTCGATTTAAATATATTTTTCATAGATTTCTTAATTTTTGGTTATTAATGTAGATTCCGTTTTGTATTTATTTTGTGAATAAATTCTGTACTTCTGGTATTCAGAATATGAATTTGAGCTCTGTTTACCGACAGTTGTTACTTCTTCACTTTGTCGAACATGAACATTTATACATTGAATTTAATAAACCCCTACTTTATTTAATTAATCAGTTAAATATTTTTATAATACAGTTAGCAATAATCAAAGTTTAATGTTAAATACGGAACTAAAATTAATGAATTCATAGTTATTTTCTTTAACAGTATTATGATGGCAAAAATTATATTTTGATTTTTTTACCAAATTAATATCCATTACTAATTGTTATATTTTTGATGATATTGGGTTCTTAGTTAAAATTGTGCTGATTTAAAAGGAAGTTTGGCACTACTGGCTTGGAACTGTAAGGTATAATTGTATCGGTTATAGTATGGGTATTCTGAATATACGAGGGCTGCCTCTTATATTTCGGGATTAGAAATATAAATATAAAAAAAACAAATATTAATCATCGAAAATCGCTTTATTGTTTTTCAAAATATTCCCCATGAAGATCTATACACTTTTGCATGCGTTTGAACCAATTGTCGAAGCACTTTTTCCACTCTGATTGAGGTATCTCCAAAACATGCATTCTAAACGCAGCAACCGCTTCTTCAGGTGTCGAAAACCGCTGACCTCTCAGTTTGTTTTTTACGTACGGGAATAAAAAGAAGTCATTTGGTGACAAGTCAGGACTATACGGCGGATGACTCATCAAATCGTTGTTTTGGTGGTCAAAAATGCAGTTGTTTGAGCCCATGTGTGAGAGCTCGCATTGTCGTGGTGAAGAGTGATCCGTCTTCGGGGGTTGGTTTCCTCATTTCTTGGAAGGCAACTGGCAAACAAAGGTTGTGTACCACTCAGAATTGACTGTTCTGCGTTGTTCTAGTGGTACAGTTGCGACATGTCCAGTTTTTCCGAAAAAACAGGCAATCATTTGCTTGGAAGTGCTTCGTGCGCGAACAACTTTTGTTGGATTCGGCTCATCTTGAAACACCCATACAGTCGACTGTTGTTTACTTTCGGGCTCATACGCGTAAATTTACTATTCATCACCTGTCACTATGTCATAAACGTGTTTTGAAGCACCGCGATCGTATTTTTTGAGCTTTTCTTTCGACCAATCGACACGAGCCTTTTTTGAACGATTGATAAATTGTGTGGCATCCAACGCGAAAATTTTTTTTTGACATTCAAATGTTTATGCAATATTGAATGAATGCTGGTTCCACTAATGTGTAAGGTTGACTCAATCTCACGATAGGTCACATGACGATCTTGCAATTTTAGTTCGAGCACAGCATCAATGGTTTCCGGAACAACAACTGTTTTTGGACGACCTTCACGAAATTCGTTTTGGAGTGAACTAGGACCTCGACTGAATTCATCATACCATCGATAAACAGTATAACCTCAAAAATGTCAAACTTTACGATAGAGCTGTCAGTTGTAAGATTGCAACACTAGGATTGTCCAATCCCGAAATATAAAAGGCAGCCCTCGTACCAATTGTATACTCTCTTCGAGGTGTCATTCTTTGTACACAAGACAATATACATAATATATATTGTTTCTGGTTAGGGAACCTTCATCAGTTGCGCTTCCCACAATTGAATGTCCTCTCGAACACTTCTTTATGTATTTGATACATTATGTTAGATTTGAAGACGCGAGATGTAAAGACCGACATCTAGGATTTTCGGGGAAACTACCACAGAGAGGTTCCGAATCTGGAGCCGTTCCATGTAATTGCTGTTACCCGTAATTCCTAGGTTAAAATGTCACGATGAAATTTCCAGGTTAACTTCACCTGTCGGGGATATTGAAAAAAAAAGATTGACACCTAAAAGAGAGTATTCATTGTTATTAGTCCTATGAAAACATTCAACATTAGAAATGTATTTTAATTGTACGAAATTATATTGCCTAAAACATTTGGTTTAGTTTTTAACAATGTTAAAAAAATGCATGTCTTTAATTAAAATTTTTAATGCAAATCCGTTTCTATTCAATTTGACAATTATAAAAAATTACGTAAACTTTGTCGCCTACTTTGTATTCTGGTTGGTTAGTAGAAACATGTTTGTCAAACCTAACTTTAGATTTTTGTTTTTGTTGGTCAGTTTTTGCGCGGGCAAGTCTATAGTAGTAGTTCATTCTGTTGTTAAGGTCCCTAACGTATTTGGAAATGAGTTTTTCCTGATCGTATATTGTTTCTGGGGGTCTACTAGAAGTGTGCCCAAAGATAAGGGAGGACGTTGAATGGATATTCGTCCGGATGTTCAGCTGTATTTGCCCTTATCATTTCCGCTAAAGTCGCGTGAAATCTTTCGATAGAACCATTTGATTCGGGATGGTGGACACTTGAAAAGGATAGTTTAATGTCATATAGTTTGCACAGGTCTCCTATGAGAGTGTTATCAAATTCACGTCCATAATCACAATGGATGCCAAGAGGTGTACCGTAATGTTAGAAGAATATTAGAAGGGTGTTTGCTACAGTTTTAGCTGTTTTGTCACCAATTGGGTAGGCCTGAGTAAATTTGGTGAGTTCATCCTTAATAGTCAGTGCGTCAGAATAAATACTTATCATTTTCGTAATTTGTTTATAACAGACTTTTGGTGAACTGTTTATGTGTTTTAAATTATTTTCCAATCTGTTGAAAATGAAAGATTGCCTGTGAAAATTTAGAATAACTGTCTTTTCAGATTTGTCTGAAGCTTAACCTTTATTTTTAATATGTGGCATTTCTTTTATTGAAAAATGTTAATATGTTTGTGTGTTATACAGGTTGTGGTTTTGATATGTTTATTTTTGGATTTTTTATAAAATTGTTCTACTCTTTCTATCATTTCAGTTCTGTCCCTGTATATTAAACGGTAATGGCACATTATAATAAAGGAAATTGAGCACTTTTCCGGTATATGAATGAAGATATTTTTGTGAGGTTTCGATTGCTGTGGGTGGCTCACAGCAATCGAAATGCAATTTATCATTTTCTACCATCCATTTCAAACTTCGTGACAACTTGGGGAGTAATTACAAAATTTGTTGCTTGTTTCCGATCATTAATTTGCTAAAGTGCTCTTAAAATGGATTTGCACATAGCAGATTTTGACAGAGGACTTTTATGAAGCGAAAATCCTTTAAATTTGTTTCGCTAAAAATGGATCTTATAGCAAATGCCTTTCGATTCTATTTTTTTAGGACAACACATGTATGATACGAATTATAATATTATGAACTAATTAAATAAATTATATGAACAAATATTTAATCGGGAATACATCCGTTGGTGAGTAAGAATCGAGAAGAAACTCGCAGACGTTTCGCCAAGGTCTCACTTGGCATTATCAATGCGTTAGTCTGAAGTTGGTAGATAATGTAACTCGTAAAGTTCGAGGATTTTTTTTATTAATTTAGCGTATGGCAATAGTATACATGAGCTGATCTTATAATATAAAAATACGAAATTACATTTAAACACTAACAATACACAAGAACAAGAATAGTAAAGAGTAAAAAAAGAAACAGAGCATTTGTAAATAACAAGTCCACACATAGTAGTCGTAATCACAAACTAACGGATAGGTTCTTTATCCATTCAGTCGCTGCAGGAGGGAGAGTATATATATCCGTTATTGTTCCCTGGTAGGCCGTAAGTTTACAGTCTTGGTATATATGATTGACTGTTTGATAGGCTGCCTGGCATTCACAATTGTGCGTGGGTTGTTTATTCGATTTATACAGCATATCTGCGCAGACGCCGTGTCCCGTTTTAATTCTATTTGCCGTCTTCCATATATTGCGAGGTAAATCGAAACCCGCAGGTTCCTCATGGATGCTCACATAGTTGAGTACCTTTGGAGGGGCATCCTCCCTCCAACCTGCATCCCATTCCCGGAGACCGTTGAAATCACTTTAATGCAACGCTTTCGCAGTCCTGATTGGTGGATGTCTGGATTTCAGTCTGGTGAGGCAAGCATTTGGTATATTCTCATGGATGGGTAACTCCGGGATATCCATTATTTTCTCGTATTCTCGTAGGAGAGCTTCTTTCCGTCGGATATTTGGCGGCATAATATGGCTGAGAGTTGGGAACCAGAAAGTTGGTGTAGATTTTATGCATCCCGTTATGATACGCATGCTCCTGCGGAGTTGAACATCAACTTTTGAGACATGGTGGCTGTTCATCCATACTGGAGCACCATACTCAGCTGTGCTGAAGACGAGACCTATTGCCGAACACCGTAAGGTATCGGCAGTTGCTCCCCATGAGGTTCCACAGAGCTTTTCCAGAATTTTATTCTTCGTTTGAATTTTTGCAGCCGTGTTCTCTATATGTTTCCTAAAAGAGAGCGTTCTGTCCAGTGTAATACCCAGGTATTTTGGGTTCCGATAGTACCTAAGGCGTTCACCATTCCAGAATACTTCAGGCTCTTGATTAGCCTGTTTATTATTTAGATGAAAAAAGGAACACTCTGTTTTGCTAGGACTTGGAACTAGTCTCCATTTTTTATAATAAACATCCAAAGTTTCGAGTTCTTTTTCTAACATTCTCTTTGCTGCATCAACAGATTTAACTTTCACCGCTATAGCGAGATCATCGGCGTAGGCTAATTTATGTGCAGTCGTTGCAGGAAGATCAGCGTGTATAAATTTAAAAAAAGGACAGGAGCAATTACGGAGCCCTGAGGAAGGCCATTATTTAGAATTCTCTGTTTGCTGGCTTTGCCTTTCATGATCACTTGGAATTTTCGATCAGAAGCATGTTATTAAGAGCCTTCCAAGTTTTTTACAGGGAATCACATGCAGAAACTTATAAAGGATACCTACTCTCCAGACTGTATCATAAGCAGCTGTTAAATCTATGAATACAGCCGTGGTTTTAAGACATTCCTGGTTTCCTGATTCAATAAATGTTGTCAGGCTTATCACTTGGTCCGTGCAGCTTTTACCTGGTCTAAATCCAGCTTGTTCGATTGGAGTATTCGCAAGTAATTTGTCTTGGAGTCTATTGAGTATGAGTCTTTCCAAGAATTTGTAGCAGGTGCTAAGGAGGGAGATTGTTCTATAGCTGTCGGCTCGTAATTCTGGCTTTCCAGGTTTTAGTAGGGCAATTATTTTTGCTCTTTTAAATTCATTAGGCAGTTTACCAGTGTTCAGAATGTCAGTGAAAAATTTTGTTAACCACTGTCTAGCATAAGGGCCGCAGTTAATGAGAAACTCATTGTGAACACCATCAAATCCAGGAGCCTTTCTACTTTTATGCTGAGAGTAGCTGCACATATCTCATCGATGTTAAATTCTCCAGAGAACTCGGATAACTCTGGGCTTGACTGTTTTAATGCCTTTAGTTCTCGTTTTATCATTTTGGTATGCTGGCGATCTTGAGGAGCTCTTGACAAGTCAACTATTCGAGTAGCTGTGTTGTTTGCTGTGACTGCAGTTTGGTTTCGGGTAGCGGGTCGACTAGCACTTCTTGAGTAGATTCCAGGCTTTACGGCTTGAGTCAGTATTTGTGTTGGTCTCTATCCATTTTAGTTTTCGAGCCGCATTATCTCTGGGTCACCACTTTCAGCGAAATCCCGATAAAGTTGTTCACTTTCCTCAGACCATCCCGGTATGTACTCCTTACGGAAACCCCTAGGAACGTGCTTCTTAGCAGTAGATATAATTGCAGCGACAAATCTATTGTAATTGTCGGCAACAGGGGAATCCAACCAAGGCACTTGTCTAGGTCTGTTTTGAAAGAGCTCCAGTCAGCCTTCTGAAAGTTCCATCTAGGTCTCGGAAACGATTTAATTATTGGAATCAGTATGCCCATTTCAAGGATACCTGGGCGATGCTGGCTTTTTGGAAATTCCTTTAGAACATATCTCGAAAATGTCTCTTGAGACAGGCTGACATTTTTCGTTAGTCGATACGAAAGCCAAATCAGGATTTGACTTCGTATTCCAGGTACGAGATTTTAGTGTATTCCTTAGAGGATCAATGCGTTGTTAGGTAGTAAACTAAGAGTGGCTATATATGTTCCTTATTATAGGCTTTGTACTGATACTGATTTGTTGGATTTGACTCCTCCCCTCCACGGTCGTTTGAGTGACGTGGCCGCTCTGTGTGTTGCTCATTTGGTTTTACAATGACTGTTGGTCCAAGTGTTGGAAAGATGCAAGGCATACAAACCTTGTTTTGTAATTTGTTATACTAGCTATTTGTTTGCAGCTGTCAAAATTGATTTTGTGACCCAGCTTGTAATTGTTGTTGAAATAGAGTAGACATTGTTTGTTTGTTTGTGACAGCTAGTTCATGCTCTTCTAATCTACAGAGATTCTTTTGCTTGTTTGACCAACATACCTACTGTGACAGGTTTTACAAGTAATGTAAGTAATATACACCCTGATTTTCTAGTTTGATTTTGGATGTTGGATTTTTGAAAGTTGTAACTATGGTTTGATGTGGTTTATAGGTTATGTTATTTTTTCGTAGAATTCAGTCCATTCTGTCGGTTGAGTTGTTCCGTTGAGGTACGGTAGGATAGTAAGTGAATTCTGTCTCATTCTTGGTCATAACATTCCTAAGCCTTTCATTAGCATTTAATTGCTGAGGTGCTACGTCCCTAGGTTGATTAATTTACTGTTGTTGGATGAATGATTTTCACAGCAGAGATATTTTTTTTATTAAGGCTTTCGATTTCGATGATCTCTCTGATGGTTCGGATTTTCGATCTCTGCGAGTTCTTTGCAGGTGTTAAAGTCTATTTAGCGCGCTATTTCTAGTTGGTGTCGGTATAATGCTGAAGCTGATTTTTATGCCCAGTTTATGATCTTTTCGGCGCGCCGATATTCATCTGTTTGTTTGGTGATTTCTTAGGTTAATTTTAAAATTACACCAATGTTTCAATTTAAATATGAAGTTTTCATGAAATACCCAGTTAGTTTATTTCTTGACAAAGATATGTAAAATATATCGAAACACTTTGTGAACAGTGTTTAAGTGAGTAAAATTGAGGAAATTACAGTTGTAGTAAATGTCAAAAAGTAACATGCATTATAAAAATCAGTTATCTTTCATTTTGTTATCAGAAGTAATTAATGTTATGATTTGCCTAACATCAACAGAGATCCACATACTTAAACTCGCAGTAATCCGATAATGCTAGTCAATCCGTACCGCACCACGGAATTATAGATTTCCTTTCTGCATTTCCTGCTCAGTTCCCAGATTTAACAAAGTGCAGGTACATTAACCACGCATCCATACACTCATAACGGTTTACGCTCTCCAATTGTTCACCGGAAGTGACATGTTTCGAATTAAATGTGTACTTGACGAAAGCAAACCGCTTTAAAATTGGGGATACCCCTATTTAAGCCGCGACTGTCGTGTGCTCTGTGACAGGCGGCTTTTATTATTTTCTTTTTAGTACTGAGTTGTGTTTGTTAAGATGTGTAAAAATTACGAGGATTCAGTGGTGTATCACAGGATGATTGCCAGGGCAGATATATCAATAAAATTGTTAGTAAATAATAGTTATAATTAAACTCCATAAAGATAATCACCCTATCAGACCTATTATTTTCTATTTCTCAGCTCCTTCTTCGAAGATTTCCAAAGCACTCCTTGACATGTTAAAGCAATACTCCAAATTCACTCATAGCATAAAAAATTCCCTTGACTTAGTGACAAGAATTCAAAAACTAACTCTACCTAATAACTGCATACTATTATCATTCGATGTAGTCAATCTTTTTCCCAGCATTCCACCAGAAGAATGTACTACCCTTATCATGAACTTATTAGAAACAAACAATACCAACCCAATTATAAAAAACGAAATAATCAATCTCTTACAACTTTGCCTTAACCAACATTATTTTCAATTCAACAATAACATTCACACTTGTAAACAAGGTTTAATTATGGGTAACCTATTAAGCCCTCTTTTGGCCGAAATATTTATGAACAACATAGAATCACTCATTTTCAAACACAATCTGAACAGTAAAATCCTATATTGGTATCGATATGTTGACGACATTTTTGCTTGTTTTACTGGTACTTACAGACAATTACAGTTACTCCATAACTATATAAATCAAATCCATCCTAACATAAAATTCACCGTAGAAACTGAGACAGACAATACATTAAATTTTCTTGACTTAACCATCAATAGACATAACAACAAACATACCTTTTCCATTTATCATAAACCTTCACACACGGACCTTACAATCCACAATAGTTCACACCATCCTTACCAACACAAACTTGCAGCATATCATAGTATGTTGCACAGATTGGTTACCATCCCACTATCAAACACTCACTTTGATACAGAACTACATAGAATAAAATGTATTGCTGTCAATAACGGTTATAACCCTCAAATTATCGACAATATGTTAACTAAAAAATTAAATAAAAGAGAGAGAGAGAGAGAGAGAGAGAGTTAAATAACACACAAATCTTTAATTGGAAATTAAGGCAAAAATCCATAAAAGTCAAAGTAAATCTCACATAAATATGTTTCCAAATCTAAATGTCAAGGTATATCAGAATATAGTCACTTATGACATAGGGGGTTTAAACCGTTTTCTTTTTGATTCATTTGCAGTCGGTTCTTTTCTAAATATAAACTGTTTTTCATTCACTGTCGTTCATAATAATCAAGGTGCTTTTTCAATGATACAATATTTTTTTAAATTTAACTTGTAATTATACTAAATTTGTGTTATAAGTAGTTTTAAGCTGGGACTAGCTTGGCGAAACTATAAAAATTGTTCATTAACATTTAATTACAATTTACATATATTTGCGCAAAGTAATTTGGGCTAAAATAAATAATAAAAAATAAACACAAATATATACATAACCAACTATTCCACTACACGTTTTTCAAAGTGACGTGATCATAGAAGGCGGCCAAAATCAATAGTTTGCTATAGAATAAATTATGTTTTTACATGACCTGATAGGTAATTATATTATTTGTGATGGAAACAAAATTATGTATGAGCCAAAATTGTTTTCAGTTTGGAGGTTGATTTTATAAGCAGAAGGAATGAACAGCAATGGGAAACCCCTTGTCGCCGTTTCTTGCCAACTTGTTCATGGGCAGGTTCGAAGTTGAAGCAAAAAATGACACCCAGTATTTTCCTAAGGTATTGGTACGGTACGTGGATGACATATTTGCTATATTTAATACTAATGAGCTCAATGTTAATCATTTTGTTATGTATCTTAACAATAGGTTTGCTTCTATTAAATTTACATATGAACAGGAACAAAAGGGTACTCTACCATTTTTAGATGTATTAGTTTTAAGAAATGATAGTGATAAGTTAGAGTTTGATGTATATAGGAAGGATACTAGCACATATAGATATTTACCTAATACGTCTTTTCACTGTCAACAACATAAAATGGTGGGACTAATTTCCTTGTACACCGGTTGTTGACATTCCCTCTCAATAAAGAGAGGTTTGAAAATGAAAAGAAAACTATTAGAGAAATAGCTGCATGTAATGGTTATCCAACAGATATTATAGATAAATTAATTAGGAAGAAACGGCTTCGGTTACGAATGAAAGAAGTGTCAACTTTTCGAAATGAAGCACAAGAACAAAAGTTTGTCTCGGTTCCGTACAGTCATTATACTAGGGGCTTTAAGAAAGTTTTTAAAGAACTTGGTATGAAGGCGGTGTATAGAACAACTACAACCCTACAGAAATTATTGGGCAATCCTAAAGATAAACTTGCTGATTTCGAGAAGTCCGGTATTTATGAAATCAAATGTAATGATTGTGATTTAAAGACATCATCATTCACCTGATGACGATAGCAGATACACAGCTATTGAAACGTTGTGAGATCAACCACTTTAAGACGATGGAAATCCAAGGAAACTTCGAGAAAGTAAGTATAATTGTTTTTCTTTGCAGGATATAATTTCATAATTTAAAACTTATGACACTCTAGTTTAATAACACGTAAAATATTTTGACTAATGAAGTAATTCCTTTTAACTATTCTACACTGTATAGTAGAGTTTGCTCATGTCATTCCCTCATGTTGACTACAGTCTCAACGTCAAACTCACGCTGTGCAAATATCACACGAAATGGCGTTTTATCCGCTGATAATTAGCTGCTAAAATCGGTTCTTAAACTGATTGGTGATCATTGATGAGGTTGAAACTTTGTTTAGAACTCGATAGTTTTGCAATCAACATCGTTCTACGCGGTTGTTTACTCATTAGCAGAACATTGAATTTCCATCTATTAGTTTCGAAACTACTGCTCGGTGACACAATCAGAAGTGGGATGATTAATATGCGGGATACATGACTTTGATGAAAGTCAAATATTTGTCAAAGCTTTGAATTATCTTGTTATATACAGTGCGTTTTGATACTTAAAATATAGAGGTTTGTTTGTAAATCAAGGTCACGTTTTTACACTCCTCCTAAAAATCTCATTGTTTATCCGATTAGATCTAAGGTTTTGGATATAAAAATGCAGTCAAGTATGTGAACTACATAAACGACAAGATTACAACCGAACAATGATTTTTTTCTCAATAATTTTAACTAATTTCTGTATACATCGATGTGTATCAGAAATAATTTGGTCAAGTGCGAGTTGGACTCGCATAATAATGGTTCCCTACCACCTTTGACACAATGTAAGTGTATAGTTTTTTAATATTGCATTTTCAGACAAGCAGGGAATGAGTTTTAAATTTATAAAAATTATATTATATATTTTTTTCACACAGAGACATTTTGTTTTATCTACTACATAATACGCTTGATTTTTATACAAATATTTATATAATTTTTTAGTTTGCCCCCAAAATGAGGTTTTTTAGGGGTTGTATTTTACTAATAAACTTTCAGTGAAGCTCTATATAATTTATTCTCTGAATTTAAGGCTCAGTAGATTGCGAGATAAAGGGGAAAATGGTTCATGTTTTAAATATTAAATTATTAAATCTTTTAGACAAATTATCTTAAAAATACAAATAAAATATATTTAAAAAACATTTAGATCATGTAGTTTTTGAGATAAGTCGATGTTTAATATTTTTGTTAATATGTTTTAAACAAATGATTTTTTAAATATCGAAAAAATATATTTTTATTGGATGACATTACAATACATTTAATTCTATAATTTGCCCCCCAAAATTAATATTTGGGTTTGCTACTAATTTTGTTTATAAAGATATTTTTGATCTTTTTGATATTTTTGATCTTTTTGATGTTTTTGATATTTTTGATATTTTTGATATTTTTGATATTTTTGATATTTTTTATATTTTTGATATTTTTGATATTTTTTATATTTTTGATATTTTTTATATATTTTATATTTTTGATATTTTTGATATTTTTGATATTTTTGATATTTTTGATACTTTTGATACTTTTGAAACTTTTGAAACTTTTGATACTTTCGATATTTTTTATATTTTTGATATTTTTGATATTTTTGATATTTTTGATATTTTTGATATTTTTGATATTTTTGATATTTTTGATATTTTTGATACTTTTGATACTTTTGATACTTTCGATATTTTCGATATTTTTGATATTTTAGATATTTTAGATATTTTTGATATTTTTGATATTTTTGATATTTTTGATATTTTTGATATTTTTGATATTTTTGATATTTTTGATATTTTTGATATTTTTGATATTTTTGATATTTTTGATATTTTTGATATTTTTGATACTTTTGATATTTTTTGATATTTTTGATATTTTTGATATTTTTGATATTTTTGATATTTTTGATATTTTTGATATTTTTGATATTTTTGATATTTTTGATATTTTTGATATTTTTGATATTTTTGATATTTTTGATATTTTTGATATTTTTGATATTTTTGATATTTTTGATATTTTTGATATTTTTGATATTTTTGATATTTTTGATATTTTTGATATTTTTGATATTTTTGATATTTTTGATATTTTCGATATTTTCGATATTTTTGATATTTTTGATATTTTTGATATTTTTGATATTTTTGATATTTTTGATATTTTTGATATTTTTGATATTTTTGATACTTTTGATACTTTTGATACTTTCGATACTTTCGATATCTTCGATATTTTCGATATTTTCGATATTTTTGATATTTTTGATATTTTAGATATTTTAGATATTTTTGATATTTTTGAAATTTTTGATATTTTTGTAATTTTTGATATTTTTGATATTTTTAATATTTTTAGTTTAGGAGAAAATTGCTGTGATGTGACAGAGGCAGAAATCCGGGGTGATATTATCCTTATCCGTATATTGTACATACGGAACCCTAAAAAAGTCGTATGACCCACCATTTTCCCACATTTCATATGGTCGTGTGCACATTTAAAAGTTGTTTCCGTGCTCGTTGATCAAAATTTATATGTGAGTGGGTCAGAATTGGTCAAATAACAATGGCCCCTAAGAAAAACTTTGACACTGGCGAGAAAAACATACTATATAAAATTTTAGTTGATCCCAGGACAAGTTTTCTACACCATTATACCTAAAATTTGGTTTAATAGAAAATTTATAATAGCTTTCTCTAATGAGAGTCTAATTGCATTAAATATTTGTATTGAAAATTTCTAATTTATCAGAAATCTTCAAAACAAAGACGAGTAAAAAGGAAAAAGAGGCTTGGATATCATTTAAAGGGGTAGTGATTAAGTTTTTGGGTACTGTGAACTATAAAATTATCGTAGCTACATGTTAAAAACAATTAAAATTCTTGGTTGTCTAATGAGCCTGTTATTAGTTGTCCTTTCTTGTTTAGTTCAAAATTTTTGTAGTAGATGGCACTGTTGACCTAAAATAGGATACTCAAAATCTGATCCTGTCAACGTACTCCAATTTCTATTTCATAAGAACAATGAACTCATTATTCATACAACCTTCGCGTCGTTCACTTCCGCCAATTATTAAAGATATCAGCTATACCTTCGATGTCTTACCTTTCTCCAGTGGAGCTCTTTTGTACTTCTCCAGCCTTTTCACAGCTATGGCCTCCAGTCGAACCCGAGCTGCAGGATACTCCTTGAGGACGTCCCACATGTCTTTCTTGCTGAGCACGAACAAATCACTATAACCCACAGATCGAACACTAGCTGTTCGTCGATTACCTGCAATTTTATTTGAACTGAATGGATAATACATGCGCTACGAGTGTGTACAATGAGTTCCAAGTCGTAGATGAGATACGCAGTGTTTTATTGGTGGTTAGTTTTCAAAATCTTGGTATGCTGATTAAAAAAAAAATACAAATACAATTGCAATGTGTGAAACATCAAAACCTTATAAATTCGTTATTTCAAATCATGTGAAAACTACCAGAGAATTCGCAAGGGAAGACACCAACTTGTTAAGACAACAAAGATGAACGAGTAACGACAAACATGACCTCCTAGTATCATATCCCAACGATATGGGGCTAGATGTGAAGGATATACGATTTATATGTAACCTGTACTAGAACCAAAAGCCATTCATTCGGCTAAACTACTCGGGAATGCATTTTAACTCCAATACTGTTTAACCTCTATGTGGAAAAAGTGTATGGAGCAGTCTTGAACAACCCAATTAGCATTAAAGTAAACGTAATTTTGGTCAATAACATCCGGTAAGCAGATGACACTGCTCTAATAACAGATAACGCAGGTGATCTCCAGATCCTACTAAAACAGATTAATGAAGCAAGTAGAAATTTCGATTTACAAATTATCATTTGGAAACCCAAGTATATAGTAATTAGTAAGAACAAAATACCAAACACATACATGGAAATAGCATCATACAGTTGAAATATGCGACCTAGACCAAAAATAAAACACGGGATTGAACAGGCCTCTTCCCAACTGTGGAAAAACTTCTTACAGACCAGATCTTACAGCTTCAGATACAGAATGGTAAGATCCTATGACTAGCCCGTCCAGTTGTATGGACTGGAGACGTGGAACTTGAAAGCAACTACAATTAACAAAATCGAAGCATTAGAAATCTAGACACTAAGAGGAATGTTCAAAATATCCTGAGTAGTTAATTTAAGAAATGAAGAAGATCCAAAAAACCTTCTATACGACCAAAAAAAAAAGGAGAATTTTCATATATTGGGGACATATTATTAGACCAATCACTAGAGCAAAAATTAACTGTTAATGTGTAAAAAATACTATCAGGATACCGACTGTGCCATCACATTAACAAAGATTCCTAGCGATATTTTGCTATGTTTTCCACTCGCTGCTGTGGTTCTTTACTTTGTTATAAACAATTGAAGCAAGAAAATTACGTTTTTTTCTTAGCATGTTTATAAAATCAAAAATAATAAACTAATCTCAATCGTGTCAACAGGTCATGGGCACAAAGCTCCAGAGCCAATAGTTTAAGATCTACAGCCCTCTAAAGTTGAAGCCATTTCCCATAAGGACTCTGGACCACGTCAACTTTAGAAGGCTGTAGATCCTAAACTATTGGCTCTGGAGCATTGTGCCCATGAGCACTTTGATCTACTCTTCAACAGCTATCACATACTTATATTTGAAAAAATTTCGCCGAAAGCCATTTCTTATAAGGTTTCTGGACGACGTCAATTTTAGAGGGCTGTAGATCCTAAACTATTGGCTCTGGAGCATTGTGCCTATGACCACTTTGATCCACTCTTCAAGAACTATCACATACTTGAATTTGAAAAAATTTACCCCAAGTCATTTCCTATAAGGATGGTGGACCACGTCAATTATAGCGGGCTGTAGATCCTAAACTATTGGCTCTGGAGCTTTGTGCACACAAGCACTTTTGATCTACTCTTCAAGAGCTATCACATACTTGTATTTGAAAAAATTTCGCAGAAAGAACATTTCGTATAAGGTTTCTGGACGACGTCAATTGTAGAGGGCTGTAGATCCTAAACTATTGACTCTGGAGCTTTGTGCCCATGAGCACTTTTGATTTACTCTTCAAGAGCTTTGGGGTCCTTTGGGCCAACCCCAGAAAAGATGGGAAGATAATAGAATATAAAGATACAATTCAAAACTATCAAAAAGATAGAAGAAGAAGAAGAAATTGGAGGAAGAAACAAACACCTTAACAGAATGACAAACTTATGGTGTACTAAGAATAGTAATAGAGAATTCGACAAACAAGAAGATAGTAGAAGAAGAAACTGAACATCTTAATGGGAAATCCCGATGTCATCACTTTTGAATTATGAATTGACACCCTGTAACGAAAAGAATTCATGATCAAATGTAATGATGAAAGTTAGGTGATGTCATTTAAACTTTTCCAATTTGGGAGTCTGGGGAAAATATATAAACATGGCAACACCGCAATATGGAATTATTGAAGAATATCATTAAAAAATTTCGTAATTTTCACTAAGGAGTTTTCATGTGGTAAGAGGTTAACCCTGTAATAAATTTTATT
The DNA here is from genome assembly GCA_034190945.1 of Octodonta nipae. NCBI lineage: Eukaryota > Metazoa > Arthropoda > Insecta > Coleoptera > Chrysomelidae > Octodonta > Octodonta nipae. The sequence continues at coordinate 157,868,183 of CM067218.1, forward strand.
AAAATTGATCAACTCTTGGTGGATTTTACGGATTTTTTTTAAATCAGCGTATTAACCATTTTGAAACGTTTTAAATTGCTTGCGAGCTTAATCTATTCAACATCGGGCTCTTTTGAAAGAAACCATTTTCTGAAACGAGAAAAATCCATCACTCATTTTATGATAATGGATTTTTAATAAACAAATTTGATTTTCTTTTGGACGCTTTCTATCTCATCCACTTGACTTTGCTCATTGTACGAACCCCAGAGGGAAATCTTGGGCTTTATCGTTTTTCCACTACATTACTCTACTTATATATCGAAGGGAAAAATATAAAACATTAAAAAACATGCCAGCGGTGTGTACAGGGTGTTTCATAGTTCAAAGCCAATAACGAAAGGAGTTAATCTGTGCATGTCTAGAACATTAATTCAAATAAATGTAGAATCGTATTTAAAATTAGTGGCCAGAGTGGCCCTGTGCCGTCACCTATTACCAACGTTTATATGAAATTTTTGTCTTAAGATCATACAGAGCTGAACCCTCTTCAGTCTTGACTTTCAATAATGAAACACTCAGTATATTGAAAAGGTATAGCAATATAATAATGCATGTATGTTATACGTATCAAGTACAAATGGTCCTTAATGCTACACAGAACATCAGCGGGGTGAGAGGAGGATCTGCCTTAGTACTGAAATATTAGTAAACATACATAAATAATTGTCTTCTAAACGTTGTTTGTGGCATATTCTTGATTACTTTTATGTTTTTTTTTGGGCAATAACACCACAATAGAAATAAAACGACGTATATTGCAGAAATACCAAACGTTTCAAAGTCTATTCTGACTTCGTTGTCAATGGCTTTATATTTATTGATGTAGATTGCAAAATGAAAATTTGATTTATGACATTTAAAATTGACATTAGAAAATTTGTGGTTTTTATATAAGGGGAGCACAAAAAATTCTAAAGATCATGAATTATAGTTAACCAGCTTTCAGATTAGAAGAATTTGAAAGAGTTGTCTTTAGAATTTATTAGTGGCGTTCCTAGGTACGACTTTGTTATAAGATAGCGCATTCGCCAAAAATGCGATCAAAGAATTCTATTGTTTCAGTGATCCCATTAACGTCATAAGGGAAAAACTAGGAAAAACCTTATGAACTATCCCGATATTGGGTTGTTCAAAAGGAGGGCATCATTAATAATTTCTTCCTTAATTGTCGGTAACCAGATACGATTAAATTCTACAGAAGTAGAAGCGATACAATCGTCTTCATTCAAAAGAATTAAGGAAGACTCTTTTATTTTTCGTTTTGTGTTATGTTGTTCTTTGTGAAGTATAGTTGAATTGTCAAATTGTATTTTATGGCCTAGGTCCCAAGCATGTTCACAAATTTTTGATTTTTCAAATTGTCGTTTCTTTATGTAATTCTTTTGTTCATTTATTCGTACGTTCAATGGTCTCGATGTTTCTCCAATATAAAATTTATTGCATTCGCAAGGAATCCTATATATGCAGACCCTGTATATATGGTATAGTTGTAACTGTAATGTTGTTGTCTTGAGTAGTAGTAGTGTTAAGAGAAGTTCTGGGTTGATCCGGAAGGTTTGTTTTCTGTTAAAGTCTCTTTAACTCTTTGTTGATAAATTTTGTGGGTAATTGTTTCCAGTGAGAACATTTTTTATAATTTCTTCTTTCTTTGTTGAATTTATTATCATCAGAACAGTTGGTCTTTGCTCTATCATATAATGACTTAATAACACCTTTCTTTACTGTATTCCGAATCAACCCAGAACTTCTCTTAACACATCTACTACTCAAGACAACAACATTACAATTACAACTATACCACATATACAGGGTCTGTCAGAAAGATTGAAAAGAGTGGGCAACAGATTTAATGTTAAACCAACATTCCAAACATGAAATACACTGAAATCTTTAATATCGAAAACAAAACCAACCAACAAAACCCAGAACTCAAAAAACTGCATATATAGGATTCCTTGCGAATGCAATAAATTTTATATTGGAGAAACATCGAGACCATTAAACATACGAATAAATGAACACAAGAATTACATAAAGAAACGACATTTTGAAAAATCAAAAATTTGTGAACATGGGGGACCTAGGCCATAAAATACAATTTGACAATTCAACTATATTTCACAAAGAACAACATAACACAAAACGAAAAATAAAAGAGTCTGCCTTAATTCTTTTGAATGAAGACGATTGTATTGCTTCTACTTTTGTAGAATTTAATCGTATCTGGTTACCGACAATTAAGGAAGAAATTATTAATGGTAACCTCCTTTTGAACAACCCAATATCGGGATAGTTCATAAGGTTTTTCCTAGGTTTTCCCTTATGACGTTAATGGGATCACTGAAACAATATAATTCTTTGATCGCATTTTTGGCGAATGCGCTATCTTATAACAAAGTCGTACCTAGGAACGCCACTTATAAATTCTAAAGACAACTCTTTGAAATTCTTCTAATTTGAAAGCTGGTTAACTATAATTCATGATCTGTAGAATTTTTGTACTACCTGTATATCTAAAAACAACAAATTTTCTAATGTCAATTTTAAATGTCATAAATCAAATTTTCATTTTGCAATCTACATCAATAAATCTAAAGCCATTGACAACGAAGTCAGAATAGACTTTGAAATGTTTGATATTCCTGCAACATACGTCGTTTTATTTCTATTGTGGTATTATTGCCCAAAAAAAAAACATAAAAGTATACATAAATAATTTAAACAAAAATGTGGTTACTGACAACATATTATTCATTTGTTTCTCACAAATTAACCGTATTTTGGTATGATGATATTTTGCTAACCAGTGTAAATGATATCTCAGTTGTATAGAGAATATGAGAATCAATCCTATTGTAGACTGAAACAATCATGTATTCTACTCAATATGGACCATGTTTTACGACGCTGATCAAAACTTACTGACTAGTGTTGACCATTTTTGAGGCAATTATTGATATGAGTCATTGTGATTTTAACGATTTTATCGTCGGTTTTCTGAATCATAAGTTCTTACAATTGGATTGGAGTTTTTTTCTTTTAGTGTGTTCTTGTATTCCCGAATTAGATTGTCTATTCGCTGACAATGTGTGTGTGTGTTTTTTAAGTTCAACCTTTTCCTTCTTACCCTATGAATCGTTTCTCAATTGTGCAGGTCTAATGTGTTCTAAAAAGTTTTACCTGCATTTGGAGTCAGTAACATGTTTAATGCTGACATTGGTTCTAATTGAAGTAATTTTATCCCTAATCTTTTGTTTGTGGATACACCTAGGGTATGAGATGTCACATTCAATACCTTGCGAGTTTCCAGATGGTAAGCTTTGTAGGAGGGTTGCCTTTATATTTCGGGAATGAGCAATGTAGGTGCTGCCATCTGTTTACCGATGCCCGTAGCATAAAGACAATCCATAGATCTATGCATCTGAACCCAAAAGTAAACAGCAGTATGTTTCTTTCAAGATGAACTAAATCTAACAAAAGTTGTTTGGGCAAATGGTTGCTTGTTTTTTCAGAAAAACAGGTGGTAACTGTGCCATTGGTGCAATGTTGGATGACCAATGATACACAGCAATTTGTTGGACAAAACTCGTCGGAAAAATGAAAGAAACCAACCGCGTATGAGAATAATACGCGGGACAATGCGAGCTCTCACACATCGACTCAAACATGAGACGGTTATCCACCGTAGATCCCCGATTTGACATCCAGTGACTTATTTCCGCAAATCGCATATATCCTTTTGTGAGGTCAACGCCTTTCGACGCGTGAAGAAGCGGTCGATGCGTTCAAAATGCATATTTTGAAGGTACCTCAATCAGAGTGGGAAAACTGCTTCGAAATTGTTTCAACCGCATGCAAAGGTGTGTTGATTCTTATGGAGCATATTGGGAAAAACAATAAACCCATTATATACATTTTTGAACTTCTCCATAAACTTTAACACCTACAATGTCACCTACTTTGTAGATTTTAATCTAAATGGATGGAGGAATAACCATAGAGGTAATGCTTAATATAGAATTTTTATGTATGTATAAGTTCGCGTCTGTTTGGTGTCTATCTATTGCAGCTCTTGACTGAGACAACTACAACGCTGTTAGTCTGAACTTGGTAGAAAATGTAACTCGTTCTTCAAAGTTTCTTTGGACTTCCATCGTCTTGAGGTGGTTGATCTCACGTTTCAATAGCTGTGTATCTGCTATCGTCATCAGGTGAATGTCTCACCTCATCATTCATCATTACCTGATGACGATAGCAGATACACAGCTATTGAAACGTTGTGAGATCAACCACTTTAAGACGATGGAAGTCCAACTTCGAGGAACTACAACGCTATTCCTTGCAGTTCGTGATCTTATAAGACCTTTTAGCTCTAATATAATGACCAATGATATGTGTCTGTCAAAAATTCGGACCCATAAAAGTAGTAGAATGTGACTTACGCACGAAGCGCAGTACTGAGCTAGTGAGAAGACGAGTTCTGAGGTTGAAGATCGTATAGTAGATGCTAAGGTTCACCAGGATGTTCCAGGTTTTGGATAATATAATTCTTGTGTATATTTTTCCATGGTTTTGTAGTGAGTATCTTGAAGCTTGCTCTCCTTTCAAGGATAACTCCCAGATAGTCCGAGTTTTTGTTATCGCTGTACTTTTTAGTCAAATTCTTGACAAATATTGTCATTTGCATAATATCTACAGGGTGAGTTTTTTTTTGATGATCAGTATGGGGATCTCAGAAACTAGCGGAGATAGAGCAATGGTTAAATTGAGAATGATTTGCAGTTTTACCGGCCCAATTTAATGACACTTTCGGATTTTTCTAAAAAGTCATGGCTTACTAGATACTTTGAAAAAATGAAATTCTGTCGATTTGGTCAAATCCCTCTAGCTCCTATGTTTTTGATTTTATAAAAAAATGTAAATATCAAAATTGAAGGGAATTGCATCTCTAATATGATTGTCATGTCCTCGTTTGCGTGACAACTCTCGTTTTCGAGATATGACACAAACTTATCTTTTTTTGAATGGAAACCATAGTTGGCAATGACCTCAAAAAATCGGACATTTTTAGAACTTTTCAACGATATAATAGTCGATATAGTTATTCATACAAATAACGGAGTTATGGATGCTTTTCTCTCTTATTTTCACTTTTAACGTAGCCATGAAAAAGATTGTTTTCACTTTGACGTTTCCTCATTTGAGAGTAATTACATTAGTAGTGCTGAACTGACAGTCGATATTGACAAGTTTTCCTGATAAAATGGAATATTCTAACGAAGAAAAACTGAACATGGTGGAATGTTATATCATATGATAAAAATTCAGTTCGTGTAGCTGAGGAATACTTTCATAGATATTTTAATCATCGTCAACCTGCTCTATGTACATTTAAGAGGCTTTACGATAGTTTATGCAGATATGGATCTTTTACTAAACCACCAAAGGAACGTAATTGTCAATGGTAAATCAAAATCCATCTACATCGTGAGATTGCGGCAGAAGCTGGCACATCTCAACGAACTGTTGTTAAGGTACTGAAAGCGCACAAGTTCCACCCATACAAACTTCCAGTTTTTCAAACTTTGCATGCTGGTGACAAACATCGACGTATTTTGTTTTGAACATAGTTTAGACATGTGCCTTGACAATCCACAGTTTCCATTAAAGGTGTTATGGTCAGATGAAACTAGATTTACTAACTGCGGTATGTTCAATAGTCACAATGAGCATATCTAGGCTAAAGAAAACCCTTTCCATGTAGAACAAAGACGACCCCAGATAAAATTTGGTTTTAATGTTTGGTGTGGTATCATAGGGTCTACTGTTCTGGGGCCTTTTATCTAAGACGAATCACTGGGGAGCGCTACTTGCATTTCTTGCAATACGCTTTTCAAGGCATATTGCATAATTTGAATTTGAGAACTCGTTTAGAAATTGAGTGCTTCCACCATGATAGAGCACCTGCTCATAACTCGTTATTAGTAAGACAACACTTAAGAATATCTATCCAAACTCTTGGACAGGAAGAAATGACCCGCGAATGGCCATCCCGGTCTCCCGATTTGGCAGTTATAGACTTCTATTTATGGGGTGCTCTAAAAAACAAAGTATACAAAAGAAAGTATGAGACAGTTGGTGACCTAAGGGAGGCGGTATTACAAGCAATTGAAGAAATTCATAAGCGGTCTGTGAGGAAAGCGGTAATGTCAATCTTAAAAAGATGCAATTTTTGTCTAAATAACAATGGTGGACTTTTCGAACATAAATTGTAACCATTATTATGTACTTTAAATTTAGTAAGTACCTACTTATTTAGTTTTTTCGTTATATCTGATATATCTAATAAAAAATCGTTCAATGTTTTTTGGAACAGTATATCTATTTCATGCCTAACTACGTTAAAAGTGAAAATAAGAGAGAAAAGCATCCACAACTCCGTTATTTGTATGAATAACTATATCGACTATTGTATCGTTGAAAAGCTCTAAAAATGTTCGATTTTTTTAGGTCATAGCCAACTAGGGTTTCCATTCAAAAAAAGATAAGTTTGTGTCATATCTCGAAAACAAGAGCTGTCACGCAAACGAGGACATGACAATCATATTCGGGATACAATTCCTTTCAATTTTGATATTTACACTTTTTTTATAAAATCAAAAACAAAGGAGCTAGAGGGATTTGACTAAATCGACAGAATTTCGTTCTTTCAAAATATCTAGTAAGCCATGACTTTTTACAAAAATCCGAAAGTGTCATTAAATTGGGCAAGTAAAACAGCAAATCTTTCCCAATTTAACCATTGCTCTATCTCCGCTAGTTTCCGAGATTCCCATGATCATTAAAAAAACTCACCTTTTATAATACTTACCATGTGCATACTTTTTCAGAAAGTCATTTATAGACTTAATCTATTACAACATTAGTGGATCCTATAAAAAAAAATGTTTATTTGTGCTGTATTTTTTCCCGTGATACGGTTCTGTGTGGTATTAGGTGCTATTTGTTATACGTATCAAGTTCAGTACATTATAAATCAACACACTTTTTAAGTAGAGGTAGTACTAATGCCCAAATATTTATGTCACGTTGAAGAAAAGTACAAAAAAAGAAAAACGAAATATTGCTTGATGCATTCACTTGTCGGGGACGCCTCGAAAGTGTTTAAATTTGAAAAATACCATTTGCAATTCACTATTATTATAGTTTATTAATTCTTACTAAACATCTTAGTTTTTAAATGTATTATTGTGTATCACTTTGGCATGAGACGCCCCCTTGCGTTGAAACAGTTATTAAGCTAAAACGGTTTAAGCATAATATTTTAAAGGTGCTTGATAATTTTTTAAATTTATTGTAAAATTATTTTTGCATTTCTTAACCACAGTGTTTTTTTTGTGTTTACTCTGAAAGTGTTATGAAAGATTATAAAAACTCCGTTAATTTGGTCCAGACATTTGAGTTGAATTTTTTTTCTACGAATCTTTATGTATTATAGAGCAGTTGTTTTAGCTCTAGATGATGAAAAAAGACCATTTTTGCTGTAGCTTTATTAAATAAATTGTTATTTGCAAAGTTATCTGCCTGAACTTCAGCTGGAGGATAATATAGTGAATTACCTAATCGGAGACAAGCTAGTGACTACAAATTTGAGTCAATTAGAGCAGAAAATCATCTATTAGCAATTCTTCAATCAAAGAACAAAAATACCAAAAGACTGTTTACGATAATCACCTTGGAACAGTAATGATTTACGTCTACAGAAAAAGCCCACCTATCCAGTCAAGTGGTAGTTCCTATTAATAAAGATACTAAACGAACGTACCCCTCCGAGAACCTTAAAGTTAGTAAATTTATTATTAAAATGATGTAATCTTATCCTAGAAAAATGTAACTTCTATGCCCCCCCCCCTGAATCATAAAATTGTCCCCTTGGAAGTACGTGTCAAGATCCACCCCTGTGGTCTACCGAGTTAGAATTGAAAAATTTGTAAACTGTCTACATATTAAAATTGTATATAAAACTAACAACTTATTAGGAAAATTAATAAAAAACAAAGAACGTAAAAGCAATAAAGTCAAATCGTCATGTGTATATATAAGTTAACTTGTAAGGATTGTCCCAAAAGTATATAGGTCAAACAGGTAGAAGCTTTAAACAGAGAATTAAGGAACACCATACATCTTTCATGAAAAAGAAACCTGTTTCAGTTCCGCTAATCATCAACTAGAGTAATATTAATCATTTTCTGTTTACTACAGTGTCTATGTTTTACTGGGTGTTGCGATTTTTTTGGCAGTGAGTTTACTTTCCAAATTTTACATATACAGAATAAATGACTAAAATTGAACATACTTTTATAGATTGTGTTGAACTTATCATAGACTGTAAACAAACGGAAAGATTCAACTTTTTTTATTACATAATTATTGCATGACGAAGAATATAGAAAACTGAAATACATTTTTCAATATTTGTGTAATACAGGGCTTTCATTTCAAAAATAGCCACCCAAAATAACTTTTAAAATATCTTTAAAAGAAAACGACAAAAAACACGTTAATTTATGTCTAAGTACTTCTTGGGAAATAACACAACAGTTAAGAAAACTGTTGTATATTCCAAACGTTTCGGAGTCTAGGTCAGACCCTGTTGTCAATGGTTAAGAAACTATGTATGTATCCAAGTTTCTTAACCATTGACAACGGGGTCTGACCTAGACCCCGAAACGTTTGGAATATACACCAATTTTCTTAACTGTGGTGTTATTTCACAAAAAGTACTTAGACATTACAAAATACAGCTTTTACAACAGCTTGCTGAGGCTGATTATGACAGAAGGTAAAAATTCGGCGATATAATGACTCAAAGATTTGCCCTTTGAGTCATTATATCTAATTTCATTTTCTAGTTTTGCAATGAGAACCCTGTATATTATACTAAATGGATCAAACTTTCATGTCTCACTTTTTGTTTCGGATGGTCACAAAATAATTATTCGAAAAAGCTATATTTCAAACCGTGGAACTACTATCGATCCAGGTCGTATTTTAGAATTCGGTCTCCCGGGAAATTGAAGCCGAATATTTCATAGGGCCCACCCCTTCGCAAATTATTACCCAATCTACCGCAGACATTTTAATGCACAGTAATTATGAAAGTCGTTGGCTGAGGTCCAAATTGCAGATGCCGCTTTTCTTATGATAAAAAAATTTATAGGGGCATTATTTGTTAGTGTTTTTTCGCTTCGGTTTCTCGATATAACGTGCCGCATACATTTTTCCACGTTTGAAATATTAGGAACGTTAGATATATGGGATGTTAAATATTAACCGTTCGTTCGAGTTCTGTAACTGTCATAATGTACGGGGTGTTACTTTTTAACTAATAACTACCATAAAACTTAATGCCTGTTTATGAAAGAAATAAATTTTTAATGTTTACGGGAATGAATGATGATGACATAGTAAACCCAGATTGTTACGATCCTCAATAATGCCAGTTTATTGAGTTTTAAAACTTGGTTCTAAAATAAATTTCATAGATGTTTCTTGTTACTTTCTAGTAGCGTGAGCAGATGGATAGGAGAAATATGCGAACCGACCTTATGGGGCCAGATGTAACTCTGCTGAAACGTCGGCATGAATTCATGGAAACTATCTAGTACCCGCGAAATAATAATGGAACCTCTGGCTACAGAGTTTACAGAAAACCCAGCTACACAGACAGGTACCTCCATGCTCCAGGCTAGTGGTTATTCTAGCCATAGAATCAGAAGGATCTTTACACCAAACCATAATATAAAAGAACGGCAATCAGTTCAAAACTTGGGGAGAACGTACATACGCTTTATAAAGAACACAACGGAGCGGATTGGGAAATCGCTTAGACGGTTTTTAAACTTACGCTGCAACTTATACTACACAGCATAATATCAAAACATGGGTATCTGAACATAAGCTGAATTGTCGGTTATTACAACCTGAAAAAATGACGGTCGCTAAGGATGCTTACACTCATCTGAGCATGTCATACTGGCCCAAATGAACTGACCACAACATCCAAACAATTTAAACAGAAAGGAAGATGGTCCTAAACTGAAAAGAATTTGGTATTCTGTACCGCTACCCGCGATACCAAAGTCACCCGCTAGACTCACAGTCTCCGCCCACTCCATTCCCACCGACCAATCGGAGCCTGCTATACACTCCCAGTCGCCTATAAATACCATGCTCTACCGCTCGAGAGTTCTACTTATCGGGAGTAGTCAATGAGATATCGCCTTCGTCCTCGCCGCTGAAGATGTCTATCGCTGTACAGATGAAACGTTTGGAAGGAATTACAATAGACCACGACAAAATCATTGGTTTTAATGATTTTACTTTTGTAAAAACAAAGTTGTTTTGTGTTTTGTACATTTCAGAAATTTCTACAAGGTATAAATGAATCTAAAGTCCACATAGAGATAAATGAATAGCTGTGATTCAGATTAGGCCTACGATTTCGCTGTTCATTCTACAAATAACAAAAGTAGAACAAATTGGTACATTAGGCGAAATAGTAGCAGATACCATCATAATAAAAACATCTGCAGTTTTTAAAGGTACAGAATCAGAGTTACTATATATAAAATGATCAAATACCAAAAACATTTTTGATACGATAGTCTGCTTCAATTTAAATTAAAGTACGGTTAGATTTATTTGTACTTATGTTAACTTTTTTGAGCCGATTGTGTTAAAAACCACTTTTATTACAGTATACTTATGTTAGTTGTGATTTGTTTACATTTTCGTGGTGTAAAAGTGTATTACTAGTGTTCGACAAACAATTTTACTTATAAGCAAAGCAAAGTTATTAAGTTTTATAGATGGAATGCAAACAAGGGTTTAAAATAGTGAAGAAGAATATTTTAAAATCGATTTCAATAAGAACAAGTAAACATAAGCATTATACTGGGTGTTAATAAAATAACCAACACAAAAATATTTAAAAATCTCATTAAGATTAAATTTAAAGCAATTAGAAAAGTTTTTATATCAAATTTGAGCGATTGTTATTTTATTGTTTCCCCATTTTAATTTGCTACAAACAAGGGGGTTAACTTGGGAGCATTGGCATGTTTTAAATACATGTTTTTATATTTTATACTCAATTTTAGTAATTTAACGATATTTTTTATATCAACAACGGAAAATTATCCAAATAATAAAATATTGGGATAACATCCGTAATTTTTTTCTAATTTAATTAAATTGTTTCGTTTAAGGGGTTTACTGGACAAATAAAAGCCAGGCAGGGTGGGGCGGGGGTTAATCATGACATTTAAATATGTATAGATATATGAACAATATTGATAACATTTGGTAACATGCAAAAAATGGTGGAGGTTATATAAGTAATATATAAATGGTAACCCCAGTAAAAATGTTCGTGGGCCTGCCTGCTGATATTTACCAAGGTGTTTACCTGCCGTGCCCATGTTCAAAATTGATATTTCCCCGAAATAACTACCCGCTTTCAGTGTGGCCAGCACTGTCCTGCCGTTGTCGGCGACTACTTGAAGGCGACCTCGGTTTACTATGTACATTTCTTTGCCAACTTCACCTGCAACACAAAAACACAGTACGATGATCAATTGTCTTATTTTCCACAAGTATTGGTCTTCAAAACCTCTTTTTGATATTTTTGACAGTTCTGACGTTATTGACGTTTTTGACATTTTTGACGTTTTCGACATTTTTGACATTTTGGATTGACATTTTTGACGTTTTTGACGTTTTTGACATTTTTCACAATTTTGACATTCATGACATTTTTGACGCTTTCGACAATGATTCTATCTTTTCGAGATTTTATAATCCATTAATTTTAATTATTTTGAGGGAAACGCAACTTACATTGGTTCCCTATTTTGGATGTTCATTTGTTTGCACTCCTCACAGTTAACTTTCTAGTTAGATATACAGGGTGAGCCAAAAGTATGGAAACGTTTGAATAACTCTTCAGGTATAAATTAAAAAAAAAAGATAAATACAAAAGTTTTAGCATTTTTCTTGGCTATCTAACTGTGACCATGACCTTGACCTTGAAGGTCATATCGAAGTCAAATGTGAACCTCCTGTTTTATTCTGGTTTCAAAAACAGTGAAAAGTTTTAGGTCTAGAATGCCCTTGACTATGACCTTGTTCATGACCTTGACCTCTACCAAAGTCAAATGCCTTTTTATCAAACCAGAACTCCTATTTTCACGAAAATCGGTATAGAGGGATTTTTGAGGTCGTTGATTACGAATCTGTCATCAGATTTACAAAATCCAAGATGGCGAACGCAAATTTGAACAATCAATAGATTTTTACCAAGATCCTTGACCGCGACCTTGTCCTTCAATGGCATTTCAGAGTCAACATGTTTTTTTTTCATATAGAAATCCCTTATCTTCCAAATCGGATTGGGAAATAGCTGATAGTTTTAGATACGACAATTACGTTAATAACGAACGACAAGGTCATCCGATTTTGGAGAAAATCTATTTATTTTTCAAATTTGCGTCCGCCATATTGGATCCACCTTTTTGAATTTTGTAAATCTGACCTCAGATTCGTAATCAGCGAGCTCAGAAGTCAAGGTCAACGAGGTCCTGGGCAAGGTCATTCTGGACGTAAAATTTTCCATTCTTTCCGAAACCGGAATAAAAAATGGGGGCTCTCGTTTGCCCTCGATATGACCGTCAAAGTCATGATCAAGATCAAGGTCATGATCACCGTTAGATAGCCTGAGAAAAATGTTAAAACTTTTCTAATTATCAATTTTCAAAAACAATATTCCTGAAGAGCTATTCAAAGGTTTCCATACTTTTGGCTCACCCTGTATAATTCAATAACACAGAAGACAGAAGGTAAGCTTAAACACTGAAGTTATTAATAATCTATTGAAGGAAACCTATAGTCAATCAGATTATAGTCGCATTTTGAACTCTATCAAATGTCAAACTCACTTAAAAAAGCAAATAACAACTTCATCAACAAAACTGTGATAAATCTATCTAAAAGACAGACTACATCAACAGAATAATAGGTACTTCCCGAAACACTCCTAAATTTGACATGATAGTTGCCATTGAGGATGCTGTTCAAAAATTACCACCAAAAATATGACTGAATATCGCATTAGAAAAAAAAATGACAAACTATCAGAACACTACAGATGATACTATTGAAATTCTACCAGCCGAGAAAGGCACTGCAACTGTAAGTTTAGATACGCAAGAATACAAAACTAAACTAACATAGGCAAATATAAAAAAATTAACAAAGATCCTACTTCAAACAAAGAATAAACAGCCAGAGACATTTTTTCACATCACTAACGTGAATTCACTTTGAGTAGATGGAAAACTATATTAAAAAAAATGCATTTATTGTTATGTTTAGTCGCCGATGATGAAATAAATAACGATGTTAAAAATCTTGCTTAGTTGCTATTCTGTAACAATACTAGGAATACCTTTAACTTACCTTTCCTACAAATGTAGTCACCAGGCGAGAACAGCACTGGCCTTAACCTGAGCACCAATTCGCATAGGAATCCAGCTTCAGTGTTTTGAAAAATTTCGACCCTCTTCAGAGTGTCGAGATGAACGTTGATAGCTATTTCGGCTTTCAACTTATCTGGAAGACACGATACGGCTCTCTCTTCGTCGGAACACTTTTGGGTGAGCCAGAGGTAGTCGAACCATTTGATCACTTTGACCTGCAGGTGGTTCGGTACGCGACGCATGCGCATGTAGGTCTTCACGCCGTCCAGTTTGGCTGAAACAATATCAACAAATCAGATTCGTTATGCCAGAATTTAGAAGAAAGAAGAGTGACTATTTGAAACGCGTTAAATGAGCATACAGGTTTTTATATTTTTAGTTTTTGTATATGATTTCAGATGCTATCGTAGGAACTAATCCAGAGGAGTTAAATCTGGGGATTCAGCAGGCCATAAGTGAGGTTCCACTCGACCAGTCCAGTGTATTTCAACTATTTCTACTGGCAACAAGAAATAAAATGTGCTACATATACCCTTAACTAAGATTATAAGTGAGTTGTTTGTTACACTTTCATCCCTAAACCGCTGAATGGATAATGATTAATTTTGGTATAGGGATAGATGGGACCCCGGAGAAGGTTATAGGCTACTTTTTTACAAAATACTTATAAGAGCTGGGGTGAGGGAAAGGGTAATTTTTGTAAGAAACTTTTTATTGCGTCTCTGATTTGCTATAAACTTTGCAGAATTATTATGTACAATTAATAATTAAAATATGCCAAGGCCTTCGACACTGTTGATCACCAAATACTACTTGACAAGATATACGAAATAAGGAGTAAGGTTCTTAAATCAATAGCAAATTTAGGGGGTGGGTACCAGAGGGTAAAAACCAATAATGTTATTAGTGAATTCTCTTCGGTTAATAAAGGTGTTCCACAAGGAACTGTCTTGGGGCGGTTTCTTTTTATAGTATATATTAATGAACTTTTAAACTTATTGCCTGATGACATTGTAATATAATTTGCGCCGATTATAATGCTGTTGTAGCTAGTGGAGATACTTAGCAGGAAGGGGAAGCCAACAAGACCAACTACTCAATTAAGACAAGTCATTGGCTGGCTGTAAATAAATGATTGTTGAATATTGAGAATACTGAGTATATTACTTCTTATAGTGTTATAGAAGAATGTTAGGATCAATGGAGTCAATCTAAAAAGGGTAGAACATTTTAAATATCTCGGTGTAGTTCTGGACCAAAGGTTGAATTGGGAGTTGTATATTAAATATATTTTAAGTACTTACTAACTTTATATATTTAAGTAATCTACAGGAACTCTTTTCATTGTATAGTAAGCTCTGTTCCATAGCATTATTAGATACGGATAGTAGCATGGGGAGGAATATACAGGGCTTTCATTTCAAAACTAACCACCCGAAATAACTTTTAAAATATCTTTAAAAGAAGAAGACTAAAAAACCGTTAATTTATATCTACGGGGGGACACATTTTACACGTATCGGTCAACCTGCAGTTTCAACGTCTAAGCGGGGGTGAATATCACTTCTGCAAGTTTAAATACAAAGGGGTATCATGTGATATTTCTTACTAAAAGTGTCTTTTTTGCCAATCTTTTGAAAATAATTGCCAATTACACCAAAATTAGTTTAATTTGGTTTTTAGGGTCTCTGATCACGGATCCGAGGTCAAATTTGCAAAATTCAAAATGGCAGATCCACCATGGCGACTGAAAATTAAAAAGTCAGCCATTTTGCACCAAAGTTCTTAGAAGAGGGCTTTTGGGTTTGCTGATCACAAATCAGATAGACAAAATTCAAGATGGGGGATCCAATATGGACGATGAAAATAACCGACAAGACGAACATTTCTTCCGCAATCTTGAATTTTGTAAATTTCGGACTCCCAAAAACCTCTATATACCAATTTTGGCGTATATCGCTTGATTTGAAAAATTGTCATTCGCCATCTTGGATCCTCAATATTGAATTTTGCAAATCTAACCTCTTATTCGTCGTCAGAGTTATTTTGGGTGGGTAGTTTTGAAATGAAAGCCCTGTATTGTAAAATTTACAAATGCTCTAGCCTCTAGCGGTTTCAAAATAGACTCCTAATAGTAGAAAAGAAACAATTTACAACAAAACGAGAATATCCACTCAACATTAAACATCTGTTTACGTATATGAATCAGTAATTTATCATTATAGAACCCTTATTTATGCATTCATTAAGTCTTATAGCATAACAAGAAATAAAACCATTCAAATCCCTAATAAAAGTAAAACTGTCAGCATCAAAAGTAGATACTATAGAGCAGTATTAACAATTAACTCCATACCAAATGCAGTTAAAAAAATTGACACAAAAAAGGTAAATAAGGTTAAAACAAAACTTAAACATGGATTATGAAAATGCGCGAAAGACCATGTATGACCATCCACCGAATCAAGATTGAAAATCTGCCAATACATTTAGGGGCCAGAGTTTGCCTGATGATCCACAAATTGAAATGATGACTTACAGGTGTACGCATCAGATCAAAAAAAATAAAATAAAAATATTGTCTATTCAAAAGCAGTTTAAAAGTAAACTAAAAACCACTGTGACTCTACCGGGAATAGCTACATTACGCAGCTATCGCAAAAACTAGAGGAGTTGGGTAAGAATGAATACTACTTACTTCCTGTGTGAAGTCAGGACGAGACTAAATCAACTCATAGCGTCAACAATCAAAAATGGAAGAACAAAGTCTAACTGGAGAGCTAGTTGTGAATGTATTTATTATTCGCCATGAGACAATTTTTCAAAAAACACTATTGAAATGTAGAAGTCAGTAAGGTTTTCCAGACTTCTGTATTTCTATGTGTTGCTACAGGTCGGTACCACAGGAATATGCTAATCTAAACCCCTTGCTCCACCACTGGTAAACAGTGAACCACTTAAAACGAAACGAATACGCTATAAAGGGAACACCATTAAATTGGTATCTAACGACTGTTCCTTCTACGATAAATGTCCCGATCCTAATGAAGATCGAAGGAGTGAAGTGGGGAGGGGGGGATAAATATCGGGTGTCACTGTAGACGCATTTGTTGTGGAGATGTTTCCTCTCCAGCCTACGTCTATGGCGCGTGATTCACAGTAATTGTGGGTCTGAGATTTTGATTGTTTCGGTGACGGCAATCACATCGGTTTCGACGATTCGCGGTTGTCGCTGTCACTTGAACTTTTCGTCAATATATTTGATGAAGTAGGTATTTTGGGAGGTTTCTATAGAGATGCCGTGTGCTTAATGAGAAGTTGGGGGAATGAGACGTTCCCCACAAGTGTTCGCCTTTGTTCTTCGGTCGCGAACGTACAGGCGTCGCGAGTTTCTTCAATTCGTCTGCTTGATGTTTTAGATACGAACGATATTAGTATTCGTCGTTGGATTTTTGTAAAAAAAGGTTGGTTGCTTTGATTAAGACAATGGAGCAAGAGTAATAAACTTCCAAAATAATGACATTGTCATTACAGAGACTGAAAGGTCGTGGGATGTTGAAACAATAAATACATCAGTCCTCTATTATGTCCTCAGTCGCAGTGTTTCGTTATTAGTACAGGAAATGAAGCATTTCACCTCGCAATTTTTTGGTTCTGTATGGATTGACTTGAAAGGATCAAAATCTACATCGAACCAGGAATCGATTAAAAAAGTGATTCTAAGCAAAAAATGTACTATACATTTTTTGTAAAACTAATATTTTTCAAGTTCACGTTTTTCTAGAATCTGGACTATTTTTTTGTCTAGTATGTAACCTGCTTGACTATTTTTTTGGTAGTTTCGTCAATTTTTTCAATTCTTCGGGTTTCCATAAATCAAATTACGATTTTAACTGCACTTAATCCCACTTCTGATACCAAATTGTGGTAAAGTCCGTGGGTTCACGTCGGGACAGCCTTTGACTTGTGTAGTACGCATTTCTGATGCTAGGGATTTATAGCGCAACTAATTGACATTTAAGTGTGGGGGTGGGAACTCAGAGAGCGTATATACCTATTGTACCGCAGTTAGTAGCGCCATCTTTAGAATTCCGCAGACAATAAATCCGACGGTTGGTCGAATTAAAACCAGACAGCGATATAGTCACCTTAATTACAGATCGTTTGAATTTTGTGTCACGTTGGATACTTTGAATATTGCTGTCTATTTTTAGAAATAGATAATAAGTTATGAATCCAATTTGAAATTAAGTGGTTTGGGCAGAGTGGTAGGTTTTCAAAAGGTTCATTGTTCATTGTCCACATTAAATTTGTTTTGCATGGTTTTTACAGAAAGAAGCTCTTTTGCAGCATTAAAAACAATCCAGCTAGCTTTATCATAAACGTATCCAAGCCAATTTTTTCGGCGAGGGTACTAGAATTACTTCTCGTTGATATGGCCCCTTAGCATTAACAGTATATGCAGATGTAGTGAATGTTTTGCTTTATTTAGCATGTTTTTACAGAGAAGAAAAAATTGAATAAGTTGGAGACTAGATGTGAAACTAGAGAAAACCTAATACGTGGCTGAGGAGGTTTAAATTGCATATAAATATAGATGGGGAAACGATAAAAGTCACAAAAGAATATAAATATTTGGGAGTATCAATGTTTAAGGACATTTTTGGAAAATATCAAAAACAAAACAAACGCTTAAAACACAAAAAATGAATTTATAAAATTCCGTGTGAATGTAATAAATTTTATATAGGAGAAACCTTTAGATCTCTAACTGTCCGAGTAAACCAACACAAAAATTACATTAAAAAAACGATAGTATGCAAAATCCAAAATGCTGAACATGCCTTGGTCATAAAATACAATTTCACAATTCAGTTATGTTATATAAAGAAGAACACAACATGAAATGAAAATTCAATCGTTCCTTTTTGTGGTGGATTAAGGAAGAAATCGCTAATGGTCATGTCCTTGGAATATCGTTGACAAAAGTTGGAAAAAATGAAAGAGATATTCGCCAGAAAGTAGGCAGAAGGAAATCTATCACAAGCCTACTGAATGCGCTGCTATGGAAAAATAAACAAACACTAGAGGGAGTTAAATCTACATTAAAGGACGAACAAATGCTTTCGAAAATGGTTTCTGGAGAAGATCCTGTAAACATCCTTTAAAAGACATTTAGGAATAAACCAAATAACACTAATAAAACAGGAAAAAAGAAATAGAAAGCATATGAGAAGAACGGTAGAAGAAATATTACCGATCAAAGAATGAAAACACAGCCCCTTAAAAAAAGTCTTGTGCATCGGACCGGATCTATGTATGCCTATGTTTTTGGGGTCGCTAAATCCGAATCCGGGGTCAGTTTCACCTGATCAGGTCAGGGTCAAGGTCATTCCAAGGTCAAATTGCCATAATCTACTCAAAAAATCTGAAAAAATTCATATAAGTGTTTTTGGGGTCGCTGAATCCGAATCCGGGGTCGGTTTCACCTCATCAGGTCAGGGTCAAGGTCATTCCAAGGTCAAATTGCCATAATCTAATCAAAAAATCTGAAAAAATTCATATAAGTGTTTTTGGGGTCGCTGAATCCGAATCCGGGGTCGGTTTGACCTCATTAGGTCAGGTTTAAGGTCAAGCCAAGGTCAAATCCCCAAAATCTAATCAAAAAATCTGAAAAAAAAATCATACACATGTTTTTTGGGTCGCTAAATTGGAAACTGGAACCTGACCTGGGCCCAGATTCTTGAAAGCATTCGACGGCTCTACCACCCGACTTCGGACTTTCATGCGACTTACGTCGAAAGTCGTATACTAGAGCTGTCGAATGTTGCGAGAATCGGACCCCAGATGAGGTCAAACCGACCCTGGATTCAAATTCAGCGACCCCAAAAACATTTATACGAATTTTTTCAGATTTTTTGATTAGATTATGGTAATTTGACCTTGGAATGACCTTGGCCTTGACCAGATGAGGTCAAACCGACCCTGGATTCGAATTCAGCGACCCTAAAAACAGTTATAGGAATTTTTTCAGATTTTTGATTAGATTATGGTAATTTGACCTTGGAATGACCTTGGCCTTGACCAGATGAGGTGAAACCGACCCCGGATTCGAATTCAGCGACCCCAAAACATTTATACGATTTTTTTCAGATTTTTTGATTAGATTATGGTAATTTGAGCTTGGAATGACCTTGGCCTTGACCAGATGGGGTCAAACCAACCCTGGATTCGAATTCAGCGCCCCCGAAAAGAATTATATGATTTTTTTTCGGATTTTTTGATTAGGTTATGGTAATTTGACCTTGGAATGACCTTGGCCTTAACCAGATGGGGTTAAACCGACCCTGGATTCGAATTCAGCGACCCCAAAAACTGTTATACGAATTTTTTCAGATTTTTTGATTAGATTATGGTAATTTGATCTTGGAATGACCTTGGCCTTGACCAGATGAGGTCAAACCGACCCTGGATTCAAATTCAGCGACCCCAAAAACATTTATACGAATTTTTTCAGATTTTTTGATTAGATTATGGTAATTTGACCTTGGAATGACCTTGGCCTTGACCTGATGAGGTCAAACTGACCCCGAATTGGGATTGAGAGACCCCAAAAACATAAGCCTACATAGGTCCGGTCCGATGCACAAGACTTAATTTTTTTTGTGGGGCTGTGAAATTGCACCCCAAAGTGAAGGCGAAAAATAGGAATACCAAAGAGATCCTGGGACAAAGACTGTTATGATCGAGATAGAGATTGAAGAAGGATCATGGCAAAACACTATCAGCAAATAAAGTGTTTATTACTGTTTTTTCGGAGTATCGCCTAAGAATCTGTTTCCGTTACTCGATCTTTCTAAAACAGAAAATGTTTTCGTGTTTGCAAATTCAGGCCTTAAGTGTAGATTACTGTTAGTGATAGATACCGTTTCCAAAAAAAGAAATATCTCCCACTAAAAGCGTCAAACATTAATATCCTTGTCAGCAGCATGATATTTCTGTCATTTGATCAGAGCGAGGTCTTCTCTATCGCCCAAAGATCGCGATTCAAGACAACCTAATCAGGACTATATTTCTCTGTCAGTTTTGACAAAAAAGCACTCCCGTTTGCTCCCTTTCGCCTTTTGTCTCTAGACTTTTTCATTCGGCGATGCAATAAAATCTTATCTTTGCGAAAACCTTTATCCAAGATGACGACTCAGTTTCCATTATTAGCATCGAGTAAATGAAATGAAATTCAATGAGGAAAATCCGGGGGGTCTGCGTTTCCGTTTGACAATGCCTCCGAGGATCAACGTGGAGGACGAAAATAGCTGCATAAGCCTCTCAAAAAGGAAATCTTTCGATCCGAAATAATGGAGGTATTATGGCAGTATTAACTTGTTAACTAGGGCAGAATTTAAAGCTTCTGAAGACAATAATAACCCGATGTATTGTGTCGTGTGAACCTTTAAAATTGCTGCACATCCTTTAGAATGTCAGTTTGTTAGGCAAGATTTTGCATTTGTGGGATTGAAACAAAATATTCCAATCAATCCTACACCTACTAATATTACAAACGTGAATGTACGTTTGTTTCTTACGCATTGTTTATATACAGATACATATCCACATATTTAGAACTATATCATTCAACTTATAACGGCCGTTTCGAACCAGGAGTTCTCGTCAGATACGCTTCCTTGAATGACAAGTTCTAGTTTAGTTTAACATATCTTTATTTTCAGAGCTAAAATTATAAAAATTTCCTTACTTCTCTAATTCTTATTCTATTACATCCCTACGTTCTTTTTCCTATTTGATATAATGCTAATTCCCTAAGATAGTCATTACCTAATATATCGTAGCGCTTGCCGTGGCCTTTTCATCATGTTCATCGTAGTTGGTTGCCTCTCTCATCAGTGGGTTTCTATGCTGTTCTATCCTGCCTATGGTTTTCTTCGTTCTCTTCGTTATTTCTCCCTTGATTGTAGTCATCTCTAGGTCTGTTCTTAGTTGGTTGTTCCTCATGTACCATGGGACGTCCATCATCCTCCTTAGCGCGTTGTTCTGTACTGGATCCATATGTGATGATTGGATTCACTGATGCTTCGTAGATGTTTCTCTTCGTCCTCAGTTGTAGTCTGCTTCTTCTTACTATCATCGGGTTGAGTTGGCTGATCCTTGATTTGGCTTTCTTCACTGTCTCTCCTATATGTTTATTCCACGATACACGGTATGCTGATTTCTCAACTCAAACGGTTACGCGCATTACGTCACGTTGGAGTCAAAACATTCATTACACGTTACACTTATATTATTATTACATATTAGTTTTATTAATATTACTAAGAAAAATGCCGAGTTGTGCTATAGTGACATGTAAAAATACAAACCGGAATACTAAAGGTACGAATATTAAATATTTTTGATTTCCAAAAAATGAGGATTTTGCGAAACAATGGATAAATGCTTGTTGTCGAAAAGATAAAACCAATTTAAAAAATGGTAAGTAAAGAGTTTACTCTTACTGTTTTAATACAAATGCTAACCTTATAGTTTTTTTATTGTTGCTGTTTTTTAAATTTTAGCCCGTATATGTTCTTTACATTTTGAGGAGATTTGTTTTGAAGTAATAAAAAGAATTCGCATTCGACACTGTCGTTTTATATATTCTATATGTGATTAAATTCTTCCTGTAGGGGTTGAAATACTAGTTCAACAAAAAGGAGGAGGTTATCAATTCGTCGCGTATTTTTTCGCTTTTTTTTGTATGTATGTTACCTGATTTCTTCCTGTGGTGCAACGTTTTAAATGAATATGGTCTTGTTTAATAGAGTATATATCTGGATTGGTGAAACTTCAAATTTTGGAAAAGAGTTCTATTGGTAAAGTGATAAAATTTGTGAATGATCACATGCGTGCATGGAAATCGACCAATATCCCTAATATTTTAGTCGATTTTTCGATAACTCCTTATGGATTTGTATAGTTTTTTAACGTTTAATCTATTAAGGAAGATCCTTAGGTGATCTCATATACTTTTCTGCGACGTGGAACTTGCAGTTTTGCAGAAAATCGCCGAAAATTCCAAAATTCTTATCAAAAATTTCATCGAAATGACATAACGGACATTTCCTCATAAATATTGTAATTCCAACGTAATAGTGCGGTAATTTTAGGCACTGGAAGTTTTAATTGCGAATTTGAAAATTTTCTATGTTCGTCTCAAGCATTTAGGTAGTAAAGCATAGTATTTTCGGCTCCTTAAATCAATGAGTACCAAGCTCGTTTTGTTTGTATACCAGGCAAATACCTATTTAAATACAAATTTTTCCATTTTGCGAAGACGTTGCTTTTGGTTGTCACATTCTCCCGGCCTAATAGAAAATTCAGTGACAACACATGTCAAACTTTAAACTGATATTTGGTACGTTTATAGACAGGGTGGTTAGTTATAGCAAATAAAATCACAAAGTAAAGTGATAGAAGGAGTTGCATTTATATATAGATTGAAATATAGGACGGACTAGAATGATAGTGGTCCGTAGGCAGCCGTATATACAGGATGGTTGGAATATAGGATGGATTGGACGTTTGGTGGTATAAAAATGTTGGAAAAAATGTGAAATTAAAATTATATAGGGTGATTAAAATACTGTTATATGATGTGGACATGAGCAAATCATATAAAGGATGGTTGAAATATATGCTGCAGTTGAATTATATTTATACAGTGTGATTAAAAAAATATTTCTTTTATAGCCCATAAGAAGTTGCATAAAGTGTGGAGACGAATTAATGTTACACAGGGCGATAATATAAAATGTTAAAAAAGAAATAATTTATGGGGTAGCCCACAAGGAGTTATATACTATGGTTGAAATATAGGACGGATTTGACTCCGTAAATATGGGATCGATTCTACTCCGTCCTATAGACGGCAGCTAACAAATTTATGCTTGTCCGTGGGCAGTCGTATGTACAGGATGGTTGGTACATAGGTTGGAGTGGAATTGTCTATAGTTATACAGGGTTGTCAAAAAAAGTTGAAAAAAGGTTACATGGCGTAGTCCATAAGGCATAAATATATTTTGGGCTTACTAGTACATTTTGTTCGTAAAGATTTACCTGTCAATTTAAATGAGAAAGTATCATTGTGTAATGTTGAGGCTTTCGATGTTACCTGGTTCTGTCTATTAAGGACATACATACAAAATAAAAAATAAAGAATGAAAACTACCTGAGTTCAAAAATACTAAAAAGTTTAAAATAAAACTTAAAAAAATATATACCGACTTCTACCTATAACTAAAAAGCTAAAAATAATTATAACAAAATACAACTCTAGCAAATAAATAGCACATTCAATGTTGTTAGGTACCTACCCAGGAAGTAAAAAATGTAAACATTAAAAGGTGCTCATTCTGTACAAATTAATTACCTACCAATCTAGTATATTTAGAAGCCGGTGCCAAGCAAATCTAAAATCCTTCATTGCGTACTTATCTACTAATTCATCAAAATTGATTGTTGCTTGGCACCGACTTCAAAAATATACTAGATTGGTAGGTAATTAATTTGTACAGAATGAGCACCTTTTAGTTTTTACATTTTTTACTTCTTGGGTAGGTACCTAACAACATTGAATGTGTTATTTATTTGCTAGAGTTGTATTTTGTTATAATTATTTTTAGCTTTTTAGTTATAGGTAGAAGTCGGTTATATTTAAAAAAAAATGTTTTATTTCTATACTTGTAGTGCTTGAATTCTTTAATTTCTATGAGTACCTTGTACTTTGTTTTTAATTTTTTGGAATTTTAGTTGCACAAACTTAATACGCAGAGACATCAAAAATATTGGAAATAATTTCCATCCGTCACTATTCGGTGACATCGTCAAAGACCAATCAGGAGCGAGGTGATATTGTCTTTCTCTTTCTATTGTTATTACATAGCCACTTACAGTAACGCCCATACCTAATTCAATCTACAGTATAATACCTGCTCCAAACACACATGACACAAATACGTAATACGCAAAGAAATTCAGAAAATAAAGTGTTACTAGAATTACAAATTGCTTTGTTTGAACGCCCTCTATTGACGATAATAATCGACTATTTTCGGAAATGATTTTTTGCAGATTTCTACAAACTAGAAGGCTTGTTTGTGGCGCCATTACGGCCGGGGCACACATAAGAGTATTTGACCTTATATGGAGTGAAACATTTATAGTGAATAATTTATGGTATCCACTTCGGGCCCCGTACAGCAAGTACAGCTGATAGTTGTAAATATACATGTGACGTTCCTTGTCTTGAAAAACTGATAACAGGTTTTAAAGTCAGCGAACTGTACATTGCGTGAAATTCAATCACTTATAGCGAGATAAAAGTAATTTGACATTATATAGATTTTCAGTTCGCTGGTTTGAAAGCGAGCGCGACGGAAATAAAAATCTCTTAATTTATTATCGTCATTGCAGAACACAAAGCCCAATAACATCCTAATGGGTTTTCCATTTTAAAAGGTTATACGGCCCGATATAGTAAAAGAGATGGAAAGATCGTCTCTTTATTGTCTTTGGGTCCTCTAAATCCAGTTCTAAGTTAACAAGTTAATACGACTGTAATGCCGCCTTTATAGCGCATCGAAAGATTCCTTTTTGAGCGGCTTATACAGCTATTTCCTTCTTCTCTCGTTGAGCTCGTAGAGGCATTGTTAGGCGGGAAAAAGAGGCGATCGCGTCGGGGATTCTACTCATTGAATTTCTGTTCATTTAGTCGATGTTAATATCGCCCCCTTACTTCAAAGTCTGGCAAGGGTGTTACATATACAGTGATGGGCAAATGTTTGGAACCAAGCAAATATCTCTGGAATTATTAGAGATATCAAAATGAAATTTTGAAGGTGGATACTGCAGTAGATTGCCTATTTGTTTGCAAATTTGTTTACAATTTTGAACTTCCTATTTTACCGGAAGTAATGTCGATTTTAAAATTTGCAATGAAACACGCTGTATAGTATTTTAGTTTCTGACGAAACATTTTATTGCGAATACAAAAATATCGGGTTTGATATTGTTTACTTCAATACCTACCGAGATATTAACAGAAAAGTAATTAAGGAAAGGAAAAATCTAATATCCATTAAAGAAATACATAATCATAATTATTAACTAAATCAAAGTGATTTTCAAAACATTGAAACTTAACTAAACTTAATGTATTAGATGTTCAAACTGAGCACGGTTTACTTCTTGATAATAAGCAAGTCGGTTTTTAAATTCTCTAGTAACATTAGCTATTACTTCTGGTGTAATTCTCTGGATGTCTTGAGTTATTCTTGCAGCTAATTTTTGCAAATTATTTGGTCTATCAACATAACCCTTAGACTTTAAGTAACCCTACAGAAAATAGCCTAGTGGATTAAGGTCGGGACTTCGTGCAGGCCATTCATAAGTACCCCTTCTTCCAATCCATCTGTGATGAAATGTCCTATCTAAATGATCTCGAACAATGCGAGCGTAATGGGGTAGTGCTCCATCCTGCTGAAACCAGATATTATTTGGTAATTCTCCATTTACCTCCAATGCCGGAATAACTAGTGTCTCCAAGAGCTGTAAATACCGATAGATACCTACGATTCTGTTGTTATAAATGCCGGCCCAAACGTTCAATTTTTGGGGATGTTGTGTATGAGTCTCTTGTACCCAATTAGAAGTACTTTTGCGACCAGTAGCGGCAGTTATGTCGATTAACCGTACCATTTAAACAAAATGTAGCCTGGTCTGAAAACACCACATTTCTTATAAAATTATTATCACGGTTACAAATATCCATAATCGTTTCATAAAATTTCAAACGTCTGTGGAAATCGTCTTCGGAGAGTTCTTGAACGAGGCGAATTTTGTATGGATGATATTTTTCTCGCCTTAATATCCTTCCTACTGAACGACGGCTAATTCCATGCATATTGGCCAGGTCGGTAGTGGATAAGTGAGGATTTTCTTCCAAAGATATAGCAACATTTTGAACTACACCTTCATTACTTGCACTTTTTAACCGTCCACTTTTTGGTAAATTGCTAACTGTTCCACTTGTGTCGTACCTTCACAAAGTTTTCGTCATTACTGAAGGGGATATTTGTGTATTCGGATGAACAATGTTAAAAAGGTCACAAACTTCTTGATGCATCCTTTTCCTCTGCCCATACCCAATCATCATTAATATTTCTATTCTTTCTATTTCACTTAATTCGGCCATTTTACGATCAAATTAAAACAATACAATCTTTTTACGTTCAAATAAAAAAAAACTAATAACTCATTTTGACAACTACTGTCACTTCTGCAATGAATTTCATGGAATACTAACTTGATTCAGATTTAATTTGCGCCTGATTTAAAGAAACGCACGTGTATTCGAATATGGAACAAGCAGTGCTGTTGGCTGTGACGGTACAATGCCACCGATTGGTCAATAGAAATACAAATCCTTACCGAGCGGATTGTTTATATAGGGCATAAATGAAATCTTAACCGAGTTTAGCTACCATTGAATTTTTCCTTTCCTTAGTAACTTTTCTGTTAATATCTCGGTAGGTATTGAAGTAAACAATATCAAACCCGTTATTTTTGTATTCGCAATAAAATGTTTCATAGAAACTAAAATACTATACAGGATGTTTCATTGCAAATTTTAAAATCGACATTACTTCCGGTAAAACAGGAAGTTCAAAATTGTAAAAAAAATTGGAAACAAATAGGCAATCTACTGCAGTATCCACCTTCCAAATTTCAGTTTGATATCTCTAATAATTCCAGAGATATTTACTTGGTTCCACACATTTGCCCATCACTGTATATAGGGGATATAGGAAACCTAAATATTTTTCCGTGCTGATTTTTCGATAATAAACGACACCCTATATTAACCATTAATTTACTTGATTAAGCAATTATTAATATATCGTTATGGAGAGGACACGACTAAGTGAGAATATACGTTATTCTAGGTTATATACTTATGAAAATGAAGCGATTAAAAAAAAATGAAAGCAGTTATGAGGGAAAATGGTTTTCGGCTATTTTTTGACCACGTTCTAAAAAGGAGGATGTTATCAATTTGTCTACACATTTTTTTATGTATGACGAGTGATTATTCAAAAACGGCTTGGGCAATTTTGATGATTTAAACTACATTATATTAAAGGACATTACAGAAAGGTCCCATGTAATTATCTATATGAGATTTACGGTTTTCTAGAAAATCAGAAAAAAGTAAATAAAGGACTGGATTTCAGCAATTTTCAATGAATCTTCACTGTTTTCTGTTTTCTAAAACTGCTCACGCAATTTGAATATTTTAAATTGTATTATACAAATATATGTTCCAGCTTGATTCCGTATATTTTTCTATAACGTAAGTCATACCATTTTTCTGAAAATTGGAAAAATATATGCACAAAAACTGTAAATATCATGGTGCATGTCAAAATTTATCATAAATATCTAGTTTAAATGTCAAGATATGCCATGAAAGAGAGAGAGAGAGAGAGAGAGAGAGAGAGAGAGAGAGAGAGAGAGAATAATGAATTAAATCAAATATAAAAGAAGATATATCTGAAAATAGTGATACATTTTCACGGTTTCTAAACTGTTTTTATTTTAAGTCAGCTGAAGCCGGTTCTTTTTTAAATATAAATTATTTTTTAAACTTTGCTATTTATCTGAACTCGGAGATCCAAAATCTTTATTTATGACCTCAAATTGTGGAATTGTTTTGTTTCCGAGATACAGTTTGGCAAAGTTGTTGGAGTAAACAAAAATCATCTTTGGAGGTTGTAAATCGAAAACAAAAGAGTTTCAAAATTTGAGCCCTGCAGACTTCCGAACCACCAATACAGAGTTCTCAAATGGCAAAGTTTCTAAAAATATTAGCCGAAAGTAACTTTTTCGCTACTTATATGTACTTCCTAAGGAGTGACAATATCAACTTTGTATATAAGTATGGAACATACAAAATAAATTCTATCCAGTTAAAAAGAAATCCTCGGGTAGGCCAACTGTAATTTAATAATAAATAAATTTCTCATGGCATAAATAAATCATGACGTCATTAATGTGGTCTGTATGACGTCATACATAATTTTTTTAATTGGCAACTCCAATATTTGATAGATCGATTTGAAAGATCTAGTAATTCTACATACACGACGATTCATTTTTAAATTTTATATAATGCGAATGCACACATGTGGAATTTTAATATGCCAAATTTCATAATGCTGAATGCTGACATACTAAATTTTATTATACCGAATATACGAGGGCTGCCTTTTATATTTCGGGATTGGACAACCCTAGTGTTGCAATCTGACAACTGACAGCTCTATCGTAAAGTTTGACATTTTTGAGGTTATACGCACTCAGAACGTTTTGACATACGAGCGCTATGCGTTGTTTGCAGTAACTTAAAGGATTCATCTCGGCCAAAAAATGGAATTAAATCGTGAACATTTTCGTGCGATTATTTTTTACAACTTTCGACGTGGATTATGTCAGCAAGAGTGCATGGATGAACTTAATTTAATTTTTGGCGATGAAACTCCATTAAGGACCACTGTTTATCGATGGTATGGTAAATTCAATCGAAGTCGTAGTTCACTCCAAGACGAATTTCGTGAAGGTCGTCCAAAAACAGTTGTTGTTTGAAACTATTGATGCTGTGCGCGAACTGATATTGCATGTGACCTATCGTGAGATTGAGTCAACCTTACACATTAGTGGGACCAGCATACATTCAATATTGCATAAACATTTGAATGTCAAAAAAATTTGTTCGCGTTGGATCCCACACAATTTGTCAATCGTTCAAAAAAGGCTCGTGTCGATTGGTCGAAAGGAAAACTCAAAAAATACGATCGCGGTGCTTCAAAACACGTTTATGACATAGTGACAGGTGATGAATCGTGGATTTACGCGTATGAGCCCGAAACGAAACAGCAGTCGACTGTATGGGTGTTTCAAGATGAGCCGAATCCAAGAAAAGTTGTTCGCGCACGAAGCACTTCCAAGCAAATGATCGCCTGTTTTTTCGGAAAAACTGGACATATCGCAACCGTACCACTAGAACAACGTAGAGCAGTCAATTCTGATTGGTACACAACCATTTGTTTGCCAGTTGTCTTCAAAGAAATGAGAAAAACCAACCGCCGAAGACGGATCACTCTTCACGACGACAATGCGAGCTCTCACACATTGGCTCAAACAACTGTATTTTTGACCACTCAAAACATCGATTTGATGAGTCATCCGCCGTATAGTCCTGACTTGTCACCAAATGACTTCTTTTTATTCCCGTACGTAAAAACAAACTGAGAGGTCAACGTTTTTCGACACCTGAAGAAGCGGTTGCTGCGTTTAGAATGCATGTTTTGGAGATACCTCAATCAGATTGGAAAAAGTGCTTCGAGAATTGGTTCAAATGCATGCAAAAGTGTATAGATCTTCATGGGGAATATTTTGAAAAACAATAAAGCGATTTTCGATGATTAATATTTGTTTTTGTTCTCTAATCCCGAAATATAAAAGGCAGCCCTCGTACTCGAGCCTAATTTCAAAATCCCGATCCCCATTCCAGCAAAATCCAGAGAGTCAATCTCCTGAAGAAACTTATATCACAATAACAATATAGCGCATATGGTCGAAACCAGGCCTCGCAAGCGATGGTTCCGGGCTCAAAACTCAGACAAGGCTTTTTTTCTAATTAATTTCCACTGCCACCACAAGGTGGCGCTAAAATATACTACCAACTAGACAATGATGACATCACTCAGCTGAGAGCCCCTAGCCTACTGCTTTTCTAACTTCTATGTCATGTCACAGCAGCCCTAATCGGGGCCCCCGCAGTGCTGTACGTTTCGCCACGGTCCGAAAAAGCGGTCCCCTTTAGTCACTGAACAAATGACACCCTCGTTTGGATTTCAAGCCCGCTAAATTTGAAAAGGGCCTTAAATATAATGAATGCACCCCTAAATATTATGTTTACACCACAAAGTTAAGCCAAAATGGCACTTATTACCCTGTTTCTCACCTCCACACCGCAAAATCAGGTCCGCTCACGTTGGCGATTGTCACGGTCGTCGTGGTAAATTTTCGCTGAATTTAACCTTAAAATCTCTTATAGCTTTGGTCGATTTTGTACTCGAGACTATTTACTAAAATGTATTCAACAAGTTTTGACCTCAAAAAACCCCCCTAAGATATGAATTAAAAAAAATCTACTTCGACATTAAAACAAGCAAAGACATATTAAGACACTTCCCTCTTCAAATTCCAAACTACTGTTTTTGTTTCATTCTCGAAACGTCTAAAACATTCCAATTCCTTACTGCTACTAGTAAACCAAACCCAAGAATAAACTCTCAACCATCAGCATGCTGGGCAACATGTTGCGGCTCCGCAAGCCCATGAAAGCTCTTTAACAGAAAATAACCTCTCGAGAGAGCAAAGTCGAAAAACATTCACCAGCAAAGCGTCCGGATAAATACCTTTTATCTTTGAATAGACGAAGACGGAGCAATAGCTGAATAAGTTGGGCATTGTTCCGCGGAGTAATTTATTCGAGAAACGTCGGGAGAATTCTCTGCTTGCCAGGATGACCTCTTCTGCGTTTCCGAGAGTGGAATCGATGAGGCAGCTTTAACGGATGTTATCGTGCCAGAGGAACGTTACCTTATGGAAGATTTTAGTTATGAGAGCACATACGGTACGGGCTTTGATCTTTGATATTCGCTTTGAAAGCTGTTCCTGTGCAATTTTAATGAAACTGTTTGAGAGTTGGAAAAGGTATAGAGGTCAATCAAATCTGTGCCATCTGCATCTATTATAAACAAAAAGAAAACTGGGTGCCTATGGACGAGAGGAAAGAAGATAAACTTATACATATGTATAAGTTTATCTTCATATACAGTCAATAGAGATTTTTAGGTGACATAAAATTCAACAGCAAACTGCATAAGCCATCACGTAAATAATAGTTTATAAGTCATAAATGACATAATTTTAACAGTAAACTCGCAGAAGTACATTATCTGAGCCTTAAAAACCCCCAATAAAATAATATTTTGCTACAATTAAATACTTTTTATGAAGTCGGTGCCAAGCGAAAGTGAAAATATTTTGTGAGGTACATTGATGAGTTATACTTCGCAACTTCCCTGTTCAAATTGGCACTGACTTCATAAAAAGTATTTAATTGTAGCAAAATATTATTTCATGCTTTTTAGTTAATTTTCTTTTGAAGTCGGTTTTTGTTTTTTTTAAAATGTATTTATTTTACAATTTTCAGTGATGCAATGTCTGTAATTGTTAATGATTTATCCTACAGCTGTAACATTCTATTAACATTTTTTTAACCACCCTTTATAACAATATTTGTACTCCGCCCTGTATGTCAGCTATCATAAATTTCCAACTGCTATGAGCTACCTTATATAATTATTTTTTCTTGTTTTTTACTAACCATCCTGTATGATATAATTACATTCGACGTTATATTTTAACCATCTTGCATAGGAAATCTTATGGATCACCAACATTTTAATAACTACCCTATATAATTTTATTTTTACACCAAATATGTATATTTATTTGCGTGAAATTAATATGCAAATTCATAAGATTTTACTCATCCAAAAATCGCCCGCCTCGGCAATTTTATCACTTTGAAAAGTTGAATTCTCCAGGTGTAAAAATATAATGCTAGGAAAATATGAGATAGGCATTAAATAGTTACTTGTTCGGAACATACAAGTACATTTTGTATTGGAGAAATGATTACAAGAGCAGTTTCACTCTCAGATCACCCTGTATTGAAAGAATTTTTACAAGACCAATCTCACTCTTACGTAGGTTACTAAATCACCCTGTATTGAACACCTTTAAATTAAAAATCAGCTATCTTGATTGTCGCAAGCTGCCAATAACTTTTTTAATTATTTAATTTCTCTGGAAAACAATTTTCCCAAATATGAGACCCTAACTAATCGAAGATACTTTAATTTGTAATTAAAAACCCTCTTTGAAGGCAAACTTTGTCTGCAGTTAATAAAAATTGACATGGAATGATTACTGTTTATGTTTTAGACCATGTAAAAAATCTGTTTGTGAAGAATAACTTTTTTTCTCTGAAAATTATGAATAAAAAGAAATCGTTTAATTTATGAATACACACTCTATATTCATATTAACTGACACTTATTTTGATTTTGATTAATTCATCTTATTTACAATTTACCCCAAGTTCCGAATAGTTAATACCAGTAACTCCATCTAATCTTATAATACCCGCGATTCCACCAAGACATAGAATATAAGAAAATAGGTAAAAAGTTTTCCCCCATTCTATAAGAAACGATAAAAGCTATGTTATTTGAAAAAAAGTTCTGGCCACTTTGAGATATCTCGGCACTAATCTAATCCCTTTTCAATTTGCCCCACGTTCCGAATAACATTTTTCAAATTTTATATAATAATACCGGCTCCTCCACCATGGCATAGAGTATATGAGAATAGGTAAAAATAGTTTTTCCCCATTTTCTAAGAAACGGTAAAGCTATTTTAATGAAAAAATATGGGACCACTTCGCTATCCCGCCAACCAGGAACCAGTAAAATGGTTGAAATCCCTCAAGCCGTTTCCTAGTAATCGGTGAACAAACATAAAAAAAAGCAACATAGATAGTAGTGTAAAAAGTAATGATCTGTTCATAATGCCATCAATAGAATCAGAAAATCTTCGAAATGAATGTTTATAAATTGTGGTAGCAGCATTTTTCATAAAGAAAACCTGGAAAACTGATGTAAAGTGAGTGATTTTAAAAAATTCATAACTTGGTTCTAATAAGAGGTTCCACCTTAATCTATCTCCTAGTGATGGCTTATAATGTTGAGATTAATAATGCTGAAGATCGAAATTGTATATTAAGTAGATCTTGCACAATTGCAATTAAATAACTTATAGAAATATTTTGCAGGACGTATAGTATTAACCATGATAGTTCGATAGCAATTAGCAAAATATATTTTCAAGGCTTATAAAATGCACTTCATTTTGTATATCTTGAATGTTTGCAATAGTGCCGTAAAATGTTATAATACTACTTTTCAAATTTGGATTAAACGATGGACCCTCAGATGTTTTGACAGTGGCGGATCCAGTGAATGGAAAAAAGTCATCTATATATAAATAGGCAAAGACAAAACGATTAGGTATTATTTTCCTCTCTGTCTCTCAACCGATTTTCTTCAGTTTTGTTTAGTTTAGTAGCTACTGACGACCTTCAGTGCAAAATGCTAATATTAATTTATAATATTGGTTCATTCAATAAATAAAATATAATAAAAATTCATTATTTAGGTCCATAATGTCAACGCCAAACAACTGAATGTGCCGCCGCCGCCAGACTCAAAACATTGAGTAACTATATATAGAGGGGCCAATGCTGTTATATACTTAGAGCATGTACTTCTGGAAATAGCATGCAAGCGTTGTTATTGTTTAGTGGTAAAGTAATTGTTGTATATTATACAGGGCGATTCCAGATATGTTAGAAATCATTTTTTTCATGGGTGGCACATAAGTAGTTGCATATATAGGGTGTTTAAAATATAGAGTAAAGTGCAACTATAACTAATAAAATAATTATATAGGGAAGTCCATTAGCGGTTGAATTTACAGGGTTCTTGGAATAGAAGGTGCAGTAGAATCACAGTTATACAGGGTGGTTTAAAAAATATTATACAGAGATGCATATACAGGGTGGCGGAAATGGAAATGTAACATTTCGTAACCCATAAGCAGTTGTATATATAGGGAAGATGAACTATAGGGTGAGAGGAATTATAGATATACATTATGATGATAAAAAATGTTAAAAAAGGAAATGGTTTATAGAGTAGCCCACGAAGAGTTCCATATACAGGGTGTAAACGGTTTGAGTGCAAAGATTTTGAAGAACAATACTTCAGGCAAAAACAAATCAAAAAGCTTTATAACATTTTCTAAAATAAACTATAGTTTTGCCAAAAAGAACACATAAAGTTAGATTTTATGTAGCCCTTGCTACAGTGAATAATACAGTAATTTCGATTTCAAAATGTCGGTAAATCTGAATATGTAAATACTCAATAGCTTATACATTTTTAATAGCCACATTAAAAATGAAAATTGATTATTTAAACTCGAAATATGCTTTTATAATTTAGTGTAAGTTTCTCCGAATAGATATGGCAACGTGGCATACAGACCAACTTATTTACTACATTTTTTACTTTAACGACGACTGAGAGTTACGATTGTTTTTTGCGATTTCGATTCTTGTAAATAAGAATAGATAGACGGTAAAGTGATTTGAATGATATCTATTTGATGTAGACTTCGTGGTTTGCTTTCCATTTAATATATTTTTTTAATAAATAAAATCGGTTGTGATTAGTAAGTTCGAAAATTAAGTAAGTAAGTAAGTAAGTAAGTGCGACAGTATTTATTTGTGATAAATAATGGCCGATTATACAATTAGGGAAAGACATGACATGCTCTTAATTTATGGGGAAAGCAGACGTAATTGCAGAATAGCAAGAATGTTATACAGAGAAAGGTTTCCAAACAGATGCCTGCCCAATGCTAGGACATTCGTAGCTGTTTCGCAGAGGCTTCTGGAAACAGGTAGTGTAATACCACAAATAAACAATCGCGGACCACAGCGACATAATCGTATCTTAGCTGCTGAGGATCAAATACTTCATAGAACATTACGGGAACAATTGCTCTATCCATATCACATGCAGCGGGTTCAAGGGCTTTCAATTGATGATTTTCAACCAAGACTCAATTTCTGTCGTTGGTTCCTCAGAAAACATCGACAATTTCCTAATTTTCTGAACAATATTTTAACAACAGATGAAGCAAGTTTTAATAGGAATGGTATAATAAATTTTCATAATACGCATTCGTGGACTGAGGTAAATCCGCACGAAATACGCCAGTCAGTATTTCAACACCAATTCTCAGTTAACGTGTGGGCTGGAATAGTTGGTGAATACTTGGTTGGGCCATTTATACTGCCTGCACGTTTGACAGGTGAGAATTACCTTTATTTTTGAACAACACCCTACCAGATTTGTTAGATGAAGTGAACCTACAAACACGTTCCAATATGTGGTACTTACATGACGGAGCACCTGCCCACGCAAGTCATCTAGTTGTCGACTACTTAAATAGAACATTTCCCCGTCGTTGGATTGATCGAAACGGACATATACGTTGGCCAGCAAGATCTCCTGATCTCAATCGTTTAGATTTCTACTTATGGGGACACATTAAAAGTAAGGTTTACACGACTCCAATTATTGACGAGAATGACCTTAGACAACGCATTTTTGACGCTGCTGACGAAATCCGAAATATTCCAGGAATTTTTTCTCGCATACGTGAAAATTGGATTAAACGGTGCTTGTGTCGATAGTAATGGTGGGCATTTTGAACATTTGCTGTGAATAATCCGTTGTTTCAACTCAGTTCTATCATTATAATAAATTCGGTAAGTAGGATTACACATTTACTTGTCTAATATAAATAATATTAATTAAATCAGTAATAATGACTCTTCGAATAATTTAACTGGTAAAAAACTACATATACAGATCTCTTGAGTTCAATATCATATTTACCCAACTTTGTATAATTGCATAAAAGAAACCGCCAAATACAAATTCTAATTGCAATACCTTGTATTAAAAACGTAAATATTTTCAACAAAATATTTCATACATTTTTATTTAATTCTAAGGTCAATATCATCAGTCAATAAAAAAACACAGGTGCTTATTTTTTTGTCGGCGTAGTCATTCCTTTATTATTCGCGCTAAGAGTGAATCTGCTTCGAATCCGAGCGACGTTGCCGGATTGACAATAATTTACTTAATATGTTTTAGGGATTTTCTTGGTTACTAAGGCCTACTGACCATAGTGGTATAAGAGTTTTTTGTTTAATTTGGTGTATACTACCTCCACCTAAAATATATTCACTCAAACTATTTACACCCTGTATATATGATGATTGTAATATAGGTCGGAGTAGATTTATAGTTACAGAAAACAGTTAAAAATTTCATAAACAAAAAGACTAAATACGGTGGCTCATAGTCAGTGGCATATACAGAATGCTATACCGGGTGGTTCAAAGAAGTTAAAAAATATGCGTAGTCCATGAGCAGTTGCATATACAGGGTGGTGGAAATATATAATGAGATGGAATTATTATAATGAGGATTTTAATAAATGTTAGAGAATTGAGTGCAATTATAGCTATACAGGGAGGTTAGAAAAAATAAATATGTAGGATAGCCCATTAGCGGTTGAATTGTTGTCATATTAGAACTACGAATTTGAACACAAATAAAGTCCTATGAATTAT
This sequence comes from Octodonta nipae, assembly GCA_034190945.1. Lineage (NCBI taxonomy): Eukaryota > Metazoa > Arthropoda > Insecta > Coleoptera > Chrysomelidae > Octodonta > Octodonta nipae. The sequence continues at coordinate 157,905,224 of CM067218.1, forward strand.
ATCTGAAAAAAACTTTCGTTACTTATTTGTAGAAGCGAGATGTAAGACCGACATCCAGGATTATCGAGGAAACTATCACACAGAGGTTCCGAATCTGGATCCGTTCCGTGTAATTGCTGTTCTCCCTAAAGTCCTAGGATAGAATGTCACGATAAAATTTTCAGGTTACTTAACCTGCCAGAGATATTGACCCAATTGGTCGAATTTCAACCACTACGCGATAGCTAGTTTAATTAATATCAGCAAACTGTATACAGCCACGGATTAACTTAATAATCCAATGAAAAAATAGACCAATATGAGCAGGCAATAGTTATGTAAATAAATACGTAATAAATGGCTGAGAAAAAAAAACATATAATTATACAATTTTACTTTTTTTTAATCTCTTAAGAAAATTTTGGATCCGTCCATGTGCCTTGACAGCTATTGTCAGTGCACCGCTGGCTGGCTATAATCGTACATTTAATGCAATGTTTACTATTATTTTAAACTAACTTCTCAGCACTATAGCGAAAAACAAAGATAGAAAAATTAAAGTGAAATTGATGAACTTTCAAAATATTTTTACTATATCCCGGTCGAACTAGTCTTGTTAATACGGTGGGATGTGCAAAATAGCTCTCTAAATTATTTAAATTCGAATTGTTCAAAAATTACTTATTCAGTAGTATCCATCGTGAGCCCATATAAACTTAATATCATAAACTATCGTTTTGACGATGACCAATATTCCAGTATTAGTAACCAGAAAGTTGTTTACTCGGTAAAAATGATCCAATCGGATGTATAACTCACTCATTAAGAAGGATTTCGGATTCTCTACAACTTTCCTGTAGACGGCATTACGATTCCTCCATTACTTTTGATTACATAAGCAAAAAAATCTTATACATTAACAGATTAAATTAAAATTAACCCAAATTAAAGGAAATGATTAAAATCTTCGCGCTAATGTTTTAACTGTATACAAATCTTGAATAAAAAAATCTTACAATATTGGTTACAATTTTCATATACTTATATATACAAAAATTTCTAACCATTAGAAATTGGCACCCAAAGTGGAACGATTTTTTACAATAAGTCGTAATTTTTGCAGAGGACCGATCAGAAGAGGACAGATGTGATTCTGCCGAAACATCTTCATTTTACCATCGATCCCCGCAGGGATCAGTTATCAACTATGAGGATGTATTTCCGGAAACCTCCTAACACATTTAGTTACCGCGAAAAATTAAATATATATATATATAGGGTGAGTTTTTTTGATGATCAGTATGGGGATCTCGGAAACTAGCGGAGATAGAGCAATGGTTAAATTGGGAAAGAGTTGCAGTTTTACTGGCCCAATTTAATTAGACTTTCGGATTTTTGTAAAAAGTCATGGCTTACTAAATATTTTGAAAAAAAAAACGAAATTCTGTCGATTTAGTCAAATCCCTCTAGCTCCTTTGTTTTTGATTTTATAAAAAAAGTGTAAATATAAAAATCGAAGAAAATTGTATCCAGAATATGATTGTCAAGTCCTCGTTTGCGTGACAGCTCTCGTTTTCGAGATATGACACAAACTTATCTTTTTTGGAATGGAAACCATAGTTGGCTATGACTTAAAAAAATCGGACATTTTTAGAGATTTTCAACGATATAATACTCGATATAGTTATACATAAAAATAACGGAGTTATGGATGCTTTTCTCTCTTATTTTCACTTTTAACGTAGGTAGCCATGAAAAAGATTGTTTTCACTTTGGCGTTTCCTCATTTCAGAGTAATTCCATTAGTAGTGCTAAACTGACAGTCGATATTGACAAGTTTTCGTGATAAAATGGAATATTGTAACGAAGAAAAACTGAATATGGTGGAATGTTATATCATATGCCATAAAAATTCAGTTCGTGCAGCTGAGGAATACTTTCATATATATTTTAATCGTCGTCAACCCGCTCTATGTACATTTAAGAGCCTTTATGATAGTTTACGCAGATATGGATCTTTTCCTAAACCACCAAACAAACTTAATCAAATTAACGAAGCAGCACAAATAAATGTTTTGGCAATGGCAAATCAAAATCCATCTACATCAACTCGTGAGATTGCGACAGAAGCTGGCACATCTCACCGAACTGTAGTTAAGGTACTGAAAGCGCACAAGTTCCACCCGTACAAAATTTCAGTTTCTCAAACTTTGCATGCTGGTGACGAACATCGACGTATTTTGTTTTGCATATGGTTTAGAGACATGTGCCTTGACAATCCACAGTTTCCATTAAAAGTGTTATGGTGAGAAACTAGATTTACTAACTGCGGTATGTTCAATACACACAGTGAGCATATTTGGGCTAAAGAAAACCCTTTCCATGTAGAACAAAGACGACCCCAGATAAAATTTGGTTTTAATGTTTGGTGTGGTATCATAGGGTCTACTATTCTGGGGCCTTTTATCTATGACGAATCACTTACTAGGGTGCGCTACTTGCATCTCTTGCAATACACTTTTCAAGAGATGTTGCATAATTTGAATGTGAGAACTCGTTTAGAAATTGAGTAGTTCCAATATGATGGAGCACCTGCCCATAACTCGTTTTTACAAAATATCTAGTAAGCCATGACTTTTTACAAAAATCTGAAAGTGTCATTAAATTGGGCCAGTAAAACTGCAAATCTTTCCCAATTTAACCATTGCTCTATCTCCGCTAGTTTCCGAGATCCTCATACTGATAATCAAAAAAAAACTCACCCTATATATATATATATATATATATATATATATATATATATATAGGTTTATATGTTTCTGCTGAATTCGTCTACCAATTCCCATGTAGGCAAGGGTCGTTCGTTCGAGTAGTTGCACAGATCGATAAAACAGTTTGCCCGAATTTAGCCGATGACATAGCTTTTGAGAAAGGTGTTACCCCAATTTGACCGTATGCAAATTTCTACCAATATCCATACATTAAGCCCGTCGATTCCAGGCTCTGGCTCTCTGCCGTTCGATATAAAAGTGAACTGGCAAAGCGCTTTATCCATGACACTGTGTTTGCTTGCTATAGATCAATCGAAATTGACACGATACGAATAGATTAAAGAAGTTTACGTTAAAAAGGTTCATGTTTTTGTAGAGAGAGGCTTAAGCTTCAAGCTTCACGTTGTAGGCGAGAACTTTTTGCTTTGGGTTTTTTGTGACGCTACAAAAAGGGAATGCTTGAAAGTGATGGTTATGTTTGCTCCGATCAGAAGAGTATATTGTATATCACTCTCAGACTAATATTGAAACACTGTTAGTCTGAAGCTGGTTGGCAATGTTAGTCGTTTATCGAAAATTCCTTGGACTTCCACTATCTTGAAATGAGTGTTTTCACAACGTTTCAGTAGTCCAAGGAAACTTCGAGGGATTGAAATTTTGTTTCATGAATACCAACATAAAACAAAAAAAAAACCTGTTACTCTGCCTTAAAAGATCAAATGTCGGTCCTGGATTACTTTAGGTTGCTGAATAGTATAACATGCCAGTCTGGTAAATCGTACATTGGGCAGACTAAAAAATATTTCCGTAAAAGAATCTCGCAACATAAATATGAAACAATGTAAACAACATAACGTTGTAAATTTCACCTTTTAGAACTATAATAAGTTGGGAAATCAACAAAACATTATACGAAAAACATATTAATAAATTATGGCTGTAATGAGTTTATATAATTCTATTGAAAAGATTAAGTAATGGGGATGAATTGGTTTCTCAGACCTATTATTTCCTATTTCTCAGCTCCTTCTTCGAAAATTTCCAAAGCACTCCTTGACATATTAAAGCAATACTCCAAATTCACTCCCACACATAGCATAAAATTTTCCCTTGACTTAGTGACAAGAATTCAAAAACTAACTCTACCTAATAACTGCATACTATTATCATTCGATGTAGTCAATCTTTTTCCCATCATTCCACCAGAAGAATGTACTACCCTTATTATGAACTTATTAGAAACAAAAAATACCAACCCAATTATAAAAAACTTTGCCTTAACCAAAATTATTTTCAATTCAACAATAACATTCATACTTGTAAACAAGGTTTAATTATGGGTAACCCATTAATCCCTCTTTTGGCAGAAATATTTATGAACAACATAGCATCACTCATTTTCAAACACAATCTGAACAGTAAAATCCTATATTGGTATCGATATGTTGGCGACATTTTTGCTTGTTTTACTGGTACTTACAGACAATTACAGTTACTCCATAAATATATAAATCAAATCCATCCTAACATAAAATTCACCCTAGAAACGGAAACAGATAATACATTAAATTTCCTTGACTTAACCATTAATAGACATAACAACAAACATACCTTTTCCATTTATCATAAACCTTCACACACGGACCTTACAATCCACAATAGTTCACACCATCCTTACCAACACAAACTTGCAGCATATCATAGTATGTTGCACAGATTGGTTACCATCCCACTATCAAAAACTCACTTTGATACAGAACTACATAGAATAAAATGTATTGCTGTCAATAATGGTTAGAACCCTCAAATTATCGACAATATGTTAACTAAAAAATTAAATAAAAAGGCTTTAAATGAAGTATATCCTACTACCCTTAATATCGACCCCAAACTATATAAAAGTATCACATTCATCGGCTCCCCTTCTCAAAAAATAGCCCATTTTTTATTAAATAGAAACATCTATACAGCTTTTAAAACAGATAACAACTTAGGAAAACATATAAGAAACAATAAAGATAAAATGAACAAAAATAACAACTCGGGTGTCTATAAGTTGACATGTGGTAGTTGTCCTAGTTTCTACTTTGGTCATACCGGAAGATGATTCAAGACAAGATGGGATGAACATACCAAAGCTTTTGAGTGCCACAATTATAAAAAGTCAACTTTTGCCGATCATTTATTGAATGAAAATCATGTACCTCAGAATACGTTCGAAGTATTACATTTACAACATAAAAGTAAAAAATTATATCTTTTAGAGACATTAGAAATTAACAAAAATAAAAATTCACCATACCTCTTGAATGATCAAACCGAAACCAATTCATCTCCATTAATTAATCTTTTCAATAGAATTATATAAACTCATTACAGCCATTAAAAACATTAAGCGGAGAACTTCAATTAATTTTTAATCATAATTTTCCAAAGCCAAAATTTGTTAAGGGTTCTTAGGTCATGGAGAAAAGAAAATGTAAATTTAAACGAGTTGAAAAGTCAAGTACCAGCTCAAAAAAAAATCAAATAGTTTTTTTTTGCTCTCGCGTTCTTCTTTAATATTAGAAAAACCAATCAATGTAACAATATCGAATTCTATCGGGGCTTCTTTCATTAAATATACCCGTCTCATTACTAACATTAATCAACTCGCGAGCTGGTTACTTTCTCCCTACCAGTAAAAAATTAATTAACACTTTTGAAATTACTCTTGAGTGAATTATAGACGAAGTTTGACGGTTAATAATTGACTAATAATTCATGATGTTCGAGGAAAATGAAAGAGGATTCCTGACAATTTGGAGATCAGAGTAGGCACGTGAATCTTGAACGAGACATTCAAATGACAAATGAAATTTGATAAAGGAAAGGGATGAATAAGTGGACAAGAATTTATTATGGACTGACAAATTTGATTTTTTTACGGCAGATAATCAAATATTTCAATCAAATATTCTCTAGAGGAGAGTAGATTGGTATTATTATGAAATACAATATTTTTTATTTATCGGGGGTTCCTCAAGGCTCCGTATTGGGGCCACTAATATTTGTCTTCTTTATAAATGACATTGATGGTGTTGATGTTCAATATCTACTATATGCTGATGATATTAAAATCTATACTGTAATAGAAAATGTAAATGATTGTTTTAGGCTACAGAAAAGTCTTGACAATGTGAATGCCTGGTGTAAAGAAAACGATCTGCCATTAAATGCATATGTGTCACGCCATGACATTTACCAGATGGCAAACCCCTATTTTGTTAGATTACAAGGTAGAGGGTGTTACTTTGTCCTGACCGAACAATATTACAGATCTTGGTGTTAGTTTTGATAACAAATTAAATTTTAATTTGAATGTCGGAAATACTGTACAAGTAGCTTATAAAAGTCTTGGTTTTATAATTGGAAACTCTGAGGGCTTTTCAGACCCAAGCACTCTGATTTTAATTTATAACTCCTGTGTGAAATCTCGGCTTGAATACGCTGCTTTGGTCTGGCACCCAGGGTGTATTAGAGATGGTCGAAAATATTCAAATTGACGGTTCATATCCTCCCATAGGTTTTCCTCAATCTGAGCTACTGAAGAGATTCTCGGTTCTTAGTCTGCACTATCAGAGGAGAGTTTACTCAGTTGTCTTTCTAAGCAAGTTGTTTAGTAACCAAATAGATTGCGGTGCCATTTTACATCAATTACCTCTGCTTGTTCCTTGACCAAGCTCGCGTACTGATAATACATTTTATTTACCAAAACCACGAACTAATATTTTAAAGTTTTCACCTCTCTATTTTATGTGCGAAAGTTGTAACTCTGTAAAATTAGACATTTTTAATTCCTCCATAAGTGCAATAAAAAAAAGTAATCACCTTTTATGTTAATCTGGTGTATAAATAATAAATAAATAAATAAATTCTTTATTTATACGTTCCCATTTAAAAATGGATGTACATGTCAAGGACTAAAAGTAGCTTAGTTCACAAACACACATAAAAACATGCTAAAAATACAAATTAAAACATAAGACAACACAGACTATTGAACGCCAGTGGATTATCACAGATTGTACTAAATAAGATTTGTATCAGTAAGGAACTCTCCTATATTACAGTATGCATTTTGCAGCAACAGTTATTTTAGTTTTGCTTTGAACAATCGATATGGTTCTGCTTTGAAATGTTCAGGGAGCCTATTAAATAGTCTTACACCCATATATGACGGTTAGTTTTCATATTTACGAGTCCTGTGGGCTACAGTTTTTAACAGGGTACCTGTTCTTGTGCTATATGTGTGGGTGAACATATTTTTTTCAAATTTATCTTGATTTTCCTTTATATATAAAATAGACCTGTAAATATAGATACTCGGCAGCGTCATAATAGAGTGTAATATAAAATGTGGTTTACATGATTCCCTTGAAGTTAGACTGAAAATAAGTCTGAGGCATTTTTTTGGGATACGAATACTCTACTTAATTGTATGTCTCTACCCCATAAAGTGATATTTAAACTTAGATGGCAGTATACAAGAGAATAATAGAGATCAATGAGAGTTGTTTTCTGAAGGATACTTGTGGCATATTTTTCAATGTCTAAGTGTTTATTGGGAAATAAAACCACACTTTAAAGGAAATCGCTGTATATTCCAAACGTTTCGGGGTCCAGATCAGACCCCGTTGTCAAATATTTAAATTTACATCTTGGAATTGTACCTTTTTAATCCGTAGTTTCTTAGCCATTGACAACGGTTAAAAGTGAAAATAAGAGAGAAAAGCATCAATAATTCCTTTATTTTTATGAATAACTATGTCGAGTTTTATATCGTTGAAAAGCCCCAGAAATGTCCGATTTTTTGAGGTCATAGCCAACTATGGTTTCCATTCAAAAAAAGATAAGTTTGTGTCATATCTCGAAAACGAGAGCTGTCACGCATACTAGAACATGGCAATCATATTCGGGATTCAATTCCCTGCAATTTTGATGTCTACATTTTTTTTTATAAAATCAAAAACAAAGGAGCTAGAGGGATTTGACTAAATCGACAAAATTTCGTTTTTTCAAAATATCTAGTAAGCCATGACTTTTTACAAAAATCCGAAAGTGTCATTAAATTGGACCAGTAAAACTGCAAATCTTTCCCAATTTAACCATTACTCTATCTCCCCTAGTTTCCGAGATCCCCATACTGATCATCAAAAAAACTTACCCTTTATATTTATTAGAAAATTATATTATTTTTTAAATCACACATTATATCAAATATTTAACAAAATCACATACGTCCCTTTAAAATCCTCCACCACATGTTCTATTTAAATATCACGATTCACCGTTAACACGAAAATGTACCCTGTAATTCCCCCATTTAGAGAATATTTCATTAAGCTCAACCGCCCTTACAACCCCTATAATACACGCCTCTTTTAGCAATTTTTCTCCAAGAAAAAAAAACTACCTCCGTCAAAAGAAATTGATATCATTGCCATACGTTTCCAACAGAAAATTCATTCTTTACGTCACTGGTTCCGATCCCTTTAAAGCCTCGAATTTATGTGAATAAGAAAACTTTACAGAGTCGTTACACACCTTGGGAAGTCTTTTCTCTGCTTTCCAACTTCTTTGCTATCTTTCAGCGTCACTTAGTGATGCGGTCACTTATCGAAACGGTGGGAGTTCGAAGTTGAAAACTCACTTTAGAAAAATATATCAAACGGTATTAGTTTGGTGGTGCGCGGGAGGACATGACAGCGATCTAGAGTAATTTTTGACATAAAGGGCATTAGCGGTTGATGAGATCAGTGGAAGATATCGGGAATGCTGGTTGGCTTGTAACTTCAGATCTAACAAGATAAGGATATACGTCAGGACAATTAATACAACCACAGCATGATAAATTGAATTATTTTTGTTAGATTTTAGAATTTTCTAATTTATAATTTCCTAGCTTTTATCTGCGGGCTTCGCTCGCGTGAATATTGATGTTGCAGCCAATTCTGGTTGGTGGTTGATTGAGATAGAGGTATTATATATCTAATTACTATGAGAGTAGCTGAACAAATAAGAAATATTAATAATTAAAATTTTAAAAAGAACCGACTTCAACTGGCCTAAAAAAATCGTTTAGAAACTGTGTGCAATCAATAACTATTTTTTGACACATATCTTTTTTTTATCTCATTTAAGGTACATTTTTATTCATTATTTTAGCGTTTTCTTATCTCTACCCCTCTCTCTAGTTTGTATTTTTTATTTGTTTTATTATTTGGCCCACTTTCTATAAGTGTAATTCTAATTCACCCTTTATTGCAACCACTCTGTATATGTTTCTGTGTATTGGTCACCATACATAAATTATTTGTTTATCATATTCTGAATCACCAGGTACAACTATAATTCAACTCTACACGATGTTGCAACCGCCCTGTATAAGTATTAATTCACTCTGCCCTATTTACTGTTTCTATTGTTGAAATCACCCTGTATACACCTATAATTTTACTTCGTACAATATACCAAGTATAAGCATCTACTTATGTTCCACATTATATTTTTTAAACCACCCTGTTTAACTATAATTCCACTCCACCTTATACAGGGTGAGTTTTTTTTGATGATCAGTATGGGGATCTCGGAAACTAGCGGAGATAGAGCAATGATTAAATTGGGAAAGATTTGCAATTTTACTGGCCCAATTTAATGACACTTTCGGATTTTTGTAAAAAGTCATGGTTTACTAGATATTTTGAAAAAACGAAATTCTGTCGATTTAGTCAAATCCCTCTAGCTCCTTTGTTTTTGATTTTATAAAAAAGTGTAAATATCAAAATTGAAAGGAATTGTATCCCGAATATGATTGTCATGTCCTTGTTTGCGTGACAGCTCTCGTTTTCGAGATATGACACAAACTTATCTTTTTTTGAATGGAAACCATAGTTGGCTATGACCTCAAAAAATCTGACATTTTTAGAGCGTTTCAACGATATAATACTAATAATAATACGTTATAGTTATTCATAAAAATAACGGAGTTATGGATGCTTTTCTCTCTTATTTTCACTTTTAACGTAATTAGCCATGAAATAGATTGATTTATTAATAACTATTCCAAAAAACATTGAACGATTTTTTTATTAGGTATATCAGATATAACGAAAAAACTAAAGATGTAGGTACTTACTAAAAACTTAAGACACTAAAGTACATACTAATTTATGTTCGAAAAGTCCACCATTGTTATTTAGACAAAAATTGCAACTTTTTAAGACTGACATTACCGCTTTCCTCACAGACCGCCTACCAATTTCTTCAATTGCTTGTAATACCGCCTCCCTTAGGTCACTAACTGCCTCATAGTTTCTTTTGTATACTTTGTTTTTTAGCGCACCCCATAAATAGAAGTTCATAACTGCCAAATCGGGAGACCGGGGTGGCCATTCGCGTGGGCCATTTCTTCCTATCCAAGAGTTTGGATAGATATTATCTAAGTGTAGTCTTCATCATGTTGGAACCACTCAATTTCTAAACGAGTTCTCAAATTCAAATTATGCAACATGTCTTGAAAAGTGTATTGCAAGAAATGCAAGTAGCACTCCCCAGTAAGTGATTCGTCATAGATAAAAGGCCCCAGAATAGTAAACCCTATGATACCACACCAAACATTAAAACCAAATTTTATCTGGGGTCGTCTTTGTTCTACATGGAAAGGGTTTTCTTTAGCCCAGACATGCTTATTGTGTCTATTGAACATACCGCAGTTAGCAAATCTAGTTTCATCTGACCATAACACCTTTAATGGAATTTGTGGATTATCAAGGCACATGTCTCTAAACCATGTACAACAAAATACGTCAATGTTCGTCATCAGCATGCAAAGTTTAAGAAACTCTAAGTTTGTACGGGTGGAACTTGTGCGCTTTCAGTAGCTTAACTACAGTTCGTTGAGATGTGCCAGCTTCTGCCGCTATCTCACGAGTTGATGTAGATGGATTTTGATTTACCATTGCCAAAACATTTATTTGTGCTACTTCGTTAATTTGATTACGTTCCTTTGGTGGTTTAGTATAAGATCCAAACTATAGTAAAGCCTCTTAAATGTACATAGAGCAGGTTGACGATGATTAAAATATCTATGAAAGTATTCCTCAGCTGCACGAACTGAATTTTTATGGCATATGATATAACATTCCACCATATTCAGTTTTTAAATTAACTTGATTCTTTATATATAATTTATTGATAGATTTCACTGACGATGAAGTTTTAATGGATCAAGATAAAAATATTGAAGTTCAGAACCAGCGTTCCACAAATAAAACACGAGATGGCGCAAATGCCTATTGTCAAAGACACTTTACTAGCGTATTGTGATTTCTAATCTCTTTTTTATTTACCTTTTTATTTTGTATGTAAGTTTGTTATTTCATCTTCAGTATACAATTGTACTCTTAGAAAGAGTCCTCAAAAGGCGAAACATATGTCGAGTTTTCGAATAAAATACCTTAACAGTAAAAAGCTAAAGTTTTTCATTAGTAATTTTATTATTGTGCTAGAAAAATATTCCAATGTACAACTAGTGACAGCGGTGCCATTAGTTCGCCAGCTCTGACATAGGCATTCATCTAACAATGATAACAGCTTCGAAGATATTGAAACGTGATAAGATTAAATAAAACTCAAGATGAAATACACAATATCCAAATTTTCCCTAGATCGAGTTCAGCAATAAGTTACTTGAACATTTTTCAAATAGAACGCGTGAAAATCCGAACCGGCACAAAGAAAAAAGAAATCCCCGACTTCCGCTTCCGAGTAATTCGAAACTTTTCCGAAACGTTATGTGGAAACTTTTTCTTGCTAAAAATGTGCTGTTAATTAAAAATAAATTATAATTACTTTTGCGAGGATTGTTGGCTTTTAACGGTTGCCATAAATACGGGAGATATAGTTGCGAATAAATTTTTCGTTGTGTGTTTTTTTACACCTTATTAGTGCCTCTGAAATGCTTAATGAAACGGCGTGGTCTAACGATGCGTTAATTAAAAAATAAGGCGGAGTTTTTGCAGACGCTGATGCTTATGCAAAGAGGTTTATAATCATGGTAGACTGTTAAGTGCTTGAACAAAGCTTGGAAAGTTATAAATAAAGCTGGGGATTGTGTTTCCTAGTCAGGCTGCTTCTCGGGAAAACGAACTGATGAATTCTTAACGAATTTTTTACTTTAAACTTGCAATTTTTCTTAGTTGAAAATGTTAAGGCAGCTTCTAAGGCGACCGTCATGCATTCTAATAGCAAGGCAAATAAGTCATTAGCTTAGAAAAATTGCCAAAAAATATACAGAAATTTCACAAAATCTTCAAGAGCTCCTATTAAGTGCTCTCATATTTTACTCAACGAAGTGAAAAATACAGTTCTCACAAATTTTGAAAAAACGTTTTGGAATAAATCAAAGCTATTATAATTTTTGGCATATAAAGGGTTTTGTGTAAAATAATTTGGTCAAGTCCGAGTTGGAGTCGCATACTAAGCTTTCCGTACCACCTTCAAGATTCTAATATTCCAGTTTCAGACAAGCAGGGAATGAGTGCATTTTCTTATATTTACCCTAATATCTTTTAAAGGAAGCGTTCTAAATTTATAAAAAATATACACTTTAATTTTCCACACATAGAATTTTTATTTTATCTGCTTCAGGATTGGCTTGATTTTTATGACAATACGTATGTATTTAATTTTCTAATTTGACCCCCAAAAATTAACATTAGAGTTTTATTTTACTAATAAACTTTCAGGAAAGCCTTTTACGAGGGCTGCCTTTTATATTTCGGGATTGGACAACCCTAGTGTTGCAATCTGACAACTGACAGCTATATCGTAAAGTTTGACATTTTTGGGGTTATACGTGCTCAGAACGTTTTGACATACGAGCGCTATGTGTTGTTTACAGTGACTTAAAGGATTCATCTCGACCAGAAAATGGAATTAAATCGTGAACATTTTCGTGCGATTATTTTTTACAACTTTCGACGTGGATTAAAGTCAGCAAGAGTGCATGGAAGAACTTCATTTAATTTTTGGCGATGAAACTCCATCAAGGACCACTGTTTATCGATGGTATGGTGAATTTAATCGAGGTCGTAGTTCACTCCAAGACGAATTTCATGAAGGTCGTCCAAAAACAGTTGTTGTTCCGGAAACCATTGATGCTGTGCGCGGACTGATATTGCAAGATCGTCATGCGACCTATCGTGAGATTGAGTCAACCTTACACATTAGTGGGACCAGCATACATTCAATATTGCATAAACATTTAAATGTCAAAAAAATTTTCGAGTTGGATCCCACACAATTTGTCCATCGTTCAAAAAAAGGCTCGTGTCGATTGGTCGAAAGAAAAGCTCAAAAAATACGATCGCCGTGATTCAAAACACGTTTATGACATAGTGACAGGTGATGAATCGTGAATTTACGCGTATGAGGCCGAAAGTAAACAGCAGTCGACTGTATGGGTGTTTCAAGATGAGCCGAATCCAACAAAAGTTGTTCCCGCACAAAGCACTTCCAAGCAAATGATCGCCTGTTTTTTGGAAAAAACTGGACATGTCGCTTTCGTACCACTAGAACAACACAGAACAGTCAATTCTGAGTGGTACACAACCATTTGTTTGCCTGTTGCCTTCCAAGAAATGAGGAAACCAACCCCCGAAGACGGATCACTCTTCACCACGGCAATGCGAGCTCTCACACATCGGGTCAAACAACTGCATTTTTGAGCACTCAAAACATCGATTTTATGAGTCATCCGCCGTATAGTCCTGACTTGTCACCACATGACTTCTTTTTATTCCCGTACGTAAAAAACAAACTGAGAGGTCAGCGGTTTTCGACACCTGAAGAAGCGGTTGCTGCGTTTAGACCTGAAGAAGCGGTTGCTGCGTTTAGAATGCATGTTTTGGAGATACCTCATTCAGAGTGGAAAAAGTGCTTCGACAATTGGTTCAAACGCATGCAAAAGCATATAGATCTTCATGGGGAATATTTTGAAAAACAACAAAGCGATTTTCGATGATTAATATTCGTTTTTGTTCTCTAATCCCGAAATATAAAAGGCAGCCCTCGTATAATCCACTGTCTGAATTTTGAGGCTCTGTAGATTGAAAGATAAAGGGCAAAATAGGTCAAGTTTTAAATTATAAATTATTAAATCTGTTATTCAAATTATTTAAAAATACAAATAAAATATATTTTTTTTAATTTTAAATAGTGTGGTATCTAAATTAGGAATTAAGTCGATGTTTAATATTTTTCTTATCTTTTAAATAACTGATTTAAAAAAATGATAAATTTGTAATTCATATAATGAGCCTTTTATCTGATATATTACATGATGCGTTTGAAAATTGAATTTTTATTTTCCATTTAATTGTATAATTTGTCCCTAAAATTACTATGCGGGGTTTCTAATAATTTTTCTTTTAAATTTCAAGTGAGCACCAGTACCCCTAATTATTTTCAAAATGTTAGGTAGTATGGTTTCGAAAATAAAGCGAAAAATGAGAATTTTTTATATCTTGTAAACAATTAATTTTAAAAATATGCAAAATATATATTTGTATTCCTCATAATGAGCCCTTTCATTTGATGTATTGCATGATGCGTTAAAAAATATTTTTTTATTTTCCGTTTAATTCTATAATTTGGCCCCCAATATTAATATTAGGGATTTCTTCGTATTTTTCCTGTAAACGAAAAAATGTAGGTCTTATAGTTTAGGGAATAAAGAGTATAAAGGGTATTTTTTTAAAATATTTTTTAAATATATTTATTAAAAAAAAATTAAAAAATAATTTGTATTCTTTATAATGAGCCCTGTGATTTGATATATTACATGATCCGTTAGAAAGAATTATATTTTTTATTTTCCATTTAATTCTATAATTTGACCCCGAAAATGAATTTAGGGGTTTCTCCTTATTTTTCCCGTAAAGTTCAGGTATATACCTTTATTTTTTTTCAAAATTTTACAGCTTATGGTTTCGGAGATAAGTGGGGGAGGGTAATTTTTTTATATTTTTGTTAATATCTTTTAATTAATTTATATTAACAATATGAAAAAAATATATTTGTTTTCGTGATAATGAGCCCTTTCATTTGATATATAACATGATGCGTTAGAAACTATTTTAATTTTATATTTTCCATTAAATTCTCTAAAATTGCCCCCAAAATTAAAAGTTGAGGCTTTTCCTTATTTTTCCAGTAAACTTCAGGTCAGACCCTATACCTATAATTTTTTCCAAACTTTACGTTTTAGAGTTTTGGAGATAAGGAGGGGGGGGGGGGAATTTTGGTATATTTTCGTTAATATCTTTTTAACTATTATTTTAAACATGAAAAAAAACATATTTGTTTTCCTCAGAATGGGACCTTTCATTTGATGTATTACATGATGCGTTTGAAAAAAAAATAAATTTTTATTTAATTCTATAATTTGCCCCCCAAAATTAATATTAATGCTTTCTCCTTATTTTTCCTGTAAAGTTCGGGCAACGTTCTATATTTCCTATTTTTTCAAAATTTTAGGCTCAGTAGTTTAAGAGATCAGGGGGGGAACGGTCAATTTTTTTAGTTTCCCCCAGAAGTACCCCTAAAATCAAAATGTCTTCTTTTACGATATGTAGTCCTGATCGGTTCACCAGACTATACATTGGCACCAAATTTCAACCTCTTCCGTCCAGTAGTTTAGGAGAAAATTGCTGTGATGTGACAGAGGCAGAAATCCGGAGTGATATTTTAAGGGTATCCGTATATTGCATATACGGAACCCTAAAAAACACATAATTCTTCCAAACACATTTTTTTATTATCTCTCAACAGTTTTTTTCAGACGCTTCACCCAACACTGATGCTCAATTAATTCCTTGTTAATTATTCAACTAATTATCTTTCAACAAACTTTCCTTGTTAACAACTTCCCTGCGCCAATTTTCGGGGTGTATCGATACAGAAAAAAACATCGTAACGACTTTTATTCTTCCGCAAACATACATCGCGATAAGAGGAGAGCATCATCCAAGTTTTATGTATTCCATAAAAATTTGTAGGAACACCAAAAACAAAAGCCCTCTCGAGACTTAACGGACACATAACTGTATGAGTTGTATCAGTACGTAAAATGTTTCCGAAGTAAGGCAATAAAATGTGCGGCATTTTGAGTAAACATGGTTATTCGATGCTACATGGATTCGTCAAGAGTTTGTAACAGACGAAGGAAATTAAACTGAATTACAGAAGAGAAAAAGATGTTATTTGTTAGACACATTTAAACATGCAGGCATGAAGAGAACGTAGAAACCATCCACAGAGAATAGATTGGAAACTCAATGGTAAAAATTGTGTTTAAAAGTCACGACTACCGCCCTCAGGGATCATCATAGAAGGTTGTCCTACTGTACAGAAACCTATAATTAGATTTTACCAAAAATAAAGGAACCTACTTCTTATCTACATTCATTATTTCAAAAAATATCATTGTACTACCAAATAAAAGTACCAAATTAAATTAAATTTTTATTTAAAACCGTAGCATAGAAAACCCCAACACGCTTGTGTAACAAGTTTTGACAATCGATAGTCAAACCTGTGTGGCGCTCTCACGAGCAATTTCGATGAGATTCTATAATGATTATAGAGGGCGCTCAAAAAATAAACAGAATTCCCTTTCTGAGTTTCCATTCCCTAGTAGAAATGTTCGGAACCAAGTACCGGAGCACAGAGTTTTTTAAGCATGAGCGTTAAAACCGGCTGTAATGAAGCAAACATAACAACATCTGCAGACTAGTCTTTAAAATAGCTGTTGCAGTATAGTTTAATCAAATACATATTTTAAAAAAATGCCCGTCAAAGTCTATTAAATTAGGGTGGCGCTGTTGTAGAAAGTGGGTGGGTTTTAAACAGCACATGACCTTTACTATTAATCTTCAGGGTAGGTATATAGGTATGTTCAACAGAAATTCTTCACAATATGATAGCTCATCTGGGAACACGTTGGTGCCCCCGCCCAGACAAGCCAAGCGAAGACGGGCACAGAATATGATGTCAGCAGTGGACTCATTAAACACGTACAGTTTCAATTGCATAACTCTAAAAAATCCGATTTCGTGTATAAAAAAAATGTATAAGGAACTTCCTGAAGTCCTAGAAAGCTGAGATATTTGGTATATGAGCTAGTACTAGTACACAATCAACAAAAAAATTCTTAAACTTGGAACTTTTACCCCCTAACCTCTTAAACTAGGGGACCGGAATTTGTATGAGACTTGCGGAAATGTTGATGCTAGAGGTCTGAAAATTGATAAATTGATATAAATTTTAACAAAACACATATTTCACAAGTTTTAGTAAATCACACTCTTTAATTACGGAAATTGACGTAGAGATTGTGAAGTTAGGGCTTGTAATGTTAGGGCGTGTGGAGTTAGAAGCTTGGCTCTAAATAAGATCTGCTAACTTCTTGACAGTGTAGTCTCGTTTTGGCAACATTTTACATGAAAATGTATTTGGTAGGATCAATATTTACTATATACATCTTCTGCAATATTTAGTATTTACAAATCAATCTTCTTGACCTATATATTCATCCTCGATTTGTCCAACAAGATGGGGTACCCCCGCATTATGGTGTACATGCAAGAAGGTTTCTTTACACCACTTTAATGAAAGCTGAATGGGTAGACGTGGCATATTAAGTGTCCAAAATGATCTCCAGATTTGAACCCAATGGATTTTTTATTCATTTCGTTTACACAATCGAATCGTCCATTTGCAGGATGAAAGGAAATGATTAAAAATTCATTTAATTTGAATTCAGTTTCTATGAAAAATTATAATGTAACCCCCTGATTCAAGTGGTTGTCAGCAGAAAAATGACTTCTATCTAAATGGCGCAGAGAGTTATTCCGTACTAGTTGAAAAGAAATTCCTTAATGTCATTATTTTGAAAACTATACTGTTTACTATTTTTGACTTATGCAATCAGAAAAATATTCTCCGTTTTGCACATTTTGTGCAAAACCCTGTATGTTTTCATTGATTACGATTTTTTTTTATCCAATTCATCTGGAATAATCCGCTTCTTCAGATTCATTTCCATTTTAAAGCTGTCGTGACACTCCCAATCTTAAATTATGAATTCTCGATACACCGGAGTATAATTCCCCAGAGAAAACCGAAAAATACTTCAAAATGTAAACTGCAAAAACTCCCCCGTTCTCGTTCGTGGGGGCCAGAGAGACATTTTGTTATGGAGTCGTGTACGCGTCATATTTTTTGACGGAATCACCTCATTCTCGCATCTTATGCGAAATACGAGGTTGCGTAGACAATGTTTCGTGACGGGTAAGTTTAATAAACTGAAATATACTGTCATCAGGTATCAACTCGACACTGTTTTTATATGTTGTAAACTGTGACGGTTAATGCTTCATAAAATGCGTTTATTACCCGTTTGACAGTTCTATGGGAGTTTTTCTTTGCTCTCTTTTTTATTCGTCGGATAAGTAGCTGGAATTCTACAAAACGATTAAATGTGTTATTTTCTTGCAGTGTGCTGGTTGAGTTAGGATGAGACACCTCAGGTACACGGAAGGGCGGTTTAGGGAACATTGATAAAAGATGTCCAGCGTTTGAGTTAGGAGAGGGGTTCAAAACTGTGACGTTTATGATATGGATGGGAATCCCGATGTGTGACATCCTTATACTGTGAGGTCCTAAAGTAAATGATAAATTCATTTTCTATGTTATTATGAATGAATAAATCCTGAAATAAATCAATTTTTATACAATAAAATTCCCTTCAATAATAGACCTTTACATAATTGAAAAAAAAATTATACGCATGCGTCAACGTCTGTTATTTTTTTCAGGCACTTTATATTTATTTATAATGTGAATATGATAATTTCAATGTAATTTATTAAATTACTATTAGTAGTAAAGTTTTAATAGTTATAAACTTAAAGTGAACTATCAGTATAAGGATCTATATATAAATAGGCAAAGACAAAACAATTAGGTACCATTTTCTCCTCTGTCTCTCAACCGATTTTCTTCATTTTTGTTTTGTTAAGTAGCTACAGACGACCTTCAGTGCAGAATGCTAATATTATTTTATAATATTGGTTCATTCATTAAATAAAATATAATAAAAATTCATTATTTACGTCCATACTGTCAACGCCAAACAACTGATAGTGCCGCCGCCGCCAGACGGTGAAAACTCAAAACATTGAGTAATTATATATGGAGAGAATTATATTCTTAGAACATGTACTTCTGGAAATGGCATACAAGCGTTGTTAGTGTTTCCTGGTAAAATAGTCAATGTAGTAGATCAGTATTGATTTTTCAGACGCGTTGCACTAACTTTCATATTAAACATTCTATTTTTAATGTGAATTTAATTATTTGATTAATATATTATTATCACAACCTTCCCGAAGGTGTCCAGACAGTGGACAATAGAGAATATATTAAATAGTTAAGTTCTCCCAGGTTTGTTGGTACTCTTGAACCCGCAAATGACGAAAACTTTTAGGTTGCAAAGAACAATCTTCCAATTATTATAGGGAATATTTTGCCAGGAGCGGTTCCAGCTAAAAATTTGGGGGTCATTCAGTTGTCAACAATATTTCGAATACCGATATTTGATTAAATTTTTTTTATTGCAATAGATTTGTCAATATAAGTGAACAATTTTGGTCATTATATCTACTTCTCCGATTTCTCCACAACTCTGTTTCTTATAAAAATATACTTTACACAATTTCACTAGTTTTAATTAAAATTTATAACACTTCATCAATAAAGAATGGAGTAAAAGTCATGGAATATGTGGGAGCCATACGAACAGTAAATCATTTTTAGAGAATTTATTTGACTTAATTATTATCGACAATAAATTACCACATTAAATATGCGACAGGAAAAATATTCTACAAACACGTACACGTAAATACATAATAACACCTAGTAATGTGATAGAACACTTTAACTCATCCAAATCGCATCAAAAATTGTGTGTGGGTCAGCTCGCTTGCTTCATTAACAATCACAGCGTGATATGTAAATCGACATGTTTAACGACACAATTTGGTGACATGTTGTGTTTTCTTGTTAAAAAACCTGCAACAAAGTACTAATTGTTTCCTAACTACAATGTCGTAACGTTCACCTCTGCCCGACAGGTGTTTGGAAACAAACACTGTCAGCCAATTAAAGCAGAAAACCCAATTAAAAAATTTGCTGTCACACACGACATTGGCACATTTCCAACGTCTTTTGTTGTCTCACAGACTTGAGGTTTTCAACGTGAAGGCTTTAAAGAATCATCGCAGTTGTTGCATTGTAGCGAAGCAAATACAAAAAGAGCTCTTAACAAAATTGCCAGAGTCGCAACGAGTCCATATTCGCCAGAGTGACTTCGGAAAAATTCAATTTTCTTTGAGCAAATTACGTCACAATTGTAGTCTTACGTATAAGAAATCTTAGACATACTGAAAGGAAGATATATTGTTACTACTTTTTAACCAACTTCAATAAAAGGAGGTTCTGAATTAGTTTCTATACAGGGTGTAAATAAATAAATAATTCCACCTTAAATGCCTATCAATAAGTATGCCTACATAGTTTGTGTGTGAGACTTCTTTGATCCATATCATTTACAATCATCTCGAATTTTCTTTTTGGATCCTAGATATGATTAGGCAGCACCCAGAATTGTTTTTCAAGGGAAGCTATTATTAATAACCACCTCAACCACTTATGGGCGCTCACCACCAGGAACTATTTTCTTTAAACGCGTGGAAAGGAACTATTAAAGATCACCTTGGTCCACATTTCTTTCCACCTACATTTAATGGCGGAACATACACTCAGTATCTAAGCGAAGAGTTGCTAGTTCTACTCGATCCGATTCCTTTAGGTGTCAGAGCGGGAATATGGTTTATGCACGATGGCGTTCCTGTCCATTTTAGTATAAGAGCACGTCCATATTTGAACGAAACATGTCCAGATCGCTGGGTAGATAGATAGATTCGATAGAATTTTCAACTTGGGGACATTTAAAAACGTTGGTTTATAGTAGAACTCTTGTTCAAGGCAGTCTAGGATTTTCAATCGATTGCGAAGATCTAGGTCTCGACTTCTAGACTCCTATGTAATGGCTGAAGGTGTCCATTTTGATTTTGAGCACTTAATTTGATCGATCCGTTTTCAAAGTTAGGTAAACTTTTTTTTAATGATTTTGAAATAAAAATAGCATATTGCATCAGACAAGGATTGTTTATTTTTATCATTTGATCATTTTTAGGGTTCCGGTATATACAATATACGGATACCCTTATAATATCACTCCGGATTTCTGCCTCTGTCACATCACAGCAATTTTCTCCTAAACTACTGGACGGAAGAGGTTGAAATTTGGTGCCAATGTATAGTTTGGTGACCCGATCAGGAGTACATATCGTAAAAGAAGAAATTTTGATTACAGGGGTACTTCTGGGGGGGAAAACTAAAAAAAATTACCGTTCCCCCCCTGATCTCCGAAACTACGGAGTCTAAAATTTAGGAAATATAGAACGTTGCCCGAACTTTACAGGAAAAATAAGGAGAAACCATTAAATTAATTTTGGGGGGCAAATTATAGAATTAAATGAAAATTTAAAAATATTTTTTTCAAACGCATCATATAATACATCAAATGAAAGGTCTCATTCTGAGGAACACAAATATATTTTTTTCATATTAAAAAAAAATAGTTAAAAAGATATTAACGAAAATAAACCAATTCCCCCCTCCCCTTATCTCCGAAACTATAAAACGTAAAGTTTAGTTTTGAAAAAAAAATAGAGGTATAGGGTCTAACCTGAAGTTTAATGGAAAAATAAGGAAAAGGCTCTACTTTTAATTTTGGGGGGCAATTTACAGAATTAAATGGAAAATGTAAAATTAAAATAATTTCTAATGCATGTTATATATCAAATGAAAGGGCTCTTTATGACGAAAACAAATATATTTTTTCATATTTTTAAAATAAATTAATTAAAAGCTATTAACAAAAATATAAAAAAATTTACCCATTACCCCCCCTTATCTCCGAAATCATAAGCTGTAAAATTTTGGAAAAAAAAAGAGGTATACAATTAAATGGAAAATAAAAATTAAATTTTCAAACGCATCATGTAATATATCAGATAAAAGGCTCATTATGTGAATTACAAAAATATTATATTTTTAAATCATTTGTTTAAAAGATATTAACAAAAATATTAAACATCGACTCGATTCCCACTTTAGAAACTACACTGTTTAAATTTAAAAAAATATATTTCATTTGTATTTTTAAATAATTTGAATAACAGATTTAATAATCTATAATTTAAAACTTGACCTATTTTGCCCTTTATTTGACCTATTTTGGCCAAATTAGAAAATTAAATACATATGTATTCTTATAAAAATCAAGCGAATCCTGAAGCAGATAAAATAAAAAGTCTATGTGTGGAAAATGAAACTGTATATTTTTTATAAATTTAAAACGCTTCCTTTGAAAGATATTAGGGGAAATATAAGAAACTGCACTCATTCCCTGCTTGTTTGAAACTGAAATATTAGAATCTTGAAGGTGGTTCGGAACTCTTAGTATGCGAGTCCAACTCGCACTTGACCAAATTATTTTTCATACATTTTTCCGATTTCCAAAAAATTGGTATGTTTTACGTTACAGAAAAATATACGGAATCAAGCTGGAACATATCTTTGCAGAACACAATTTATAATATTCAAATTGCTTAAGCAGTCTTAGAGAAAACACTGAATATTCATTGATATTCACAGAAATATAGTCCCTTATTTACTTTTTTTTTTCGATTTTCTGAAAGCCCGTAACTCTCATGTACTAGACAATTATATGGGACCTTTGTGTAATGTTCCTTAATACAATGCCGTTTAAATCATCAAATTTGCCCAAGCCGTCTTTAAATAATCACTGAGCATACATAAAAAAACGTGGCGACGAATTGATAATATCCTCTTTTTTGGAAGTCGGTTAAAAATACCTCAAAGCTTTCCTTCGATCGAACATACTCCACCCCCATGTGATACTTTTTTAGTTCAACAACTACAAAAAAAATATTTTGAACTCTCATTCAGCTGCCAATTCCTATTGTGTGGGAACATAAATACACAAATTGTTTGATTAAAAATCATTAAACTAACACCAAATGGCCGGTGAAAATTCCACACTTGAGTCCAGCAGTAAATATTCAGCTGATGGAAAATTCGCTAATAATGGAATATTTGAGCGAGCTGTTGATTTGACGAACCACATTGTAGTTGGAAAAACCAAAAAATATTTAATGCTTCCAATGATGTGCATTCGCGTTCATATGCATTTATGAGACAGTTCTGGTTCGAGTGCTGTTTTTATTTTCCACTTTTCTGGAAATGTTTATGACGACGATAAAAGTTGAGTAATTCTATCTTTCAGCTTAAAACGATATTTCATCAAAAACGCATATGTTCGTTGTTAAAGTGCAGTACCTGTAAAATTTTACGATTTTATATTAAAAAGAAAATCGTGGAAAATGTTAGTAATAAAACGAAATAATTCATAGCAAGCACTCAGGAATTCATAAGAAAGAATAAGTAATATAAGTTAATACTATAGACCAATCAATAGAGATTCTCTCGTGAAAAGAATACTATCAGGATACTGCCAGTGCCATCACATTAAGAATGATTTGTAGTGATATTTTGCTGCCTTTTCCACTCGCAACTATGGTTTTTTACATTATTATAGACAATTGAAACAAGAAAATTGCGTTTTTTTTTCGTTGCATGTTTATAAAATGAAAAATAATAAACTAATCTCAATGGTGTCAACAGGTGAATTGTAAAGCATGGAAATACCAATGAAATGAGCCTAGGATCGATCCGATAAGATCTTTAGTAACAGGGAAAAACAAAAAATACTGGAAAATTTGACGGTTTGCTTTATATTATCATAACTCCGTCACTATCGAAGTTGTAGAACTGGGCTTGTGGGAACTGATAGTAATTGATTAATTGATATCTACCTTATGCATGACTAAACCAGGCGCTATCGGTTTATTAGTTTTTTAATAATTGCGATCTGAAGTTTTTAGTCCACTATTCTTGCAGTGTGTCTCCATGCGACATGGATCGTCAAATATCAATTCAGAATAGAGATGTTGAAAGCAGAGGTATCATTCTACAACGCCTCTATTTTCATTTTTCATTAAATCCCTGTGGAATATACGAAAAATGTAAGCAAAAAGGACCAAAATTTGGTGAGCGTATGAATGTGTTCGAGTAGTGGGGGGAACACGGTTGTTGAGGGGAACTGCTAACAATAATTATTATCGATAGTAACTGTCATTCTGACAGATGGTGAAAGAATCTATCGCTAAAAAAACTTCTATACAGAGTGATTGGTTCGATTTTAT
Source organism: Octodonta nipae (assembly GCA_034190945.1). NCBI lineage: Eukaryota > Metazoa > Arthropoda > Insecta > Coleoptera > Chrysomelidae > Octodonta > Octodonta nipae. Next base: position 157,929,495 of record CM067218.1, read on the forward strand.
TGTATCAAATGAGAACTGTTTGTTTATTAATATATTTATATGTAAATGGTTTCTCGTTTTTGGTTTAATTTGTGGATTTTGGGTGTACGGAACATCGAAAGAGAGCGGTCATTAAATTCTTACTGGTGAGGATTTTAAATATTAAAACGACCTATGTATGTGCCTCTACTATATATTACTATACGCTTCCCCTCAACAACCATGTTTCCCTTACTCCTTGGATATATTATTACGCTCGCCCATTTTTTGTCATGTTTGCTAACATTTTTCAGATATTTCACAGACATTTAGTGAAAAATGAGAATAGAGGCTTTGTAGAATGACACCTCTACTTTCAACAACTTTTTTCAAAATTGAAATTTGATTATCTATGACGCATGGGGGCACAGTGCAAAAATAGTGAACAGAAAACTTTATATCACAATTGTTCAAAAACTAATAAACCGGTAGCGTCTAGTTTTGGCATACATAAAATAGATGTAAATTACTATCAGTTCGGTATTTTTTGTTTTTTCCTGTTACTAATGATCCAATCGGATCGAACCTGGGCTCATTTCATTGGTATTTTCATGCTTTACAATTGACCTGTTGACAACTTTGAGATTAGTTTATTATTTTTGATTTTATAAACATGCTAAGAAAAAAAAGGTAATTTTCTTGTTTCAATTGTTTATAACAAAGTAAAAAACCATAGTTGCGATTGGAAAACATAGGAAAATATCGTTTGAAATCTTTGTTAATGTGATGGCACAGTCGGTATCCTGATAGTATTTTTTACACATTATCAGTTAATTTTTGCTCTATTGATTGGTCTATATACAGTTTTCAATGCAAGATAAAATCTAACAAGATAATTAAAAAAATCCAATATAAATCCGACTTTCAAATTCATTGTTCATACCAAAATTAAACAACAAATTCTAGTTAACCAACGAACTCATAACTCCCTATAAATCGTAATTTTCAAATCACTATCCGCAATTCCAATCAGACAAAACATACCAAAGCTTCCCTGCGACAATTTCAAACAGCGCAAAGCTCGCGATAGTCAAAATCGAACGCTCATCTATGGAGATCCCTATCACGTTAAATGATACGAAATAAATGTGCCGGTATCATGTAGCATTGTGTTCAGATAACAAACGAAATGTAGCATTTCACAGCAACCTATGCGCTCGTTACGTCCATCTGAGCGACATTTTGAAACAACTGATGCGTATCTGTGGAATCACTCATTTGTTTCTTCCTGTTCTGTGGGTGTATGCCGGAAAATGCAGCTTCGAACTGAACGTTCGGGCAAAAACGAGACAGGCAGGCTGAGAGTAGTTCGTGAATGACATTTTGGAAGAGAAAAAGTAACAGATGATGGAGAATATAAGGCAGTTCACTGCTCAAAACAATGATTAGATGTTTTATGTTTTAATGCAGACATTGTATGACAATAAAAAAGATAGCGCAAATGTAATGTAATTGCAGCAACTTTAAACTGACGGATGAACATTAATGTCATTCTTCCCCACTTTAAAATAAATGTCTTCATATGTTCAAGAAAACTGATTCAAGTGATTCATTTATAAATTCTGTAGATTCTGTGGTGTGTCAAAACAATTAAGTTGTGCTTTGGTTTCTTACCCTTTAATTCCTAAACTGCTGAATCGATTATCATGAATTTTGGTTTAGAAATAGATGGGACCTTGGAGATGGTTATAGGCTACTTTTTCTCGCAAAAAAACGATAGAGGGTGCCGCGAGGGAGGGGATAACTTTTGTATGAAACTTCTTATTGGGTCGTCGGGTTTGCTACAAACCTTTCAGAATTATTCTGTATAAATAGTTTAGGTATTATTTATACAAAAGTTCTCTATGGGTATTTTCGCGAGACAAAGTAGCCTATGACCATCTCCAGGGTCCCATCTATCTTTATACCAAAATTCATGATAATCGATTTAGCAGTTTAGGATTAAAAGGGTAACAAACCTGAGTACAGCTTAATTGTTTTGACACAACACAGAATCTAAAGAATTTACATGCATGCATTTCACTTCATTTTAAATGGGGTAAAATGGGGTTGTAAAGATAATATAATCATATTTATGAGGCTAAAATATGCTAAATGGGGAGTTGTTATATAGGGTGAGTTTTTTTTGATGATCAGTATGGGGATCTCGGAAACTAGCGGAGATAGTGCAATGATTAAATTGGGAAAGATTTGCAGTTTTACTGGCCCAATTTAATGACACTTTCGGATTTTTGTAAAAAGTCATGGCTTACTTAGATATTTTGAAAAAACGAAATTCTGTCGATTTAGTCAAATCCCTCCAGCTCTTTTGTTTTTGATTTTATAAAAAAGTGTAAATATCAAAATTGAAAGGAATTGTATCCCGAATATGATTGTCATGTCCTCGTTTGCGTGACAGCTCTCGTTTTCGAGATATGACACAAACTTATCTTTTTTTGAATGGAAACCATAGTTGGCCAAGGATATAATACTCGATATAGTTATTCATAAAAATAACGGAGTTATGGATGCTTTTCTCTCTTATTTTCACTTTAAACGTACTTAGCCATGAAATAGATTGATTTATTAATAACTATTCCAAAAAAAATTGAACAAATTTTTTATTAGGTACATGAGATATAAAGAAAAAACTAAATAAGTAGGTACTTACAAAAAACTTAAGAAATTAAAGTACATAATAACGGTTGTTAAGATTGACATTACCGCTTTCCTCACAGACCGCCTATTAATTTCTTCAATTGCTTGTAATACCGTCTCCCTTAGGTCACCAACTGTCTCATACTTTCTTTTGTATACTTTGTTTTTTAGCGCACCCCGCAAATAGAAGTCTATAACTGCCAAATCGGGAGACCGGGGTGGCCATTCGCGTGGGCTATTTCTTCCTATGTAAGAGTTTGGATAGATATTATCTAAGTGTTATCTTACTAATAACGAGTTATGAGCAGGTGCTCCATCATGTTGGCACCACTCAATTTCTAAACGAGTTCTCAAATTCAAATTATGCAACATGTTTTGAAAAGTGTATTGCAAGAAATGCAAGTAGCACTCTCCAGTAAGTGATTCGTCATAGATAAAAGGCCCCAGAATAGTAGACCCTATGATACCTATGTTCTACATTGAAAGGGTTTCCTTTAGCCCAGATATGCTCATTGTGTCTATTGAACATACCGCAGTTAGTAAATCTAGTTTCATCTGACCATAACACCTTTAATGGAAACTGTGGATTGTCAAGGCACATGTCTCTAAACCATGTACAAAACAAAATACGTCGATGTTCGTCACCAGCATGCAAAGTTTGAGAAACTGAAAGTTTGCACGGGTGGAACTTGTGCGCTTTCAGTACCTTAACTACAGTTCGTTGAGATGTGCCAGCTTCTGCCGCAATCTCACGAGTTGATGTAGATGGATTTTGATTTACCATTGCCGAAACATTTATTTGTGCTAAATCGTTAATTTGATTACGTTCTTTTGGTGGTTTAGTAAAAGATCCATATCTGCGTAAACTATCGTAAAGCCTCTTAAATGTTCATAGAGCAGGTTGACGATGATTAAAATATCTAGGAAAGTATTCCTCAGCTGCACGAACTGAATTTTTATGGCATATGATATAACATTCCACCATATTCAGTTTTTCTTGGTTAGAATATTCAATTTTATCACGAAAACTTGTTAATATCGACTGCCAGTTCAGCACTACTAATGGAATTACTCTCAAATGTGGAAACGTCAAAGTGTAAACAATCTTTTTCATGGCTACCTACGTTAAAAGTGAAAATAAGAGAGAAAAGCATCCATAACTCTATTATTTTTATGAATAACTATATCGAGTATTATATCGTTGAAAAGCTCTAAAAATGTCCGATTTTTTGAGGTCATAGCCAACTATGGTTTCCATTCAAAAAAAGATGTTTGCGTCATATCTGAAAAAACGAGAGCTGTCACGTAAACGAGGATATGACATTCATATTCGGGATACAATTCCGTTCAATTCTGATAATTACACTTTTTTATAAAATCAAAAACAAAGGAGCTAGAGGGATTTTACTAAATCGACAGAATTTCGTTTTTTTCAAAATATCTAGTAAGCCATGACTTTTTACAAAAATCCGAAAGTGTCATTAAATTGAGCCAGTAAAACTGCAAATCTTTCCCAATTTAACCATTGCTCTATCTCCGCTAGTTTCCGAGATCCTCATACTGATCATCAACAAAAACTCACCCTGTATATTCCGAGCTTTTAATCACTACTTGACTCACATTAATATTGGTTAATTTTAGTCAAAACTAAATTATGTTAACCTTAAATTTCAATTTATTCTGGAAAGAAAAGTATTTACATGATTAACTTTTCTGATTACAAGAGTTATTGAATCTTATTTTTGTTAGCAGAATAACAATTGTGATTAATTTTATGTATTTAGTAATGATTAAAAGCGTGGTAATTTAATTTAATTGCCTTGACGACGAACAGCTGTAATCCATTTTTTCCTTCCTCTCCAATTGTTATAGAAATCCAAGAAAACGGTAGAATTGTAATTTTTGATTTTTCCTTGATGTATTTTCAAAATAAACTACACCGCACTTTCGGTTTGATGTTTTTCTTTCAATTTTATGGGATAACTAAATTTTAATCTAAAACACAGCAAACATAAATTACGGCCTTGACAGAACCAGCCTTCCACAAATAAAACACGAGGTGGCGCAAATGTCTATTGTCAAAGATACTTTACTAGCGTATACTTCAGTCAATGAATTATCGAATTAGTGTACCAAGATCTAGTTTTATCGGCATTTCTCCAACTTCACTTCTTCTGTTCTAATAATGAATTTGTGAAAAAGTTGAAAAAATAATTTTAGGCCTTGCAATTTGACAACTACGTAATTTTTTGCCCAGTTTATTGAATTGAATTTTGTGCGGTACAACATTTATTCCCAGTTATTTTAAACATTTATGCGTAACAAACCATACCAAAAATATTTAAATTGCTGACGTATAAATGTAAATGCATAATTGAAGCTAACCCGAACGGTCGCTCGCGTAAAATGAATATTGCCTTGGTAATAAAAGCGTAATCACGAAAATGTACGTATCAATTAGGCTGCGTTTAGAAATTGAATTTTCGTAAAGTCCAGCACACAACCTACAGCTCGCGATAACTTCAACCCAAATAGGTAGCTCGTATGCTTGCACCAATTATTTAGCGTATGCAATATTTAACGCAGTTCTAATTGACCGCCGTTAAAACAATATCGACTAATTGCCTCCATAGCAGCCATTAGCTGTAACACACCAGCTAGTACAAAACAGAGGTAAATTAAACTATACGATACTTTTTCAACGCATTTGTGAATAGTGTCTGTAGAAGGTTTATATTTATTGCTAGACGAAATAGCTTAGAAATGGGCAAAGATGTCTTCTGTGTCATACTAGATGTAATTGGCTACTTTCTACATACTACTATTTGTAACGACTTTTCCCCAAAAATAAGAAACAAATGTTTAACTTAATATAATAAAAAGTAACACCCTAAAATCATACCTAAAACGATTTAAAAGCAGGATTATAAAATATTTGATGTTGAACTGGGCGAGATTCGTTTAAGTAGGTAGTAAAAATGTATCTATATTTGAAAATTAAATATTTATTGAAATGCCTCCAAATTATATTCTACAATATCTTGATTTGGTGCTTTATACACTTGTTCAGAATTAAACTTCTTTAATATCTCATTAGTTGGTATACATTTAACATAGGCTCCAAGATAGGGATGTCGGAACTGTAAAAAAGTATCGATATATATTGTATCGATATTTTTTAAAAGTATCAATATCGATATTGATATATCGAGAAAAAAGTATCGATATATATATATTGCATCAATATTTTTTAAAAGTATCAATATCGATATTGATATATCGAGAAAAAAATATCGATATATCGATATATCGGTACTATTTTAGAACAGTAGTCTATATATATATATATATATATATTTGTTTTTAAGTTTTCGCGGGATCCCGGCAGGGAGCAGTTATCAACTACGCGGATGAATTCCCGGAAACCAACTAAAACATATATATATATATATATATATATATATATATATATATATATATATATATACTTAGTAATTTGTTTAACTAGTGTATCTGATAAAGTTATATGCAAACAATTTATAGATAGGTGGTAGGTAGACTGGATTACAAAATTTAAAAATATTTTATTTTGAGACTTTTTCACAGCTTAAGGTAGTAATATATTGTTAAATTAACTATATACTACTACTTCTCATATTTTCTGAAAATTTAGATGTCGTTCTAATGATCATTTATACACTCTCATATATAACTCCCCTCTACCTCATGCATTATCAGAAACACAGAAACATATTTAAAATTTATTTTAACTTCAAGCACTTAGGCAACATATAGCATAAATATAATAAATTAATTATACTTGAAACAATTCTGCTAATCTTTGTATACAAAGATCATGTATCTCAACTTGTTTGACACTATATTAGATGTTTTCCAATTACCGCACAATTGCGCACAGTGCGGTACAGTGCTGAGCACTAAGTGTTCCAATTACAGCACTGGCTCGCACAAATGGGCACAAGAAATAACTGTGCCTTTGGGATGTTTTATGTAAGTACTAAGTAAACATAAAACTTTATCATAAAGCATGAAGTATGTTCCAATTAACGCCCGAAAATTACGACACAGAGCGGCACAAAAACACTTTGTGCTCTAGTAATTTGAAAACAGCTAGTATTTATTTTATATAACACGTTTTTGATAAGTTTTCGATACTTGGTTTTTATATCGATATATCGAATAAAATTATATCGTGTAAAAGTATCGATATATAAAACAAAAAATATCGATATATCGATATATCTTGAAGAGTATAACGTATTCTCGTAATGTGGTCTGTCGTTTTTGTGAGCATCCAGTTCCTCAATATCTTTTACCATATCTAGATGGAATAATTCATTCCTCGTCTTTGAACTTACCGATACTTGAATGAATAAAACTTATTACTCCAACACTACCAGAAATAATATGTACATTTTTGTCACTATCTATGTTGCTAAAATCTTTGCTTTACGATTTTTAAAAAATGTTATATCTTTAATCTTTAATTAGATAAAATATCTTTTAAAGTCTTATTACACTTCTAAAATATTGAGTTTTATTCACCTCTCTACGCTTAAATTAGTGTGAATCATAAAAATTCATTCCAATAAATTACTATGTTTGCATACGGACGCCGAGGTTCCTTCAGTCCACTTCAGTAACTCTGCAACAAAAATTTTTATTTCCCCAAGATTTCCCTATCATTTTTTATTTTCCCCCAAAATTTCCTCACAATATATTTGATCCCCAAATTTTCCCCAAAAATATTATTTTTCCCCAAAATTGGGGAAAAAATCCCCAATCTGGCAACCCTGCACCTAGCTGCTTTGGAGCTTGTAAGGTGTAGTGTACTGCAGGAAGATGAAATCAACCCACACAAATCGAACTGTAGCCTGTCAAAAGTCGGTTATCTTTACACTAAAAAAATTTGGAGGATGGAAAAAACGGTTGTAAATTTCTACACAGATGGCGTAACAGTAATCGATGACGTCACTAATTTTAAATAGGGCCTTATCGGAAGTGAGAGATCATTTGAAAGGTATGAACAGTACCCACTCAATCGTATTAATTTTATTTGGTTGTAGGCCAATTTTGAAAGATAAGGGGGGGAGTCAGCAAATTTATTTGAAGCTTTAAGGCTCCTCGCCGGTTTTTTCAGTTCCAGGAAGGGAGCTGTCCCCCTTGCCTTCCTCGGTACGCCCATGAATAGGATGAATTTATGTCTGCAAGTATACGTTTTGAACACTTGTTGTAAGAATTCAATTAATTACAGTGTAAACTAAGAATAATAAAAACTATAATAATAATTTTAAGTATAACCTTTAAAAAGAAATTAAGGGGGAGGGAACTTTTTACTGGTACTGTAAATTTTATTGTATATCACAAACGGAAATATTGTTCTGATAGTATCAATTTAATCTTCTTATTTTGCAGCTTAGTAACTTTCAAGTTTCTCGAAGTTTCCTTGGACTTCCATCGTCTTGAAGTCATTGATCTCACAACGTTTCAATAGCTGTGTATCTGCTATCGTCATCAGGTGAATGATAGGAATTCAGATTATCCGTAGTATTTATATTATACCCTTAACCGGTCATGCCTTGCCGGTCTTGGTCATTGGGTCTTATGTGGTCCAATCAGCGTCGTCGTACCTGGAGGTTGGTTACCGGTGATGCATAGCGGCAGAGGCCGAAGAACAGCTCTTGAAATATTTTTAATTTGGACGCTGGGCTCGCTAATTAATTTTCGTTCGAGATTATATATGCTGTCTCTATGAATTTTCTCTTGTACCAGTGCTCTTCCTTGTGTATTGCTCTGGCCTGGTCCCAGTTGATATTATGGTGTTCGGTCCATGAGTGATTAGCTAGCCCAGACTTCGTTACCTCCGGCCTTTGAGTAGCTGTGCGGTGTTCCTTAACCCTGGTGTCCCATTGTCGCTTTGTATCTCCAATGTAAAGGTTGCCACAATGTAAAGATTACCACATTCACAAGGTATGCTGTGTTAGTATTGATCGTGCGTCGGGCCTCGTTCTTGTTATCATACTCTTCAAGGTGTGGTTGCTTTTGAAGATCATTCTGATTCCATAGCTGTGTGCAATTCTTCTAAGTTTCTCGACAAGCCTTTAGTATATGGTCATAGTATAGTTGCTACCGTGGTATCCTCTTCCTGTCTAGGTGGTTTGTCCAGCTCTTCAAACGCCTTGGTAATAATCCTTTCCGGATATCCATTAGCAAAAAGGTCTTTTCTAAGTTTCACTTGTTCTTCTTTGAGGGCTTCTGGTGTGCTACAAATATTGTTGGCTCTATGGATTAGTGTTTTGATGATGCCAGTGTTCGTAGCTGATGGGTGGTTGGAATTGCAGTGAAGGTATAATCCTGTATATGTAGCCTTCCTGTAGACTGTTGTTTGGATTCCGGTCCTGGTCATTTGACACTTTACATCAAGGAATGGTAGGCACCCACTCGCTTCCATCTCCATGGTGAATCTACTGGATGGTTGGGGTTGGTTCAGGTGCTCCAGGAATGCTTGTACTTCTGTCTCTCCATGTTGCCAAATAATAAAGGTGTCATCGACATACCTCAACCATAGCTTAGGCTGCTTCCCGTAACTCCTCAGTGCATGCTTTTCGAACCATTCCATGTAGATGTTGGCGTTGGTTGGTGATAACGGGGAACCCATAGGCAATCCATCTTCTTGCATGAAGAACCGGTGCTTCTCCTGAAAGTAGTAGTTCTAAGTCCATGATTGAGTCTATTGGCAGCTCCGTCCTCTCCATCAGGGTTTCGTCTTCAGTAAGTTTCTGTGTCACTATGTTGAGAGATTCGTCTAGTGGAACGTTCGTGAAAAGGTTTTCAACGTCAAAACTTACTAAGCGATGTTCTGGCCCAAGTTCCATGGATCCGATCATTTTGACAAAGGTTGGAGGGCAAAGGTAGAAGTTTCTTCTACCAATCATCCATTACATTGTCTACCAACTTTAGACTTCAATTTCAAGGTTTCCTAGCCTTTCAAAAACACCCCGTACATTATATTTAACAAGTAAGTAATTGACAAAACACAAAACTTTCAACCTGCTACAGATTTTTTCTGTGCGAAAATATAGCAATTTCTTTCAAATTGAATTTTAAAATTTCTTTTCTACTTTTCCGATATCAGTGTGAAGAAAGAAACCAGCCAAATGAATTACGAAGACTTTAATAAACTTAGTTTAAACTTTCTTAATTATATCACAAACTATCATTATGGAATGGAATTGTTAGAGTTTGAAATGGAATTTACAGCGTTTATAGGCTTTAATTTGGTTTGGAACAGCTTACTAATTTGCTGCATTTTCGAAGTTTATCATTAACGACGCCTCTACTTGAGGCCTTTCAAGACTCGAATTATTGGAAGCTGTAACTACAGAGAGGAGTTATTAATTATTGTGACGGTCTTTATTAGTAGAATAGAATCATGAGAGAACTAAACGTTCATAAAAATGGAAAGGATAAGGATGATACCTAGTAGGAATCCGTCGTATTCTAACTTATATGCTCACTAAAAATTTAAACATCTCCTTCTGGGTGTTGTGATTTCTTCGTCGGTAAGTATATTAAGTTAGCAGCAAATTCTTTTAGTTATATCAGTTTAAAGTGCCAAACATTTTAACGTCAAATGCTAGAATTGTCATTGCCAACATTTTAACTTATTTATTTCTTTAATTTTGACGTGTTTATTATTTGGCTATTGAAAACAGGATCTGATTAACCCGTCAACAAGCGACACACCCGAGACGCCAGCGAAAGTGGCCAAGTTAAAACTGACCAATCAGGCGCGATACGACCTCCGACGGAGACATATAAAATAAAAAGCTCAGGTAAATCACCTCATGATCACATCACAACATGAATCAATATAACGAACGGATGTATTCCCGGATAAATATTGCTTCATATTGTTCCATCCGTGAAAGCCTACGACTATATATATACTTAAAATACCTTAAAAGTTAAAATAAGAGAGAAAAGCATCCATAACTCCGTGTTTTTTATGAATAACTATATCGAGTATTCTATCGTTGAAAAGCTCTAAAAATGTCCGATTTTTTGAGGTCATAACCAACTATGGTTTCCATTCAAAAAAAGATAAGTTTGTGTCATATCTCGAAAACGAGAGCTGTCACGCAAACGAGGACATGACAATCATATTCGGGATACAATTCCCTTCAATTTTGATATTTACACTTTTTTTATAAAATCAAAAACAAAGGAGATAGAGGGATTTGACTAAATCGACAGAATTTCGTTTTTTCAAAATATCTAGTAAAACATGACTTTTTACAAAAATTCGAACGTGTCATTAAATTGGGCCAGTAAAACTGCAAATCTTTCCCCATTTAACCATTGCTCTATCTCCGCTAGTTTCCGAGATCCCCATACTGATCATAAACAAAACTCACCCTGTATATCTTGACGCCTAAAAAATGTGCAAATAGAATTTTGGATGTAAGTCATTTTTATCTATGTACAAGGTATTTCATTCACTTAACACTTTATTGATGTTAAATATAAAACTGGTTCTTTAACTTTAATGGTAAAATTTGCATTTTTTTGGAAGTGAATTTTCACATTAACCTATTTTATTCAGCGTGGTTTGTTCGTAGAAAAGTGAACAAATTACCGGGTCGCCCCAGTGGCTCCCCCAACGTGAAACCATTTTGTGGACACTTTTTCTTTCACAGAGTGTCCTTTTACTCAACCCTCCATAATTTCTAGAAAGATATGCTTTTAAGTCAAGTAACTGTCGTTTGTTTTTTAATATTTCATAGAAATATCAACTTCTCTTTTTGATTCCATCAGTTCCAAACAAGTTTAGCGACGTTGCACTCTCAGCAAACAAAAGTCACTTTTACGAACTTCCAAACTAAATCCCGACCATATCTCAACTATAGCCATCCTGCTTATGCTGTTGTTTGAACATCCTATATGCGCTGGTAAAAGTAATAAATTATTAACGGTGATGTACTAAAGCTGTAACTCATTTCAAAGTTCGCCGACAGATCCTGATAACTTACGAAATTCATGAGTTGTCCCATTTATTATTTAAAAGGATTTCTCAGGAAATGGAACGGCGGACTAAATAGATGTTTCGAATGAAAGAGGAAATCATGATGTCGCATTGTCAATATCAAGTCAGTGAAAAATAAAATACGAATCACTCATTTCATATTTAATGTTTGAAAACAAGATTTCGCGTTTGCTGTGAGAAGTCTTTTGCATTAATTTTTAAATAACGTCTGCTCTATTTTAATGAAAATAGTTATTGGAGTTTTTAGGGACGTTTTTTTCAGTAATAACTACCAGTTGAACAGAAAGTTGCCTGCGTATTTCAAGGGAGAAAGTTTTAAATGTTGTAAGCAGCGTTATGATGAAAAATGAGTTCGAAAATGAAATTTTTGAGGTTGATAATTTAGATTAACTTGACTATTGACTTCATATTGGAAAAAAATGAAAATTTTTTCTTTAGAGCTTCATCTGGCACAAGAAGATAGTCAATCAGTTCAATTGAATGCAAGAGAATATACCGTTTCCAGTGGAGAACTTTCCTAGGCTGCGTTTCCTTAGAAATTCTTTCGTGTGTTTTTTATTTTAGCAACCGTAGGGAAACGGGGTTATACAGAGTACGACTCCCAATTTAGCATCTCTGTGTGGTTATACCTGGCGTTGAATGTTATTTTCTGGATTCTTTATTAAGGGCTTTGAGATGATTAATATTAGGCCTTCTCACGACAGCAGAGGGTCGTCTTCAAATCTAAAGGAACTTAGTTATGTTCCAGCGAGTTTGAGAATACATACTGATACCAGCCCAGTTGCGAATCTCTGACTGGTTGGTTTAAATTGGCCTAGTGTGGTGGGATTTCGTTGGCCGGTTAAAAGTCTTTACGACTGGATTAAATAGAACTCGAAATAGTATTTACGAGGGCCGATTGAAGTGTTATGTGAGTTTAATGACAGTTTTTACTGGCAGTACAAAACTTTGATGGTGTTGGTATTAATGTCCTCATAATGTTTCATGTTATAAAGTGCATATTTACATATATTATTAATGAGTAAGCTGCATGTCGTTTATTTACAATGATTTTTAGGGCGCCTGATACCTCAGTGGAAGTTTGTGAACCTCTATGAACGTCATATGCATGGATTTGTTGAATTCTGTTGTTTTGTCTTATTACTGTCCTCATTGTTTGTATATTATCAACTATACCGATATATTTTCGGAAACCATCTTTGAAGAGAGTCTATTAGGAACTTGTGTAAAGATAGGGCGTGATACTGCTGGGTTTGTAACCTTCCATTTTAAATGATCTAAATAGTCCGATTACGAGGGCTGCCTTTTATATTTCGGGATTAGAGAACAAAAACTAATATTAATCATCGAAAATCGCTTTATTGTTTTTCAAAATATTCCCCATGAAGATCTATACACTTTTGCATGCGTTTGAACCAATTGTCGAAGCACTTTTTCCACTCTGATTGAGGTATCTCTTCAGGTGTCGAAAAACGTTGACCTCTCAGTTTTTTTTACGTACGGGAATAAAAAGAAGTCATTTGGTGACAAGTCAGGACTATACGGCGGATGACTCATCAAATCGATTTGAGTGGTCAAAAATGCAGTTGTTTGAGCCGATGTGTGAGAGCTCGCATTGTCGTGGTGAAGAGTGATCCGTCTTCGGCGGTTGGTTTTCCTCATTTCTTGGAAGACAACTGGCAAACAAATGGTTGTGTACTGCGTTGTTCTAGTGGTACGGTTGCGACATGTCCAGTTTTTCCGAAAAAATAGGCGATCATTTGCTTGGAAGTGCTTCATGTGCGAACAACTTTTGTTGGATTCGGCTCATCTTGGAACACCCATACAGTCGACTGCTGTTTACTTTCGGGCTCATACGCGTAAATCCACGATTCATCACCTGTCACTATGTCATAAACGTGTTTTGAAGCACCGCGATCGTATTTTTTGAGTTTTTCTTTCGACCAATCGACACGAGTCATTTTTGAACGATTGACAAAACAAATTGTGTGGGATCCAACGCGAACAAATTTTTTTGACATTCAAATGTTTATGCAATATTGAATGTATTCTGGTTCTACTAATGTGTAAGGTTAACTCAATCTCACGATAGGTCACATGACGATCTTGCAATATCAGTTCGCGCACAGCATCAAAGGTTTCCGGAACAACAACTGTCTTTGGACGACCTTCACGAAATTCGTCTTGGAGTGAACTACGACCTCGATTGAATTCACCATAACATCGATAATCAGTGGTCCTTGATGGATTTTCATCGCCAAAAATTAAATTTCATCCATGCAGTCTTGCTGACTTAATCCACGTCGAAAGTTGTAAAAAATAATCGCACGAAAATGTTCACGATTTAATTCCATTTTTTGGCAGAGATGAATCCTTTAAGTTAATGTAAACAACACATAGCGCTTGTATGTCAAAACTTTCTGAGTACGTATAACCTCAAAAATGCCAAACTTTACGATAGAGCTGTCAGTTGTCAGATTGCAACACTAGGGTTGTCCAGTCCCGAAATATAAAAGACAGCTCTCGTATTTATACTTCCATCCTTTATCTTTTTATGTTATTTAGAGTAGTACACCACGCTTTCAATGTTTCAATCTGACGTCGTTGTCAGCGGTATGGTCCTAGCAAATGATTATGTAGATCAAGTAGCGCTCGCTCGTTTGGTAGAAGATTCGACATTGAAACGATCAACTGACCCTCGATTCCCCCAGAGAGCAACCATTTTTTCCAGTTAATTCTTACTCCTGCCGCTTGATGGCAATTGTGTCAAGGCCGCCATGTTTTTGTTAGTACCGGTGATGTTGTGTTGTCGCCATGTTGTTGGTAGTTTACCCGGCTATGTCGTACGTCAGCTGTCGATATTTCAATGGCGGTATTTGAAATAGGCGTCACGGCCAATTGGAGCGATTACGTCACACGGCATGTGTCGTTGACCAATAGCGAGAAGGTGTGGTCACCTGGCGACATACATCAAAGAGTCGCCTTATCACGTGACTTTGAATATTTTCCCACGACCAAGCGAGGCAATCTCTCTATTTTTGCGGCAGTCGGTTTCATGTTTTTCTTATAAACCACAAGCCAATATTTAAATTAGATGCCTAACTGTCACAGAATCACAAAAACAAGTTTTTTTATTGGTTCTCCCACGACAGGCAGCTATCAAAAGAGTTCCTCAAAATATCCCTATAATCTTAAACAAGAACAAGCTGATTTTTCCCGAGGTTGTCAGAATTTTCCCAGTCTTAAGTGACTCAACTCAATATTTAATGTAAATTTTTTGGTTATCCAAGCAAATTATCTCCTTTTAACTAAATCTAGTGTCTAATAGATATTTCTTCAAAAGTGGGTAAAAATAGGGCCTTCAGTGGTAGAATTTGTAAACTCGGAGTTTTTAAACTAGCGCATATATATTATATCGTTTCTAATATCATTTTCGACCTATTAAACAAAAGGAACTTCGCCATTTTAGACGTAGCTCCATAGACACAGAATTCTCATTCCCAAATATTCCATATTTTTCTGCAACGTAATCCCACTTTTTTAATTTGCACTTTTACAAATTTACGGGAAAACATTTCTGTCATCTGTAGACACTTTAAACGATAATGAGGAGTGAAATTTCATCTTTAAAGAAAACGTGGCAACATTTTCAGACGTTAATACCTTTTGTTGTAAAGTATACGGATTCCCGCTGAAATCGTTATAGGACTTATGGAATCTTTTTCACAACAGGGAATATTTTTTTCTTAATGCTCTGCGCCATTTTTTACATTTACGATGTGGAATATCTTTGAAATGAAAAGAGAATATGTACTTACAGAAAATTAATATTCTGAATGTCAATATTTTTATCATAACGCAGAAATTCATTTTATTGGAACAATTGGATTAGGAATGAATTTTTTTTCCGTTGATTACTATGTTACACTCATAGAGAATTGTTTATCAGAACAATTCAGTAAAATAAACATTACGTTTTATTAATCATTTTAGGGGTTTCTTGAAAAATAATACCACACTTGAGAATATGAACTGTGCATTTAGAAATTTAAATCTTTCCAGGTCAGACTTCACTGTCAGTTGAATAATAAGAAATTTCTATTAAAAATTATAGTTAAAAAAAAAAACGAAAAAACACTTTAATAGCAAACCGAACTAAAAAGAAGAAAATAATGTTTAATTATGAACAGTTTATATTACAGCAATAGAAACTCGAACAATCAATCATCATTAATTACCTCAAAATAAAACTATAATAAAATTTAAGTTATTAACAGAAGTTTACTGGAAAAATAAGGAGAAACATCTAATTTTAATTTTGGGGGGCAAATTACAGAATTAAATGGAAAGTATACAATTAAAATTGTTTCTAAGGCATCATGTTATTACTTTTATATATTTTTTTGGGCAATAACACCACATTAGAAATAAAACGACGTATATTGCACGAATACCAAAGGTTTCAAAGTCTATTCTGACTTCGTTGTCAATGGCTTTATATTTATTGATGTAGATTGCAAAATGAAAATTTGATTTATCATTTTGCAATCCTTTAAAAGATTTTAGGGTAAATATAAGAAAACGCACTCATTCTTTGCTTGTCCGAAATTGGAATATCAGAATCTTGAAGGTGGTACCGCACCCTTAGTATGCGAGTCCAACTCGCACTTGACCAAATTATTGAATAATAAATCTGAAAACACTTAATATTTCCGAAAAAGTTGAAGATAGATGTAAGACATTGTACAAGAATTAGAGTTTTCTGGAGAATCCAAAAAAATAAATAATATAGAGGGGATTGCATTTAAAATAAGAAAGTTGTTATTGCTCACTGTCACATGACATACCCTATATATATTTTTTTAAATGCGCATTTAAATGTATAAATCGACGTATCCAAGCTTTTTTCTCAACCCGCTTTCCTTTATTCGCTATCGAATTTATTCTATTTAGCTGTTCCACATTGTAAGTAGGTTCCTGGAACGTTTTGATTCACAATTGTACCCTCTGAACAAATTTTAGCAATGTTTTTAAATACATTTGCATTCTAATTAAACACCCATTTTTCTACTTTGTTCAAAGCCGGGCCAGGTAGGCTAGTATGTATATAATTTTCAAGTCTAATTCGTTTTAAATTATTTCAATTGTACGAGGGCTGCCTTTTATATTTCGGGATTAGAGAACAAAAACAAATATTAATCATCGAAAATCGCTTTATTGTTTCTCAAAATATTCCCTATGAAGATATATATACTTTTGCATGCGTTTGAACCAATTGTCGAAGCACTTTTTCCACTCTGATTGAGGTATCTCCAAAACATCCATTCTAGACGCAGCAACCGCTTCTTCAGGTGTCGAAAAACGTTGACCTCTCAGTTTGTTTTTTACGTACGGGAATAAAAAGAAGTCATTTGGTGACAAGTCAGGACTATACGGCGGATGACTCATCAAATCGATGTTTTGAGTGGTCAAAAATGCAGTTGTTTGAGCCGATGTGAGAGAGTTCGCATTGTCGTGGTGAAGAGTGATGCGTCTTCGGCGGTTGGTTTTCCTCATTTCTTGGAACACAACTGGCAAACAAATGGTTGTGCACCACTCAGAATTAACTGTTCTGCGTTGTTCTAGTGGTACGGTTGCGACATGTCCAGTTTTTTCTAAAAAACAGGCGATCATTTGCTTGGAAGTGCTTCGTGCGCGAACAACGTTTGTTGGATTCGGCTCATCTTGAAACACCCATACAGTCGACTGCTGTTTATTTTCGGGCTCATACGCGTAAATCCATGATTCATCACCTGTCACTATGTCATAAACGTATTTTGTAGCACCGCGATCGTATTTTTTGAGCTTTTCTTTCGACCAATAGACACGAGCCTTTTTTTGAACGATTGACAAATTGTGTGGGATCCAACGCGAACAATTTTTTTTGACATTCAAATGTTTATGCAATATTGAATGTATGCTGGTCCCACTAATGTGTAAGGTTGACTCAATCTCATGATGGGTCACCTGACGATCTTGCAATATCAGTTCGCGCACAGCATCAATGGTTTCCGGAACAACAACTGTTTTTGGACGACCTTCACGAAATTCGTCTTGGAGTGAACTACGACCTCGATTGAACTCACCATACCATCGATAAACAGTGGTCCTTGATGGAGTTTCATCGCCAAAAATTAAATTATGTTCATCCATGCACTCTTGCTGACTTAATCCACGTCGAAAGTTGTAAAAAATAACCGCACGATTTAATTCCATTTTTTGGCCGAGATGAATCCTTTAAGTTATTGTAAACAACACGCAAAACGTTATGAGTACGTATAACCTCAAAAATGTCAAACTTTACGATAGAGCTGTCAGTTGTCAGATTGCAACACTAGGGTTGTTCAATCCCGAAATATAAAAGGCAGCCCTCGTACATATAGGCAAATCTTTGAAGTCGGATCTTTTTGGTTAAATACGTAAATTATAAACATCATCGATCCATCTTAATTAACCGCAAAACATTTAAAGCATGAGTAACTTCAAAACACGCAAACAATCCCCATTTCGCCAAGCATTCTAATTAACTTGTTCATCACTGAAAAGAGGGTTATTCATATAACGTAACTAATAGAAGGCTGCTTGATATTTTCCCTCAAATAAACCCTTTTTACGTAACGTGTCCTCGCGGCGTCGTTCCTCGTAGGAACACGAGACATTATAAAGGAGGAGTTAAGAGAATGCCGCTTTGTCATTTTCCCGTGGAGTTAAAGGCCTGCCTAATGACGTTATTACCGACCTCGTAGGTGTGCGAAAAATGACCCAATATAGGAGCGAAAACGGCGATAATGGAGAGGTCACTTTTCTTGGCATTTCCCTTAAATTTTGCGAGCTCCAGGATTGCTTTGGGATATGTTTGAGAAAAATTTCCGGGCCTGAAGGTATTAAGGACCTTTCGTAAAATTTGTACTGTCTCGTAATTAGGAAAGACGTTAGATCTTTATTATTTATAGGAAAAATGTTTCCAGTGTTGAGGTTTTAATTGAAAAGCTTTTCACAGGGTCTGTATAAAGGACGTCGTTCATCCCAACTAATATTATAAATGCCAAAGTAAGTTTTGGCTTAAACCTTAATAAAATTATTATGGCTGAAACTTTTGACTGTTTTGAAAATGTGGGTTTTCTGGTTTTGAAAAATGCTCTCACGGGATGTGATTTAAAGCCCTAGCTTGCTTAACACTGAACAGGCTGGTCTTTATTTGTTAATTAACTATCATCATCTATATATAATTAGGCAAAGCCAAAACGGTTCGGTACCATTTTCTCCTGTGCCCCTCTACCGATTCTGTTTGTTTTGTTTAATAGCTATTGGCGACCTTCAGTGCAGAATATATAAGGAATTTTTATTTATGTCTTTTACAATAAGTAATTTGAAGATATATTATTAAAAAATCCCACTATGAACAAGTAGCTTTAGACTTAATCTAATGTTCGAGATTTGACAGCAGTCGACAGTAAAAACCCAATTGTGTACAATCGTGTGACAAAGTATAGATATTAGTAAAATAAGCGACTTTTATTTACAAATATGTATGCTCTAATAACCTTCTTTTCTAATCACTTCACCAAAACAATGACGGCAGCAACTATTAAAGTGATCAAATTGAATGTGTTTATAAGAAATTTGGGCATTTACAGACGAATCCAAATGAAAAGTTTTACGTATGTATACTATTTAGAGATTCTTGGATTTTCGAGAGAATTATCACACAGAGGTTCCGAATCTGGAGCCGTTCCGTGTAATTGCTGTTCTCTCTTAACTCCTAGGACAAAATGTCACGATAAAATTTTCAGGTTACTCCACCTGTCAGATGAAGTATCTTATTTATATGTAATTCTCGCAAACAGCACTACGATTTTGTCAAAATTCCATTTCATGGTTTTGGCGTCTAAATCGAATTACCGAGAAAGAATGAGATTGCGACAATTATGATAGCTGTTTTGACATTCCAGGACGTTAAATACAGGACCTACTTAAGAATGAAACTGCTCCTGAAACATTCTTTCAATACAAATTGAGGTGCAGGATCTTATAATAATTTTATCACTACTTGATATATTACATTACATTTTTACTGTTGAATGGTTCAAAATTTTAAAGTAAAAAGTGTTGTTTAGGCGATTTTAAGATGGGTAAAATTTATGAGTTTTTATTTTAAATTGAGGCACACTAAGAAGTTGTAAATTGACTGAGATATAAGGCGCTGTAGATTTTAATTATACAAGATGATTCCATATATAATAGAAACCAAATGTTTTATTGGGTGGCCCATAAGCGTTGCATACACAGAGTTAGAGTTAGATATACAGGGTGGTGGAAATATAATATAAAGTGGAATTATTATAATGAATATTTTAATAAGTGTTAGAGAATTGAAATTATACTGTATCATTTCATCTAGAGAAAAATTAGAGCAAATATCCGTTTATATGTATATATGTACCAATATTTTTGATAAATGATTAATTACATATACAAATGCAAATGGAATGAGTATTAATAGTAAAATAAAAACGTATTATTTTGCAATTTCTATTCAAATGAAATTGATATTTACTTTTATTTGTTTTATTCTTCTACCGGTTAATGGCTAAATTTTTTTCTTTAATTGCCTCTTTGCCATACCTTATATCGTTAAGCTAAGCATTAAGAATGTGCATACAAATAAAGTCCTATTAATTATACTAGCTGTCGCCCAGTGGTCGAAATTCGACCAAATGTGTCAATATCTCTGGCTGGCAGGTTAAGTAACCTGAAAATTTTATCGTGACATTCTATCCTAGGACTTTAGGGAGAACAGCAATTATACGGAACGGTTCCAGATTCGGTACTTCTGTGTGTTAGTTTCCTCGAAAATCCTAGATGTCGGTCTTATATCTCGCTTCTACAAATAAGTAACGAAATTCAAGTTTTTTTCAGATATAATTCATAGGACGTTATTTGTGTTCAATTTCATAATTCTTAATTTAATATGACAACAATTCAACCGCTAATTGGCTACCCTACATATTTATTTTTTCTAACCTGCCTCTATAGTTATAATTGCACTCAATTCTCTACCATTTATTAAAATCCTCATAATAATAATTCCATCCCATTATATATATTTCCACCACCCTGTATATGCAACTGCTCATGTACCACGCATAATATTTTTTAATATTTTTGAACCACCTGGTAAACCATTCTGTATATGCCACAGCCTATGAGCCACCGTATTTTCTCTTTTTGTTTATGAAATTTTTAACTATCTTCTGTAACTATAATTCTACTCCGACCTATGTTTCAATCATCATATATAGGGAACTCTTCGTGGGCTACTCTATAAATCATTTTCTTTTCTAATCATCATCCTGTATATCTATAATTCCTCTCACCCTATATTTCATCTTCCCCATATATACAACTGCTTATGGGTTACGAAATGTTGCATTTCCATTTCCGCCACCCTGTATATACATCTCTGTATAATATTTTTTGTACCACCCTGTATAACTGTAATTCTACTGCGCCTTCTATTCCAAGAAACCTGCAAATTTAACCGCTAATGGGCTTCCCTATATAATTATTTTATTAGTAATAATTGCACTCTACTCTATACTTTAAATACCCAATATATGCAACTGCTTATGTGCCACCCACGAAAAAAATGATTTCTAACATATCTAGAATCGCCCTGTATAATTATAATATACAACGATTACTTTACCACTAAACAATAACAACGCTCGCATGCCACTTCCAGAAGTACATGCTCTAAGTATATAACAGCATTATTCACTCTGTATATAATTACTCAATGTTTTGAGTCTGGCGGCGACGGCACATTCAGTTGTTTGGCGTTGACATTATGGACGTAAATAATGAATTTTTATTATATATTTTTTAATGAATGACGCAATATTATAAATTAATATTAGCATTCTTCACTGAAGGTCGTCAGTAGCTACAAAACAAAACAGAAATGAAGAAAATCGGTTGAGAGATAGAGGAAAAAATGGTGCCTAATCGTTTTGTCTTTGTCTATTTATATATAGATATGGAAAACCACTTGTTTGTTTGTTAGTATTTGACACAATTGGTCGAATTTAGACCACAGGTGATTCCAGTACAACATTTTTATTTTGATACAAGGACAATGTCTGTATAATAGAGAAAGGAGAAGAGTTAGAAACAAATTTAAAACAAGCAAAAATTGTCCATTAAGTCAGATATCTGTAATAAATTAAAATAAATTACAATAAAACAACTAAACCCGATAAACCCGTAAAATAAATTTATTTATCAACAATTTTGTACAAATATTTTAACACCTCACGACTGCATTTATGTCCGGGACACCTTGTATAAACGATTACTTTTCACTAGATCTGGAAGCTATTGAAATAACGAAGTCAATTTCGAGAGCTCTCTGAAACAAACTTATCACTAAATATCACGTCTACACTTAAACTGAAATAACGAAAGTAATTGAAAAAAATATCGCTTTTCTCACGACTTCACCCTCTAATCCGTTACTAAATTCTCTACGGTCTATCGACTCTTCTGGACGCATTTTAACCGAAAACCATTTCCCAAGCCAATTCCAATCAAAGCGTAGGTATATATATATATATATATATATATATATATATATATATATATATATATGCCTATTCGTCCATTTACACATTTCACACTTCCGTGAGTAATTTGTTTTCGTGGCAAACGCTTCTTTTGCCGCATTCTCTGCACACTCTGGATTCAGCTGAGGTGGCTGCCTGTCCAAATAATTCGCCGGAAATGGTCGGTCAAAGTGTGACGGGCGAAGTCGAGAGGTAAAAAACTTTCCTCTCGGATTGATTTTATTTAATTTACCTTTTTAACCGACCAGCTCGAATTGATGAGGCCAACGTTTCCTTTCTCCATCGGATCGAACACTGCGGCAAAAATAATGTTAGTAGAGGAGCAAAGAGAGTTCTCGACCGGAAGTGAGTATAAAGGTACCCAGTCTGTTGGTAGTTGTTCTTTGGATAAGAAGAAGAAATGAAACACATTGTATTGTGGGTTGTGTGTACCTCAGGGGTGCGCGCCCTCTGTTGTTGGTTGTGGTGGTTAGAAAGAAAAAAGCAAATACTTTTAATACGAGCTGGGTGTCAGTTTTGAAGTGTATGTTGTTTTTGTTTGATATAAAAATACAGTTTTGCTTTAAACACTCAATGCCGGTTAAACAACAACTTGCCATTACATTTGATTTCATAAATACCCGACTTCTCGAAATCAACAAGTTTATCTTTAGGATCACCCAACCATTTTTTTAGTGTTGTAGGTGTTCTATACACCGCCTTTATACCAAGTTCTTTAAAAACTTTCTTAAAGCCCCTAGTATAACGACTGTACGGAACCGAGACAAATTTTTTTTCTTGTGAATCATTTCGAAAAGTTGACACTTCATTCTAATTAATTTATCTATAATATTTGTTGGATAACCATTACATGCAGCTATTTGTCTAATAGTTTTCTTTTCTCTTACAAACCTCTCTTTGTTAAGAGGGAATGTCAACAACCGATGTACATGGAAATTAATCCCCGCCATTTTATGTTGACAGTGAAAAGAAGTATTAGGTAAATATCTATGTATGCTAGTATCCTTCCTATATAATTCAAACTCTAACTTATTATTATCATTTCTGAAAACTAGTACATCCAAAAATGGTAGAGTATTCTTATTTTCCAGTTCAAATGTAAATTTAATAGAAGCAAACCTACGGTTACGATGCATGACAAAATCCTTAAACTCAGTAGTATTAAATATAGCAAATATATCATCCACGTACCGTATCCATACCCTAGGAAAATACTGGGAGTCATTTTTTGCTTCAAGGAACCTACCCATGAACAAATTGGCAAGGTTCGGCGACAAGGGGTTTCCCATTGCCGTTCCTTCCTTCTGCTCATAAAAGCAATTTTGGCTCATACATAATTTTGTGAGGGAAATTAACTCATTAATTTTTGCCTCACAGAAAGGGTTTTCACGCAGTAAGTCCTCCAGATACTTAAGAGTTTGTGGAATGGGTACACTAGGAAATGAGGAACTAACATCAAACGATACCAAAATTTCTCCAGGTTGCAGCGAAACGATTTGTATTGATTGAATAAACTCTAAATAATTCTTTACGCTAAAGTTTTGCTGCGGACAAGGTAAATTTTCCAATTTGTTTTGTTAACCAATCGTTGAAAAGTTCTAAAAATGTCTGATTTTTTGAGGTCATAGCCAACTATGGTTTCCATTCAAAAAAAAAGATAAGTTTGTGTCATATCTCGAAAACGAGAGCTGTCACGCAAACGAGGATATGACAATCATATTAGGGATACAATTCCCGTCAATTTTGATATTTACACTTTTTTATAAAATCAAAAACAAAGGAGCTAGAGGGATTTGACTAAATCGACAGAATTTCGTTTTTTCAAAATATCTAGTAAGCCATGACTTTTTCAAAAATCCGAAAGTGTAATTAAATTGGGCCAGTAAAACTGCAATTCTTTCCCAATTTAATCATTGCTCCGCTAGTTTCCGAGATCCCCGTACTGATCATAAAAAAAACTCAACCTGTATATAACCTGTATAATTATAATTCTACTCTATCTTAACCATTCTGCATGTTCAACTGCTTCTAAGCTTTTTTAAACTTTTCTGTATAACTGTAATTATACTCCGCCCTATTACGCAAATCGCATTACTGCATATGTTTATTTAACAATTTTTTAACGTATTTTGAGGGACTCTGTACGCAAGTACTTATGTGCCACCCAATTCAATATTGTTTAACCACCCTTTATCATTCAATTCCGCCTTATATTTCCGCTATCGTATATATGCAACTTCTTATGTACCACCCAATATCACATGCACACACGTACGCACACACACCTGCAACCGTATACCATATAGAAAAGATTGCCGGCTTAGCAATTTTGATACACTATTGGAATATTTTCTGCCATTTCAGTTGACTGTAAGATCCGTAACATAACTTCCTTTCAAAAAGAAACTGACTTCAAAAGAATCAAAATGAAAAGATGGCGAAGAATTGATAACCTCCTCCTTTTTGGAAATTGGTTAAAAAATGTTTTTGATATTAATGAGACAGGATATGTGGTTATGATACTTGCTGTTCACAGAATAACTTTTAAACTCTTAATTTTATGTCATTTCTACTACGAAAAAAGTATTTTTAACCTACTTCCAAAAATGAGGAGGTTATCAATTCGTCGCGTATTTTTTTCACTTTTTTTTTGTATGTATGTTACCTGATTTCTTCTCCTTTAGTGAACCGTTTTGAATGAATATGGTTTTGTTTAATAGAGTATATATCCGGATTGGTGAAGCTTCAAATTTTGGAAAAGAATTCTATTGGTAAAGTGATGAAATTTGTGAATGGACACATGCGTGCATGGAAATCGACCAATATCTCTAATATTTTAGTGGATTTTTCGATAACTTCTTATGGATGTGTATAGTTTTTTAACGTTTAATCTATTAAGGAGATCCTTCGGTGATCTCATATACTTTTCTGCGACGTGCAACTTGCAGTTTTGCAGAAAATCGACGAAAATTCCAAAATTCTTATCAAAAATTTCATCGAAATGACATAACGGACATTTCCTCATAAATATTTTAATTCCAACGTAATAGTGACGTAATTTTAGGCACTGGAAGTTTTAATTGCGAATTTGAAAATTTTCTATGTACATCTCAAGCATATAGGTAGTAAAGCATAGTATTTTCGACTCCTTAAATCAATGAGTCCCAAGCTCGTTTTGTTTGTATACCAGGCAAATACCTATTTAAATGCAATTTTTTCCATTTTGCGAAGACAGTGCTTTTGGTTGTCATATTCTCCCGGCCTAATAGAAAATTTAGTGACAACACATGTCAAACTTCAAACTGCTATTTGCTGCGTTTTTAGACAGGGTTTTTAGTTATAGCAAACAAAATCACAAAGTAAAGTGATAGAAGGAGTTGCATTTATATGAAAATTGAAATATAAGACGGACTAGAATGATAGTGGTCAGTAGGCAGCTGTATATACAGGATGGGTGGAATATAGTGTGAACTGGACGTTTGGTGGTATAAAAATGTTGGAAAAAATGTGAAATTAAAATTATATAAGGTGATTAAAAAACTGTTGTATGATGTGGCCATAAGCAATTCATATACAGGATGGTTGAAATATATGCTGGAGTTGAATTATATTTATACACTGTGATTAAAAAATTATTACTTTTTTAGCTCATAAGAAGTTGCATAAAGTATGGAGAGGAATTAATGTTACACAGGGCGATAATATAAAATTATATACTATGGTTGAATTATAGGACGGATTTGACTCCGTAAATATGGGATGGATTCTACTCCGTCCTATATTTTACAGAAGGCAGCTAACAAACTTATGCTTGTCCGTGGGCAGTGGTATGTACAGGATGGTTGGTACATAGGGTGGAGTGGAATTATCTATAGTTATACAGGGTTGTCAAAAAAAGTTGAAAAAAAGGTTACAAGGCGTAGTTTATAAGACATAAATATATTTTGGGCTTATTAAGTCAACGCGTACTAGTACATTTTGTTCGTAAAGATTTACATGTCAATTTGAATGAGAAAGTATCTTTGTGTATTGTTGAGGGTTTCGATGTTACCTGGTTCTGTCTATTAAGGTTATACATACAAAATAAAAAATAAAGAATGAAAACTACCTGGGTTCAAAAAAACTAAAAAGTTGAAAATAAAACATTTAAAAAATATATATAACCGACTTCTACCTATAACTAAAAAGCTAAAAATAATTATAACAAAATACAACTCTAATAAATAAATAACACATTCAATGTTGTTAGGTTCCCACTCCGGAAGTAAAAAATGTAAACAATGAAAGGTGCTTATTCTGTACAAATTAATTACCTACCAATCTAGTATATTTTTGAAGTCGGTGCCAAGCAACAATCAAGTTTGATAAATTAGTAGATAAGTACACAATGAAGGATTTTAGATTTGCTTGGCACCGACTTAAAAAATATACTAGAACATTGAATGTGTTAATTATCTGCTAGAGTTGTATTTTTAGCTTTTTGTTATAGGTAGAAGTCGGTTATATATTTTTTTAAAATGTTTTTTGATATTAGATATCTCTGTTATAATCGGGTTTTCCCAAAAAATAAAACCTTTCCGAAAAATTCTTATCATTCAATACATTCTTCTTCCGATCTATATGCATCGAATGCATCCATTCCGTATTTTATAAATTTCATTCACACTTTAGCTCGTGTAGAAAGTTACTGCTCTATGGCTTCATTAAACTAGTAGTCTCAAACTATTAAACTAGAAAAGGATGTCCTGTTGCTTTTACACTGCACACGCCGAA
Organism: Octodonta nipae; assembly: GCA_034190945.1. Lineage (NCBI taxonomy): Eukaryota > Metazoa > Arthropoda > Insecta > Coleoptera > Chrysomelidae > Octodonta > Octodonta nipae. The sequence goes on from CM067218.1 coordinate 157,956,654, forward strand.
ACTTTTCATCGCGTGATTTGTAAAAATGAGACTTTTGAACTTCCCAGAAAGTTGTGTGAATTTTGAGCTTCCGCGGCGTGTGATCGAAACTTTACGGCTATTCTATGCAGATAAATACCCCGTAATTTTGCCGGCGGGTATGCAGCCACCCTGCAGCGTTTCGCTTTAGATTAAGGGGCTGTAAACTTCTACGAAGTTAAGATGATGAGCTTCAAAAGGGAAATAAATTGTTTTTCGACATTGACTGAGAATTTGTTGATTAAATTTATGTATGTGGGGGTGTTTGGCTGTTAGGTTTTCTCGCTTCAAAGTCTCGTAAAGAAAACTGAATTTTTATCGAATGCACAATAGCAGCAAAATGAAGTTTACTTGAGGGGTGTTTCTCTAAAGACAATGGGAAAATAACACCCAGCTTTAACATTAAAAATTGATAATTTGTTTCCATGACAAAACTACTTTTATTAAGGATGATTCAAATTCTTGTTTTTGGAATCACATCACTTCCTTGGTTTATGATTTCAGGGCAAATTAGTTCAAAAATGTGGCTGCTGAGCAGTCACCTCACTTTTAGACGGTCTAGTAATACTTGTTTTCTGAATGATATATGTGGCATATTTTTCAATGTCTAAGTACTTCTTGGGAAATAATACGACAGTTTAAAGAAAATAGCTGTATATTCCAAATGTTTCGGGGTCTAGATCAGACCCCGTTGTCAATGGTTAAGAAACTACGGATTAAAAAGACACAATTATAAGATGTAAATTAAAATATTTGACAATGTGTATTATTTGATTTCTGACGTAACTAAGAGAGTTTTATTTCTAATATACAGGGTAGTACGGTAACTTCTAAAGATCATATAATCATAATGTTCCTTTCAAATTGGAAGAAGTGGAAAGGGAGATCTTCAGAATTTTATGTGGCGCTCATAGGTGCGCCTTTGTTATAAGATAGTGCATTCGCCAAAAATGCGACCAAAGAACTTTGTTGATTCAGTGATCCCATTAAACCGTATGAACATCCCGATATTGGGTTGTTCACAAGGACATGACCATTAGCAATTTCTTCCTTAATCATCGGCAACCAGGAACAACTGAATTCTACGGAGGTAGTAGCGATACAATCGTTTTCATTTAACAAAATTAAAGCAGACTCTTTTAACAGTCAGTGTATTGACCTAATAGATGTCGGTAAATATATATACAGATATATAAATACTTGGATGTTATACATATCAGTAAGACAACAGTCAGTGTATTCACTTTAGAACTTGTCATTCAAGGAAGCGTATCTGACGAGAACTCCTGGTTCGAAACGGCTGTCATACGTTAAATGATATAGTTCTAAATATGTGGATATATATCTGTATATATATTTACTTATGTGTTTTTATATAAAACACTCGAACCATCTGTCAAGAGTATGGTATATGTTATAGCATAGTATGCGTTCATATACTTAAATTACTCAATTGACGGTAGATGTCACCGACATCTATTAGGTTCAATACACTGACTGTTGTCTTACTGATATGTATAACATCCAAGTATTTCACTTTAGAACTTGTCATTCAAGGAAGCGTATCTGACGAGAACTCCTGGTTCGAAACGGCTGTCATACGTTAAATGATATAGTTCTAAATATGTGGATATATATCTGTATACAGACTCTTTTAGTTTTCTTTTGGTGTTGTGTTCTTCTTTGTTTAATATAACTGAATTTTGAAACTGTATTTTATGACCAAGGTCCCAAGCATGTTCACAAATTTTGGATTTTTTAAATTGTCGTTTTTTGTATGTAATTTTTGTGTTCGTTTATTCGAACATTCAGAGGTCTAGAGGTATCTCCAATATAGAATTTATTACATTCCCAAGGGATTTTGCAAATGTAATCTTTTGTATTTTGAGTTGTGTTATTTGGTTTGGTTTTTGATATAATTGATTTTAGTGTATTTCTTGTTTTAAATGATGTTTTGATATTATATCTGTTTCCCATTCTTTTTAGTCTTCTGATAGACCCTGTATGTATGGTATAGTTATTGTATTAATCTGATTATCTTGGGAGTCAGTGTTGCTTGGTGAAGTTTGATGTTGGTTGCTAGGGATTGTTTGGTATTCGATTTTGTTTAACTCGTATCATTAAATCTCTATATGACAGAGCAAAAACCAACTAACATCAATAAATTCAATGAAGAAAAAACGTTTATAAAAAATTTACTTTCTGCCAATCATTACCCGAATAAATTTATTAATAACGAGTTAAACAAAAAATACATACAGTGTCTATCAGAAAGACTAAAAAGAGTGGGAAACAGATATAATATCAAAACATCATTTAAAACAAAAAAATACACTAAAATCGATTACATCAAAAACCAAACCAAATAACACAACTCAAAATACAAAAAATTGCATTTATAAAATCCCTTGTCAATGTAATGAATTCTATATTGGAGAAACCTCTAGACCTCTGAATGTTCGAATAAACGAACACAAAAATGACATAAAAAACGAAAATTTGAAAATTCCAAAACTGTGAACATGCTTGGGACCTTGGTCATAAAATACAGTTTCAAAATTCAGTTATATTACACAAAGAAGAACACAACACCAAAAGAAAACTAAAAGAGCCTGCTTTAATTTTGTTAAATGAAAACGATTGTATCGCTACTACCTCCGTAGAATTCAGTCGTTCCTGGTTGCCGATGATTAAGGAAGAAATTGCTAATGGTCATGTCCTTGTGAACAACCCAATATAGGTATAGTTCATAAGGTTTTTCCTGGGTTTTCCTTTATGATTTTAATGGGATCACTGAATCAACAAAGTTCTTTGGTCGCATTTTTGGCGAATGCACTATCTTATAACAAAGTCGCACCTAGGAGCGCCACATAAAATCTGAAGACCTCACTTTCAAATTCTTCCAATTTGAAAGGAACTTTATGATTATATGATCTTTAGAAGTTTCTGTGCTACCCTGTATATTACAAATAAAATTCTCTTAGTTACATCAGAAATCAAATAATACACATTGTCAAATATTTTAATTTACATCTTAGAATTGACCCCTTTTTTATCCATAGTTTCTTAACCATTGACAACGGGGTCTAACCTACACCCCGAAACGTTTAGAATATACAGCAATTTTCTTTAAACTGTGGTGTTATTTCCCAAGAAGTACTTAGAGATCTAGTAATACGTTTGGGAAGGGGCAAAAACAGAGTTTTACTGGCTGACTGACGTTGTCAGTAGAGATGGAGATTATCTTTACTGTTAACAATCTGTACTAATCGTTACTTCGGTACTAAGTACTCGGTACTTATATTCGTTACTTCAGTAGATCGTTACTTTCAGTATATCACACATTTAAACTCAGTATCAAATTAACATGAGAACACATAACTTTTCACCCATCCAAATATCGTCGAAGCAGCAATTTAAAAATGTAATGCTAGAAAGATATCAAATAGTGATAAAGTTGTTATAAAATCCTACACATCGATTTGTATTGAAGGAAACTTTTTAAGAGCAGTTTCATTCTCAAGTGGGTTATCAAATCAGCCTGCATTGAACGCCCTGGAATGTCAAATAGCTATCATAATTGTTACAATCTCGTACTTTCTCGGTAATACGATTTATCCCAACTTGTAGACACCATAACCCCGAAACGGAATTTTGACAATATCATAATGCCGTTTGCGAGAATTATATATAAATATGATGTATCACAAATAAACAAACAATATATGTATTATATTTTTAGATAACTAAGTCAAAATATATTTACAGGATATCACATCTCGTTAAAAGAATATTAAACAATTTTTGACTGACTGCTAATTTTAAGATAAGATGTTAAAATTAATTTAAAAGATTATCTTATATCAATTAAAACTGCAAAATGATTCGCCTTATTTTATTACTAATACTCTAATACTTATTCAAGTTTCATTTGCACATGATATTAATATAAATAATTAAAAATATTTTTGCATATCACCTTTTGATAATATATACATATGGTTTTCCAAAGTATTAGTAAATTGTTATTAGATCTGTGAGAAATTCGTGACTGAAAGAATCAATTAGCTTTAGAATCTCTAAATAGTGTACTTACACAAAACTTTTCATTTGGATTTTTCTGTAAATGCGCAAACTTTTTATAAGCACATTCATTTTGGTCACTTTAATAGTTACTGTCAATATTTGTAAAAAGTAACGTCATAAATGGATAGGAAAGAAGGTTTTAGAGTATAAATTTCTGTAAGTATAACTCGATTATTTTAGTAATATTTATACTTCGCTACAGGATTGTACACAAATGGGTTTTCACCGTCGACTGCTGTCAAATTTCGAACATTAGATTAAGGCTAAGCTACTTTTTCATAAAAGCCGCGATTTCGATTGGATTTTATTAATAAATTATCGTTAAATTACTTATTTTAAAAGACATAAATAAAGAATTTTTATACATTCTGCACTGAAGGTCGTAATAGCTACAAAAATAAAAAAAAACGGTTAAGAGACAGATGAGAAAATCGTCCCGAACCGTTTTGTCTTTACCTATCTTGTGTACTTCAATATAGAAAGTGCTGGACAACATTGCATTTTGAAAAATGGAATCAAAATAAAACCCTTAAAGAAGATTTATATCAATATTCAAAATAAAACTGTAATCACTAATAAAATTACAAAAATCACATATCTGTAAGGAAATGGTTTCAACCTAAACTAAAGCTATTAGAAATAACCGCATATACTAAATGTTAATCCACATATGGTGTTAAAAAGACCGTTCTTGTCAGAAGTATCCCTGAATAACATACCTATTCAAAAACACATTTGTTACATAAACATGATAAATAAATATAATGAGAATTTACATTATAGTTATTTGATCTCATTATTACATTATAGTGATTTGTTCTCACGAAGATCAGATTTGGGAATGACCATTCTTCTTGTTCTTGGTCAAATAGGTACACTGTTCAATCTAAATCAAAAAACTACTATTTAGTTTTTAATTTCGACAGTGCAGTTTTGTGTGATGTATCCTCTCTTTGAAAGATACGTATATGCCATCGTGGACTGTTTTGCGTAGTTCTATAAAAGAGGGATTAAGCAGCGTTTTAACTATAAAGTTCCAGGTGGCTTGACTTTTTTTTTCCCACACTTCCAACAATTCTCGTTATATTTCAATCAATTTACACACAACCTTGACAAACCACATACCTAAACCTTCCTCATGAATCACACTATTTATTGGTGAAAACCTCATGAAAATCCGTTTAGTAGTTTTTGAGTTTACCTGTAACAATCAGATGCGGTCGTGGATTTTGTTTCATAATATGTAGTGATAACAAAAATAACGAAAGTAATAAAGTACCGAGTAACTGAAGTAGTCGATATTCGGTTAGTTTGTATGTCGTCAAGTAGCTGGTAGTTTATAACGACTGAAAACTTTTTCTTCATCACTATTTTACTAATATTTTCTTTTGTAAATCAAGTGATTAATTACAATCGTAAGTTTAAATACTTAATTACTCTAGTTGTTAACTATTTCGATCCAACTCTAGTTAATGTATTCGTTTTAAGATGATAAGCGTTAATGAGAGTATCTCTTCTTCGAGTACTTATAGTAATCCATTTCCATTACCACAAATTCAGCGATATTTGATAAATTTCAATCACACGTTGAGGCTGCGCTTTATGTTTGATGACATTTCACTAATATGAATCGAAAACCCACATCGTGCCGTATTATAACCCAATGGTTTCAATATGTTCACACGTTTCAGTCATACGTGTCTGAACAAATTATCGTAATATGTCAATATTGATCGATCCGAAACGTATTTCGCGCATAATGAAACTTTCAGTGCGAAATATGCTGCCCTCAAAAAAAAAGAAAAAAGGAAAACACAAAGCTGACAATGACGAATGAAGCTTAATGAGTTTGAATCCTACTCGTCGATTTTCACAACTGTTTGTTTATTGGAAATATGTGGGACGGTTGTTTGCTTGAGGTTGTTGGTGTTAGTTCAAACTGTTGAGGTTGAGCGTTCTAAGCTTTAGATAATACGAAGTAGCGTGGGAGGTAAATCGTTATACAGGGAAGATGTGTAAGCTTTAATTTAGGTTGATACTGATTTAAGTTACGGTGTAAGCTTTCAAGAAATAATTTTCTAACCGACTAGTCGACATATGACAATATAGAACTGCTGTGAATGATTGAATGCAAAAATAAAGGTAAATCAAGAAATACTCGGGGAAGAAGTGGCATCACCGGTCAAGAACATGGACAAAATAACAGCTGGACTATTAAAACGGGCTGGTGTAGGAACTTGGAACTTCCTGGCCAAATTGTTGTTAATCTGAACAAAGAATATCACATGCTCCGAGAATGGGTTCAGAAATAAACGACCTAGTTGAATAAGGTGTATATCAAAGAAACACTAGTCAATACATCTAAGGGCTTAATATAGATGGAGAATTTGGGAACCGAGGGGACTCAGCAGTCAGTAGCTACCAAACAGCGCAATCAATTAACTTCAAATAACTTTAACCAGAGAGAGCTTTATGATTCAGATCATTCTAACTTAATTTCAGTGATGGTAGCATATTGACAAAACGGGGAGATTTGAATTGTTTTCTTTGTTTTAGTTTCCTTTGTATATACGTTACTATACAAACTAGAGATGTAACGAATGTCCGATTTTCGATATTCGCGAATGTGAATTTTCTCTTCCAATATTCGCGAATACGAATGCGAATGCGAATATCAGATCAAAATTTACTTATTTTGGTTTAATCAAAAATTATAAATTGTGCTTCGTAATCATTATAGAAAGCCACTCTTCTATTTTTAATATATAAATTGAAATCGCTGTGGGATCTTTGTTGTCTCACAGATGTATAAGCACAAAATTTTGTATACCAACACCAAACCCTTACACTCAACGCTCTTTCAACAGTTAAGCTGTAATCATATTGGAGTGAACCAAAACAGTTTTTTTGATTTATAAGAGAAGTTATAAGAAGTTATTAAATTAAACAGAAAAAATATATAATTAAATTTATGGAGTCAAATAAAAACTAAAATTATATGGATTGCCAAAAAAGGGAATTTTATTGTCATGTTTTAACTTATCTTATTTATGGACTCATTTAAATACTTTTAAAATCAGTTTCAAAAACAAAGTGTTGAACGAGTCTAACCTTTGTATAAGTTTAAAAGTAAGATCCTGCAAGCTTGTATATTTCTGAGTAAAATGAGATTGAATCCATGAGAATTGGTCAAAAAATAACTGACTTATGACGAGGTATGTTTTAACATCCTGACAGCTAATTTCTCTTATTTTGTAAAATTAACTAGGCCTAAACACAAATTTCGCTTCGTTGGTTATCGCTACTAATTTGAATTGACAGCTGCGAAAATGGTACTAGCTAATGACGATAAAATTTGCATCAATACTTTAAATTAGAGAATGATACATGGCGAGTTCTGCCATAATTTGTTGCTAGGCGATATAATAAAAAACATAACTTACAATTTTGTTAAGAAATTTCACCTAACACAATTGCCAGGTGGGCGCAAAGTAGGCAGGTGCTCAAGGAATGTAAGAACGCAAGTACGACAGTTATGTTGCTTTTATTTCAATTTATCTAACTAATGGGGTTTTATAGGCTGTTTCTCATGTAAACACATACACAGCATTCATTGTGTCCTGATTTTGAGTCTCTGTGAGCTAGTTTTCCCTGAAACTTCCAAATCTCGAAATTCATTTAACCATAAAACCCTATATCATGTTATGAAACTGACATTACTTGCTTAATTTTATTTAGCAATTAAATTGTTGCCTGATTACATATACATGTCAGGATTCCAGAAGAAATGTATATATGTAGTTGACATTTATGTTATCATACAACTGTTATTTCTCATTGCAAGTACAAGTTAATACCTACCTGTTCTATCTGTAAGACTTAACTTTCGAAATCACAATACAAGTAAGTTTTACAGTGTGCAATGTTCCTAATGAGTAACATCATAATATTTACGCTTTTCAAAACATATTCGCAAAAAATTCGCATTAATAACCACGAATACGAATGCGAATATTAAAAAACACGCTAATATTCCCTAATGAGGATTCGAATATTCGTTAGATCCTTAATACAAACCTACAGGTCCATATACCGATTACAATGGTGGCAGCAGTGGGAAGTCATTTTAGTTAGATTTTCAAGCAACGGATACGTTATAACTATATTTCTATATGTTTCATAAGCATGCGGTGTATATAGAATATTTTCAAATTCGCAAATAAAGTTAAAGATGTTGTTTTACATATATAGCATTTTTCGGTGAATTTTTGAAAAAACTGTCATATAGAAGTATTTGGGACCACCTCGAAATTTTCATTAATAGAATGAAGTTTAAATAACAAATCGTTAAAGAGTTTTGGAGAAACCGACTAATGTACCTAAAATGATGCGTGCATTAAAAAATATTGTATACTGATTACGTGCGTAGTTTTCAAAACAAGTATCTCTATCGCGTTTTCTGCTGTTTAAGCTATATATATATATATATATATATATATATATATATATATATATATATATATATATATAGAATTAGAGAAGTTACAGGAAACAAACGTTATGTTAACGGGGTCCCCAAAAAAATTAAATTCCCAAGCATCTTTCCCATCCCCGAATACCCTAGAGATTCATTTCGGCATTCAAAAGAACCAATTCGACAAATAGGGTGTAGAATTTCCCTCTGAATGTTGCATACTTTCGGCTGCGTTTCCGCTTTAGTAGTTTTTTCCTCCACTTAACCTGCCTGAAGAAGGTGAAATCCAATACGATTTCAGATTGCCGAGTCACCGGAGGTATTAAAAGGTTTTCCTTTCGACAGGCGTCGTTCGTCGCATCGAAAATTCCAAATTGTTCGAGTTTACGTTACAATGTAACAAGTCAAAGTGGTGCAGTGAACGTTTTTGAAATTGGAAATGCGACATTGTTGATTTGTGATATTTCGATTTGGAAATTTCATCTTCAGAACTTCCAGTGTTTTCAAGCAAACGTTCCTTTCAAATTATAAATAGCTGGACTGTTAGAAGGCATAACCAAAATGTCGATATGAAGTATATATAGAGTACGTCAATTATCTATGACTATCGCATTGTACGAAAACGAATGTTGAAATATGGCAGTGCTGTCATAAGAACTCGCCAAAAAATGCTGTTGTTTTTGTTGGGTTAATAGCAAGTATATGATTATTGAAAAGTTTACGTAATTGGTATCTAAGTCTATACTGAGGTCTGCCATTGACTACATACATTTAAGATGAAAGATCGGCTGTATAGACAAGAAATAGCAATGGGCCAAGTGAAGATCCGTGTGGAACACTTGAGCAAATAGTTTGAACACACGATTTCACTGATTCTGCTTTTTCCCGATTTGGACCGCATCATTTTTTCGAATTAGTTTATTTATATACCTAAACCGGGATATTAACAAAGTTTTCTGACGTTTTGCCCACACTTATAAGGGGCTTTTTCAAGGATGAGACAAAAAACAAAACAATTGTTACTTACCTTGCGGCTACTCCATTCATTTCATCTTTTTCTCACGAACACTTCAAAACTTCCACTTTTTATTCAACTTGTCACAATGATGTACAAATGAGTAATAGGTACGAAGAAATAATAATTGGCCCCCGACATTTTCAGGTAAATAATTAAGCATGAGGTGAAAACAGTCTACAAACCACTATCCAAAATCTCACAAATGTTACCCTGATTGTGATGAAATTTCGTATACGTTCCTGGAACTGTATTAGTGGATAATGGACTCATTTTTTCCATAGAGAATTTGAGTCAAATGGATCCCTGCCCTTCCTAGACGTGTTGGCTATGACTCTAGCCGCGAAAACCTCCGTTCCCACATGATTTCACTGCTTTAAAAGACACTAATTGGGATTTATTATAAAGATAATTCGATAAGATCACAGCTGCAATCAGCAGTTTGTGGTTTATTCATCAAATATTGGAATAGTCAATGCTGACTAATATCACCCAAATATTTTCATCCATCACCCTGATTATATTATCCAGTCGATTTTGAGGTCAGTAATGAGAAAACACGCAGTATTTGGGATTTCTGGTTGGTAGAAAACTTGCTGGACACAAAGTAGTTAACTCACTTATAACTTTGTAAATTTTGTGGAGAAACCAACCTCAAGTTTTTTCCCGTTGTAATTTAATTAAAGATTGATTTTTCGTTAATTATCCCACGCAGATAATTAAAGTGCCGTAGCGTTGTAATCAAACTTGGAAACATTCCCCATAAATTACGTTAAGAACGGAAATAGGAGTAGCGATGCAAAGAATTCTCCCCGGTGTGGGAGTGAAATAAAACCTTTATGGTCAACTTCAAACCTCAAAATCGCTTCGGGGCATAAAATGGACGATTTCAATTCAGTGTTTATGTGACTCGTAAAACTTTCTGGATAGGATATGGAATGGAAATAAGTTCTGTTGGATTTCACAAGTTCGTTGAACAACGAGCGATTCGATTCATGGAGAGGAAATTAAAATGAAATTGTCATTTAGTAATGAAAATTTTATTAACATTTAACGTTCGCATTATTTATATCTGGTGGGCGTCAATTTTCTCGGAATTTGTAGCCATTAATTATTGATAAATACTATTAGAGTATTCTCGTCAGCCATTTTGTGCCCATCTGTCAGTTTTGTCCTATGTTTACAATGCACTTGAGTCTCCCCTTTAGTTATATGAATTAATCAGTACTCTCTTCGAGGTGTCATTCCTTTGTACGCAAGACAATATATATTATATATAAATATAATACACATTGTTTCTGGTCAGGGAACCTTCATCAGTTGCTCTTCCCACAATTGAATGTCCTCTCGAACACTTCTTTATGCATTTGATGCATTTCGTTAAATTTGAAGACGCGAGATGTAAGACCGACATCTAGGATTTTCGAGAGAATCAGTACACATGTTTATATATAATATATATTGTCTTGAGTACAAAGGAATGACACCCCGAAGAGAGTATTCAATATCTCTGACAGGTGACGTAACCTGAAAATTTTATCGTGACATTCTGTCCTAGGAGTTGAGAGAGAACAGCAATTACACGGAACGGCTCCAGATTCGGAACCTCTGTGTACTGATTCTCTCGAAAATCCTAGATGTCGGTCTTACATCTCGCGTCTTCAAGTTAATCAGTAGTTGATAAATATTAGAAAGTATAAAATATTAAATAAGTCTCTAAAAGTGCTTTGTTTTGAGTTAATGAATACACATTCCATATTTAATGATAGTGTTCTTAAAACTCAAAATTGCAAATGGAAAATTAATTGTAGTTGTCATTATAGTATTGTATCAAATAACATGTCTGGTCGTGGTAAATATACCAAAGTTAAAGGAAAGGGAAAGTCATGGTCAAGACATGCTGGATTACATGTTTCGGTAGGACGTATCCACCGTTTATTGAAAATGTTGAACGCATTAAATAGCAGCTGTTGTGTAGTAAGTGGGTTTGAAGTTAGCAGATTATTTTTATGTTTTCTTGGCACTAACACAACAATTGAAATAAAAAGTTGCATATTGAAAGAAAAAAAAAAAACAAAATGTAAATTGCAAAATTTTTCATTTTTCATTTTGCATTTACATTTTCATTTTTAGCTTGCAATCAGAAACGACGAAGATTTGAAAGATTTGAAGAAGTTATTGTCTGCAGTAGCATTAGCTAAGGTGGGGTTTTATCCAAATTTCAAACAGATCAGTGACCAAAAAATGTGCCTAATTAAATTTGGCACAATCGTAAATAATGCACATAGTCTACAAAATAATTAAAAATCCATTTTGGCGCCCAACGTGAATTTTAAAGTGTCCACTTTAATGTGTTTTTCGTAAGACTTGTGTAAATCAGCGGTCAAACAACATTTAGGATATGAAAATTTGTTGTATAACACCTTTTTTGAGACAACTCTTATATTATTAGTAGTGTTTGCTGAACGTTTCTTCTCATATCTCCATATAGTCCACGTTCTTTATCGTAAGGGGAGGCAGCTCTGTTGCCCGACACATTTGACGTTCCGTATTTCTTCGAAGTTTGGGTCACCTGGAACGAGTTAAAGTCACACATAACCTTTATTTTTTAACATATTAACATATTCAATAGCTAAGCTGTTATCTTCAGGCATTAATGTTTATACGTCTTGATTATTATACTGTTGTTGGCCGGCAATAGCTAAACTGTCATCTTCATGCAGTAATGTTTATAAGTCTTGATTACTATATTGTTGTTGACCAGCAATAGCTAAGGTGTCCTCTTCATGCAGTAAGGTTTATACATCTTGATTACTATGCTGTTGTTGACCGGCAATAGCTAAGCTGTCATCTTCATGCAGTAATGTTTATAGGTCTTGATTACTATACTGTTGTTGACCAGCAGTTCATGCAGTAATGTTTCTACGTCTTAATTACTATACTGTTGCTGTTTATACGTCTTGATTATTATACTATTGTTGACCGGCTATAGCTAAGCTGTCATCTTCATGCAGTAATGTTTACGTCTTGATTACTATACTGTTGTTGACCAGCAATAGCTAAGGTGTCCTCTTCATGCAGTAAGGTTTATACGTCTTGATTACTATGCTGTTGTTGACCGGCAATAACTAAGCTGTCATCTTCATGCAGTAATGTTTATAGGTCTTGATTACTATACTGTTGTTGACCAGCAGTTCATGCAGTAATGTTTATACGTCTTAATTACTATACTGTTGCTGTTTATACGTCTTGATTATTATACTGTTGTTGACCGGCAATAACTAAGCTGTCATTTTCATGCAGTAATGTTTATACGTCTTGATTACTATACTGTTGTTGACCAGCAATAGCTAAGCTGTCATCTTCATGCAGTAATGTTTATACGTCTTGATTACTATACTGTTGTTGAGCAGCAATTCATGCAGTAATGTTTATACGTCTTAATTACTATACTGTTGCTGTTTATACGTCTTGATTATTATACTGTTGTTGACCGGCAATAGCTAAGCTGTCATCTTCATGCAGTAATGTTTATAAGTCTTGATTACTATACTGTTGTTGACCAGCAATCGCTAAGGTGTCTTCTTCATGCAGTAATGTTTATACATTTTGATTACTATACTGTTATTCATCGGTAAGAGCTAAGCCGATATCTTTATGCAGTAAAGTTTATACGTCTTGATAACTATACTGTTGTTGACCAGCAATAGCTAAGCTGTCATCTTCATGCAGTAATGTTTATACGTCTTGATTACTATACTGTTGTTGACTGGCAGTCCACTTAGACATAGTTGAGTAAATAGTTACTGGGTTATTAGATTTTTATTTCACAGAAATAATTCGCTTTTAATCTTTCACTATAAGAGATGGTATCAAATACCGAAGTTAGTATTAGAGTAATTTGCTGACTACTATTATTGTAGGATCGTCTTTAATGTTTAATTTCCTCTGTTCCTACAGAAATTCGTCATTAAACATGTGCAAACGACAGAAGACAAACTATAACAAAACGATAACGCCGATGAAGCAGGCATTCCAACGGATGGCAGTAGTAACTTTCCTTAATTCCATTTTGCAATAATAACATCAGTAGTCGATTTGGTTTTAGTGTGCGCTCTCTGCAACGTTTCGTCGAAATCCATTTATTAATAGAGTCACAGAGCATCTAAAACTCCGAATAGTTATACGCTCGGAACTGAATTTAATTGCATATATACGAGGCTTTAACAGCTTTTGGTGGGATTTCTCAAATTACCTCTTCATATAGGGGATTCGAGGTCTTAAGCAAACTTCATGGCTTGTAAGGTTATTAGCAGCCAATGTCGGTGACCGAGCGTAGAGTTTAAAACTATGTTAATTAATAAATTCAATTTGCAAATAGGTTTAAAAAAATAATAATCAAAATGAATAAAAATAAACTTAGTTTTGATATCACTTTATCAAATCCTAAGCCAAATTAAATGTCCTCAAAAATTCAACAGAACTCACCAAATTTATTAGTACACATAAAAATGTTATAATTGTATCCTTTGACGTCTCATACATGTCGAATTCATCACCACAAACCTAAACAGTGGCGAAGAAGGAAAAAAAAGCCAAGAACCCAAGGGCTAAACGCTGGCATCCACCGACATCTGAGATTGTCAACAACGCTATCAAAGGTTTAGAGGAACATGGCGGATCATCTTTGCAAGACATCAAGAAATATATTGCTGCCAACTACAAGGTCCATACCGAAAAATTAGCGCCAGCGCCTTTCATCAAGAAATACCTGATGTCAGCCGTCGGGTGCTTCCGGCTCCTTCAAATTGGCAGCTTCGTCCTCTTTAGGAGCTTCAGCATTGAAACCGGCCAGCGGCGAAAACAAAACTGGGACTGGAGGTAGAGCAAACAAGTCACCAGCAAAACGAGCACGATAAACCCAAGCCGACAAAGAAGCCGGCTGCTACGGGGGCAGCTAGAAAATTGGCCAAAAAGACTACTGCTGCAACCAAACCTAAGAAAGTTGCCGCTGAAAAGAAGACTGCAACTCCGAAAACCATCCCATCGACAACAACTTCATCGTCATCATCATTAGTTTTGCTTGCATCTAAAGTGAAAGCTCACCAGTAAAGGTGCACGTACAAAAAAACCGAAAGCTCCATAACCGAAAACAACAAAATCCGCGGCATCCCCGAAGGCGAAGTAAGCAGCTTCTCCCAAAAAGAAGAAATAAATAGATAACAATTACATCGACATTATTTTTAGTTCTGGAAATAGCTCCTAAAATGGATTTGACCAAAAACAATATACTAATTTAACTCAAAGAACAACAAGTAGTACAAAAAATAATTTTTCCTCTGTTAACAATTCTAAACAACCTTTAAAATATGTTCACCTTACATAGTTTTGAAATGTGAGAGAGAGAATAGCCAACTTATTGTCCAAACATAACATTAAAATCAGACTTAAAACACAATACAACATAAAATATCTTTTTATTCCACGCCGAGCAGAACAAAGTTGGTAAATATTTTAAGTTTGGAGTTTATAAGCTTACAGGTTAGGAGTGTAACAGTTTCTATATTGGTATGACGAGCAGAAATTTTAATATCCGCTACCAAGAACATTTATGGTCGTTCAGATTTAATAATCTAAATAGCGTTGTATCCCCATTCAGGGTTTCCTTTACCTTGACCGTACAAAGTCTACTCAAGGTCATTTGATGGTAATGTGAAGGCCGAATTTGGACTCTTCTATAAAAAATCGAGTTTTTGAATTAGCCTAATCCAAGATGTGCTTGGATTAGGCTAGTTGATCGTATTATGTTTCATCAAAGTTTTGTTAAGGTTATTTGAAGACCTCGAAGTTTGCTTGGACTTCCATCGACTTGAAGTGGTTGATCTCACAACGTTTCAATAGCTGTGTATCTGCTATCGTCATCAGGTGAATGATAGGAGATTCAGAGTATCGGTCGTATTTATATTATACCCTTAACCGGTCATGTGTCGCCGATCATGGTCATTGGGTATTATCTGATTATCTGGTCCAATGCGTAGCGGCAGAGGCCGAAGAAGAGCTCTCTAAATATTTTTAATTTGGACGCTGAGCTGGCTAATTATATTTTTGTTCGAGACTATATATGCTGTCTCTATGAATTTTCTTTTGTACCAGAGCTCTTCCTTGTGAATTGCTCTAGCCTGGTCCCAGTTGATATTATGGTGTTCGGTCCATGCGTGATTAGCTAACCCAGACTTCGTTACCTCTGCCCTTTGAGTAGCTGTGCGGTGTTCCTTAAACCTGGTGTCCAGCGGTCGCTTTGTCTCTCCAATGTAAATATTGCCACTTTCACACGGTATGAAGTATATACAGTTATTTGGTATTGCTGGTGCGTCGGGCCTCCTTCTTGTTATCATGCTCCTCAAGGAGTCCTTGCTTTTGAAGATCATTCTGATTCCATAGCTGTGTGTAATTCTTCTAAGTTTCCGGATATCCATTCGCCAAAAGGTCTTCTCTAAGTTTCACTTGTTCTTGGGCTTTTGGTGTGCTGCCGATATTTTTGGCTCTATGGATTAGTGTTTTGATGATGGCCGTTTTCGTTGCTGATGGGTGGTTGGAATTGTAGTCAAGGTATAATCCTGTATGCGTAGCCTTCCTGTAGACTGTTATTTGGATTCCGGTCCTAGTCCTTTGACACTTTACATCAAGGAATGGTAGGCACCCACTCTCTTCCATCTCCATGGTGAATCTAATGGATTGGGATTGGTCCAGGTGCTCCAGGAATGCCTGTAGTTCTGTCTCTCCATGTTGCCAAATAATAAAGGTGTCATCGACATACCTCAACCATAGCTTAGACTGCTTCTCGAAACTCCTCAGTACATGTTCCTCGAAACATTCCATGTAGATGTTGGCGATGGTTGGTGATAACGGGGAACCCATAGGCAATCCATCTTCTTGCAGGAAGAACCGGTCCTTCTCCTGAAAGTAGCAGTTCTTGAGGCAACATTCAACTAAGTCCATGACTATGTGAAGTTAAAAATGAAAATTGTCCATAAAAATTCTAAAAAAAATCAGACTTAGGGTTTTGAGGTCGCCAAATCCATGTACATGATCGACTTGATAGTATAATCTCTCGTGAAGTATTATGGAAGTCATTCGAAGGCCATCTGAAAGTCGAATTGAGAATTCTCGATAATACAATTTGGAAAAACGACAAAGGTTTTTGGTTAAACACCATAATGGTCGTAATATTGTGCCTTGAGGTACTCCCATAGAAAGGCTATGTTTGCCTTTCTTGTAGTTATCAAATTTTACTAAAATGCCATGATGGAATGTATCAAATTTGTCTAGATCCAGGAGGTCGCTGCCTTATGTTTGTATTGGTCTATTTTGTCGTTGATTAATTCATAAATAAAATACAGACAAACAGCCACTTTTTACCGATCGTTCAGTATTTTTTAAATAAACTTGCAGGTTATTACATCTGCGTATATTTTCAAAACACATATATTTATGCGGATCGGATAATACGAAAACAGCTCATGGCTTGTTTCGCACCATACATCGGGAAGATTGAATTTCTGAAATATTGCGGCCGTCTTCTTTACAATGAAATAAAAAAAAACTGGCAATAAATATTCCCGGCAGATTTAATAAAACAGACCCCCGGTTTGTGGCGTATAGAAATATGGAAGTGAGAGTTAGGGCACTTCTAAGATTGTTGTAAGGAAGGGTACGCATTTGGTGCTCATAACTGGGGAGAAAATAATTCAATTTGTCGTAAATATCCTTTATTTTGGTCAGGATTCTTAATAAAACCATTCTTCTTTTTTGTTTTTGTTTATTTATTCTGTGGTGCTATTTGCAGCATTTCGTCCGGTCGAAATTTTAACTGTTTCATGATTCAAATGGCTTAGGCATTGTCTCTTTCAGAGAATGATTTAAAAAATGAGCTGGAAAATAAAAAAATAACATCTAATAACAAAGGCCATTCCAAAAGTTGATCAATAAATCTATCACAAAAAATGTGAGCGACAGGATTGTCAAAATATTGTTCAAACATATCATCAAAGTCAGTTTTAAGTCACAATAAAACTTAGTAATCTTTTATTTAATTTAATTATTGAGTGTATAAGCCTTGATGTTCGGAATGCAACAGTTTCTATGTTGGTATGACATGCGGAAATTTAGATTTAACTAAACGAATCCAACATTCACAAATCATTTTTACAAACCGGCTATTCCTTCCCAAAATTATCAAATACATAAATTATTCATGTCCACAATTTTAAACCTATAATCACTCTTTTCGAATCATTGAAAATATTCAAGAGTATTAGCGACTCTTCTTCACATATTTTGATTTTAAATGATCGGCTAGTTTTGCAAAAAAATTAAACTCTATGATGTACTCAAACAACAATGAAACAAGTTAAGTATCCTCGTCTGTGTGGAAAATAAAAGTTTCACGAGATAAGATACAACATCTTTGAGTGTCCCAAACGTTAACATTAATTAAATTAATTCCAGTAAAAACCGCTGCGCCATCCTCCGGCACTTTTCAGCAGCTTGGCCCTTTTTAATGCGCCATCATCGCTCGTAATTAAGAAATATTTAAGTTTTAAACCCTCGTTGCATGGCAAAAAGCGGAAAGCGGAAGTCGCCTCATTGCATTGCTGGGAATTTAGGAATTTTAATTAAGTGTTCGTTTTGGATTCGAAAGGGATAGAGGAATTAAAAATTACGGTTTCAATGAGAATGTAGTGGTTTCTATAATCGAGGTTATGAACATACGGGAAAAATATTGTACTTTGTAATAAAATTAAATTAAATTAAAACAAAACTAATTTTTACACATATTTTTTTTTCATGTTTGGTAGGTTTAAGAATGCCTAAGGGTAGACGAAACTTTGGTTTACTGCTTGATGATGAGAACTTAGAGTTGTTGAAACGTCGTTGAGTGTTTAAAATAAAGGTTTGGTGTTAGGGTGCAAAACTGTGTTTTATTGTTTGTGACACACCAAAGGTTCCACAGCATTTCCATTAGCACAAATGGTAAATCCACAAATTTTCAATTGACAGAATCGCAGAAGTTAATTACTCAATGCTACTGTCGCTCTAGGCTATCATTACTTTAACTCTTAAAGCACTCGATTTCAACTAACTCCATGAAACTGGAATATACTTGATGTATTCGCTTTGTTTACCAGAGAACTCCTAAAAATGTGTTTTGTGTCAGTTTTTGAATTATATGACATTCGAGATCTTTCATATATGTTCTTGACAATCTCAGTAGCGTCAACCGGGCTTTGTATCAACATGTAGGGTATTGTATTCGAAATTTGAATTTATGTCTTGGAAGTAATAGGGCAGTATAATATACAAAATGAGGTTCGTTTGGTTGCTCCTAAATTTCTGGAAGATAAGTTTGTGCAATAAATACTGAAATAAACTCTGTGGGTTCAAATTTAATTAATTTAAATATCAATATTCACTTCCACTTTCTAGAAACTTTATTTTTACATAAAAATTCAATATTTACAACAGCTGATTTCGATAAACAATTCACACGGAATATAAACTCATCTAGCTAAGCTAAAATTTCAGTCCTTTTTTGTATTACCCCAGCGACTGGTGTCTGATCGGAATGAATAATGTTTTACGTTGCTTTGGTCAACATCGTACAGACTTTCTGGAATACATTCGGTTCGAAGTTAGGCCCTTGGTCTGAAAGCAGTTCCAATGGGACGCCAAACCTGCTGAGAATAGCTGTTGCTATTCTGGTTGCCTCCTGATTGGGTAGTGCATATGGCTCAGGCCACGTGCTGAAGTAATCCATTGGGACATTGTTCCCCCTCTCAGACCCGGGAAATGGACCGGCGTGATCGATGGCAATTCTCTCAAATGGGACGCCCACATTGTCCTGCTGCATTCTTCCCTTGGTCCGGGTCTTTGAGCCCTCCCTTACAGGCTGCACAGGTGTCACATTTCCGGCACCAAACTCTGATATCTTCGAAGTAATTTTATTCCATGTACTTCGGTTAGCATGACTGGTACCTTTTTCTTTGGTACTACCAGTTGAGTATTGGTTTCTCGGCCATCAGTGCTATCCCAGATTCGCTTGAGCATTCCATTCTCTACTCTTAGAGAGTCCCATTGGGCCCATAATGATTTCAGGACGCCCGAGTATCTAGCTACCTCGTCCCATAGTGGCCTGGGTGCCCCTCTCTTTTTAAATGACATAATTGGTTCTATGTCTGGATCAGCCATTTGGTCCTGGATGCACTGTTCCGTTGTTCAGTCTTCATTGGCCTGCTCTCGGATCTGTCTGATGGAGATACCTTCTCGCTGTTCCGTCTTCAGACAATGTCCGCATTCTACTCTATAGGGTCTTCTTGAAAGGGCATCGGCATTATTATACAAACGACCGGCACGATGTTCAACCTTGACATCGTATTGATGTAATTTCTCCCTCTACCTGGCCAGTTGTTCTTCCGGTGTCTTCATGTCTAGCAGTCATTTCAGGGCGACATGATCTGTTCGGATAAGGAAATGACAATCAAAGAGGTATTTGTGGAAATGGTCTACATCGAGATCAGCAGTTTTTGCCCAATTAGAAAATTCCAGTTCTTTTTTTATTATCCCAGTGATTGGTGTCTTATCGAAATTAATAATTTGCTTTAGTCAGGAACGGCGTTGATAAATTTATAACAATACATTAAGATTGTCTTTAAATAGTATTACTAGATCAATTCAAACACTTTTATTCGCATTCGGTTGATAATGCCGCCATTTGTATCAAAGCTGATGTCACGTTTTTATCGTATCTGTTCAACTCAACAAATGAAAACAAAGGACTTTATAGCCGTATTTGTTTTAATGATATTACAGAGTAGCCAAATCTCCTAATTTTTATTTTCCAGATAACCTCGTGCTCATCCAAACGGCCCCAACTTATTTACGGGTTGTAACCGTGACACCCTCCTTACTCTATAATGAAAATATCCTCGCCTTACCAGAGTACATAGTAGACTCAAGTCACGTTCCATTGCTGGTTCGACTTTATTCCTTTTCGAGGAAATCACGATCTAATTATGCTAAAAAAAGTTTTTTTTTCGTGAGGAAAAACATTTTAGCCAACTTTTCCATTTCACGTATAGCTTTGACATATAAAACAAAATATGCTGGAAGTTGGCAAAAAGTTTGAATCGAATTATCGATAATGACGATGAAAAAGTTTTGGTTGGAATTTTTTGGATCGTGAGTTTTTGGAACGCACTTAAGATGGCAAAAAGGCTAAAATGTGATTTTGAATAACAATTTTATACACTTATTGTTTATTTTTGTGGTAGTGGTAAAAGAAAAGATTAAGAACCACTGTTCAAAATTAAATTTCGGTGTAAATAACGATACAAGATCAACTGCAGGTATAGAGATGATAAAAAAATTAAAATATTATACATTTGATATACAGGATGAGTTTTTTTCAGTATCAGTATGGGGATCTCGGAAAATAGTGGAGATAGAGCAATGGTTAAATTAGGAAAGATTTGCAGTTTTACTGGCCCAATTTAATGACACTTTCGGATTTTTGTAAAAAGTCATGGCTTACTGGATATTTTCAAAAAACTAAATTCTGTCAATTTAGTCAAATCCCTCTAGCTCCTTTGTTTTTGATTTTATAAAAAAAGTGTATATATCAAAATTGAAGGGAATTGTATCCCGAATATGATTATCATGTCCTCGTTTTCGTGACAGTTCTCGTTTTCGAGATATGACACAAACTTTTCTTTTTTTGAATGGAAACCATAGTTGGCTATGACGTCAAAAAATCGGATATTTTTAGAGCTTTTCAACGATATAATACTCGATATAGTTATTCCTAAAAATAACGAAGTTATGGATGCTTTTCTCTCTTATTTTCACTTTTAATGTAGTTAGCCATGAAATATTCCAAAAACATTGAACGATTTTTTTATTAGGTATATCAGATATAACGAAAAAACTAAATAAGTAGGTACTTAATAAAAAAGAACTTAAAGTACATAATAATGGTTACAATTTATGTTCGAAAAGTCCAACAATGTTATTTAGACAAAAATTGTATCTTTTAAGATTGACATTATCCATTTTTTCAATTGCTTGTAATACCGCCTCCCTTAGGTCACCAACTGTCTCCTACTTTCTTTTGTATACTTTGTTTTTTAGCGCAACCCATAAATAGATGTCTATAACTGCCAAATCAGGAAACCGGGGTGGCCATTCGCGTGGGTCATTTCTTCCTATCCAAGAGTTTGGATAGTTATTATCTAAGTGTTTACTTATTACTAACGAGTTATGAGCAGGTGCTCCCTCATGTTGGAACCACTCAATTTCTAAACGAGTTTTAAAATTCAAATTATGCAACATGTCTTGAAAAGTGTGTTGCAAGAAATGCAAGTAGCGCTCCCCAGTAAGTGATTCGTCATAGATAAAAGGCCCCAGAATAGTAGGCCCTATGATACCATACCAAACATTAAAACTAAATTTTATCTGGGGTCGTCCTTGTTCTACATGGAAAGGGTTTTCTTTAGCCCAGATATGCTCATTGTGTCTGTTGAACATACCGCAGTAAGGAAATCTAGTTTCATCTGACCATAGCACCTTTAATGGAGACTGTGGATTGTCAAGACACATGTCTCTAAACCATGTACAAAACAAAATACGTCGATGTTCGTCACCAGCATGCAAAGTTTGAGAAACTGAAAGTTTGTACGGGTGGAACTTGTGCGCTTTCAGTACCTTAACTTCAGTTCGTTGAGATGTGCCAGCTTCTGCCGCAATCTCACGAGTTGATGTAGATGGATTTTGATTTACCATTGCCAAAACATTTATTTGTGCTGCTTCGTTAATTTGATTACGTTCCTTTGGGGGTTAAGTAAAAGATCCATATCTGCGTAAACTATCGTAAAGCCTCTTAAATGTACATAGAGCAGGTTGACGACGATATCTATAATAATATAATATCTATAAAAGTATTCCTCAGCTGCATGAACTGAATTTTTATGGCATATGATTTAACATTCCACCATATTCAGTTTTTCTTCGTTAGAATATCACGAAAACTTGTCAATGTCGACTGTCAGTTCAGCACTACTAATGGAATCACTCTCATTATGAACAGTTTATATTACAGCAGTATAAAGTCGAACAATCAGGCATCAGTAATTACCTCAAAATAAAAATATAATAAAATTTAAGGTATTAACAGAATAATTGGATTCAGAGTAAAAAGCGTGGGGTACTTGAAATAACCAACAATAACAATACGAATAAATCTGCGTAGATTTGACGCGAAAGCCTCGTAGGTGTATCCGCGGAAATCACAGTTGGGAAAACTTAGAAAACGCCGAAGGAAAACTTTATTCCATTAACGTTAAAAGGCTGTTTCCCTCTCAAGGCGTTTTCCCGAATGGAAGTCATTATAAGTTGGCAAATCCAACAATCTCGAACGATACTTACACACTATGCCTTCTTGTATTCTAAACTTTGTATTCGAACGGGTAAATAGGAAAATTTCTCGATATCCCGACGAGCGACGCGGCTGCGGATCGGCAAGGACTCTATCGAATGCGGAAATAACAAACTTTCCGACTTCGAGAAACCGGAAAGAACTATGAATAATTTTCCAAATGTTCGGAATAAATTTGTATAATGATGAGTTTTCGCAGTGAACGCGAATGTATTTCAAATTTTTGTAATTGAATGTAGTCTACGAGTAGGTTTGCGGTAAATGTGAACGTGAATTGACTGTTTGCTTTGACTGTAGACTTTTTCGGTAGGAGGATCGATTTTAATTTTTTTTACAAACGAAGATGTCCTTTTTATTTTGTCTATTCATTGGGTTTTCTCTCCTCCAATTTTTTTTTCTTTTTTTTTCCTGTAACAGATAAGTATTTAAAAATTGTGTATGTAGAACAAAGTGTAGTAAGGCAATTTCGTAAAATTGCCCGGATTACTGGCTGTCTGTACAGAGATTCTTCCTCAATTTTTTTGACAAACAACAAATTCATTCATTCATTTTAGTTTCTCATGAAACATTTTATTGCGAATACAAAAATATCGGGTTTTATATTGTTTACTTCAATACCTACCGAGATATTAACAAAAAAGTAACTAAGGAAAGGAAAAATTCGATGGTAGCTAAACTCGGTTCAGATTTCATTTACGCCCGATATAAACAAACCGCTCGGTAAGGATTTGTATTTCTATTGGCCAATCGGTGGCATTGTACCGTCACAGCCAACAGCACTGCTTGTTCCATAGTCGAATACACGTGCGTTTGTTTAAATGAGGCGCAAATTAAATCTGAATCAAGTTTAGTACTCCATGAAATTCATTGCAGAAGTGACAGTAGTTGTCAAAATAAGTTATTAGTTTTTTTTATTTGAACGAAAAAGATTGTATTATTTTAATTTGATCGTAAAATGGCCGAATTAAGTGAAAGAGAAAGAATAGAAATATTAATCATGAATGGGAATGGGAAGAGGAAAAGGACGCATCAAGAAGTTTGTGACCTTTTTAACATTGTTCATCCGAATACACAAATATCCCTTTCGGTAGTGACGAAAACTTTGCGAAGGTACAACACAAGTGGAACAGTTAGCAATTTACCAAAAAGTGGACGGATAAAAAATGCAAGTAATGAAGGTGTAGCTCAAAATGTTGCTATATCTTTGGAAGAAAATCCTCACTTATCCACTACCGACGCCGCCAATATGCATGGAATTAGCCGTCCTTCAGTAGGATGGATATTAAGACGAGGTGTCATTCCTTACATCTCGCGTCTTCAAAGTTAGCAATTTACCAAAAAGTGGACGGTTAAAAAGGCAAGTAATGAAGGTGTAGCTCAAAATGTTGCTATATCTTTGGAAGATTATTCTCATTTATCCACTACCGACCTCGCCAATATGCATGGAATTAGCCGTCGTTCAGTAGGATATTAAGGGGAGAAAAATATCATCCATACAAAATTCGCCTCGTTCAAGAACTCTCCGAAGACGATTTCGACAGACGTGTGCAATTTTGTGAAACGATGATGGATATTTGTAACCGTGATAATAATTTTATAAGAAATGTGGTGTTTTCAGACGAGGCTACATTTTGTTTAAATGGTATGGTTAAGCGACATAACTGCCGCTACTGGTCGCAAAGTAATCCTAATTGGGTACAAGAGGCTCATACACAACAGAATCGTGGGACCCTTCTTCCTACAAGAAACTTTAAACGGAGATAGGTATTTACAGCTCTTGGAGACACAAGTTATTCCGGCATTGGAGGTAAATGGACAATTACCAAATAATATCTGGTTTCAGCAGGATGGAGCACCTCTCCATTATGCTCGCATTGTTCGAGATCATTTAGATAGGACATTTCATCACAGATGGGTTGGAAGAAGGGGTACTTATGGATGGCCTTCACGAAGTCCCGACCTTAATCCACTAGACTATTTTCTGTGGGGTTACTTAAAGTCTAAGGCTTATGTTGATAGACCAAATAATTTGCAAGAATTAGCTGCAAGAACAACTCTAGACATCCAGAGAATTACATCAGAAGTAATAGCTAATATTACTAGAGAATTTAAAAACCGACTTGCTTATTGTCAAGAAGTAAACGGTGCTCAGTTTGAATATCTAATACATTAAGTTTAGTTAAGTTAAGTTTCAATGTTTTGAAAATCACTTAGATTTAGTTAATAATTATGATTATGTATTTCTTTAATGGATATTAGATTTTGCCTTTCCTTAATTACTTTTCTGTTAATATCTCGGTAGGTATTGAAGTAAACAATATCAAACCCAATATTTTTGTATTCGCAATAAAATGTTTCATCAGAAACTAAAATATTATACAGGGTGTTTCATTGCAAATTTTAAAATCGACATTACTTCCCGTAAAACAGAAAGTTGAGAATTGTAAAAAAAAATTGGAAACAAATAGGTAATCTACTGCAGTATCCACCTTCCAAATTTCATTTTGATATCTCTAATAATTCCAGAGATATTTACTTGGTTCCACACATTTGCCCATCTCTGTATATTGATGAACTTATAGAAATATGAAACAAGCCAATACAAGAGTATACAATTCAAATATTTCTTCATGCTGTTGTACTACATAAAAAATGAGCAAGAATAAAATTCATTCAAAAATTGCAGATGGCATAAAGACTGTTAAAAATTGATAGAGGTGACGTATTTAGGGCGCTTCATAATCCACAAGCAGCTTCGCTGCAAGATATGAATTAAAAACAGAAAACCTAAATGAAGACTGACAGTTAAATGAAAAACGTGGAAAATAAAAAAGAATATTATTAAAAAATTATATTACGACCTTATGGTAAAACTGGAGCCGTGAGTGAAATGCAAATGGGATAGAAATGCTAATTGAATAAAATAAGGAATTTATTTGATTCTATCTTATGTCTATATGGCGTTCTAGAAATAGAAATAGACGCAATAAGTACAATAACTTCACTATTACAATAAATCTAAAAAGTGTTACTTCATATAATTAATTAAACCATATGAAAATATTCCAATTTATTTGAAAAACACAAACTAATTTAAACAAAATAATTGATTTCGATATAGATGGTTTTTTTACACATGCTCAGGTAGAAAATCATTATAAATTATAAAAAGTAAATTAAAACACTATATTTTCTTATAACCTCAAATTTTTTCAGAATTTATTTTATAATTAATAATTAAAGTATGCATTTTTTGAAACTACTCTTAAAATATGGTTGAAATACTATTTTAAAGACAACGGAGAGAAATTGTTTTGACAGTTGATTGATAGAAGACATTAGTTAAGAAAGGTAACTATCATAACATTTTGGTATTACACAATAAAATGACATAATAAAATCATTTTAATCACATTCAATTTAAGCAGCCAAAAATTAAGTAATCTGCTAGAAGTTAATCATTCTGATAAAAAAGTGGCGAATAGGAAACAAAAACCGGCTGAATATATAAAAAAGGAACAACAACGCCTGTCCCGAAAACTCGATTAATGTAAAAAAAATGCGTTCAACGTGATTCTCGAATCGAATACACATACACTTTAGCAAACTAAAAGTGACCATCGAATTCTGGCATTTTTGATGATCCTATTTAAGGCCGATGGTCTTATCGGCGGGCAGTTTATAGTTGCGTGAATTGAATCGACAGTGCGGACTTAATAGGCTTCAAAATTCTGTGAACAATTTTGATGATGATTTAAACGGCATTGCATTAATGATTGTTACGGCTAACATTTATTTTTCCACAGAGGGGATTGTTACAGAAGGTTAATATTCAATTTTCCAGAGAGAGAGAGAGATGAAAGGGAGAGACGAGGAGATGGCAGGAGAGACGAGGAGATTGCAGGAGAGACGAGATCATAGGAGAGACGAAAAGAGGGGTCAGAAGAAGAAGAAGAAGAAAAGAAGAAGAAGAAGAAAAGAAGAAGAAGAAGAAAAGAAGAAGAAGAAGAAGAAAAGAAGAAGAAGAATAAGAAAAGAAGAAGAAGAATAAATGAAGATGAATAGATGAAGATGAATAAATGAGGATGAATAAATGAGAGAGAGAGAGAGAGAGAGAGAGAGAGAGAGAGAGAGAGAGAGAGAGAGAGAGAGAGAGAGAGAGAGAGAGAGAGAGAGAGAGAGAGAGAGAGAGAGAGAGAGAGAGAGAGAGAGAGAGAGAGAGAGAGAGAGAGAGAGAGAGAGAGAGAGAGAGAGAGAGAGAGAGAGAGAGAGAGAGAGAGAGAGAGAGAGAGAGAGAGAGAGAGAGAGAGAGAGAGAGAGAGAGAGAGAGAGAGAGAGAGAGAGAGAGAGAGAGAGAGAGAGAGAGAGAGAGAGAGAGAGAGAGAGAGAGAGAGAGAGAGAGAGAGAGAGAGAGAGAGAGAGAGAGAGAGAGAGAGAGAGAGAGAGAGAGAGAGAGAGAGAGAGAGAGAGAGAGAGAGAGAGAGAGAGAGAGAGAGAGAGAGAGAGAGAGAGAGAGAGAGAGAGAGAGAGAGAGAGAGAGAGAGAGAGAGAGAGAGAGAGAGAGAGAGAGAGAGAGAGAGAGAGAGAGAGAGAGAGAGAGAGAGAGAGAGAGAGAGAGAGAGAGAGAGAGAGAGAGAGAGAGAGAGAGAGAGAGAGAGAGAGAGAGAGAGAGAGAGAGAGAGAGAGAGAGAGAGAGAGAGAGAGAGAGAGAGAGAGAGAGAGAGAGAGAGAGAGAGAGAGAGAGAGAGAGAGAGAGAGAGAGAGAGAGAGAGAGAGAGAGAGAGAGAGAGAGAGAGAGAGAGAGAGAGAGAGAGAGAGAGAGAGAGAGAGAGAGAGAGAGAGAGAGAGAGAGAGAGAGAGAGAGAGAGAGAGAGAGAGAGAGAGAGAGAGAGAGAGAGAGAGAGAGAGAGAGAGAGAGAGAGAGAGAGAGAGAGAGAGAGAGAGAGAGAGAGAGAGAGAGAGAGAGAGAGAGAGAGAGAGAGAGAGAGAGAGAGAGAGAGAGAGAGAGAGAGAGAGAGAGAGAGAGAGAGAGAGAGAGAGAGAGTACCAAAGTATGTTTTTTTGGTTGCGTAAGTCTTTACATTAAAATCTTTGCGCAAAATTCTGAATAAGGTGGTTTTTGAAAAGGTAATATTTCATTTTCCAGAGAGAGGATTGTTACAGAAAAGTAATATTTTAGTAAAAAAAAAGAAGAAAAA
This sequence comes from Octodonta nipae, assembly GCA_034190945.1. Classification (NCBI taxonomy): domain Eukaryota; kingdom Metazoa; phylum Arthropoda; class Insecta; order Coleoptera; family Chrysomelidae; genus Octodonta; species Octodonta nipae. The sequence goes on from CM067218.1 coordinate 157,984,934, forward strand.
AAAAACAAGAAAAAGAAGATGAAGAAGAAAAAGAAGAACAAGGTGGTTTATGGAGTCTTCACTTGCTGTGCACGATGACGTATTGATTTTTTTTGGTTTTACACTAGCAGCAACAACTGCAATATTTTCTTCTGAACGTCCACTACGTTGGTATGTTTTGCTTTTTTCATCTTTTACTGAATCAGTTGCCACAAATTTTTGAACATTTTTTTCTATGGTATCATTTGACGGACAATTTTCTCTTCTATATTCTGTACGAAATTTTCAACCAATTTCTGCAAAAAAAATTTCACCAAATTCAAAATATTTTTAATAATAAACACGCGTTGCTCAATCGTATCACACCATTTTTAATAACCGGAATATTTCTACTTGTCATCTGTCAAATAACATGATATTCTAGTACAAAAAATATAAATGGCGGCAACTTTAAATTAACCTCAAATTGGAACAACCTTATAAACAATGAAATATTTTCGCATGTTTGATCTTGAATAATGTCGTTTATATAGGGTCAAACGTAGATGTGTAGTCAAGAACATACAAACAGAGCGAGTTGAGAAAGAGATCCTGAAATAGCTCACGTTCCCTTTGCCCCACTGCGGATCGATGGCTGCCGCTTTCTAAAAATAGCTCCACCGCGTGTCCTACATCCTGTGGAGCGGCACGCTGTGCCAGCAGGAACACACAATACAATCCTGGTCGGACGGCGACGGTTGCCGCATTATATCCTCCGCATCCGCATTGGGATAACCGGTCGTTGGTTCGGTGACATTGACTCTCAGGATAAGGAATTCCTGTCTTGCTTGTGAATGTTAAAAAAACATTCGAGCAGGAATCATGACTTTAATGAGGTACGTTTCGGTTAAGGTCATTTGAAAAAAAAACCTTATTACTAATAGGGGCTTTTTCTCCAGTGGTCCAATAATATTATATACAGGGTAAGTTTTTTTTTGATGATCAGTATGGGGATCTCGAAAACTAGGAAACTAGGTTAAATTGGGAAAGATTTACAGTTTTACTGGCCCAATTTAATGACACTTTCGGATTTTTGTAAAATGTCATGGCTTACTACATATTTTGAAAAAATGAAATTCTATCGATTTAGTCAAATCCCTCTAGCTTCTTTGTTTTTGATTTCATAAAAAAAGTGTTAATATTAAAATTGAAGGGAATTGTATTCCGAATATGATTGTCATGTCCTCGTTTGCGTGACAGCTCTCGTTTTCGAGATATGACATGAACATATCTTTTTTTGAATGGAAACCATAGTTGGCTATGACCTCAAAAAATCGGACATTTTTAGAGCTTTTCAACGATATAATACTCGATATAGTTATTCATAAAAATAACTGAGTTATGGATGCTTTTCTCTCTTATTTTCACTTTTAACGTAGTTAGCCATGAAATAGATTGCTTTATTAATAACTATTCCAAAAGATATTGAAGGATTTTTTTATTGGGTATATCAGATATAAGGAAAAAACTAAATGAGTAGGTACTTACTACAAACTTAAGAAATTAAAGTACATAATAATGGTTACAATTTATTTTCGAAAAGTCCACCATTGTTATTTAGACAAAAATTGTATCTTTTTAAGATTGACATTACCGCTTTTCTCACAGCCCGCCTATCAATTCTATCTATTTTTTCACCAATATAATACTCTATGTAGTTGTTCATAAAAATAACGGAGTTATGGATGCTTTTCTCTCTTAGTTTCACTTTTAACGTAAGTAGCCATGAAAAAGATTGTTTTCACTTTGACGTTTCCTCATTTGAGAGTAATACCATTAGTAGTGCTGAACTGACAGGCGATATTGACAAGTTTTCGTGATAAAATGGAATATTCTAACGAAGAAAAACTGAATATGGTGGAATGTTATATCATATGATATAAAAATTCAGTTCGTGCAGCTCAGGAATACTTTCATAAATATTTTAATTGTCGTCAATCTGCTCTGTGTACATTTAAGAGGCTTTACGATAGTTTACGCAGATATGGATCTTTTACTAAACCACCAAAGGAACGTAATCAGATTAACGAAGCAGCACAAATAAATGTTTTGGCAATGGTAAATCAAAATCCATCTACATCAACTCGTGAGATTGCGGCAGAAGCTGGTACATCTCAACGAACTGTAGTTAAGGTACTGAAAGTGCACCCGTACAAATTTTTGGTGAGGCAACTAGATTTACGAACTGCGGTATGTTCAATAGACATAATGAGCATATGTGGGCTAAAGAAAACCCTTTCTATGTAGAACAAAGATGACCGCAGATAAAAATGGTTTTAATGTTTGGTGTGGTATCTTAGGGTCTACTATTCTGGGGCGTTTTATCTATGACGAATCACTTACTGGGCAGCGCTACTTGCATTTCTTGCAATACACTTTTCAAGACATGTTGCATAATTTGAATTTGAGAACTCGTTTAGAAATTGAGTGGTTCCAACATGATGGAGCAACTGCTCATAACTCGTTATTAGTAAGACAACACCTAGATAATATCTATCCAAACTCTTGGATAGTAAGAAATGGCCCACGCGAAAGGCCACCCCGGTCTCCCGATTTGGCAGTTATAGACTTCTATTTTTGGGGTGCGCTAAGAAACAAAGTATACAAAAGAAAGTATGAGACAGTTGGTAACCTAAGGGAGGCGGTATTACAAGCAATTGAAGAAATTGATAGGCGGTCTGTAAGGAAAGTGGTAATGTCAATCTTAAAACGATGCAATTTTTGGCTAAATAACAATGGTGGACTTTTCGAACATAAATTGTAACCATTATTATGTACTTTAATTTTTTAAGTTTTAAGTAAGTACCTACTTATTTAGTTTTTTCGTTATATCTGATATACCCAATAAAAAAATCGTTCAATGTTTTTTGGAATAGTTATTAATCAATTTCATGGCTAACTACGTTAAAAGTGAAAATAAGAGAGAAAAGCATCCATAACTCCGTTATTTTTATGAATAACTATATCGAGTATTATATTGTTGAAAAGCTCTAAAAATGTCCGATTTTTTGAGGTCATAGCCAACTATGGTTTCCATTCAAAAAAAGATAAGTTTGTGTCATATCTCGAAAACGAGAGGTGTCACAAAAACGAGGATATGACAATCATATTTGGGATACAATTCCCTTCAATTTTAATATTTACACTTTTTTTATAAAATCAGAAACAAGGGAGCTAGAGGGATTTGACTAAATCGACAGAATTTCGTTTTTTCAAAATATCTAGTGAGCCATGACTTTTTACAAAAATCCGAAAGTGTCATTAAATTGAGCCAGTAAAACTGCAAATCTTTCCCAATTTAACCATTGCTCTATCTCCGCTATTTTCCGAGATCCTCATACTGATCATCAAAAAAAAACTCACCCTGTATACAGTGTGTCGCATTCAGGATGAAGACCAACATAATTTTTTATGTATTTACAATTTGGTTTCGAATTTTATTAATAATGTATCTCTGAATTAGTTATTTTAAAAGATATAAATAAAGATTCTTCATATATTCTGCACTGAAGGCCGTCAATAGCTACTAAACAAATCAAAAATAAAGAAAATCGGTCGAGAAGCAGAGGAGAAAATGGTACCTAATCGTTTTATCTTTGCCTATTTATATATAAATAATAATTTATAGATGATGCAAAAATATTACTAACATTAACTTACATATTTTTATAAATATCATTATTTAATTAAGTCTTTTAATTAACCATCTCAAATCGCAAAGTGCTTTTAACTTAAATTTCTTAGATCTCCTAAGCTTTATAATTAAGTACCGTGTCAATAAAACAGTCTTGGGCAACTTTCCACATATACTTCCATGCAATGCAAAATGATGTAAAATTTCACTATTTTACTTGCTTTGTTCTCATTAGAAACAAAACGATAGATAATAGTATTTTTAGACTTTGGGCGAACATGGCGAAATAGCCCCATGTGTGAGAGTATTAGTGTTAGGAAATTTCAAAAATTAATATTGAAAAGCTGGAAATATGTCCCATTTTTTGAGGTCATAGCCAACTATGGTTTCCATTCAAAAAAAGATAAATTTGTGTCATATCTCGAAAACGAGAGCTGTTACGCAAACGAGGGTATGACAATCATATTCGGGATACAATTCCCTTCATTTTGATATTTACATTTTTTTTTATAAAATCAAAAACAAAGGAGCAAGAGGGACTTGACTAAATCGACAGAATTTCGTTTTTTCAAAATATCTAGTAAGCCATAACTTTTTACAAAAAATCCGAAAGTGTCATTAAATTGAGCCAGTAAAACTGAAAATCTTTCCCAATTTAACCATTGCTCTATCTCCGCTAGTTTCCGAGATCCCCATACTGATCATCAAAAAACTCACCATGTATATGCCCTCACACATATTGGTTGCACCAAGCAAGAGGTTAAAATGAAATATTAAATATTTCAACCCGCACCCAAGATGTTCCCGATGGCAGACCGCCGTTTGCAAATGTAAGCAAATCAAAGTCTGTTATATAAACTTACTAGATGAATTTATTATTATCAGGTTTACGTTACAGTCGGTAATGTAAAACTTTGTTAGCTAAATCTTGGAGTACTTACCCTGAAATTCTTTCCTAGCCGCCGAAACGGAAGTGACGATATTTGCGACGTGTCCCATCACAGTGGCGAAAAGTAAAAGTCCGAACAATAATTGAAATATCACGAACAAGTATTCCCCTTTGTTCCTCGGCCTCGGTAGATCCCCGATGGTTGTCAAGGCCAACGTGCACCAATAGTAACTTTGCAGATACGCTTTTACGTAATCGGTACTTTCCGAATCACTGTACACCCACGTTTTGGAGCCGAAACCGTCATTTTTCGATATAAGGTGAAACAAACAGCCGTTCCAATGAAATATCACCAGGAGGTAGTGGATGAGGGAACTGGAACGAAATAAATTCGGGTAGTTGGTGTGACGCTCTGTCCTATCCATGAACGCCCAGAACCGGTAAATTTTCACTAGGCGGAATAACCGCAAAATCGAGTTGAAACCGACCGAAAGGTAAAGGAAATCAAGTGGTAAGAGGCACAAACAGTCAATGTAAAACGTCGTCGAGTTCATATAGTGCTGACGCAGTTTGGTGGAGTCCGTCTGTAGGACGCCGTCTTCGAGGTAACCCGTTCTGAAGTGGAACATGATGTCTACAAGGTAGAGGAAATCGGCAAAGTAGTCCAGACAGAACCACACTACTATCGTGTTACCTGAAACAGATTCAAGTATTTAAACTGAAAATTTCTATAGTAAAAACTAAGTATTTCAAATATCTCGTTCAACATGACAAAAAGTTTATAACTACGAGTTAATAGCTTGAAAGTATACCAAGAGGATGAGGAAGTGGTCAACGAAACAAAGAAATGACAGATGAAAATGGATATTATTTTAGTTTCTGATGAAAAATTTTATTGCGAATTTACTTCAATACCTACCGAGATATTAACAGAAAAGTAAGTAGGGAAAGGAAAAATTCGATGGTAGCTAAACTCGGTTCAGCTTTCATTTACGCCCGATATAAACAAACCGCTAGGTAAGGATTTGTATTTCTATTGGCCAATCGGTGGCATTATACCGTCACAGCCAACAGCACTGCTTGTTCCATAGTCGAATACACGTGCGTTTGTTTATATCAGGCGCAAATAAATCTGAATCAAGTTTAGTAGGCCATCAAATTCATTGCAGAAGTGACAGTAGTCGTCAAAATAAGTTTTTTTATTTGAACGTAAAAAGATTGTATTGTTTTAATTTGATCGTAAAATGGCCGAATTAAGTGAAAGAGAAAGAATAGAAATATTAATCATGAATGGGAATGGGAAGAGGAAAAGGACGCATCAAGAAGTTTGTGACCTTTTTAACATTGTTCATCCGAATACACAAATATCCCGTTCAATAGTGACGAAAACTTTGCGAAGGTACGACACAAGTGGAACAGTTAGAAATTTACCAAAAAGTGGACGGTTAAAAAGTGCAAGTAATGAAGGTCTAGCTCAAAATGTTGCTATATCTTTGGAAGAAAATCCTCACTTATCCACTACCGACCTCGCCAATATGCATGGAATTAGCCGTCGTTCAGTAGGATGGATATTAAGACGAGAAAAACATCATCCATACAAAATTCGCCTAGTTCAAGAACTCTCCGAAGACGATTTCGACAGACGTTTGCAATTTTGTGAAAAGATGATGGATATTTGTAACCGTGATAATAATTTTATAAGAAATGTGGTGTTTTCAGACGAGGTTACATTTTGTTTAAATGGTACGGTTAATCGACATAACTGCCGCTAGTGGTCGCAAAGTAATCCTAATTGGGTACAAGAGGCTCATACACAACATCCCAAAAAATTGAACGTTTGGGCCGGCATTTATAACAACAGACTCGTGGGACCCTTCTTCCTACAAGAAACTTTAAACGGAGATAGGTATTTACAGCTCTTGGAGACACAAGTTATTCCGGCATTAGAAATAAATGGACAATTACCGAATAATATCTGGTTTCAGCAGGATGGAGTACCACCCCATTACGCTCGCATTGTTCGAGATCATTTAGATAGGACATTTCATCACAGATGGATTGGAAGAAGGGGTACTTATGAATGGCCTGCACGAAGTCCCGACTTTAATCCACTAGACTATTTTCTGTGGGATACTTAAAGTCTAAGGTTTATGTTGATAGACCAAATAATTTGCAAGAATTAGCTGCAAGAATAACTCAAGACATCCAGAGAATTACACTAGAAGTAATAGCTAATGTTACTAGAGAATTTAAAAACCGACTTGCTTATTGTCAAGAAGTAAACGGTGCTCAGTTTGAACATCTAATACATTAAGTTTAGTTAAGTTAAGTTAAGTTTCAATGTTTTGAAAATCACTTAGATTTAGTTAATACTTATGATTATGTATTTCTTTAATGGATATTAGATTTTTCCTTTCCTTAATTCCTTTTCTGTTAATATCTCGATAGGTATTAAAGTAAACAATATCAAACCCGCTATTTTTGTATTCGCAATAAAATGTTTCATCAGAAACTAAAATACTATACAGGGTGTTTCATTGCAAATTTTAAAATCGACATTACTTCCGATAAAACAGGAAGTTCAAAATTGTAAAAAAAAATTGGAAACAAATAGACAATCTACTGCAGTATCCACCTTCCAAATTTCATTTTGATATCTCTAATAATTCCAGAGATATTTGCTTGGTTCCACACATTTGCCCATCACTGTATAATGTGGTGGAAATAAGAGTGGAACAAAACTATAGTTATACAGAGTGGATATTTGCATTATAGAACGGAGAATTACAGTTATATAAAAGGCTTTAAAAATTGTGAGAAGCAGTTGAATATACAGGATGACTAAAATAAGGTGGAGTATAATTACAGTTATACAGGGAGGTTTAAAAAAGTTATATACTTTGGAACATAAGTAGCTGCTTAGACAAGGTGTTTGAAGTAAGGGTGGGGTAAAATTATTGTTATTGAGGGTGTATCAAAATGTTATATAAGCATAAGCAGTTAGGATATTTGAATTATAGGATGTAGGACGGAGTATAATTATAGACATTGATTCAAAAAATTTTAGAAGCAGTTGCATATACCGGGTGGTTGAAATAAATGGTAGATTAAAATTATAGTCATAACATGTGGCTCAAAAACATGAATTTTGTTATATAAGGTAGACCATGAGCAGTTGCATAAATGGAATACTAGACATATGGGGCGAAGTAAAATCATTGGTATACAGAAATAATTTAAACAATAGAGAAATAGAAAAAGTCAATACTGTGGAGAGAATTTGTACTTACTCAGTGTGGTTTTAAAGATATCAGGACCGTTTCAATGTTGTGTTGAGTTGAATTATAGTTGTACAGGGTGATTCACAAAATGATAGACCAATAAGTTATATAGGAGTGACCAGTATTCAGAAGCATGGGTGTATTACATATTTGCATTAAAACAGCATTATAATAATTCATACATTGTTTTGTTGAATTATATGTAATGTGCCATCGAAGATATTACATCCTATATAGGAAGCAGCAAAGCTAGTGTTTCTTGACCTTAAAGAACTAATAAAATTAAAGAAGGAAGTACATATAAGTAAGATATATGAGAGCATAGGGCGGCAAAAATAAATTAATCAATCAGTATATGGATAAATCATTAAATCAATACATCAATTTATACATTTTTCGAAGTATTTTCAACTTGTAGCTTCGTTACGTTACATTCTTTTACGGCCTACTTCCAGGGACTCAGGCCTTGGTGTTTTTAGGGAAACTATTAGGTTTTTTGATTAGATTATAGTGTCATCCTAGTTTAGACATCCCTGAACAATTATTAGGATACTTACGGTCTATTTCTCTAAAGGCAAATCGGTAGATGATGACCCAAAAATTGTACAAGAAGGCTAAGGACACTACCATCGACCAGTAGTAGCACAATCGGCCTGCTGGGTCGAATACGAAAGACCAATTTTGTGAGCCAGCTCGCAGTCGTGAACTGTAGGAGTCGACTCTTCGTGAACCGTAGCGACTGAAAAGAAAAAAACATATTTAAAAAGGTACATCTAAAAACACATCAATGTTATGATTTCGTTCCCCCTGGTAATTCTATTTTTAACCATAGTGGGGAAAACCATACTACCCATAACACTTACTTTACCATGAAATTGTCGCCATTGTCATTAAAATAGGATTATGTATTGATAATTGCTTGGCACCAACTTCTACAATATTAGGAACGTCATTAATTTGTAAATAATAATCAAATGTCTTTTGTATGTATGATAACAGTACGTACTAGCTCTCCGAATTGCTGGTATACCAAGTCTCGCTGGCTCGTATGGTAGAGAATTCGACGAGGAAATGTTCAACCCAGGTTCGATGCCCAGGGCGCAACAAGTCTTTTCAGGTAATTTCCTAACTGCTTGATGGCATTTTTGTCACGGACACCATGTGGGCTGTCATCCACGATATCTCTATGGTTGCTGGTATTTGAAATACGCTCCACCAACTATTTGACCAATAGGAGCACGTCACATGACCGATAGCATAGCGCGACCCAGTGTATGGACGTGACCTTGGACCATCCCACGGCTCCCGGGCCTTGTTAAGTAATAAACAGACGGTCCAACTGAGGACGTAGTACCCAGATTCCTGGGTTTTCCCACGACTAAGAGGATCCCTGTTGAGGACCTATTGCCTGGTCTTGTCGCTCTCTTGATCGAAAATAGTACGTCGCGAAAGTGTTTAAAGTTATTTAAGAAAAACCGATTTCCGTTTTTCCGTACGGAGTACATGCAGGAAAAACTAGAGAGCAGCTTATCTTATTTTTCTTTAATTTAACTAAAATAGAGATATTTTTCACCTTGTATATTGCGTAAGCAATTCTAATATTGTTTACTTTTGGAGGATACCGTACCCTACTTATTCCGAAAACTTTATCGACGCTATCCACTTTGTATACCTCCAGCAATTTCACGGCATGTTTTTTATTCCCCACTTTACGATGGACATAATCCCAATGTTTCACATTTCCCGCGTTTCTTTTTTTTCATCAACGAAATTCTTCTCCTCGAGGGTGCTGCTCCATCTATTTCCGTATATACATTTTGGTTCCCATAGCTGTCACGTCTCTGGGGAGAACACCTAAATAAGACCCGTAGTCTCTAAGCTATACAACAGGTAGAAACACTGCATACTAAACAAGATTAGCAATAGCAAAGCGCACTGAGGGCACAGGTGGAAGGCAGGCGGTCGGAAAAGCAGAGGTGGTGTTTTAAAGAGGAACAACGAGATCGGCTTAAGGTGACGGCTTGATTGCGGCTGAAGACTGACGAGTTATATCGCAGTGGTGTTGGTTTAATAAACAACCAGCAATGTTAAAAGAAACAGCAAGAGTGAAGTAACACTACCTAATTTGTAAACGTCTACACTTATTTTGTTAATTAAAGTTGCGTGAGTATTTTGATGATAAAATAAACTTGTGTTTCAAACAGAAGAGCGTGTTCGAGAATGTTCTTGTAATTTAACATTTTGTAAACACTGAAATTCATTTAATAAACAGTCAGCAATGTTAAAAGAAGAAGCAATTGTGAAATAACATTATCTAATTTGTAAATTTCTTCACTTATTTTGTTAATTAAAGTAGCGTGGGGAGTATTTTGATGATAAAATAGACTTGTTTATCAAACAGAAGAGCGTTTTCGAAAATGCTCTAGCCATTGAACATTTTGTAAACAATGAAGTTCATTTAATAAACCGTCAGCAATGTTCAAAGAAAGAGCAAGAATGAAGTAACATTATCTAATTTGTAAATGTCTACACTTATTTTGTTAATTAAAGTAGCGTGGGGAGTATTTTGATGATAAAATAGACTTGTGTATCAAACAGAAGAGCGTTTTCAAGAATGTTTTTGTAGTTGAACATTTTTGTTCGTTTAATAAACAGCCAGCAATGTTAAAAAAAGAGCAAGAGTGAAGAAACACTACCTAATTTGTAACCGTCTACACTTATTTTGTTAATTAAAGTTGCGTGGGAAGTATTTTGATGATCAAACAGACGTGTGTAATTTGTCAATGTCTACACACATGTAGTTACTTAACGTTACTTTTGGAATATGTCGGATATTAAAAGGTTTTTAAACTGTGCTGGAGGCATTGGATTTCTTATAGTAACCTCAGACTTCAAAGACAACCTAAAAGAAATCCAAATAGCAGGGCGCAGACGCAGAAGAGAGTGAAATGGAGAAGAGAAGAAAAGAGATGAGCAGCGAGGAGAAAAGAGCAGAAGCAAGAAGAAGAAGAGAGGAGAAAAAAGGAGAGTAGAGAGGAAGCGAGGAGAAGACACGGAGAGATGTGAAGAGACGGGGAGAGACGAGGAGAGAGGAAAGACGAGGAGAGGTGAGGAGAGACGAGGAGAGGCGAGGAGAGGCGAAGAGAGGCAAGAAGATAGCAGGAGAGACGAAAAGAGAAATGAGGAGAAGAGGGCCTAAAAGAAAAGAGAAGAAAGTACAGTAGAGGATAAGAATAAAGACTACATGAGAAGAAGAGAAGGGAAGAGAAGGGAAGAGAAGGGAAAAGAAAGGAAGAGAAGGGAAAAGAAGAAGAGAAGGGAAGAGAAGGGAAGAGAAGGGAAGAAGGAAGGGAAGAAGGAAGGAGAAGAAGAGAAGAAGGAAGAAGAGAAGAGAAGAGAAGAGAAGAGAAGAGAAAGAGAAAGAGAAGAGAAGAGAAGAGAAGAGAAGAGAAGAGAAGAGAAGAGAAGAGAAGAGAAGAGAAGAGAAGAGAAGAGAAGAGAAGAGAAGAGAAGAAAAGAGAAGAGAAGAGAAGAGAAGAGAAGAGAAGAGAAGAGAAGAGAAGAGAAGAGAAGAGAAGAGAAGAGAAGAGAAGAGAAGAGAAGAGAAGAGAAGAGAAGAGAAGAGAAGAGAAGAGAAGAGAAGAGAAGAGAAGAGAAGAGAAGAGAAGAGAAGAGAAGAGAAGAGAAGAGAAGAGAAGAGAAGAGAAGAGAAGAGAAGAGAAGAGAAGAGAAGAGAAGAGAAGAGAAGAGAAGAGAAGAGAAGAGAAGAGAAGAGAAGAGAAGAGAAGAGAAGAGAAGAGAAGAGAAGAGAAGAGAAGAGAAGAGAAGAGAAGAGAAGAGAAGAGAAGAGAAGAGAAGAGAAGAGAAGAGAAGAGAAGAGAAGAGAAGAGAAGAGAAGAGAGAGAGAGAGAGAGAGAGAGAGAGAGAGAGAAGAGAAGAGAGAGAGAGAGAGAGAGAGAGAGAGAGAGAGAGAGAGAGAGAGAGAGAGAGAGAGAGAGAGAGAGAGAGAGAGAGAGAGAGAGAGAGAGAGAGAGAGAGAGAGAGAGAGAGAGAGAGAGAGAGAGAGAGAGAGAGAGAGAGAGAGAGAGAGAGAGAGAGAGACGAGGAGGGGCGAGGTGGGCGAGAAGAGGCGAGGAAAAGCGAGGAGAGGCGATGAGAGGCGAGGAGAGACAAGGAGAAGCCACTAGAGGCGAAAAGAAAGGACGAGAGAGGAGAATGTAGGAGAAGACAGAAGAAGAAGAGAGGAGGACAGAGGGGAAGAAAGGAGAAAAGAAAAGAGGAGGAGAGGGGAAAAGGGGGTTAGAGGAAAAGAGAAGAAGCGAGAAGAAAGAAGAGAGAAAAAGAGACGAGAAGAGAGAAAGAGAGGGAGAGAGAGATAAGGAGATAAGTAGTGATAAGGAGAGGCGAGGAGAGACGAGGAGAAGTGAGTAGAGGGAAGGAAAGGAGAGGAAAGGAAAGACAAATAGAGAAGAGTAAAGGAGAGAGAAAGAGAAAGAAAGAGAGAAATTACCCTTCCGAAAAGAAAATGGTTATTTGAGGGATCCAAAATTACAGTCAACTTCAACAACAGAATTAATATTATATTGAGAACAAATATGTAAAATACCTGTTTATTTATTTATTACAGCAAGCTAATGCTAAGTTATAAAATTTCTGGACGTTTTAACTACATATTTAAAAATATTTTATTGTGTTTTGAGTACATTATTGCAATAGAAATAAATGGTAGGAAAGAAGCTAGAGTTTGTTAAATGTTCCAAAGTCAGTGTTCTTGATGATCTTTAAAAGACTCCTGAATCCGTATCTGTGCAAGTAGCTCTCGAGCTACAGGTGTACACTGCGAATTCCTTAGTCGTAGCAGTTGTCTTGGATTGACGAATTGGTACATTAACTGATACAGAAACGGATCGCTATAAATGCGGGGCTATCCAGCTACTTTCATTGTTTGCTGATGGCGGGGTTAAACGGGAATGTTTTTGGTCGATTGGAAAATCATTTATTCATCGCCTACGTACTTAGAATGATTGAAACGGATTGGATTTTTTTGCATCAGCCTGATATTTCCGCTGATTAAATTTACTCTGAACATAGTTATATACAAATGTGTTTTTCTTTCAGACATACAGTGTGGAACAGCGTTCCCACCAGAATTAATTATTGAAGTAAAATCAAAAGTATTGCAAATAGTCCGCGAATTGGAGCTCAAGTCTTTGTCTCATAAACAGCAACACAACCAACAACCCGATTCTCGTCCATCAACGTCCAATTCTGGTACCAACTGAAACCGGAGGTTATTTCTCAAATTTTTCACCATCTTATGATACAAATGATGAATACCTGTTTAGTAACCCTTAATACAGTATAACATAATTTGTAAAAATAGTGTGTATTTTTGTCTTCTAAACGTTGTTTGTGGCATATTGATTATTTTTATGTTTTTCTGGACAATCGAAATAAAAAGACGTATACCTATTGATGGAAAACCAAAAGTTTTAAAGTCTAATCTGACTTCGTTGTCAATGGATTTATATTTATTGATTTAAATTGAAAAATGAAAATTTGATTTATGACATTTAAATTGACATTAGAAAATTTGTTGTTTTTAGATATACAGGTAGCACAAAAAATGCTAAAGATTATGTATTATAGTTAAACAGCTTTTAAATTAGAAGAATTTGAAAGAGTTGTCTTTAGAATTTATAAGTGGCGTTCCTAGGTACGACTTTGTTATAAGATAGCGCATTCGCCAAAAATGCGATCAAAGAATTCTATTGTTTCAGTGATCCCATTAACGTCATAAGGGAAAACCTAGGAAAAACCTTATGAACTATCCCGATACTGCGTTGTTCAAAAGGAGGTTACCATTAATAATTTCTTCCTTAATTGTCGGTAACCAGATACGATTAAATTTTACAGAAGTAGAAGCGATACAATCGTCTTCATTGAAAAGAATTAAGGCATACTCTTTTATTTTTCGTTTCGTGTTATATTGTTCTTTGTGAAGTATAGTTGAATTGACAAATTGTATTTTATGGCCTAGGTCCCAAGCATGTTCACAAATTTTTGATTTTTCAAATTGTCGTTTCTTTATGTAATTCTTGTGTTCATTTATTCGTACGTTTACTGATCTCGATGTTTCTCCAATATAAAATTTATTGCATTCGCAAAGAATCTTGTATGCAGTTTTGTGAGTTATGGGTTTTGTTGGTTTTCTTTTCGATATTAAAGATTTCAGTGTATTTCTTGTTTGGAATGTTGTTTTAACATTAAATCTGTTACCCACTCTTTTCAATATTTCTGACAGTATAGTTGTAACTGTAATATAGTTGTCCTGAGTAGTAATAGTGTCAATAAGAGAAATTCTGGGTTGATTCGGAAGGTTTGTTTTCTGTTCAAGTCTGTTTAACTCTTTGTTGATAAATTTTGTGGGGTAATTGTTTCCAGTAAGAACATTTTTTTATATTTTTTTTTGTTGAATTTATTACCATCAGAATAGTTGGTCTTTGCTCTATCATATAATGACTTAATGACACCTTTCTTTACTGTATTCGGATGATTTGAATTGAAATTTAGGTATCTATTTGTATGAGTTGGTTTTCAATAAACTTCTGTTTCGAATGAAATTCTGTTTTTGTTATTAATACGTCTAGGAAAGATAGTTTGTTATTTTCTTCAATTTCTAGGGTAAATTTGATAGTTAGCTCTTTGTTATTTATGTCATTTAATAATTTATCTAGTTCTTAAGGATTGTGTTCCAAAATGTCGAAAATGTCGTCAACGTAACGCCACCAAACTAAAGGTTTATTTTCTTTTGATAAAATTACTTGTTGTTCAAAGTGTTCTATAAATATGCTGGTGAGAGACAAGAACCCATGGCCATGCCAAAATCCTGTTGGTAAAAGTCATCGTTTAATTGAAAGTATGTAGTTTTGGTACAATATGTTAGTTGTTCCATTATTGTTTCAATTGATAAAAGAGTTCGTTGATTTAATGAAGAGTCCCGTTCTATTAGGTGTTTAACTATTAAAAGTGTTTTGGAAGCCGAAACATTGTTATAAAGATTTACTATATCAAAACTTGATATTGTAAAGTTATGTTTGTATTCTATATGAAACAGTTTTTCAAGAAATGTGCACTGTTTTTTAGATGAGACACAGAACTTCCTGTAAGAGGACGAATAATGTTTAAAACAAATTTTGAAAGTTCACTACACGGAGAATTTATAGAACTGACAATTGGTCTTAAAGGAATATTAGGTTTATGAATTTTTGGTAACCCATAGAAATGTGGTGGTTTAGTATAGTGTTGAGTGAGTGCTTTACGTTCTTGTTCTGTGAATTCATGTTTGTGGTTGTACAGTAAACGATATATTTTGTTTTCTATTGAGCTTGTTGGATCTTTTGTTTGTTTAGTGTATTGTCCTTGGTTTATTGTATTTTGAATTTTGTCATCGTAATCGGTTTTATTTAAAATTAATGTTGCATTGCCTTTGTCAGCAGGTAAAATTTTTATAGAAATTTTATTTCGATCGTGGTCTTATTGTCCAACAAAACATAAAAATAGTGTGTATTTTGCTGAATAAACTTACTTTAATGTTAGATATAGTTTTTCCTCTGGTGATATGGGGTTTTGGACTCTACGAGAGGTGTTTTCTCAATACAACTGCCAATACAGTTTAGTACATAATTAAATTGCTGCTTGTTTAATCGAAAGAATTGTCTAAATGTGTGTTCGTCATATTAATTCCATTAAAATTTATAAAACGATAATTTTTATGGAATTAAATTTCCACATCCAAGTAATTGTTTGAAATTGCTCGGAAAGTTTTTAAAAATTTCCTCGATGAAATATGTTCTGTAATTACAGTTCGTTAATACTAACGGAATATTAAACTATTCTTAAAATTCATCCAACATCCGAAAACAAAACCGAATTTCTTTTTATTCAACTTCAAAACTTTCTCCTTCAAACTTCCCTCAAACTCACCGACGATATGTTCCCCAAAAGCCCCATTAATGCCCAGGATTTTTGATTTACGGTCTCAGAAATATGAATATTCAACCCAGATACGTGACATCAATTCAAGCCGAAATTCCGAGCACGAACACAAGGCGGCAGCACCAGAACCAGACGATATATCATCGGTTATGGCAACGGTTCAAAAGTTGACTACATTCCACCCATAACAGTGTTGGTTTTTTGTGTGGTACGCACAAAATTTATTGTCGTAAGTTGGTAAAATTAGCGGTATGCGTGAATGCGCCCTTGGAATTCCCCGAAACACGCCTTGAAATCCAATTTGTTAACTGTTGTTATTTTTCTCAGAGTGAGAACGGGGGTAGAGATTAAAGTAGACGTAAAATGCTTAACAGCTGTTACAATTATTGTGGAATTTGTGTGTGAGGAAACCACGTCTAATGGAAATAAGCGAGGAGTTTTTATTATATTTTATTTCCTGATTAAAGCAACAGCAGGGGTTTTACAAAACCTGTCTTATTTTGATGACCCTTTTATAAGAGTTGTAAATACCAGAGCGGTTTCTTTTACAACCTCCAATCGATGTTAAGGTATATACAAGTTTCCAAGGTATATACCAGGTTCCGAAGTATCATGAGTTTGCCGCCTGCTGAATCAAGAAAGTGTGCGGTGACAACTACAGATGGGCAAGACTGCTATTTTTAAATAGCAGTCGCTATTGTTATTGCTACCTGCATATAACACCTGAAAATAACAGATAACAGTTATATTTTTAAATGACAAAAATGCTGTCTCCATCTCTTGGAAACTTAAATTTGCTAAATTCATAATTGCTGGTTACTATTCAGGGAGAGATATCCTCATTTAGTATTACTTAGAATATTTGTAACAGAGTAAGGTTGTAACAGTCAGATTAATGTTAAATTGTGAAGTACAGAACCAATAATTGAAATACAGTAAACAATCTGCTGCGGTTTTATGTCTATTACGTATTACAGTGTTGTTATGAACATGCTATATTATTTATTTTTTGCGTTATTCTCAATTGTAATAATTCATACAATTATACAAATTTTAGCGATTTTAGCAAAATATTATTTGGTTGTGTTGTTAAGTCAGTGCATTGTAAGTTGATTTTCACAAAAACTGGAAAACAAATGGGTTATCTACTGATAACGTACAGAACAATATGGTGTATATACCTCACATTTATAATAATCTATATTACCCAAAAGGACAAAACTCCTATTTATAGGGTTACATAAACAACTACAGAGGAACACAATATACAACTAGATAATTATTGCATTTTTTGCATTTAGGTGTGAATTATTGATTGAGCACCATTGAGGCACTTGGTTTACATTTGACTGAAATGTTTGGCAATCAGTTGAACTGTAAATTATATTATATAATTTTAAATCATCAGCGTACATCGCGCGTTGACAGTCCAATAAGCATAGATCATTAATGAATATTACAAAAAGTAATGGTCCTAGATTGGACCCTTGTGGAACACCTGATGTTGCGATGAAATTTGATGAAGTGTGGTTGTTAAAGAACACAAACTGTTGTGTTTGATGCAAATATGACTGAAAGAAGCCAATCATAGTTTCTGAAAGCACCAAGCCTTTTCACTTCCCGTAGTAAAAGAACGATTAGAACAAGATTCTTTACTAAATCAACGTACTCAATTATCCATTAATACAATGATGGAACTAGTAACATTTTGTACAAAGACAACATATTTTCAACTTAATGATGACTTCTACCAACAAGTTTTTAGTATGGCAATGGGTTCCTGTCTGTCTCCCGCTTTAAGCAACATTTTTATGGAAAAATTTGAATAACAGATTAAACCTTTGGTTTGGTGGCGTTATGTTGATGACATATTTGTTATTTGGGAACATAATCTTGAGGATTTACATGCATTACTTAATGAAATAAACAACACAGAACAAACTATTCAGTTTACACTAGAGCTTGAACAGAATAACAAATTACCATTCTTAGACATTTTAATAACCAAAACACAATCGACATTTGAAACAGAAATTTACAGAACATCGACTCATACTAACAGGTATCTCAACTTTAAATCTATCATCCAAAATCAGTGAACAGAGGTATCATTAAATTTCTATATGACAGAGCAAAAACTAACTGTTTTAACATCAATAAATTCAATGAAGAAAAAACGTTTATAAAAAATGTACTTTCTGCCAATCATTACCCAAATAAATTTATTAATGACGAGTTAAACAAAATCGAATACCAAACAATCCCTAACAACCAACATCAAACTTCACCAAGCAACACTGACTCCCAAGATAATCACATTAATACAATAACTATGCCATACATACAGGGTCTATAAGAAAGACTAAAAAGAGTAGGAAACAGATATTATATCAAAACATCATTTAAAACAAGAAATACACTAAAATCAATTATATCAAAAACCAAACCAAATAACACAACTCAAAACACAAAAATGCATTTATAAAATCCCTGGTGAATGTAAAAAATTCTATATTGGAGAAACCTCTAGACCTCTGAATGTTCGAATAAACGAACACAAAAATTACATAAAAAAACGACAATTTGAAAAATCTAAAATTTGTGTACATGCTTGCGACCTTGGTCATAAAATACAGTTTCAAAATTCAGTTATAATACAAAAAGAAGAACACAACACCAAAAGAAAACTAAAAGAGTCTGCTTTAATTTTGTTAAATGAAAACTACTACCTCCGTAGAATTCAGTCGTTCCTGGTTGCCGATGATGAAGGAAGAAATTGCTAATGGTCATCTCCTTGTGAACAATCCAATATCGGGATAGTTCATAAGATTTTTCCTAGGTTTTCCCTTACGATTTTAATGGGATCACTGAATCAACAAAGTTCTTTGGTCGCATTTTTGGCGAATGCACTATATTATAACAAAGTCGCACCTAGGTGCGCCACATAAAATTCTGAAGATCTCCCTTTCAAATTCTTCCAATTTGAAAGGAACTCTATGATAATATGAATTTCTTGTGCTACCCTGTATATTACAAATAAAATTCTCTTAGTTACGTCAGATATCAAATAATAGACGTTGTCAAATATTTCAATTTACATCTTAGAATTGTGCCTTTTTTATCCAAGTTTCTTGACAACGGGGTCTGACCTAGACCCCGAAACGTTTGGAATATACAGCAATTTTCTTTAAACTGTGATCTTATTTTCCAACAAGTACTTAGACATGAAATTTGTTATATAAAACAATCATTTCTAGAAAAATCTTGTTAGATTAATTTGATATATGCTGTTAGATTTAAACTTTTTAGGTGATGTTTTTGATTTTTCATTTTGAATTTTTGATTTAGGTTTGAATTTTATTATATATTGATATTTCAATTTATACAGAAGACGTAATAAAATAATTGTTGTTTCGAAATTTAGTGTAAGTGACTAAATAATATAAATAAAATATTTCAGCAAAGAGAAAACAAGGATTGTCTCAAGAGTGTTACAATATCTTTTGAACAAATTTTTGCAGAAAAATAGTGTACCAAACAATTTATTTACTGACCTTTCGGTCCCGTTACAACTGCTATTACTATTAAGATGGTTCGATGAAGGTGGATTGGTCCCGGCAGTTGATCCAGGCGTTCCTCTCCAAGCCCCCAGTAGCGGAGCCTCCCCCGAACTGGCTAAGGCTACAGTACTGGGCAGTTTCAATTTACCTCTGAGATCTCTTCTCCTAGCTTTCCTAGACAAATCTAGCTCGCTGGCCGCCGAACTGACGTTAGCAGCCCGATTTATGTAGGCGATGCTGTCTCTCGAAGTGGAATAGTAACCGACTTCTTGGTGATGTTGATAGCTCTGAGATTGCTGATGGTGCTGATACTGTTGCTGGTGTTGATGCTGGCGGGGCTGCTTTGACATTCCTAGTTTGCAGCCCACCAGATCTGTAAACAAAAAGAACACCATCAGTAGTTTTACAGGAGGAATACGTCAAGGGGGACTTACAAAGCCAATAAAAAGCTAGTTTCTTTTAATGTTCAAACAAGAAACATTTTACACACGTTAAATTCTAAAGTGTGATTTTCTGTAGAATTCAATTTACTATTTACATTTTGTTACAAATATTTCAACATTAACAAGTTTATCAAATTATTACTTGTACGATAAACAATACAATAATAATAACAATAACTCTATAAAGTAAATAATTGTATTATTAACTTCTTAGAATATGCCATGTTCACCAGGCAAACCAAAATCTCACTGCATGAAGCTGACCGTTCGATACAAACTGACCCCATTCCAATCAGAAGGGGTATATTCCAATGAGACTCTCTTAGCCCGTTGTGGTTCTGCCTTGCCATGAACCCTCTCTCAAACAAACTGAACTCGACTAATTTTGGGTTCAGTCTCAAACACAATAACGTACAAGCATTAAAGATAAATCATTTGTTATACATGGATGACTTAAAGTTGATGGCAGCTACGAAACAACAGCGGCATAATATACTTAAAATAGTAGAAAGGTTCTCTAGTGACATCCATATGAAATTTAAGTTAAAGGCAAAATACAACAGGGGCACTTCGAAATGGGAGATGGCACCTCAATTGAATCTATGGTGGAAGGTCATACTTAGAAATACCTTGGAATAAAGCCGGCTCAAAGTATTGATCACTTGACCATGAAAAAGGACCTAACAGCAGAGTTTTATAGGAGGGTACGACGACTGTAGAAAACCAAACTAAACAGTAAAAATCTGTTTCAGGTTATTACCACCTATGCATGTTCAATGCTCAGTTACTCTTTCGGTATAGTTAATTGGTGTAAGACTGACATTGAAAAATTACAACGAAAAGTTCGAGTTTTACTAACAAAAGCTCAATATCACCATCCAAAGAGCTCTGTTGAACGAACAACTTTGCCAAGGTATGAAGGAGGAAGAGAATTGGCAGATCTAAGCAAACTATTAGATCAACAAATTTCTATTTTGCGTAGTCATTTCCAGAAACTCGCAGAATTTTCTGATCTAAACAGAGTCATGTGCCAGGTTGATGACTCAACATCACTGCGACTGACACAACAACACGTCCAATTACACCACCAGACAACTGATCAGAAACTGCTGAAATGGAAGACATATAAATGACGTCAACCAAGATTATGTCGACAGTGCAGCGTCGAACTACTGGTTGATCTCTGGTCATATGTTTCCTGAAACGGAAGGCTTTATATTGAAAATCCAAGATCAAGTAATTCCAACTAAGAACTACCTAAAGTACATTGTTAAAGACCCTTCTATTAACAACGTCAGATGCAGCTACGGTTGCCAAACATCTGACTCTATCCAACATATCACAGGAGGTTGTCAAGCGTTTGCTGCAACTGAATACAAAGAACGACACGATGCTGTGGCAAAAATACTTCACCAGGAACTAGCATGGAAACTTGAATTAACACAGTCGGTAAAATTACCATACTATATATACAAACCAGAAACTGTTTTAGAAAATACCAACTACAAGCTGTACTGGGACCGCACGATACTAACCGATCTGACTGTTGCTCACAATAGAGCAGATATAGTTTTGGTAGATAAAGTATCTCGGAAAACAACTTTAATTGACATAGCAATTTCTAATAACAATAATATAAATACCAAGCAGGCTGAGAAAATAACTGAATATAAAGATTTAGAATTTCAAATAAAGACTCAGTGGGACATGAACAACACACGAACGGTACCAATTGTTATGTCAACGACAGGACTAGTTCCAAAACATCTATTAAACAATTTAAAATACATCGGTCTGCACGAGCATCTTTACAAACAAATGCAAAAAGCCGTCCTGTTAGGAATAGTCCGGACGGTCAGGAAATTCCTGGGAAACTGCCGCCACGACTGCAACCACGGGCCTGAAAACCTGGCAAGGGCTCCCACAGAGCAAAACCCTTTTGATATCGGGATATCTGGGGTTTAGTGAATTTTCCCCTAAAGGCACTCATAGCGGGCCTTAGAGGCAGTGTAATGCCATACATTGTATGGTCAAGTCGGATAGAACAAGGTAATAGTTATAAATACCTTGGAATAAACCAGACTCAACCAAGTGATCACCCACCATGAAAAAGGAGCTAACAACAAAGTTGTACAAAAGGGTCAGACCACTGTTGAAGACCCAACTAACAATTAAAATCTGTTTAACGGTATTCATTGTTGCAGAAAAAATATTTTGCCATATGCGCAGGAAATGCTAGGATTGGAATAGAATATAATTCCGCTTTCAATCACCTCAGGCTGTTTAGCAATCCTGATTTCCTCAACGAATAGCCTGTAGAATGAATATAGCCTCAAAAAGCGTCGCAGTTCGTGTTTGTCTCGGAAACCAGCCAATTACGAAGGGCTTATATTTTATGTTTGTTAGTATGGATTCTTGACTGAAACGACCTGGCCTAAACACTCTACCTCTTTCTAGACAATAGAACACTTCTTAAGTGGCGAGTTTAGAGCGTCTTCTCGTTTATTTAATTTGCCTAAAACGTGACAGGCACTTCTGCAAAAATCTCACCATAAACTCCCTACTAATAAATCTAATCCTAATGAAAAACAATCACAAGGGACAATATACAGCGCGATGGGAGGTCACATACCAAGGGGATTAACAGGTAAAGCAATAAAGACCACTAATGGCACCGGTCGATCGGAAGTGTATATAAAAAGCCACTAAAATCACTTTTTTTTGGAATTTGATTATTATTATTTTTAAATGTATTTATGGTAACTACCTCTGCCTACCAATAAACAGAACTGTTTACTTTACCGTGAATATTCTTGTAATTTGGTAAATTTTATTGGTAGTATAAGTAAACTAAAACATAAACATAAAGAACGTTGACATAATATTATATCAGGCTCACAATTTTGAAGCGAACGCATTCTGGTGGCCCAACACCAGTGATCACTAGAGTTATTCCCTTGTCCCTCGAGGACATCATTCGCCTTTATTTATTAGTACATTCGGGAAAAACACGGCAATATGTGGCCACGGGAAATCAAGACTATATTTTTCATCCAGGACTTCTTTTTCTCGAACCGCACGTGATCCCCCAAGCAAGGACGAACGGCATTCGCGCTCCTTTGAGAGACCATAAAATAAATAACCCACAACGTAAAGGATTCGTTTTCGTCACATGGCCAAGCAGCATTTCTTTATGGTCTTTTATGTGGTTTTCTTGAAGCGGATAGATTGATAGGGACAAATAGGCAACCCATACGGATAATAATTATTATGCCCCGGGGAATTGAAGGCAACGAAAACGGAAATCATTTTCATATTTTATTTGAGTAAATATCTAACTTTTATTGGAAAAGAACGTGATAGAAATCATGTATGAGTTTGAAGTGCTTCGCCAAATATGCAATAACAGAAAGGCAAAAAATTAAGAACTTGCTTTCTTTTCGTTTATTTTTCATTTGAAAAAGCTCCATGGGATAGGAATCCTCACGATCATCATCTTCATCTTCCAGCTTTTTGTTTCGTCCACTGTTGAACATAAGCTGTATTCGTACGCTTTCAATAACGCAACTAAAAATTAAAATGAATGCTGGGCTAGATGGCATAACCACAAAATTAAAAAAAACTGTATGGCCATATTGCTGATCCAATAGCGTATCTTATAAATTCATCGGTTTTGTCAGCAACTTTCCCTGAGTTTTTGAAAGTTGCATCTATTGTGCCTGTGTATAAAAAAGGTTAGGTTATTTTGAACCCTATGATTCGATATATATAAACAACACTATAACAGGTCCTCAGCATGGTTTCCTTAAAACTAAATCCACTTAAAGTGCCACTTTTTTTAGTTATGTGTTCAAAAGCTTGGACAAGGATGAACACGTTGCAGGTCTATTCTTCGATCTGTCTCGTGCTTTTGACTGTTTGAATTTCAATTTTCTTGCGCATAAGCTGAACAGAGTAGGTGATTTTCTGTTATTTATTATGTCGTTCTTAAAAAATAGAGAAATTTGTGTCAAAATACATGATACAACTTCAGAAATGCATGAGCTAAATATGGGTGTTCCACAGGGGTCTGTCTTGGGTCCACTCATATCTTTATTATATATAAATGATATGCCTCTTAATATGAACTTACATGACGTATAAATTGAGTTTTTTGCTGACGATACTTCTATAGCGGTCTCAGCAAAGAACTCTGAGCAATTACAAGTAAAAATGTGTCACATTGTCCAAGTTCGATGTGGCAAAAACAACCTTGTTTAAACATTGACAAGACTGTTAGCATAACATTTTATAATAGGAAATATACCCCATCACTATATAATATAGATAATATCCAAGTAGACACAACATTGGAAAATACTTGAGGTTGAAACTGCTCTTGAAAAAAATTTCCAATACAAATTGATGTGTAGAATCTTATAAGAATTTTATCGCTATTTAATATTTTTGAAAGTAAAAACTGCTGCTTAGGCGAGTTTTAGATGGATAAAAAGTTATGTGTTCTCATGTTCTAAATTGCCTGAGATATAAGGCCTTGTATATTATAATTACACAGGGCCATTCTAGATATGTTCGAAATCATTTTTTTCGTGGGTAGCACACAAGCAGTTGCATATATAGGGTGTTTAAAATATAGAGTCGAGTGGAATTATAACTATTAAAATAATTATATAGGAAAGTCCATTAGCGGTTGATTTTACAGGGTTCTTGGAATAGAGGGCGCAATAGAATTATAGTTATACAGGGTGGTGCAAAAAATATTATACAGAGATGCATATACAGGGTGGCGGAAATAGAAATGCAACATTTCGTAACCCCTAAGCAGTGGTATATATAGGGTAGATGAAATATATGAATTATAGATATACAGGATGATTATAAAAAATGTTAGAAAAGTAAATGATTTATAGAGTAGCCCACGATGAGTTCCAAATGTATGATGATTGAAATATAGATCGGAGTAGAATTATTGTTACAGAAGATAGTTAAAAAGAGTAAATACGGTGACTTATAGTCAGTCGCATATACAGAATGGTTTACCGGGTGGTTCAAAAATGTTAAAAAATATTATGCATGGTCCATGAGCAGTTGCATATACAGGGTGGTGGAAATATATAATGAGATGGAATTATATATAAATGTTAGAGAATTTAGTGCAATTATAGTTATACAGGGTGGTTAGAAAAAATAATCATGTAGGGTAGCCCATTAGCGGTTGAATTGTTGTCATATTAAATTAAGAATTACGAATTTGAACACAAATAAAGTCCTATTAATTTTGTCTGAAAAATAACTTGAATTTCGTTAGTTATTTGTAGAAGCGAGATGTAAGACCGACATCTAGGATTTTCGAGAAAACTGTCACACAGAGGTTCCGAATCTGGATCCGTTCCGTGTAATTGTTGTTCTCCCTTATGTCCTAGAATAGAATGTCACGATAAAATGTTCAGGGTTCTTCACCTGCCAGGGATATTGACACAATTGGTCGAATTTCGACCACTGGGCGACAGCTAGTAAAAATAAAACGCACAAGAATTAAATTATGGTCCAGAGGTGTAAGTTCACAGATCACATATTGCTGAATAAAAATATAATTCTATTTTATTTATTCACATTAGCCCTGATTATCAAAGGAGCTCCTTGATAGTAAGTGACGATAATAAAAACGTGTCCATGATAAACAGCTCTGCAATAAAACTCATAATATCCTGTTTACAACAAAATTTAGAAAATTCTTCATATAACTATTTCGTCTAACTGACGTATGTTTAACCAGGCCCCCGGCAATTAATTTGTTGGAATGCTGAATTCCACGCTCACCATTCATTTTCGGTGACAATTGCATTGACCACTACAAAACCCAAACATTATCATTCTGACACCGGCCCTTAACTAACGCTGAAGTGCGTTTTGAGTCATTACCTCTGGTGAAACGCGAATCACAAAGGCATTTCCCACTCTGCATATTACAACAATTCATTCTGTAATCCATCTCCCTATGCCTAATTCGATCCTCACTATCACCGGGAAAATGCCAAGGGGTCGGTTCTAAGCCTTTAAGAAATATACGCGACAATTTAGCCAGGATATGGATGTTGATTGAACGTGCAGAGATTTGTTGACACAGGTGGTGCTGTTTTAGAGATTAAGTGTTTGCAATTTACTGATTTTGATTTTTAATCAACGGTTACTCAGAAAATTAAGTTGAAAGAGCCATTTTCTTGAAATTGATTACCTAAACAAAAAACCGAACAACACAAACAAAGGAATGCTCTGTAATAAGTATTAATAGGAAGCTTTCGAGAGCAATTGTGGAGAGGAGGGGAGAGGAGAGGAAAGGAGAGGAAAGGAGGGGAAAGGAGAGGAAAGGAGAGGAGAGGAGAGGCGAGGACAAGACAGGACAGGACATTATAGGACACGACAGGAGAGAACAGGACAGGAGAGAACAAGATAGGAGAGGACAGGACAGGACAGGACAGGCAAGGCAAGGCAAGGCAAGGCAAGGCAAGGCAAGGCAAGGCAAGGCAAGGCAAGGCAAGGCAAGGCAAGGCAAGGCAAGGCAAGGCAAGGCAAGGCAAGGCAAGGCAAGGCAAGGCAAGGCAAGGCAAGGCAAGGCAAGGCAAGGCAAGGCAAGGCAAGGCAAGGCAAGGCAAGGCAAGGCAAGGCAAGGCAAGGCAAGGCAAGGCAAGGCAAGGCAAGGCAAGGCAAGGCAAGGCAAGGCAAGGCAAGGCAAGGCAAGGCAAGGCAAGGCAAGGCAAGGCAAGGCAAGGCAAGGCAAGGCAAGGCAAGGCAAGGCAAGGCAAGGCAAGGCAAGGCAAGGCAAGGCAAGGCAAGGCAAGGCAAGGCAAGGCAAGGCAAGGCAAGGCAAGGCAAGGCAAGGCAAGGCAAGGCAAGGCAAGGCAAGGCAAGGCAAGGCAAGGCAAGGCAAGGCAAGGCAAGGCAAGGCAAGGCAAGGCAAGGCAAGGCAAGGCAAGGCAAGGCAAGGCAAGGCAAGGCAAGGCAAGGCAAGGCAAGGCAAGGCAAGGCAAGGCAAGGCAAGGCAAGGCAAGGCAAGGCAAGGCAAGGCAAGGCAAGGCAAGGCAAGGCAAGGCAAGGCAAGGCAAGGCAAGGCAAGGCAAGGCAAGGCAAGGCAAGGCAAGGCAAGGCAAGGCAAGGCAAGGCAAGGCAAGGCAAGGCAAGGCAAGGCAAGGCAAGGCAAGGCAAGGCAAGGCAAGGCAAGGCAAGGCAAGGCAAGGCAAGGCAAGGCAAGGCAAGGCAAGGCAAGGCAAGGCAAGGCAAGGCAAGGCAAGGCAAGGCAAGGCAAGGCAAGGCAAGGCAAGGCAAGGCAAGGCAAGGCAAGGCAAGGCAAGGCAAGGCAAGGCAAGGCAAGGCAAGGCAAGGCAAGGCAAGGCAAGGCAAGGCAAGGCAAGGCAAGGCAAGGCAAGGCAAGGCAAGGCAAGGCAAGGCAAGGCAAGGCAAGGCAAGGCAAGGCAAGGCAAGGCAAGGCAAGGCAAGGCAAGGCAAGGCAAGGCAAGGCAAGGCAAGGCAAGGCAAGGCAAGGCAAGGCAAGGCAAGGCAAGGCAAGGCAAGGCAAGGCAAGGCAAGGCAAGGCAAGGCAAGGCAAGGCAAGGCAAGGCAAGGCAAGGCAAGGCAAGGCAAGGCAAGGCAAGGCAAGGCAAGGCAAGGCAAGGCAAGGCAAGGCAAGGCAAGGCAAGGCAAGGCAAGGCAAGGCAAGGCAAGGCAAGGCAAGGCAAGGGAAGACAAGATAATATATGATATGATATGATAAGATAAGATCAGAGAGAGAGAGAGAGAGAAGTGATAAGTTCAAGAAATATAGGTATTGGGAACGTCGGTAATAAAATAAAAATAAAATAGCCACACTTTTATTATCTGAAGATATAAAAGTAAGTTTTAAACAACAATTTCAGTTATCAAATTAATTAACGCCAGGAGTTATAAGCTTATATGTTTGGATTGTTATAGCTTCTATGTTAGAATGACTACAAGAAATGTTAATGAATGAATATTAATGCTTCTATAAATTTCAAAAAATAGATTCAATCATTGCTAATCACATAACGCAAATAGGGCATAAATTCCCTTCACTTGGAAACACTGTAATTTTGAATTACAGCAGGAATTATTATCATGCTTAGAACAAATTCCAAATTTATAAGTTACAAAAATTCCCTGGGTTTATTAATCAATGATCAACTTATCTCTCATAATAGTTTTTTTTCTTTAATGTAAGTTGGCTTTGCTCATACCATCAATAACTGTTTATTAACGTTTAAATTGGTTTAGTTTCTTTTTTCATTGATTTATATACATTTGAAAATGAAGTCAAAGTGTTGAACCCAGTCACGAAGTGTGTGGAGAAATCCAGTAATAAAAAACCAAGTAAGTTGTTTCATTTGATTATCATGATTAACTATCTGGAAGTAATGGTTTATATTTAAGTTTAAATGGTTGTTGTCAAGCCAGTTTTTAAAGATAGTTTTTTGAAATTACCCATTTATACTTTGCTTCTATTACAAATTTTAAATAATAACTAACATTATTTCAACAAGTGAATAAACAAAATAACGTTCGACAATAAATAAAATGTGGGGTAGTACTATAAAAAGAATGGAACAAGTTTCTAACCCACAAACATATAAAACACATCAAGCAAACGTATCTGAAAACTAATTTCTGTTGTTCCACTTCTACCCAACAACACCCACCGACATAACCAAAAATTAAACTCACTGTTAAGCAAACATTTACTCTGCCTGGTTAACCAGGGAAACGTCTTGGAATTCAAGACGTTAATTTAAGACCGAGAAAGTCCGCTGGACTGAACAAAGAGTAATCGCAAAGAGCAAGCGGCTCATGCAAATGGAGAATAACATGGTTCTCGGAGTCCGATTTACTCCAATATGTTCGAATGAGGTAAACAAATGGCGCCTACTCCTTAGATTTGTGTGTTCTATGCAGTGAAGCGGTGATTCTCAAGAAAGCTCTAGAGGCTCGGAGTTATATATGAGGGAAAGGCGGAGAAGTGGAAAAGTGATTTTTTGTAGCTGAAGAGTGAATGAAAAGTCAGCCTTTTGTAGTCGAATGGAAGGAGGAATGCGCGTATTGGTATATACTAAGTCTAAGATCTAATCGCACACACAATTTTTAATTGAAATTCAATGTTAATAGCGAAATACGTTTGTTCCGTACGAGGGCTGCCTTTTATATTTCGGGATTACAGAACAAAAACAAATATTAATCATCGAAAATCGCTTTATTGTTTTTCAAAATATTCCCCATGAAGATCTATACACTTTTGCATGCGTTTGAACCAATTGTCGAAGCAGTTTTTCCACTCTGATTGAGGTATCTCCAAAATATGCATTCTGAACGCAGCAACCGCTTCTTCAGGTGTCGAAAAACGTTGACCTCTTTTTACGTAGGGGAATAAAAAGAAGTCATTTGGTGACGAGTCAAGACTATACGGCGGATGACTCATCAAATCGATGTTTTGAGTGGTCAAAAATGCAGTTGTTTGAGCCGAAGTGTGAGAGCTCGCATTGTCGTGGTGATCCGTCTTCGGGGGTTGGTTTTCCTTATTTCTTGGAAGACAAAAGGCAAACAAATGGTTGTGTACCACTCAGAATTGACTGTTCTGTGTTGCTCTAGTAGTACGGTTGCGACATGTCCAGTTTTTCCGAAAAAACAGGCGATCATTTGCTTGGAAGTGCTTCGTGCGCGAACATCTTTTGTTGGATTCGGCTCATCTTGAAACACCCATACAGTCGACTGCTGTTTATTTTCGGGCTCATACGCGTTTTGAAGTACCGCGATCGTATTTTTTGAGCTTTTCTCTCGACCAATCGACACGAGCCTTTTTTTGAACGATTGACAAATTATGTGGGATCCAACGCGAACAAATTTTTTTGACATTTAAATGTTTATGCAATATTGAATTTATGGTGGTCCCACTAATGTGTAAGTTGACTCAATCTCACGATAGGTCACATGACGATCTTGCAATATCAGTTCGCGCACAGCATCAATGGTTTCCGGAACAACAACTCTTTTTGGACGACCTTCACGAAATTCGTCTTGGAGTGAACTACGACCTCGATTGAATTCACCATACCATCGATAAACAGTGGTCCTTGATGGAGTTTCACCACAAAAAATTAAATTAAGTTCATCCATGCACTCTTGCTGACTTAATCCACGTCGAAAGTTGTAAAAAATAATCGCACGAAAATGTTCACGATTAAATTCCATTTTTTTGGCCGAGAATCCTTTAACTTCTGAGTACGTATAACCTCAAAAATGTCAAACTTTACGATAGAGCTGTCAGTTGTCAGATTGTAACACTAGGGTCGTCCAATCCCGAAATATAAAAGGCAGCCCTGGTATTACCTATTTTTGGAATTAATTTTTTATTTAAGTTTTAAATAATTCAGTTTATAAAGTACTAGCTGACTGGTCCCGACTAGAAAATAGTCATATGTGACGTATTTATCCTGAACATTTTTTTCATATGAGAATATTCACATCCCGTACAGTTTTAGATTTTTTTGTGAAAACCATTTTAACATAATGAGTGAAATTTATGGCAACTACGCTTCTATAATACATTATTTTGGGAGTTAATGGGAAGGCTGGATATATTTGACCTGTTCGAGATTTTTTCCCGGTTTTCAATCTAGGTTTTTCGACATTTTTTGTCATCGCCATTTTTGCCGTTTACAGTATAGATAAGTTTAAGTAATTGTAAATCAATCTAAAACCAATTTGTCGAAACTGCCCAGAACAATAGTTGCCTTGATTTATAAGTACTTAACTTATCTGTATTGTTCAGAAACCATTGTGAGGGGTAAAAACCCAAACAAATTTTCAAAATAACTATTTGTCCCCCTCAATCATTCATAATTATTTTTTCTATTTTTTTTTTGACATTTCTGACATACATATTTGATGTTCTATATTCTAGAAATTTGAAGACGAAACGCCTAGATGTCGGTCTTTACATTTCGCGTCTTCAAATTTAACCAAATGTATCAAATACATAAAGAAGTGTTCGAGAGGACATTCAATTGTGGGAAGCGCAACTGATGAAGGTTCCTTAACCAGAAACAATATACATTATATATATTGTCTTGCGTACAAAAGAATGACACCTCGAAGAGAGTATTCAATATCTCTGACAGGTGAAGTTAACCTGAAAATTTCATCGTGACATTCTAACGTAGGAATTACGGGTAACAGCAATTACATGGAACGGCTCCAGATTCGGAACCTCAACTAGTTCTCCCGAAAATCCTAGATGTCAACTTTTTTTCAGTACGCCCCTGGCAATTGACAAAAATTGTAAATGAATATCTTATGAATTTGCAATCTTTTTTATTTGTTTCGTTGTTTTCGTATCTGCCACTGTTTTGTATCGAAAATGATCAATTTCATCTGTACCGTAGAAACACGTCGTCAACTGTCAATGTTCCGTGCCATCGTTCTATACCATACTTCACGCCCCATACCAACGTTCCCTGCCATCGTTCTATGTCATACGTCAACGCCCTATACCATCGTTCGCTGCCATCGTTCTATGCCATATGTCAACGCCCCAACTCTATGGCCTACCTGTCAGCTGCCATTTGTTCCGTCGTTCTATGCCAACGCCCCATACCATCGTTTCGTGTCAACGCCCCTGTCATGCGAGGTCATTGACCCCAGGCGATGGAACGTGCGGATGAGTTCGGGCGGTGTCATCTTGGTTCCCAAGTGTTCCAATACCTTCTTCCTGTTATTTATTTTTCTAGTAGGCGGCTGTCATATTAATTCCTCTTATCCACAACTCTAACTGAATTGTTGTTAATTTACTCTCGTTGATTGTTACCACACAGTGATAGTTGTGCGTAACTTGTCGCTAATTTTCACCAATGTGGCGGTTTATTCAAACGCAGAAATAGCTGACAGGCATTTTGTCCACGATCTTTCTAATGGTAATTCTTTAGAAGCGTCGAGAAGATATGCTGCAATGTATCTTCAAGGTGTAGCCCCTCATCACGCTTTGTGTTCGCCACCGGGATATTAGAGCATTAGAATTAGAACCTGTACTTAATGTAATTGACTACCCGATACCGGCACTAGAGAAATTGCTTTATAGCTACATGCTGGTTATATGACGGTATTTGTCATCTAACAGTCTCGCATTTTCGTTGTGGACGCTACATATGATTAGACAACACCCAGAATTTCTTGAGCATATTTAATAACTACCTCAACCACATATGGGCGGAAGAAAATCTTCATGCTATCGTTGAAGCTCTCCACCTGGAACGATTTTCTTTAAACGTGTGGATTGGAACAAATGGAGATCATCTAATTGGCTTACATTTCCTTCCACCTACATTAAATGGAGATACATACACTCAGTTTCGAAGCGAAGAGTTGCGAGTTTTATTTGATCGTATTCTTTTAGGTGTCAAAGCGGGAATGTGGTTTATGCACGATGGCGCTCCTGCCCATTTTGGTATGAAACCACGTCAATATTTGAACAAAACGCATTCACCTCGCTGTCATAAAATGATTCAAAGAAGAACATCTAGAAAATTTTCGCATTTATTCCTTTACACCCTGTATATCGTCCGCACATGTCAGGAGCAGGTCTGGTCCATTTGGAGAAAAAATTTCTAAGTTCACTTATGCGCTGTAGTAAATATCTCTAGAGCGATACTGAACACAAAGGCAAACAATGCATGTCCCTATCTTAGACTTTACTCACTCAACTTTAATCATCCAAGTTCAGTAAAAAGAGGTATCATTAAATCTCTATATGACAGAGCAAAAACCAACTTTTCTAATATCAATAAATTCAATGAAGAAAAAACGTTTATAAAAAATGTACTTTCTGCCAATCATTACCCAAATAAATTTATTAATAACGAGTTAAACAAAATGGGATACCAAACAATCCCTAACAACCAACATCAAACTTCGCCAAGCAACACTGACTCCCAAGATAATCACATTAATACAATAACTATACCATACATACAGGGTCTATCAGAAAGACTAAAAAGAGTGAGAAACAGATATAATATCAAAACATCATTTAAAACAAGAAATACACTAAAATCAATTATATCAAAAACCAAACCAAATAACACATCTCAAAATACAAAAAATTGCGTTTAAAAAATCCCGTGTGAATGTAATAAATGCTATATTGGAGAAACCTCTAGACCTCTAAATGTTCGAATAAACGAACACAAAAATTACATAAAAAACCACAATTTGAAAAATCCAAAATTTGTGAACATGCTTGGGACCTTTGTCATAAAATACAGTTTCAA
Source organism: Octodonta nipae (assembly GCA_034190945.1). Taxonomy (NCBI): domain Eukaryota; kingdom Metazoa; phylum Arthropoda; class Insecta; order Coleoptera; family Chrysomelidae; genus Octodonta; species Octodonta nipae. Next base: position 158,018,082 of record CM067218.1, read on the forward strand.
AATTCAGTTATATTATACAAAGAAGAACACAACACCAAAAGAAAACTAAAAGAGTCTGCTTTAATTTTGTTAAATAGAAACGATTGTATCGCTACTACCTCCGTAGAGTTCAGTCGCTCCTGGTTGCCGATGATTAAGGAAGAAATTGCTAATGGTCATGTCCTTGTGAACAACCCAATATCGGGATAGTTCATAAGGTTTTTCCTAAATTTTCCCTTATGATTTTAATGGGATCACTGAATCAATAAAGTTCTTTGTTCGCATTTTTTGAGAATGCACTTATAACAAAGTCGCACCTAGGAGCGCCACATAAAATTCTGAATATCTCCCTTTCAACTTCTTCCAATTTGAAAGGAACTTTATGATTATATGATCTTTAGAAATTTCTGTGCTACCCTGTATATTACAAATAAAATTCTCTTAGTTATGTCAGAACTCAAATAATACACATTATCAAATATTTTAATTTACATCTTAGAATTGTGCCTTTTTTATCCGTAGTTTCTTAACCATTGACAACGGGGTCTGATCTAGACCCCGAAACGTTTGGAATATACAGCAATTTTCTTTAAACTGTGGTGTTATTTCCCAAGAAGTACTTAGACACTATGACAGAAGTCGATACTTTTACATTTACAATCAATATAAGGCAAGTTCCCATTCCAAGTATACCCACAATTTTACACGCCATACGGAGGCGATGACGCGGGCAACCACTAGCGATGAAATAATGATAAAACTAATACAAAATCAATACAAAACCTTCTAATTTCCAATTTTGTATAATCTTTACACTCTTCATGTTACTGAACTTATATAAAACCGATGAAACTTTGGTTAATGAAGATTAAAGTGTTTCAATTAATTGAAAGATTTGGTGAAGTGCTTTTGGATGGGACTTCGACTGTGAACCGAACTTCTCTTTCTAACCAATGCTAGTAACAAGTCGCGTGTTATTTTAGAAACCAATTATGGAAGAGCGGTTGCAAAGTTTCAATTTTCATTATCTTAGGATATCCTCCAGGTTATAGTTTTCGAACAAATGGAATCGTGGACTCTCTTGGAATATCCAATATCGGAATGAAGTTAAAATCAATAAGTTGGAATTGAGGTTATAAGGTAGTGAGTTTTTTACAAAAGCTAAAGTGAAACCGTTAAAAGAATTATTTCTATGTTGAAGGTGGCTCCAAATTATTGTCTGGACATACTCAGCCTTGAAAATCTTTTGATATGTTCCCAGATTTTACCTGAAGTATTTCCCAAAATACTCATTATTTTGAAAATCGGAAAAACACCGTTAAAATATTTGTGAAGGTGGACATTTTTGGTTTTGTTGTTTATGTGACAGGACAATGTTTCATAGTGTTTATGGAGGTTTGAGTAAAAGAAGGACACAGTCTGTGTAAGAAAAGGTGTCCACAAAATGGTTTCAATTTGGGTAATTTGTTCGTAGAAATCAGTTTTCTACAAACAAACCTACGTTAATAAAATTAGGATAATGTGAAGAATTCACATCCAAAAATGCAAATTTAACCATCACAGCTCAACAACCAGATTTATATTTAACATTAATAAAGTGTTAAGTCAATGAAATACCTTGTACATAGATAAAAATGACTTACAAGCACAATTAACACACTATAAACTCATATCACTTGCAGAGATTACAAAAAACGGAGACAACCATTTACAAGTTCACATAACATATTTTCTACGTTATATTTACGATTTTTACGAATAATTACATCGTTCTCACTTTTTCAGTCGCTTCACTTCGAAATGTAGGATTTGTGCATTTCAATCTGTTGACAATTCCTAACTTCCTAACATACCCTGTCGTCACACTTGCGCCAATGTGGCCAATTCTTGAACTTCTTATTTGAAAATGTCCGCTGGACACTTTTTCAGTTTTATTTCCATATAAGTTTGTCCTCCTTCATTCAAACCTCCAAAACAGAGTTCTATTCCTCTGTCAAAGTCGATCACATCAATGGGTTGGTATTGCAAAGACAAAAGAGATGACCAATGACAGGATAGTAAACCTCATAAGGGACTAATTACTAACAGAACTAGCTAGATTTAAAGGTCTCCATTCCGTAGAAACATTCTATTGTCAACATAAAATAGCGGGGATTAATTTCCTTGAACATCGGTTGTTGGCATTCCCTCTTAATAAAGAGATGTTTGAAAAAGAATAGCAAACTATTAGAGAAATAGCTGCATGCAATGATTATCCAACAGATATTATAGAAAGATTAATTAGGAAGAAGCAGTTTCGGTTACTAATGAATGTAGTGTCAACTTTTCGAAATGAGTCACAAGAACAAAAGTTCGTCGCTTATCCATACAGTCGTTATACTAGAGACTTTAAGAAAATTTTTAAAGAACTTGGTATGAAGGCGGTGTATAGAATAACTATAACACTACAGAATTTTACGAGCAGATTGATGACGTCGCCATAGGAAGTCCTCTTAGTCCGGTCATCGCTAACTTTTACATGGAGAACTTCCAAGAAAACGCTTTAAACACCGCTTCTTTCAAGCCTTGGTGTAGGTTCCGGTATGTAGATGATACCTTTGTAGTTTGGAGTCACGGTGAATATCTGGTAGTTGAGTTTACACGACATTTGAATAGCATTCAACCACTTATTCAATTAACAATGGGAAAAAAAATAAACGGACAACTAGCGTTCCTGGATGTTCTAGTTACTAAAATGGACAATGGTAGCTTTGGCCACACGAAAACCGACCTATACAGACCGCTATCTCAACAAATAGTCCAATCATCATCCCAGTCAAAAAAGGAGGCAGCACCGAAACCCTTTAAGCTCGTAGTCCCCGCCCACCCAATTCCCCCCGACCAATCAGGGGAGACTATGCTTCCACCGCTTAGCATAAATACCAGCGTCACGCCAGTCGACAGTTCTATTCGCTTTGAGCACACAATGAGGTACCAACTACGCTAGCGATGCTGAAGATGTCTGCCGCAGTAGCAGAGGAAACGTTGGGAAGACATTCCAACAGACCACGGCAACAACTACACTACACTACAGAAATGTTGGGTGATCATTAAAGATAAACTTGCTGATTTCGAGAAGGCGGATATTTATGAAATCAAATGTAACGATTGTGATTTAAAGTATTATGGGCAGACACGCAGATCTATAAGTACCCATTCCAAAAGGCATATTTCCCATTTGAAATACGAAAGAGCGCAAAATCTAGTGTTGCACATCATGTTTTAGAACATAACCATCCGTAGATTCAATTTACTGTTATTTAGAATTCAAGTAAATACTTGGGATTTACCTTTGTACTGATTACTGTTGCTAATAGTTTACGGGTAGGTATAAATTAGAAAGAATGGTAATTTAGATTTAGTTTGGTTTCGTCCTTGATGATGACAACTTAGAGTTGTTGAAACGGCGTTTACTGTTTAAGATAAAAGTTTGCTGGTACGGTGCAAAACTGTGTTTTTACATTCAATTGTTATTTATTCCGAAAACGACCAAATCGTTTATTTTATTCTAGGCTGGATCGGGCAGACGTTTCGACAAGGTCTCCCTTGTCATCATCAAGTACTAAAATTATCTCTAATTGAACGTAATGTAGTTCAAACGATTCCATTGAACGAGTTAAACGTGTTTTCGAACGGCAACATACGACTTTAAAACCGCGCTTCTATAACATATTTACTTTGATGACATCCTAATGACACTTCAGCTGGAATAGCTCCAAAATTTAATTACACCGACGCAGGCAAATACGTTAATAATTATCGTCGTGTGAAATCCGGGGCCGCCATTCCGGCGAAAACCCCACATCAGATGACGTCACAGGAACAAGAAACCGAAACCGAGATACACACACTCAACGAGCGAGCTAGCGCGCGAAATCGAATGAGGTCAGTCGAAGAGTGTAGTGAAAGGAAAGTGTCAGAGTGGAATGATCGAATGTTTATTGGAGGTTATTCACTTTATAGAGCCCCCAAACTGAGAATGCGAATACTGTCTTCGCCATTTCGAGGGGGGCGGCAGCTGACAGACCGAGAGAGTGATTTGGGAGTCCGATATTCGATTTGTTAGACGAATACAATTGCGGTGATATTTTTCTACTAACATAAAAGGAAGGTGTCTGTGTTGTGTTTGCGAAAATTTCATGTTTATAAAAGGAGAGTCCGGATTTTGAAACCATGGTAACGATCTATCAGTCCCAGTTGCTCGAAACTGACGTAAATGAAGTTTAGTATAGAGATTAAACTTCATTTTTGTCAGTTTTTATTCAAATTCAGTTTAAGTTATGCATCACTTACTTTTTTAATTTTAATTCCAAATTAGTTTTAATTATATGAGTTGAAAATATACATATTCTATGGGTGAAAGATCGGGAGATCTGGGAGGCCATGGGAACTAATTCACACGGGTCTCTTCAAAAAACTTTAAACATCATACCAAATTCGGTTTGGTTTACTCCTTGATGATGACAACTTATAGTTTTTTTTAGTGTTTTTACATTTGTGACACACCAAAGGTTCCACAGAATTTCCATTTTTATTGGTATTGGAAAACTTTAGAGAATCATATATTGAAAATTCAATTATTTCTGTATTTTAGTTTGCTTGGTAAGTCTTTTCCGACAATAGAAGGGTAGATTTTCTCATACCGAATTTATGTTCTAAAAATAAATACATTAGAACACCTTTTATATTGGAGAAACTTATAGGCCCATAAATATTCGAATAAATGAACACAAAAATTATATAAAAAACGACAATTCGAAAAGTCAAAAATTTGTGAACATGCCTGGAACTTCGTTCATAACATACAATTTCTAAATTCAACCATATTACACCAAGAAGAACACAACATAAAACGAAAGCTGAAAGAGTCTGCTTTAATTTTATTAAATGAAAGCGATTGTGTTGCTAGTACTTAATAATGGTATTATCCTTTTGAACAACCCAATATCGGGATAGTTCATAAGGTTTTCCTAGGTTTTCCCTCAACTTAAATGACATAAATCAAATTTTCAATTTGCATTTTATATTTTCATTACATATTCTATGGCCATTGACAACGAAGTCAGAATCGACTTTGAAACGTTTGGTATTTTCTTTTAACATACAGCTTTTTTAATTCAATTGTGGTGTTATTTCCAAGAAAACTTAAAGCTTGATGTTGGTTTTTTTCTACTATTAATTTTGTAAGTATTTTCGTAAATAACATGGGCTATAGTGAAGAAATCATAAAACGCACCAACAAATTTTGGGACCAGAATTGCTTTGGAGGCGATCGAAATTTTTTTTTCTCATTAACACATTTCGAACCGACAAAAATAATGGAGATCAACAAAAGTTTACCCACAAATTTTTGGACCACAATAATTTTGGAGAGGAAAAAATTATTTGGTTACTAACAAATTTTGGGACCACAATAGTTTTTCACCAAATTTTGGGATGGCAAAATTTTAGAGTCGAAATTTTTTTTCATCAACAAATGTTGCGACCACAAAATGTTGGAGATGATTTTTTTATCATTGTAGGTACATCCGTTTTTCAGTTTACTATCTTCAATTTTAGTTTTCTTGGTATTCCTTTGAATTCGTGAATACAGTTTCACACATTTTTTGGGCTATTTTTATTGTTATTTATTTTCATTTAACAGTAGTCTTGTCTTGCAACAGAGAGTAGTTGTTATAGTTTACACTCCTTTATCTAGTGAGCGACTAATACGAGGCTGCCTTTTATATTTCGGGATTGGACAACCCTAGTGTTGCAATCTGACAACTGACAGCTCTATCGTAAAGTTTAACATTTTTGTGGTTATACGTACTCAGAACGTTTTGACATACGAGCGCTATGTGTTATTTACAGTAACTTAAAGGATTCATCTCGGCCAAAAAATGGAATTAAATCGTGAACATTTTCGTGCGATTATTTTTTACAACTTTCGACGTGGATTAAGTCAGCAAGAGTTCATGGATGAACTTAATTTAATTTTTGGCGATGAAACTCCATCAAGGACCACTGTTTATCAATGGTATGGTGAATTCAATCGAGGTCGTAGTTCACTCCAAGACGAATTTCGTGAAGGTCGTCCAAAAACAGTTGTTGTTTCGGAAACCATTGATGCTGTGCGCGAACTGATATTGCAAGATCGTCATGTGACCTATCGTGAGATTGAGTCAACCTTACACATTAGCGGGACCAGCATACATTCAATATTGCATAAACATTTGAATGTCAAAAAAATTTGTTCGCGTTGGATCCCACAAAATTTGTCAATGGTTCAAAAAAAGGCTCGTGTCGATTGGTCGAAAGTAAAGCTCAACAAATACGATCGCGCTGCTTCAAAACACGTTTATGACATAGTGACAGGTGATGAATCGTGGATTTACGCGTATGAGCCCGAAAGTAAACAGCAGTCGACTCTATGATCGCAAGTTTTTTCGGAAAAACTAGACATGTCGCAACCGTACCACTAGAACAACGCAGAGCAGTCAATTCTGAGTGGCACACAACCATTTGTTTGCCAGTTGTCTTCCAAGAAATGAGGAAAATCAACCCCCGAAGACGGATCACTCTTCACCACGACATTGCGAGCTCTCACACATCGGCTCAAACAACTGCATTTTTGACCACTCAAAACATCGATTTGATGAGTCATCCGCCGTATAGTCCTGACTGGTCATCTAATGACTTCTTTTTATTTCGCTACGTAAAAAACAAACTGAATGGTCAACGTTTTTCGACACCTGAAGAAGCGGTTGCTGCGTTCAGAATGCATGTTTTGGAGATACCTCAATCAGAGTGGAAAAAGTGCTTCGACAATTGGTTCAAACGCATGCAAAAGTGTATAGATCTTCATGGGGAATATTTTGAAAAACAATAAAGGGATTTTTGATGATTAATATTTGTTAGTCGAAATATAAAAGGCAGCCCTCTTAATAGCCACTATTAACAATGGTGATTCCTATTTACAAACAGAAATTGTGACAAAAACGCCGAGGCGGAACTGAAAGAGAAAACTCAAGACTTAGCGCCAATAACATTGATAAAACCTAGTAAACAATTTTTTGGAACAAATGTTTGTTATAATTTAAAAAATATATGATGAATATATAATTTAGCACCTACTTACCCAGAAGGCTTTGCCGTGAAACGCCCTTCAATACCCTGTTGATGCTTTCAGTGCTTGTTGTTTTTTGCGGTACAGCTTTTGAGGTGGTGCACTGTACTTGAGATGTGAGGTTTAAATGGGTACCGCTGATGCTCAACCTTTCACCCACCATGCATCCGCCTGATGATGTAATAATCCCTGTAACAAACAAATGAATTTTAATTTCTATCTTTGTTTTAAAGAATGCTGTAAGGGAGAAACAGAAAAAGTTATATCATCAAGTAAGCACATGAGCAGTTTCCATATTTGCAAATTAGCTCTTAATTTCAGCAGGTCACTGTTTAACAGATCAGATATAATATTCGTAAGTTCATTATACAGTGATGGGCAAATGTGTGGAACCAAGTAAATATCTCTGGAATTATTAGAGATATCAAAATGAAATTTGGAAGGTGGATACTGCAGTAGATTGCCTATCTGTTTCCAAATTTGTTTACAATTTTGAACTTCCTGTTTTACCGGAAGTAATGTCGATTTTAAAATATGCAATGAAACACCCTGTATAGTATTTTAGTTTTTGTTGAAACATTTTATTGCGAATACCAAAATATCGGGTTTAATATTGTTTACTTCAATACCTACAGAGATATTAACAGAAAAGTAACTAAGAAAAGGAAAAATTCGATAGTAGCTAAACTCGGTTCAGATTTCAGTTACGCCCGATATAAACAAACCGCTCGGTAATGATTTGTATTTCTATTGACCAATCGGTGGCGTTATACCGTCACAGCCAACAGCATTGCTTGTTCCATAGTCGAATACACGTGCGTTTGTTTAAATCAGGCGCAAATTAAATCTGAATTAAGTTTAGTAGTCCATGAAATTCATTGCAGAAGTGACAGTAGTTGTCAAAATAAGTTATTAGGTTTTTTATTTGAACGTAAAAATATTGTATTGTTTTAATTTGATCGTAAAATGGCCGAATTAAGTGAAAGAGAAAGAATTGAAATATTAATGATGATTTAGTATGGGGAGAGAAAAAGGACGCATCAAGAAGTTTGTGACCTTTTTAACATTGTTCATCCGAATACACAAATATCCCGTTCAGTAGTGACGAAAACTTTGCGAAGGTACGACACAAGTGAAACAGTTAGCAATTTACCAAAAAGTGGACGGTTAAAAAGTGCAAGTAATGAAGGTGTAGCTCAAAATGTTGCTATATCTTTGAAAGAAAATCCTCACTTATCCACTACCGACCTCGCCAATATGCATGGATATTAAGGCGAGAAAAATATCATCCATATAAAATTCGCCTCGTTCAAGAACTCTCCGAAGACAATTTCGACAGACGTTTGCAGTTTTGTGAAACGATGATGGATATTTGTAACCGTGATAACAATTTTATAAGAAATGTGGTGTTTTCAGACGAGGCTACATAACTGCCGCTACTGGTCGCAAAGTAATCCTAATTGGGTACAAGAGGCTCATACACAACATCCCCAAAAATTGAACGTTTGGGCATTTATAGCAACAGAATCGTGGGACCCTTCTTCCTACAAGAAACTTTAAACGGAGATAGGTATTCACAGCTCTTGGGGACACAAGTTATTCCGGCATTGGAGTTAAATGGACAATTACCAAATAATATCTGGTTTCAGCAGGATGGAGCACCACCCCATTACGCTCGCATTGTTCGAGATCATTTAGATAGGACATTTCATCACAGATGGATTGGAAGAAGGGGTATTTATGAATGGCCTGCACGAAGTCCCGACCTTAATCCACTAGACTATTTTCTGTGGGGTTACTTAACCCTTAATTTGATAATGTGTCTTATGGGATACGCTATAAATCTAAAACATTATTTACGACAAATGGCAAAATTAAGCTACGCCATCTGGTTTGTGGTTCAAATACGGTCTATTTCATACAGTTTTGGTATTAGTAAAGCCATCTACACAAATTTGTTAAAATTACGTTATCATTCTTGTACGACGACTGCTGTGAACTACAACTGACCGTGCCTTGTGGTAAGTTTTATTATTTTTTTACAATTATTTGTTAGATATTTATATAAAATAATATTAGGTATTATTTTTAGAGGTCCATGCAATGTTGTAATACATGCAGAAAATTTTTTTTATGATATTTTGCTAATAAAATTAGTATTTGAATATTATTTATCCTATAGTACACATTGCCAATTTTTGTAAAAAGGCGATCATTTTTGTTTTGTATCTTACTGACCACATTACCAATTTTTGGAGATAAAGTATTCGTCTTTTTTTTATCAAATTGATATCCGAATCAAAAAAAAACTTGTTCTATTATACAAAAGACCTAGATTATAAGAGCTACAAAACATTATTTTATATTTCAGAAGTAAAATAAATAAAATGTTCCCAACCCGTCCTTCTTCCTCCTGTTACATCAGATATTGACGAGTCAAGTGACGACGAAGTAGAAAAAAATACAAGACATAAATGATCAGGATACATATTCAGAATCATCTTAGGCTCCCTCACTTTCCAGCTCCATTGCAGAACAACTTGATGAGATTATTTTTACCGACAAATCAGATAACGACATTGCAATACAAGAAACAGAAACACCTCTCAAACACATTCCTGTCAATAATACAATTCCATTTCATAATAATTAGGTTTTTTGACTGTACTTTTGCACATTTCAGTTTCATTTTGATATAGTTATATTGCAAATAAACACATAAACAATATGAGTTTTCTTTAGTGATTTTTTGGCATTGTATCGTATAAGATATAAAATATATTAGAAATAGATGTTCTAATATTTTGCAGTGTATCCTATAAGATACAACTCGTAATTATGTTAGCATTCTTCTTTTTTCATTTTTTTTTTTTGGCATATATGGGCCCTAAGAGTCCTAAAGAACCCAAACGAATAAATATTTGCAAAAGGGATTGCCGAATCAACTTTTGCCAAATTAAGGGTTAAAGTCTAAGGTTTATGTTGATACACCAAATAATTTGCAAGAATTAGCTGCAAGAATAACTCAAGACAGCCAGAGAATTACACCAGAAGTAATAGCTAATGTTACTAGAAATTTAAAAACCGACTTGCTTATTATCAAGAAGTAAACGGTGCTCAGTTTGAACACCTAATACATTAAGTTTAGTTAAGTTTCAATGTTTTGAAAATCACTTAGATTTAGTTAATAATTAAGATTATGTATTTATTGAATGGATATTAGATTTTTCCTTGCCTTAATTACTTTTCTGTTAATATCTCGGTAGGTATTGAAGTAAACAATATCAAACTCGATATTTTTGTATTCGCAATAAAATGTTTCATCAGAAACTAAAATAATATACAGAGTGTTTCATTGCAAATTTTAAAATCGACATTACTTCCAGTAAAACAGGAAGTTCAAATTTGTAAAAAAATTTGTAAACAAATAGGAAATCTAGTGCAGTATCCACCTTCCAAATTTCATTTTGATATCTCTAATAATTCCAGAGATATTTACTTGGTTCCACACTGAACGTCTCGTATTAAAATGAAAAACAAGCCCCTCTATCGAGCGGGTAACATACATTCATATTAACGTAACAAAGTGAATGTAAAGGTATTCAATTCCGGTTCTAGCCATGAGTCGTATTGTTGGGGACTCCGTTTCTCGTCGCTCTTGTTTAATTGAATGTCATATTCGAAATTTGTTTTTTATTTCGGAGTTTGACAGCATATATTGAATGTTATAAGAATACCTTGACTAATAATCTAGCTTTATAACTTTTCATCCATCTTTCGCAGACTGTTCACCTAGGAAAGTTGGAAGCACTGTGAGACTCTTATTTAGAGAATTACTGTCTCAATTTACTGTACGAACTTTCACTTCACCGAACCCGAATACGTCTCACAGAATACTTGTCAGTAACTAACGTCTTAGGTCTCAGGTAGAAAATAAAGAGATGCCCAGACCATAAATCCTTTACACATTCAAAACTTTGGGTACATTAAAGTTGGCCAAGGCGAAGGGAAAACTCCACCGGCGGCGCGTCTAGCGTGGCTGTCGGTTCGGCGTTGAAGGTTTTTATCGAGAAAAGCGGCCAACTATTATCATTAAGCTTCCGAAGATCACGTGACCGTGAAGCTGTTGTGTTAGTTGTGATTTATGAAATTTTAGCAAGTGCTCAGTTCATTAGCGTTTTACTCGAAGTTTTTGAAATTGCAGTTGTTAGTTTGGAAGAAAAATCACATAATTCGTTACGGTAGAACAAATGCGGGGAAATTAATGAGCGTTGCTGGTCATGTTTGCGGTAGGAAAGATATGATTTATAAAGTTCATTTAGGAAATGGCTACAGTCGAGACGGTTCAGATTTATAATTTAATTTATCTGAAAATGTGTCTTTTGTGCCTGCATTTTATATAATTTGAGTTTACTAGGTTTTTAGGGTTCCGTATATAAAATATAAGGATACTCTTATAATATCACTCAGGATTTCTGCCTCTGTCACATCACAGCCATTTTCTCCTAAACTACTGGACGGAAGAGGTTGAAATTTGGTATCAATGTATAGTTGGTGACCCGATCAGGAGTACATATCGTAAAAGAAAAAATTTTGAATTTAGGGGTACTTCTGGGGGGAAAAACTAAAAAAATCGACCGTTCCCCCCTGATCTCCGAAACTACTGAGCCTAAAATTTTGAAAAAAATAGGAAATATAGAGCGGTGCCCGAACTTTACAGGGAAATTAAGGAGAAACCATTAATGTTAATTTTGGGGGTCAAATTATAGAATTAAATAAAAATTTAAAAATAAAAAAATTTTCAAACGCATCATGTAATATATCAAATGAAAGGTCTCATTATGAGGAACACAAATATATTTTTTTCATATTTAAAAAAAATATATTTAAAAAGATATTAACGAAAATATACCAAAATTTACCCATTCCCCCCCTTATCTCCGAAACTATAAAACGTAAAGTTTTGAAAAAAAAATAGATTTATAGGTTCTGACCTGAAGTTTACTGGAAAAATAAGGAGAAACCTCAACTTTTAATTTTGGGGGGCCAATTACAGAATTATATGAAAAATATAAAATTAAAATTGTTTCTAATCCATCATGTTTTATACCAAATGAAAGGGCTCATTACGACGAAAACAAATATGTTTTTTTCATATTTTTAAAATAAATAAATTAAAAGATATTAACAAAAATATTAATAAAATTACCCATTCCCCCCTTATCTCCGAAACCATAAGCTGGAGTATTCGTTTTGCAGAAGAAAGCCGTACGTCACATTGCTGGAATTAGGCATAATCAGTCATGTAGAGATTTTTTTAAATCCCTAAAATTGTTAACAGTGCCGTGCATATATATATTTGAAATACTTATGTATGTAAAACTAAACATTGAAATATTCACGTCAAATGCTGAATATCATGACTATAATACACGGCATCAGTCAATGTTATCCATTCCAAGGCACAGAACATCTACGTCGCAGTCAAGCTTTATGATAATCTAATTCCAAACATAAAAAGTATGATAACTTGTATGTTTCTTTGGGGAATAACACCACAATAGAAATAAAACTACGTATATTGCAATATACGTAGTTTTATTTCTATTGTGGTGTTATTCCCCAAAGAAACATACAAGTTATATACGTATATTGCAATATACGTAGTTTTATTTCTATTGTGGTGTTATTCCCCAAAGAAACATACAAGTTATCAAGAATATGCCACAAACAACGTTTAGAAGACAATTAATAAAAAATATGGATAACATTGACATTTTTAGGAAAAACCTCTTAAACTTCCTGCTGGAAAATGCATTATATAGTTTAGAGGAATACTTTCTGTTCAGCAAAAACAATTAATTATAATTTAGCATACTTAATATAATCATTTCTTTTTTTAGTTCTCTAATTGATCGTGCAGTTATTGAATTCATTGCTACATGTATATTAGGTTGTTGAACTCATAATCATATGCACTTTGTCCTATTTATTACCAGATAAGTATTAATATCACTGATATCATTACTACTTTCGTTGTAAATTCCTGAATTAAGTGAGTTTTTATATATTTTTTTAGTGCTCGATTGGTATTGTTGAAATTGCATGTGTTAGTGCGTAGCTAACTGTATGGCATGCCCCTCACTCACTGACTATTCCAATACTATGCTTTTGTAGTCTTCTGGAATAAAGTTTATTGTATTGTTTTGTATTGTACCACAGGAAATAGTTGTATTTAGAGGAAGGAGAAAAACTAAAATTTTGCAGGAATTTTTTCAATTACTTACAAAATGCGTTCATAATTATTGTAATTTATGTATCATTTCGTACTATAATAAATAAATTTTAAATTTATAAAAAATATACACTTTCATTTTCTACACATAGACTTTTTATTTTATCTGTTTCAGGATTAGCTTTATTTTTTTCAGAATACATATGTATTTAATTTTCTAATTTGGCCCCCACAAATTAACATTAGAGTTTTATTTTACTAATAAACTTTCAGAGAAGCCTTTTATAATCTACTGTCTGAGTTTTGAAGCTCTGTAGATTGGAAGACAAAGGGCAAAATAGGTCAAGTTTTAAATTATAAATTATTAAATGTGTTCTTCAAATTATTTAAAAATACAAATAAAATATATTTTTCAAAATTTAAATAGTGTAGTTTCTAAAGTGAAAATTAATTCGGTGTTAATGTCTTTTAAACAAATGATTTAAAAATATGATATACTTGTAATTCACATAATGAGCCTTTTATCTGATTTTTTTATATTTTTGTTAATATCTTCTAATTAATTTAATTTAAAAATATGAAAAAAAAATGTTTTTGTCATAATGAGCCCTTTCATTTGATATATAACATGATGGGTTCCAAACAATTTTAATTTTATATTTTTCATTTAACTCTATAATTTGCCCCTCAAAATTAAAAGTAGAGGTTTCTCCTTATTTTTGCAATAAACTACAGGTCAGACCCTATACCTTTAACATTTTTTTTCGAAACTTTACATTTTATAGTTTCGGGGGTAAGGGTAAATTTTGGTATATTTTCCTTAATATATTTTTAACTAATTTTTTTAAAGATGGAAAAAATATATTAGTGTTCCTCAGAATGGGACCTTTCATTTGATGTATTACATGATGCGTTTGATTTTTTTTATTTTGAAATTTTCATTTAATTCTATAATTTGCCCCCCAAAATTAATATAATTTTTTTTGCTTATTTTTCCTGTAAAGTTCGGGCAACGTTCTATATTTTCCATTTTTTTCAAAATTTTAGGCTCAGTAGTTTCGGAGATCAGGGGGAGAACCGTAGATTTTTTTAGTTTTTCCCCCCAGAAGTACCCCTAAAATCAAAATTTCTTCTTTTACGATATGTACTCCTGATTGGGCCACCAAACTATACATTGATGCCAAATTTCAACCTCTTCCATCCAATAGTTTAGGAGAAAATTGCTGTAATGTGACAGAGGCAGAAATACTGAGTGATATTATAAGGGTATCCGTATATTGTATATACAGTACCCTAATTAACTATGTTATCGTAAAAAAAACCAATTGCATTTATCAGAAATAAAATCATAAAATACACTCATTTTGTTTATTTACACATATAACAAAGGCAAGGCTTTGCGTGACCTTTGTGACCCAATATATCGTTAAATCCTCTATATATCCAATCTTACACTGAAAAATAAACATTTATAGCATTCATATTCCATGTGCACACTGAGAACATAATTAAACCAAAATTTTGAAACAAAATATGTTTAGTTGAAATTAAAACAACTTGCAAATACGTTAGATTCCGCCGAAGTAAAATAAAAAAATTTAAATCTGCTTTCCAGGAGCGAGCCAGGGAGAATCGTGCACGGTGGGTCGTTAGCGGTTTTAACCCAACAATACAATTTTCGTTTCGTTTTTCTGCCTCATAAGCGTTTTACTTGCCTGGGTTTTTAAAAAGCTCGCTGTAAGCTCAAGAGGAAGAAAAATGTTGCGTGCCGTTAAAATAAGGTCGATTGTTTTTGCTAATCCGTAAACAACGTTTTATTTCCAGGTTTCCTTTTTGTATGGATGCTTTAAAAAACTGATTAATTCCACTTAAAGATGTGTTCACACTGGTTGCTACATAATCTTAGGCAGAAGTCAAAAGTTTTCAATGTTTCAACAGCACAGATGACTTACAAGGATTAATATTAAATACATTGTATTTTTTAAATTCTTAGTCATCCTGATTTCTGACTACATCTTTTCCAAGATGCAATCAGAAATGCAGGATGACTAATTATTATGTTTAACATGTTATAAAAGAAAAGGAAATACAATAGTAAACAATTTTTACATAGTTTATTTTTATTCCAATCGACCTTTTTTTATTCATTCACGATCTTGCCTTGAACAGTTCTCAGAAGGTGAGATGGCCCGATATCTAAAAATATATTTATATATTAAAAATATAATTAAGCTGTAATAATATTTTTAGCTCTTCTATTTTTTGCTGTTGATATATTTCCATGTTCAAAATTAGCAGTAGGTGGTGTTTTTAATTCCATCAAATAGTTGCAAAAGATAAATCTAAGCAAATAGTATCTATCCTATTCACTTTGCAAATCAGGGTCAACTTTCTCCTTAGTTTCCTCATCTATTCTTATAAGAACAGAACAGAACATACCTACCGATCCGGAATTGCAAGAACGCCCGGTCAAAAAAAGTAACCGGTCAGCGTCCCCGGTAAGAACGTTCTCACCGGTAATAAAGAGGCATGGATTACTTACATACTCCATATACGAGGGCTGCCTTTTATATTTCGGGATTAGAGAACAAAAACAAATAATAATCATCGAAAATCGGTTTATTGTTTTTCAAAATATTCCCCATGAAGATCTATACACTTTTGCATGCGTTTGAACCAATTGTCGAAGCTCTTTTTCTACTCTGATTGAGGTATCTCCAAAACATGCATTCTAAACGCAGTAACCGCTTCTTCAGGTGCCGTAAAACATTGACCTCTCAGTTTGTTTTCTTCGTACGGGAATAAAAAGAAGTCATTTGGTGACAAGTCAGGACTATACGGCGGATGACTAATCAAATCGATATTTTGAGTGGTCAAAAATGCGGTTGTTTGAGCCGATGTGTGAGAGCTCGCATTGTCATTGTCGTGGTGAAGAGTGATCCGTCTTTGGTGGTTAGTTTTCCTCATTTCTTGCAAGACAACTGGCAAACAAATGATTGTGTACCACTCAGAACTGACTGTTCTGCGTTATTCTAGTGGTACGGTTGCGACATGTCTAGTTTTTCCGAAAAAACAGGAGATCATTTGCTTGGAAGTGCTTCGTGCGCGAACAACTTTTGTTGGATTCGGTCATCTTGAAACACCCATACAGTCGACTGCTGTTTACTTTCGGGCTCATACGCATAAATCCACGCTTCATCACCTGTCACTATGTCATAAACGTGTTTTGAAGCACCGAGATCGTATTTTTTGAGCTTTTCTTTCGACCAATCGACACGATTGACAAATTGTGTGAGATCCAACGCGAACAAATTTTTTTGACATTCAAATGTTTATGCAATATTGAATGTATGCTGGTCCCACTAATGTGTAAGGTTGACTCAATCTCACGATAGGTCACATGACGTTCTTGCAATATCAGTTCGCGCACAGCACCAATGGTTTCCGGAAAAACAACTGTTTTTGGACGACCTTCACGAAATTCGTCTTGGAGTGAACTACGACCTCGATTGAATTCACCATACCATCGATAAACAGTGGTCCTTGATGGAGTTTCATCGCCAAAAATTAAATTAAGTTCATCCATGCACTCTTGCTGACTTAATCCACGTCGAAAGTTGTAAAAAATAATCGCACGAAAATGTTCCAGTTTTTGGCCGAGATGAATCCTTTAAGTTACTGTAAACAACACATAGCGCTCGTATGTCAAAACGTTCTGAGTACGTATAACCTCAAAAATGTCAAACTTTACGATAGAACTGTCAGTTGTCAGATTGCAACACTAGGGTTGTCCAATCCCGAAATATAAAAGGCAGCAGAAGGAAACTTAAAGTATCTGTGGGAAGGTAATGAAATTTCACACGCATACAAAATAAAAACCCCACTGCTTTCTATGCTTAAACATATTTCACGAATACTAAGAATATACACAAAAAGGATAAATCATTTTGTCTTCATTGCAATTGCACATACCTGATTTCGCTCGAAAAGAAATTAAATGATAACGTGACAAAAATTGGGGTTTTAAAAAAACATGTTACCCATGGTTAAACTTGTAAAAATCTGGGTGACGATATTTGGCACAATAAAAAGAGTTCATCATAGTCATTCTGACCATTCGTAGGATGTAAGATTATCAATAGAGTTCCCCAATTATAGCCTCTTATGATATCGGACACCCATGGCATTCAACTCTTTCTAGAAGTCAACATTTTGATAAAACACCCAAAGGGTCCGTTTTAGGTTCCATGGTTGTTGCACAAAGTCATACTAGACTTCATTGAGAAATCCAACTACCTAATGATATAAAGGCTGCTCCATATTTGGAAAATAGAACCTTAATATGAATCAATATGTATATGTCTCAGAATTCTAGTGCAGGTACTTTAGTTTTGCTTTTCTCATTACATCAATATACAGCTAAAGACTGAGTACAAAACTCTTGACAAGGTAATAAAACAAGCCAAAAACATGTATGATAAACAGAAAATTGACTTTAATATTAATAATTCCAAACATCTTTGGGCATTCATAAATGCCAAACTTGGCCGAAATGCAAAGAAAAGTGATAAAATTAAATACCTTCACGATGATAATAAAATTAAACTGCAGGATCCTACTGAAATATCTAATTGCCTGAATACATATTTTAATAATATTGGTTATGAAATCAGCAATAAAATTACTCAGCCGAATAATCTTAAAATAAAACTCCCACCTTGCAACCCGAATACTATATTTCTAACACCAACAAATGAATTAGAAATATTAGACATTATTAAAAATATGAAAATTAAGATTAATGGTGTCGATGAAATTAACACCCGAACTGTATTCGCATTAGCCAATTTTATTGCAGAACCTCTCGCACATATAATTAATTTGTGTACAGAAAGATCCATTTGGCCTGATGCACTTAAGCGAGCTAATATAAAGCCAATTCACAAAACTAAAGAAAAGCATATTATGTCAAATTACAGACCCATCTAACTGATATCTAATGTAGCTAAAATCTTGGAAAAAATTATTTACAATAGAATTTTAGAATTTGTGAACAAGCATAAAATAATATCAAAAAAACAGTATGGCTTCATGAAGAAAATAGGTACAAAGGATGCTTTAAATTTTCTAACAAATGTAATTTATGAGAAGCTTGATAAAAGTACCCCAATTGCAGTTACATTTCTTGACTTAGCGAAAGCATTTGATACTGTCAATGACAATATATTATTAGAAAAATTATATTGTTATGGAATAAGAGGCAAAGCTAATAAGCTCATGACTTCTTATTTGCATGACAGAAAACAGCGTGTTAAAGTAAATGAGGTTGTAAGTGAATATTGTGAAGTTCGAACAGGTGTTCCACAAGGAACAGTACTGGGACCATTGTTATTCATCCTGTACGCTAATGACTTACTAACTACTATGCCTGATGATGTAATACTATCATTTGCAGATGACACAGCGGTTATATCTATAGGAGAAAGTTGGGCTGAAGTAGAGATCAACATGAATAACTATCTTGAAACTATAAGTAACTGGCTAGCTTTAAATAAGCTATCTTTAAATTTGGACAAAACTGTTTACATGACATTCGGTAATTGCAACATAAGTGTTCCGGTAAACCTAAACATTTCAGTCAACGGAAAAAACTTGAATTCGGTGGAATCATTTAAATATCTGGGAATCATCTTTGATTACAGAATGAAATGGGATAAACATGTAGAATACATTCTTAGAAAAAACAAAGTATTTAGGATTTGTATTCATTAACTCTCTAAGATTATGAAAACGGACACATTGATGAAGTTGTATTACGCATTTTTTCACAGCATGATCAACTATGGAATCATTGCCTGGGGGGAACTTACTCCAACGCTACAAAACGTCTGCAAAGCCACCAGAAAAAAATATTAAAATTCGTAAACAAGAATAAAAGAAGCTTACATAACAATCCTTTAAATTTGGAGGAGCTTACTCTGAAAGAAAAATTCCTGAACTCAAACAGTATTACTAGGAACAATAGCATTCTTCTCCCACATAGATCAAAAACAGTTAGTAAGAAACGCAGTTTTATAAGGGCAATAAATGTATACAACAGCGTTAAGTAATGTAAGTGGAATAAAAAATAAGTTAAAAAAGTGGATAATTAATAAATATAATAACTGAATCAGATAGGCAATTGATAAATGAGTCACCACTTTCAATAAGTTCCTGAATTTTTTTTTCATTTATGTTCTTTTCTATTTTATGTATTCTTAGATATTTTCCCTTATGTTAAGTATATATTTTCCATAGGATAGTTTTAGATATTATTAGTTTTGGGTATTATGCCAAGACCACGAACAGGTAACTCCGATTACCTCTGTGGAGATTATGTAATAATGTCCTGATATTATTGTGTATACCTATTGGTTAATAATAAATAAATAAATAAATAAAATCTTATTTTGCTTCCATCCACGAATTAATGGCCCAACCTAATCGAACATGAATTTCTCGGCCCATCTAATTTCGAAAATAAACTTCTATTCTTGTCTAGCATATTGTTATGTAAAAATAAGTATCTTTGTGCACTATCTTGTCTCGTAAAGTGTCTTTTTCCATTGCTCTTCCGAAAAATTTCTTTTCATAAAATTTCGACTTCAATTTGCAGGCAAAATGCAAATTCGAAAAATAAACCACGTCACGCGTCTCCTTGCTACTTTCCTCGTATTTTGTATTCTCTAACGACCAATATGTGTCTTGAATGTATAAACGGCTTATTCTTTGTTTTCTCGCTAAAACTTTTATTTACACAAAGGCAATTTCCCGATAAAGTATAAAGCGAGTTTTTCTTTGGATAAGAAGCTCACATTATTTTTCCCTTGTCTCCTCGAGGCAATTTAGCATTTTAAAAGTAACTTTCATTCAACTTTTGTTTGTTTTAAATAGAAATACTAGATCAACAAAGTTTTCGTTCTATGAATTCCTTTCATCGATCATTCTATATTGCAGCAAAAACCGTTTACTTTGTTTTGCCTTCAAGACCAGCATGAAAGATAATTTATATCGTATTATGTATTTTCTTTGGCAGTATGTAGTTCGGCTATATCGAACGATGTTTCGACTCATATAAGACATGTTGATTTATAAGGCAAATACGTCATTTTTTGGGTGTCTTGACATGTTGTGTTCTGTGTATTTTACGACGTAGTAAACCGATGGTGTTTTATATTATGGCGTCTTGTGATAAATGTCTTTTTAGTTTAGCATTTCATGCACACGGGCATATATTTCCGAAATTAGACGTGGGAAGCCTCTTTGCCCAGGGTTTTGTTTTATTTCAAGGTACCTACATATGTAACTCAACTATGGATGTTTTCGGAATGGTAGTTGTAGGGCATCTTTACTTTAGTGCAGAAAGGTTTGTATATTTCAAACATTCCAGACGATTTTGGGTCTACATCAGAATCACAATTAAGCAATTGTAAAATTTCTTAATAAGGTGTTTTGTAATATTAAGCATATACGGTGTGATCACAATATTTTACTGTCAATTAGTAGAACTACAATGAATCATATCAAAAACAAAATGTCAAAAACACGAAGCTAGAAACAGGCCAATCGAAGCCATACATGAACAACTGAGTAAAATGTGAAAATGGAACCATCGAAAGAGGACATTAAGGACCAAGAAGAAGCAGGTAGCACAAGAAATGTTGGATTAAATGGAAGATAGCAAGAAATGGAAAAGTGACAAAAACAAAAAAGGTAAAACCTAATATTAAGAATTAATAATGAGGTAATACGAATGACTGATTTCGCCAGAGAAAAATGTATGAAAGAACAGTGCTAGAAAATAGAATGTTTGAAAAATACAGTCAAACAGAAGAACTATACCGAACAATTAATCTTTAAGTAGTTTCTAAATTATTGATGAGGTAAATGATTATTTTGAATGTTCATCTGAGATTTTCTCTGCTCGCATTGGTTTCTGAAAAATACAGATAAGTTAAGTACTTGAATATCAAGGTGTAGTATCTAAGGGCTGTTTGTGGAAACTGCCCGGAACACTAGTTGCCCTCTTATAGAAAAAACTCTCCCGCAGGATCAACTGTGAGAAAGTAGCTCTACAGATTTGTCAACTAGTGTTCCAGTATAATATGTTGGGATGTATTTTGTGTTGTACTTATCTGTTTTTTGTGACGTTTCGATTCCTTATCAGGAATCGTTGTCGAACAATGTTTGTTTGAATGTTTTGCACTATATTCGTCGCTTGACTTTTTTGGCAATGTCAATTGACTGATTAATTGACTTTGAAGTTTCCTTTTTGATGTTCATTCCACAGATCATACAATAAAGATAGATGGGCAACTCAATGTTATAAAATGTGTTCACATTTCGTCCCATGCTAGGTTAGAATATGCATAAAAAGCATCTTCAGAACTCCTTCAAGTACTAAATTTGACGTTTGTTGAATTTGACAGATCATCACCAACTAAAAAGAAGGAATCTGCAGTTTCTGGTCCCAAATGTCACCAATAGAGGGCTGTACCATCGAATTATTTTTATGCGTTCTTCGGAAATAACACCACAATCGAAACAAAAATCTGTATATTCAAGGAAAAACCAAACGTTTCCAGGTCTATTCTGACTTCGTTTTTAATGGCTTTACAGTATGTATTGAAAATATAAAATGCAAAATGAAAGTTTGATTAAATGTCATATATCAAACTTTCATTTTGCATGTTATATTTTCAATAAATTTTAAAGTCGTTAAAAACGAGGTCAGAATAGACCTGGAAACGTTTGATTTTTCCTTGAATACAGATGTCTGTTTCGATTGTGATATTATTTCCTAAGAATACATAAAAATAATCAAGAATATGCCACAAATAACATTTAGAAGACAATGTACCATCAAAATAAATTAAACTAATATTGAAATTAAATTTATTTATTTACAAAAGATAAATTAACAAATACAGTTGAAAATGGCACTACTTATTTATGTATTAAAATGATTCATAGTTAAAACTAACAAAAACAGTATAAATATCAATATTATATGTACAGTGAGGGATGTGTTGGTAGAAACAATTAAATCATTTTATAAAAAAATGCACAAATGGTTGGAGTTTTCAATTTTTAATTTTGCTTGTGTTGTGACTGTTACAGAAAAACTAATCATACCATTATTACTTAACACAATTTCAAAATTTCATATATACTTCCATAAACATTCTTTCACCATAAAAACTAATGCATGGACTGCAAAGTGCATGTGCCAATCACCATTACCAAAATCTACAATTCCAACCATATGATCTTTTGAAAAACTATAAGTAAGGCCACAACTTTAAGACACTTCATCAAACATTAGAATACAATATTTCTCTTTTTCTGTTAGTTTATCAACAATTTTATTTAAATATTGGAAGATATGTTCATTATAGCTGCAATTAAAAGAAACAGTACTTACAAGATTACTAAGATTCTTAGGAGATGGCAAACTAAAACTTTTGATAGAAATCTATAACATTTGGCACTTTGTTTATACAGAGATAATGCAAATATTTTATCATCTAATGAAAAACGTCTTCCTTTTGGTTTTAATTTTTGATTCCTCATTTGACTCAAAAAGAAATTTGTAGTTGTGCTATTATTTAAATACCTTATTTCACATTTCTTCTGATGTAATAGCGGTAAACGATTTTTTGTGTTCATTTTAGTAGCCCTTCTTGCTATTCTCTTCCACTTCAATAGTTGTTTTCAAAGATTCTGGGCATTGTGGCTATTTGCAGTTGAAGACTTCTTTCTTATCATCCACTTTGTTGGCGTCCTGTCTGTGGTCCTGTCAAATACATCAAAAGTTATAAATTATTAAACAATCACTAAAAAAATGCTTACCCTTGTGTACTTGTTTCTTATAATGTTCTATTACTGCTACAAATTATTCAATACCTTAAAACAATGTATAAATACTCCAAGAATGGGATTTAATACAAAATTCCACTCGAAATAAGAAAAATTACAGAGCGATTAATGGCTTCACCTTTCCCAGACAAAAATCACATTATTCCCATTAGTAATGGCCGACAAAAACAATTAACCAAGCTTGATTCCTTGCCTTCATTGCCTTGCAGCGTTGCAGCTCGGTCGATAAAGAAGATCACATTGTGTCACCTGGATATATTCGACTAGCTGTCAAGCAATAGTACTTGAAGGAGTTCTGAAGGGGGCTACGTTTACAGTTCACCGACAGCTGGACCAACATTGCCTATCTGAGTTACCACCCCCTGGTTCATTCCTCAGGAGCTGTTGCCATGCAACCGGTATCTCTACAGAGGGTGTCCCAATTTCTCCATTATTCAACAAAATGCAGACACTTATAAATACCAAGCAAAAACGATTTGTAAAACATATAATACTTTAGATCAAATTTGACAAAAAACAAACCGGAAAACGGTACTCAAAGTTCCAAAAATTGTGTGTACAGTGTACCTTGTGCCTGCGGTTTCACCCGCGTATGGAATGTTCAAGCCTTCACAAAAAGAAATAACTTATGGAACATATAGGTTATCCTATATACAAAATTTTGTAACTTGTTTGAACCACCCTATTAATATAATATATTTCACCCAAACTATAAGTATTTATGGGCCACCCTATATAACTATTTATTTGTTAATTATGCTATTTCACATTTTTTTCTTATATTTTTTCAAGATATATTAAAGCATACTTTCTCTCCACACTTTATTTAAACCACCCTTCATTTACAACTTTTTCTAACTTTTTTTGAATGACCCTGTATAACTATAACTTTACTGCACACCATACTTCAGGTACTCTATATGTGCAATTCTATATAACAAAATTTTTCTAGAATTTTTTCCCACCCTGTATAATTCTAACTGTAAGCCACCCTATATTTCAACAACCTTTTATATGCAACTACTTATTTTCCACCAAATATAACATTTTTGTACGACCCTCAATCCTTAGAATCCTACCCCACCCTATATGCCAACCATCCGGTAAATGGAACAGCTTTTAAAATATTTTTAAACCCACCTGTATAGCTCTAATTATACTCCGCTACTTATTTCAACCATCCTATATATGTAAATACTTGTGGAAATAAAATAAGTTTTTAACCACAACATAAACTATAATTCCACTCCATCTTATATTTCAAACACCCTGTATAAACAACTGTTTCTAACATTTCTTGAACCCATGTCATAATATAGTATCTTATGAACATAATTCAAAGATCTTAACTGTTTACCTAAGACATTTTTTAAGTTCTTTTATTCACTTTATAAATATTCTACCCTTTTTCAACCACTTGGTATATGGAAGTGTTCATGCCCCACTCAATATAACTTTTTTGGACCACCCCGTATAACAAATTCCACTCTCCCTTATTTCCACCATATCGTATATATCCAGCTGCTTATAGGACACCAAATATAATTTTTTTTACATTTTTTAAATCCATGTAATTCTACTCCGCTCTAAGTTTCCTATATACAGAACATCCTGTAAAATTACGCTTTATATATGTTGATTTTTGTTAAACCGAAACATGTTACATTTGCACATTCCGAATTTTGAATAAAAGCTAAGCTGATGCCAGTATCTTATATTTTGTGCGTGCGGTGGAACCAATTGAGTAATTGAATTAGCCAACATGGTAGAAGTTTTTTCGCTATATCTACCGTTTCTGTCAATTTAGAGAGATAAAATGTATACCAGATTTTAAGTCGAACTATAAGCTTCGCAACAAAAAAGATTCAGCAAAATCATTACGTGATGCCCGAACAAACAAAAAACAAACAAACAAACAAACAGACAAACTTACAATTTTATAATAGTATAGATGCCTTTTAAAATTGCTTGTCAATTTTTAACGAATGAACGGAGTAATCTTACAGTGTAATCTTAGACTAATTATAGATGTTCAATCAATAATTTTTCAAAGAAGCTAAATATCAGTAAATAGTAACTTAATCGCTTTAAAAAATAAATAAACCGTCTACCCCAAATTGAGTTTCAATCCGTCAGATCACGTCCCATCTATTTATCACACTCAGTAATTGCTTTAGCAGTTACCTGCTAACCTTCCTATTCGATTGCTCCCAATCAAGCGCAGCTTCATTCGCAATTTACCGGAAATAGACAACGGCAATGTGGAGCTGCAGTATTTATCACGCTCCAATTTATTGCAAAAAAAAGAAAATAAACCCAACAGAACAAAATGTTTCTCTGGCTCCATAATTCATAGAATTCACAAAGCGAGGACCCGATTTTATTCAATTCAGCACCTAAATATCTAAATAGCAAAGCATCCAATAAAAATTTACAGCCTTCATTTGTTGCATATAACTGCATTCCGATTGCGATTCTTCAGATGTAGCTCCGCATTAGTTTTAATTTATTGGTCGATAAATGCTGCAATAAATCGCGATTTCGGCTTTCACGATAGTACGTAGTGCAGCTTCTGCAGCTGCGAAAATTGGAAATATTGCCTTCTCAATGTGATAGTCCAGGCAAATATATATTTGGTTGAAAGGTAAATCGAATGGATTTATGTACATTTGTTTGAAAGGTAAATTTGTCTGGACCAGTTTCAGATATAAATTTTTACGTATTTTGACTTCAGCAAAAAAAAAACTTATAGTCCTGTCTTAGATTTGAAACAGGCAGTTAAGGAATTCAAAAGAATCGCTTTGGGACAGGTCGATCAAAAAATGCAACCCAAGATACTTAATAAACATCTCGGAGTATTTAAACAGACCAAGATCAAAGGAAATGTGAAAAAAAAACTACAGGAAATGTTATTAAAACAAAGATGTAAGACTATACTGATTGAATATCTCCAAATAGAAGAATATTCCAGATATGTTGTCTTGCTTACGAGAGAATGACACCTCGAAGAGAGTATTCTATAATATCTGTTAGATAACCATTGTATGCAATTTTGACTCATACATAATTGTGCGAGGGAAATTAATTCATTAATTTCTGCCTCACAAAAAGAGTTTTCACGCAGTAAGTCCTCCAGATCCTTCACAGTTTGTGGAATGGGTACAGTAGGAAATAAGAAACTAAAATGTGATTTAAAGTATTATGGACAGACACGCAGATCTATCAGTACCTGTTTCAAAGAGCATATTACCCGTTTGAAATACGGAAGAGCGGATAAATCTAGTGTTGCACATCATGTTTTAGAACATAACCACCCCGTAGATGACAACTTAGAGTTGTTGAAACGGCGTAGAGTGTTTAAATAAAGGTTTGGTGTTAGGGTGCAAAACTGTGTTTTTAAACTTCCTGTATGAAGACCATCATATGAATAAAGCTGTACATTGAATGGGGAGGGGTTGGACACGAATTTCGACATTTTAAATTCATTGTAACTACAACTATATTGCACAAATTGGACAACATGCGGGGGAACCAACCCACTGTTCTCACTATGTTCCTCACCATAAGACAGCATGAGTTTTTTTGATGATCAGTATGGGGACCTCGGAAACTAGCGGAGATAGAGCAATGGTTAGATTGGGAAAGTTTTGCAGTTTTACTGGCCCAATTTAATGACACTTTCGGAGTTTTTTAAAAAGCCACGGCTTACTAGATATTTTGAAATAACGAAATTCTGTCAATTTAGTCAAATACCTCTAGCTCCTTTGTTTTTGATTTTATAAAAAAGTGTAAATATCAAAATTGAAGGGAATTGTATCCCGAATATGACAGTCATGTCCTTGTTTGCGTGACAGCTCTCGTTTTCGAGATATGACACAAACTTATCTTTTTTTGAATGGATACCATAGTTGGCTATGACCTCAAAACGATATAATACTCGATATAGTTAGTTATTCATAAAAATAACGGAGTTATGGATGCTAAATAAGTAGGTACTTACTAAAAACGTAAGAAATTAAAGTACATAATAATGGTTACAATTTATGTTCGAAAAGTCGACCATTGTTATTTAGACAAAAATTGCATCTTTTTAAGATTGACATTACCACTCTCCTCACAGACAGCTTATCAATTTCTTCAACTGCTTGTAATACCGCCTGCCTTAGGTCACCAACTGTCTCATACTTTCATTTGTATACTTTGTTTTTTAGCGCACCCCATAGATAGAAGTGTATATCTGCCAATTCGGGAGACCGGGTTGGCCATTCGCTTGGGCCATTTCTTCCTATCCAAGAGTTTGAATAGATATTATCTAAGTGTTGTCTTACTAATAACGAGTTATGAGCAGGTGCTCCATCATGTTGGAACCCCTCAATTTCTAAACGAGTTCTCAAATTCAAATTATGCAACATGTCTTGAAAAGTGTATTGCAAGAAATGCAAGTAGCCCTCCCCAGTAAGTGATTCGTCATAGATAAAAGGCCCCAGAATAGTAGACCCTATGATACCACACTAAACTTTAAAACCAAATATTATCTGGGATCGTCTTTGTTCTACATGGAAAGGGTTTGCTTTAGCCCAGATATGATCATTGTGTCTATTGAACATACCGCAATTAGTAAATCTAGTTTCATCTGACCATAACACCTTTAATAGAAACTGTGGGTTGTCAAGGCACATGTCTCTAAATCATGTACAAAACAAAATACGTCGATGTTCGTCACCAGCATGCAAAGTTTGAGAAACTGAAAGTTTGTACGGGTGGAACTTGTGCGCTTTCAGTATTTTAACTACAGTTCGTTGAGATGTGCCAGCTTCTGCCACAATCTCACGAGTTGATGTAGATGGATTTTGATTTACCATTGCCAAAACATTTATTTGTGCTGCTTCGTTAATTTGATTACGTCCCTTTGGTGGTTTGGTAAAAGATCCATATCTGTGTAAACTATCGTAAAGCCTCTTAAATGTACATAGAGCAGGTTGACGACGATTAAAATATCTATGAAGGTCTTCCTCAGCTGCACGAACTGAATTTTTATGGCATATGATATAACATTCCACCGTATTCAGTTTTTCTTCGTTAGAATATTCCATTTTCTCACGAAAACTGGTCAATATCGACTGTCAGTTCAGTACTACTAATGGAATTACTCTCAAATGAGGAAAAGTCAAAGTGAAAACAATCTTTTTCATGGCTACCTACGTTAAAAGTGAAAATAAGAGAGAAAAGCATCCATAACTCCGTTATTTTTATGAATAACTATTATCGAGTATTATATCGTTGAAAAGCTGTAAACGCGTCCGATTTTTTGAGGTCATAGCCAACTATGGTTTCCATTCAAAAAAGATACGTTTGTGTCATATCTCGAAAACGAGAGCTGTCACGCAAATGAGGACATGACAATTATATTCGGGATACAATTCCCTTGAATTTTGATATTTACACCTTTTTTATAAAATCAAAAACAAAGGAGCTAGAGGGATTTGACTAAATTGACAGAATCTCTTTTTTTCAAAGTATCTAGTAAGCCATGACTTTTTACAAAAATCCGAAAGTGTCACTAATTGGGCCAGTAAACCTGCAAATCTTTCCCAATTTAACCATTGCTCTCCGCTAGTTTCCGAGATCCACATATTGATCATCAAAAAAACTCACCCTGTATATAAAAAGTAATAAACAGTATTCTACTCAAAACTAAACACCTTAGGACTTATTAATAAAGAAAATCACACCTGAATGACTCAAAAATAAATCCAAATTTGCCAGCACATAAAGTATGAAGCTCTAAGTTTTTCCTAACTGGGATTTCAACACCAAGCACCTTATCCTACAAAGTTCGTACTAAAAGTCGTAAAACTCAACATAAAAGAAACATCTAAGCTATCCGGCAAAGGAAGTAACTATTAAACGGGATGAATAATCTAATACGTTGCAGCATAATCTCATGAATTATTGAGTGGGACAATAAATCGGTATATGGTCGAGCCCGGTCTTTTTGTTGGGTTTGATTTTGCTGGTCGTAAAGTTGCCAGGAAAACTAGCAGAGAATGTCTCGTCTGGAAGTTAGTTTGTTACGGTTTGTTGTAAAATGAACAATTAGACCAACCAATAGAGTTATTTTCGTGCAAAAAATACTATCAGGATACTGCCTGTGCCATCACATTAAGAATGATTGGTAGTGATATTTTGCTACCTTTTCCACTCGCAACTATGGTTTTTTACTTTATTATAAACAATTGAAACAGGAAAATTGCGTTTTTTTCGTCGCATGTTTATGAAATGAAAAATAATAAACTAATGGTGTCAACAGGTGAATTGTAAAGCATGGAAATACCAGTGAAATGAGCCCAGGATCGATCCGATAAGATCTTTAGTAACAGGGAAAAACAAAAAATACTATAAAATTTAGCGGTTTTCTTTATATTATCATAACTCCGTCACTATTGAAGTTGTAGAACTGGGCTTGTGGGAACTGATACTACCTTATGCGTGACTAAACCAGGCGCTATCGGTTTAGTTTTTGAATAATTGCGATCTGAAGTTTTTAGTCCACTATTCTTGCAGTGTGTCTCCATGCGAGATGGATCGTCAAATATCAATTCAGAATAAACATGTTGAAAGTAGAGGTATCATTCTACAACGCCTCTATTTTCATTTTTCATTAAATGTCTGTGTAATATACGAAAAATATTAGCCAAAAAGACCAAAATTCGGTGAGCGTATGAATGTGTTCGAGTAGTGGGGGGAACACGGTTGTTGAGGGAACTGCTAACAATAATTATAGTAACTGTCACTCTGACAGATGGTGAAAGAATCTAATCGCTAAAAAAACTTCTATACAGAGTGATTTGTTCGATTTTATTATATCAAAGGAGAACTGTTTGTTTATTAATATATTTATATGTAAATCGTTTCTCGTTTCTGCTTTAATTTGTGGATTTTGGGTTTACGGAACATCGAAAGAGAGCGGTCGTTAGAAAAATTCTTACTTGTGAAGATTTTAAACATTAAAATGATCTATGTATGTGCCTCGACTATATATTACTATACGCTTCCTCTCAACAACCGTGTTTCCCAAACTCCTTGGATACATTCATACGCTCGCCCATTTTTTGTCATGTTTGCTAACATTTTTCAGATATTTGACAGACATTTAGTGAAAAAAGAGAATAGAGGCTTTGTAGAATGACACCTCTACTTTTAACAACTTTTTTCAAAATTGAAATTTGAATATCTATGACGCATAGGGACACAATGTAAAAATAGTGTACAGAAAACTTTATATCACAATTGTTAAAAAACTAATAAACCGGTAGCGTCTGGTTTTGGCATATATAAAATAGATGTAAATTACTATCAGTTCCTACAAGCCCAGTTCTACAGCTTCTAAAGTGACGAAGATACGATTTTTTTTTAAATGCTACATTTTTCAGTATTTTTTGTTTTTCCCTGTTATTAATGACCCAATCGGATCGAGCCTGGGCTCATTTCATTGGTATTTTCATGCTTTACAATTGACCTGTTGACACCATTAAGATTAGTTTACTATTTTTGATTTTATAAACATGCTAAGAAAAAAAACGTAATTTTCTTGCTTCAGTTTTTTATAACATAGTAAAAAACCACAGTTGCGACTGGTAAACATAGTAAAATATCGCTAAGAATCTTTGTTAATGTGATGGCACAGTTGTTATCCTGATAGTATTTTTTACACATTATCAGTTAATTGTTGCTCTATTGATTGGTCTAAATAAGTAATTTTGTATAATGGTTTCTAAAGCTGGCATTTTGTTAAAAACTTAAAGTAATATAGAACATGAACCACCAATCTATCACTTATAATCATAATATAATAATTTCATAATATTGCACTTGTGAATAACTTTTTAGACAATCATTTTGGAGATCATTGGATAGAGAATAATGGACCTCATCGACGGCCCCCTCGTTCTCCCGATATCACTCCTTAAGTTTTTTTTTATTTAGTGGCGAATAATAAATATTGTCAATGCTGCACTGCTGTCAACAAAGGTAGATTGCCAGGAAATGATCTGTGTCATGGTGTTATGAGTATGCTTTGGTCTATATGGAGATCGCAATGAAAAGGTTTCACATACTTTTTTTATAACCATATCAAATTCTACTTAAATGGTTAAGAAAGTAAAGTAATGCATATGCGTCTCTTGACGGTTCCTTCAAAATAGCCTACTAATAATTCTCTAATAGCTACACGGGAACTTTAATTTCTCCAGGTGTATATAAAAACTATTTCATTTAGTCTTGTAAGCATAAACTCCTACTTTTTAGCCTAGATTCCAATGGTTTTGAGGAAAAATGGAGTTGCCATTTGAAAAAAAAGAGTTATGCGATTTTCGGATTCAGTACCAATTTCTGAGCTCTCCTTTTTTTTCGACAAGTTTTCAAAGATTTAGGAAGCTTTAAGTTTTATTCAGGCTAATTGTAATAATTTTTGAACTGGTACTATTTGCTTCCACAAAAATAATATTTTGTGAAGAGCTGGATCTGTAAAAATTTTCAAAAAGTTGAAATAACTTTTAACCGGACCCCTTCAGACATATGATGTTTCCAATAAAGTTATCTTAAAATTCATCATAGATTCTAAAGATGCTACAAAAACTGGATGTTCTATTTACAAAAACAAAGTTTGGGTCCACTTCCGGTAGAACCGGAAGTCGTAGACAATTGAAAATATTGTAACTAAAACCGGCTCCTCGAAGACCCACAGTATACTAATTTTCACATCAATATTCCCAGTAGTTTCTCTTATACATATAAACTCAGCTCTTCGGGGTATACTCTGCATATAAATATAAAATTAACCATCAGGCATCGGACTTTGCGGCCATGAAGACGTTTGTTCATTTTGTTGAAATCTACAAAATATCAAAATTTCAACCAAGTCCACCGGGGGCGACTTTCCATAAGGAATGTGCGGGGTCGGTCCTGTTTCTAGCCTGAATTATCTGATATTTTATAAATTTCCGTTTCCAGCTAAAAAATAAATGTAAAGCTAAATGGATGTTTACTTCTCACTAGGTCAATATTGAATTTTCCTCTACCGCGAGTTCAACTACTCTACCTCTTAATGTAAACCAAAAAAAAAATGTTTCCCTTAAAGCTAGAAATAACCGCTGAAAAGTGGAGCATGAACCTTTTAGCATCTCTCCGTAATAAAGCCAGACAGAAATTTCCCGAGTATTGTTAACGGTGGGGGAGAATTTCTTGGCAGTGGTCGTGCATCCTACGGCGCCAGCAGAACTGTGAGAAAATGAATCTGTCTGAGGCATGCTGAGAATTTTAAAATCCACACCACGATAGTGTCGTCAACTCGAACAACTCCCGCGAGCTGCTTCTTGGTTAATAAAATAAATTGAATTCGTCGATGAGGCTCGTTCCTTAAAATCGACGAAATGTTTTTCGTTTTTCAAGTGTGTCGCGATATGCATTTTAGGCTCTTTAAACCGTATACAAAGTTATTTTGCTCAAACTTGCATTTATAATGTTACAAATTCTGGGGATTTACAAAAAATAATAATTTACAGCGAAAATAAATCTTTATTTTCACCAAAAATCCACTAACACTTACACTAATTATTACAACGATGAGTCAAGCGTACATCAGCTGTTCTACTACTGAACTGCTCCTGGCGTGCGGCCGAATTTATATCCTGTCCTGGTAATTCTCGATTATTCTTGTAGCACCCTTTTCTGTCTAACATTCATGACGACCAGCTTTCGAAAGGAATGGCGCTTTCGGTAAAAGACTAGAAATACGTTTATGGTAAACGTTTTGTTTATCGGTGAATTATTTTTTACTACGGTGAATAATTTCGAGAGAATTCCTCCGTACCGGCAATTACCCTTTAATTATGATCATCCCGATCAGAATCTTCTATACCAGACCACGTTGTTGATCTTTTTAGCTACTTGATAAGGCCCATTCCAAGCTTTGTACACTTGTTTCCGCGGGTGGTATAGCCAAATCACATGGTAGTATAAAATTCCTCCTCTGAATAGTAAATGGTCTATATAGAAAACAATATATTTTACAATATATAAAATCTGGTGACAATTTGTGAAATACTTTATTGTAAATTTAAAAAATACTCAACAACCAAGTATAATTTTTCACATTTTTATTTTAACTTCGTTGAGCAAATGTGGCTATATTAAACTGGAGAATAATAAACGTATATACTGTTAAAAGGGTTGATTTGGCTCGAAATTTTCTACCTGGCAGATCCGCTTATTTAAAGCAGAACAATAAACTTTTCTTATATATGACTGATCCCATAATAAATTCAATACTTAAGGGACAATTTGTATTGCCTCTAAATACCGATGTTTTAAACAAAATTTTCTACATTTGTATATTGTTTGTTTTTTCTATCTCTTGTAGTAAAAACGTAAACAATTATTGTATATATATATGTGGAAGTATATACAGTAATGGGCAAATATGTGGAACCAAGCAAATATCTCTGGAATTATTAGAGATATCAAAATAAAATTTGGAAGGTGGATACTGCAGTAGATTGCCTATTTGTTTCCATTTTTTTTACAATTTTGAACTTCCTGTTTTACGGGAAGTAATGTCGATTTTAAAATTTGCAATGAAACACCATGCGTAGTATTCTAGTTTCTGATGAAACATTTTATTGCGAATACAAAAATATAGGGTTTGATATTGTTTACTTCAATACCTACTGAGATATTAACAGAAAAGTAATTAAGGAATGGAAAAATCTAATCTCCATTAAGGAAATACATAATTATAATTATTAACTAAATCTAAGTGATTTTCAAAACATTAAAACTTAACTTAACTCAACTTAATGTATTAGATGTTCAAACTGAGCACCGTTGACTTCTTGACAATAAGCAAGTCGGTTTTTAAATTCTCTAGCAAGATTAGCTATTACTTCTGGTGTAATTCTCTGGATGTCTTGAGTTATTCTTGGAGCTAATTTTTGCAAATTATTTGGTCTATCAACATAAACCTTAGTCTTTAAGTAACCTCACAGAAAATAGTCTAGTGGATTAAGGTCGGGACTTCGTGCAGGCCATTCATAAGTACCCCTTCTTCCAATCCATCTGGGATGAAATGTCCTAACTAAATGATTTCGAACAATGCGAGCGTAATGGGATGGTGCTCCATCCTGTTAAAACCAGATATTATCTGGTAATTGTCCATTTACCTCCAATGCCGGAATAACTTGTGTCTCCAAGAGCTGTAAATACCTATCTCCGTTTAAAGTTTCTTGTAGGAAGAAGGGACCCACGATTCTGTTGTTATAAATGCTGTCCCAAACGTTCAATTTTTGGGGATGTTGTGTATGAGCCTCTTGTACCCAATTAGGATTACTTTGAGACCAGGAGCGGTAGTCGGTTAACCGTACCATTTAAACAAAATGTAGCCTCGTCTGAAAACACCACATTTCTTACAAAATTATTATCACGCTTACAAATATCCATCATCGTTTCACAAAATTGCACACGTCTGACGAAATCTTCTTCGGAGAGTTCTTGAACAAGGCGAATTTTGTATGGATGATATTTTTCTCGCCTTAATATCCTTCCTACTGAAAGACGGCTAATTCGATGGATACTGGCGAGGTCGGTAGTGGATAAGGGAGGATTTTCTTCCAAAGATATAGCAACATTTTGAGCTACATCTTCATTACTTGCACTTTTTAACCGTCCACTTTTTGGTAAATTGCTAACTGTTCCACTTGTGTCGTACCTTCGCAAAGTTTTCGTCACTATTGAACGGGATATTTGTGTATTCGGATGAGCAATGTTAAAAAGGTCACAAACTTCTTGATGCGTCCTTTTCGTCTCCCCATACCCAATCATCATTAATATTTCTACTCTTTCTCTTTCACTTAATGCGGCCATTTTACGATCAAATTAAAACAATACAATCTTTTTACGTTCAAATAAAGAAAACTAATAACTTATTTTGACAACTACTGTCACTTCTGCAATGAATTTCAAGGACTACTAAACCTGATTTAATTTGCGCCTGATTTAAACAAACGCACGTGTATTCGACTATGGAACAAGCAGTGTTGTTGGCTGTGACGGTATAATGCCACCGATTGGCCAATAGAATTACAAATCCTTACGGAGCGGTTTGTTTATATCGGGCGTAAATGAATTTTTCCTTTCCTTAGTGACTTTTCGGTTAATATCTCGGTAGCTATTGAGTAAACAATATAAAACCCGATATTTTAGTTTCATCAGAAACTAAAATACTATACAGGGTGTTTCATTGGAAAATTCGAACTCGACATTACTTCCGGTAAAACAGGAAGTTCAAAATTGTGAAAAAATTTGGAAACAAATAGGCAATCTACTGCAGTATCCACCTTCCAAATTTCAGTTTGATATCTCTAATAATTCCAGAGATATTTACTTGGTTCCACACATTTGCCCATCACTGTATAATAGAACTGGTCAAATACTCATGCATTTGGTAAGAAACTCAGATGCAAAAAAAATGTTTGAAGTATTCTGTAGAGATAACATTTATGTTAAACTGCGTGACCAAAAATGGACAAAAACACAACATTGAAAGATCATGTGAGGCAAGCCGTTTGATGATTAAATTCTTGGTCAGCGAGTAATTTAAAAGAAAAAAATAAGAGTTTGTAAGAGCAAAACATTTATGTACTTGTTAAAATATTTTTGAATAATAGCGTAGGTAGCGAAACGAGACTCTGACTATTTTTTAGGAATTGACGAGACTGAGACGAAATTAAATTTATGTTTAAATTCCTCCTGGTGTTGCGATTTTATTCTACAGTGAATATTAATACCAATAATGATGTATTCCTCCCCACACATGTACTCCTTCAAAAATCACTTTAAACCTCCTTAATAATACCTTAGGTAAAATATATGCACCCAAATTGAAACGCGTTTATTAATTTCATAAACAACTAGAAACTTTGCAAATTGCGGTAGCCATTTCTATCAGCTAGTTGCCCTGTTAGCTGTTTCACTCTGTATAGCAAATCACAAACTTAGCTCGACTTTCCAATACCCTAATTCCGTTTCTCCTGTTTGCAAATTTATCCCGCCGTTTGGCCATAATTGCCTACACAAGTGATCATTGCATAATTATATTCCAGATTATATATAATTTCTGATATAGACCCCACCATACGCTACACCTATCCGTATAAATGTTACCATAGAGATAGCGCCATCTGAACTGATGGTTATCCTCTGATAGGTAGCGTTTTGGATATGGGTAAGTAATTATTGTTAGTGGTCGAGAGTTTAGCGTGTGAATCCCACTTCGGCAAGGGTTAATTCCCGCAATTAAGGTAGACGACATACTTATTTGGATATCCTGTGACCACTAGATGCTATGAGCGGTCAATAATCGTTGGCTTAGATTCAATTTGTTATTGTGTTATTTGGTATCTAGCGGATTCATATTGAGTACAAAGGTGTCACACATATTGGCGCAGTCTGTAGTATCAATGATGATCCTCAAACACACACTGCTGTTTTTACGCGCTGATTTGATTGTATATGTTAAAAATGTGACTATAAAACGTTATTTGTTTATAGGGTAGAGAAAAATTCGAGGTAATATGCAATCATATCAAAAGGTGATTCTGCTTTCCCGGATTTGGACCGCGACATTTTCGAATTAGTTTATTTATATACCTAAACCGGGATGTAAACAAAGTTTTCCGACGTTTCGCTTACATTTATAAGGGGCTTTTTCAAGGATGAGACAAAAAACAAAACAAATGTTACTTACTTTGCGGCTACTCCATTTATTTAATCTTTTTCTCACGAACAATTCAAAACTTCATTTTTTATTCAACTTGTCACAATGATGTACAAATTCTAAATGAGTATATTACTCTTAGGTACGAAGAAATAATAATTGACCCCCCGAAATTGTTAGGTAAATGAAAGGTAGGAGGCATTTAATGGGATTATTTTATTATTGTGATGAATTTTCGTATACGTTCCTGAAATTTTATTAGTGGATAATGTAAGTGATTTATTTTGTGGAAATGTTGATGCAAGTTTGGACGAAAGTTCTAAACCTTTGTCTCGGTTGAAATTCTTGGGATTTTTGGCGATTTCAACGGCCTCACGGAATTTTCTGGTGAAATAATACGGAGATTTGGCCACAACAGAGGAGCTGTCGAAGAGGATTTGGGGACCCGTTTCGTGATGATGTTCAGCTACAGCAGATTTTGCAAGCAGGCCCGTTTTCAAACAACGTTTGTGCTCACCCAGACGAGTGTTTATAGATCGACCTGTTTCACCAATGTATACTGCCCCACACGAGCATGGAATGGAATAAACACCTTTAGATGAAAGAGGATTTTGTTTATCTTTTGGAGAGGGTAACATTTGTGAGATTTTGGATAGTGGCTTGTAGACTGTTTTCATCTCGTGCTTATGGAGAAGCTTCCCAATCCTATCCGTGATTTTGCTGATATATGGCAAATATCCTACTGATATATTAGATGACAATTCTTTCTTAGGAAGGGGATGTTGGTGACGAGAAATGGAATTGCGAATCTCTCGTTTCCTGTAGCCGTTGTTTAGTTGGCTACCCTCAACCCAAGCTAATTCCCTTCTCAAACTTTTGGGTTCGGAAATGGATATAGCTCGATGCACCAGGGAGTTCACGACTGCCCGTTTCTGAGTTGGGTGATGATGGGACCGGGCGGGCAGATATCTGTCGGTATGTGTTGGTTTTCTATATACAAAGTGGCCCAGGCGACCATTTGGCGGCCGTGAAACCTACACGTCTAGGAAGAGCAGGGATCCATTGGATTCAATTTCCATAGTGAATTTGATGTTTGAATGTTGGGTCTTAATGTGGTTTTTTAATTTTCGCGGGGGGGGGGGCAATTATTATTTCTTCGTACCTATTACTCATTTAGAATTTGTGCATCATTGTGACAAGTTGAATAAAAATTGAAGTTTTGAAGTGTTCGTGAGAAAAAGATGAAATGAATGGAGTAGCCGCAAGGTAAGTAACAATTGTTTTCGTTTTTTGTCTCATCCTTGAAAAAGCCCCTTATAAGTGTGGGCGAAACGTCCGAAAACTTTGTTTATATCCCGGTTTAGGTATATAAATAAACTAATTCGAAAATGATGCGGTCCAAATCCGGAAAAAACAGAATCAGCTATGAATCTGGCCGTGAAAACCTCCGTTCTCATATATGATCAAAGTATGTACTCATATATTTTCCGTCCAGAAGTTTCGAAAAAGTAGTCTGTGATAGACTAATATTAAAAATGCAAATTTAAATTTGTTTCTTTGTATGTAACGCTTTTACGTCTAAACTGCTGAATAGATTTTGTTGAATTTTGGTATAGAGACAGATGGGATCCTGGAGACGGTTATAGGCTTCATTTCCTCAGAAAAAAACTACAAGGGGTGGGCTGGAGAAGTTGGTAATTTTTGTACAACATTTTTGATTGTGTCGTCCGATTTATTCAAAACTTGCAAAATTATTGTAAAAATTAATAAATGAAGTACACATATATTTTAGTGTTCATTTATTCGAAACTTTATAGATCTAAACGTTTCTCCAATATAAAATTTGCTACAGTCGCAATGATTTTTATAAAAGCAATTTTTTGAGTTTTGTGTTATGTTATTTGATTTAGTTTTTGATATAATTCATTTCAGTGTATTTCTTGTTTTGAATGTTGTTTTAATATGAAAGCTGTTTCCCACACTTTTCAGTCTTTCTGAAAGATCCTGTATGTATGGTATGGTTATTGCAGTCATGTCCTTAATTAGTTTCTAAATGATTGAATGTTCAACTGGGATTTTCTCTCCTCGCAATGGTTTCTGAAAAATACAGATAAGTTAAGTACTTGAATATCAAGGTGTAGTATCTAAGGGCAGTTTGTGGAAACTGCCCGGAACACTAGTTGCCCTCTTATAGAAAAAACTCTTCCGCAGGATTAACTGTGAGAAAGTAGGTCTACAGATTTGTCAACTAGTATTCCAGTATAATATGTTGTGTATTTTGTCTTGTACTTATCTGTTTTTTTTCTATGGTTACGATTCCTTATCAGGAAGCGTTGTCGAACAATGTTTATTTGAATGTTTTGCACTATATTCGCTTGACTTTTTTTGGTAATGTCAATTGACTGAATAATTGACTTTGAAGTTTTCTTTTTGATGTTCATTCGTCAGAAGTTGTTGCCATGCAACCGGTATCTCTACAGAGGGTGTCCCGATTTCTCCATTATTCAACAAGATGCAGACACTTTCTTTGGTTTTTCTTTTTTTGGTATGTTCTTCTTTAAGTAGTATTTTTGTTTTATTCCAGTCCATTTTGTGTGTACCATTATCCGTGAGTGCATGATTTGTCAATCTTGATCTGTCTATATGTTTTCTTGAGACTTTGTATTGATGCTCTTTTGTTCTAATTTGGAGAGGTCTTGATGTTTCACCGGTATATGTTTTTCCGCAGGCACAAGGTACACTGTACACACAATTTTTGGAATTTTGAGTACTGTTTTCCGGTTTTGTTTTTG
The DNA here is from genome assembly GCA_034190945.1 of Octodonta nipae. Lineage (NCBI taxonomy): Eukaryota > Metazoa > Arthropoda > Insecta > Coleoptera > Chrysomelidae > Octodonta > Octodonta nipae. Next base: position 158,057,924 of record CM067218.1, read on the forward strand.
TCAAATTTGATCTCAAAGTATTATTTGTTTTAAAAATCGTTTTTACTTGGTATTTATTGCCAAATTGTTTAATTTTTTCGCAGAGGCCGGAAACATAAGGAATAACGTTTATAATTGTAGAGTTAATATCAGTTTGTGTGTTGTTATTTAAATTGGAAGTATTGTGTGTTGTTTGTGTCGTTTGTTGGTTTCTTTGTTTTTTCTCGATTTGGTAAATTGTTTTGTTTATCAATAATAAAACAAAAATACTACTTAAAGAAGAACATACCAAACAAAGAAAAATCAAAGAAAATCAATGGAGAAATCGGAACACCCTCTGTAGAGATACCGGTTGCATGGCAACAACTTCTGACGAATGAACATCAAAAAGGAAACTTCAAAGTCAATTAATTAGTCAGTTGACATTACCAAAAAAAGTCAAGCGAATATAGTGCAAAACATTCAAACAAACATTGTTCTACAACGATTCCTGATAAGGAATCGCAACGTCACAAAATAAACAGATAAGTACAACACAAAATACACAAGATATTATACTGGAATACTAGTTGACAAATCTGTAGACCTACTTTCTCACAGTTAATCCTGCGGAAGAGTTTTTTCTATAAGAGGGCAACTAGTGTTCCGGGCAGTTTCCACAAACTGCCCTTAGATACTACACCTTGATATTCAAGTACTTAACTTATCTGTATTTTTCAGAAATCATTGCGAGGAGAGAAAATCCCAGATGAACATTCAAAATAGTAATGTCCTTACCAAGGGTATTAGTATTGTTTGGAGTAGCTTGATGTTGAATCTTAGTGTTTTGTGTTGAATTTTATTTATCTCTTTATTGATGAACTTTTTAGGATAATTGTTAGCAGATTTTTAATAAATATTTTATTTCATTAAATTCTTTCCATAGCAGAACAGTTGGTTTTTGCTTTATCATATAAAGATTTAATAATGCCTTTTTTAGGGTATTGAGATAATTTGACTTTTTTAGACTTATGTATCAAATGACGATTGTGTTTTTGTTATTAAGATATCAATTTGTAATGTGACTAAACTAAAGGTGTAAAAATTATTTGTTCTTCAAATTTTTCGATGAAAATGTTGCTTAGGACAGAGTACAGGCAAGAACCCATGGTCATGCTAAAGTCTTGTTAAGTTAAGTTGAGGATATGTTGTTTTCGTACAAAATGATAATAATTCTACTATTGTGTAAATTGATAATTGTGTACAAACAATACATCCTTGATAACCAAATTACAACAACAACCATACCATACATACAGGGTCTTTGAAAAAGACTGAAAAGAGTGGGAAACAGATTTAATATTAAAACAACATTCAAAACAAGAAAAATACTGAAATCAATTTTATCAGAAACTAAACCAAATACCGTAACACAAAACTGAAAAAACACATTTATAAGATTCAATGCGATTGTAAAATTTATGGTTATTTCACATGATATTTAGAATCTTTTGTGATACCCTGTATATATCAAATTCTCTTAGTTACATCAGTTTTATTGTCAAACATTAATGTCAAATTTTGATTTACTAAATTAAGAATCATTTTCTTTTTCATTTGTATTAAGTTAATTACCATTGAAGACGGGGTTTGATTTAAACCTTGAAACGTTTGGACTATTTGAAATATACAGATCTTCAAGTCTATTTGGTGTTATTCCCAAAGAACTCAAAAAAATAAATATTTGTCTTTTTGCATATTTCCATCATCATCAACAACTAAATCTGGTTAACAAAATCAATATTAGTAATAACATAATTTCTTAAATTGCCTTTATTAATGCCGTAGAGAATATTTCAAGTCACATTTGACGGATATCTCGTATTATCCAAGCAAATAGTTCACCAAAGGTCTTAACGAACTTCATAAAAACCTTACGGAAGTACAAAATTGGCTTAAGATTACATTTTATACAAAGAGTATGAAAAATTGAGTAATTTATATCTTTTTAAATTCATCTAGTTGTTTACGGGAAACTCTAGCACCAAAAGACCAATCAAAACTCCCATATTTCCCGCCTCAGCAAAAGAGGTAAAAATTTTTAATATTAATTAGGACATTCTATCATTCTTAATGTCCGCTCAGGTTAACGCCGGGGAATCCCCTAATGAGTGCTCACGAACGATAAACGATTCAAGAGAAAGAGACGGCGAGAGAAGTAAAAGCACAAGGAGATTTTTTCTTTTCCTTGACGTGAATATTCATCTTGGACTTTTTGTTATAATGAAACATTTGATGTGATTTATATTGTTGCCTCGAAATAGGAAGATGAAATTCCGTTTTGGATTTTATACCGTCTAAATGGAAAGGAAAGGTATTTAAATTTCGATTCATTCGTTTTTGATGAATGATGCCCAGAGTTGGAAATTCTGGTAGAAGGTGAGTGGGATTTCGCTAGGGCTATAAAGATTTTGGGGATCGATAAATCTGTCAAGGTCGGGTGCAGGTTAACGATATTATTAACAGCTGGGAAGCTATACAGTGCATTTGCAAAGGTGTGGACAAATCAAGTAAAGATTACATAGGGAGTTAAAGTGAACAAAGATAAAAACCTTATGGAGTGGATGAGCTCAACAAAATAATAAAAAATACAACTATGTAAAAACACCTGAGTACGACACGAAACTGATTATGGAGACTATAGAAGAAAAAAGAACAAAAATTTTCTAGAAGAAACTATGCATACAAAGAACTTGGTAACAACAACAACAAATCAGACTGAATTAACAAAAGAAGTGGGAAAATATTGCATGGATATATACAATCTTTTTTGAATATTTTTAGTGTGTCTTCCAATAGGACTTCATCTAATAAGATCGATAAAGCATTCATTAAAAATTTACAAGGTAGAAATGGAAGCCAAAGAGCAGTTAAGGGAAAGAATCAATGTTGCGTTCCAAAAAATGCGGGATGATCGTCTTATGAGATGAAATCCCCTTACAGGAAGACTGACTGTTCAGGACATTATAGGCGGACTGTCTGAGAGCTTCTGGACAATTCATACCCAAACTCGTGGATTGAGAAAACTGGCCCTATACTCTGGCCTCCAAAGCCGCCAGACCTGACTCAGGAACCTAACATAGTTCATAATAGGTACTGAGTGATGACAGCGTCTGAATTTATTAAATGATCGAGGTTTCGACTCCTGCTTTGGAGCCATTATCAATAGGCAAAAGTGAAAAAGAGTTTCAGAGTCTAGAGCGAACTCGGGGCTTCAATCTGCCTACTCCCCAAGAGTCACTATGTAACTGAACATTTCAGTTACGACATGCTTTTATTCTTGTCATTTAACCTAGATTTTTTTATGAAAATTTTACATTTATATTGATTTTTACCGATATTTTCCGACTTTCAGAAAAAGTCCTGGCAAGTCGTTAACTAAAAAATTGTAATACGAGGGCTGCCTTTTATATTTCGGGATTAGAGAACAAAAACAAATATTAATCATCGAAAATCGCTTTATTGTTTCTGAAAATATTCCCCATGAAGATCTATGCACTTTTGCATGCGTTTGAACCAATTGTCGAAGCATATTTTCCATTCTGATTGAGGTATCTCCAAAACATGCATTCTGATCGCAGCAACCGGTTCTTTAGGTGTCGAAAAACGTTGACCTCTCAGTTTGTTTTTTACGTACGGGAATAAAAAGAAGTCATTTGGTGACAAGTCAGGACTATACGGCGGATGACTCATCAAATCGATGTTTTGAGTGGTCAAAAATGCAGTTGATTGAGCCGATGTGTGAGAGCTCGCATTGTCGTGGTGAAGAGTGATCCGTCTTCGACGGTTGGTTTTCCTCATTTCTTGGAAGACAACTGGCAAACAAATGGTTGTGTACCACTCATAATTGACTGTTCTGCGTTGTTCTAGTGGTACGGTTGCGACTTGTCCAATTTTTCCGCAAAAACAGGCGATCATTTGCTTGGAAGTGCTTCGTGCGCGAACAACTTTTGTTGGATTCGGCTCATCTTGAAACACCCATACAGTCGACTGCTGTTTACTTTCGGGCTCATACGCGTAAATCCACGATTCATCACCTGTCACTATGTCATAAACGTGTTTTGAAGCACCGCGATCATAATTTTTGAGCTTTTCTTTCGACCAATCGAACGAGCCTTTTTTTGAACTATTGACAAATTGTGTGGGATCCAACGCGAACAATTTTTTTTGACATTCCAATGTTTATGCAATATTGAATGTATGCTGGTCCTACTAATTTGTAAGGTTGACCCAATCTCACGATAGGTCATATGACGATCTTGGAATATCAGTTCGCGCACAGCATCAATGGTTTCCGGAACAACAACTGTTTTTGGACGACCTTCACGAAATTCGTCTTGGAGTGAACTACGACCTCGATTGAATTCACCATCGATAAACATTGGTCCTTGATGGAGTTTCATCGCCCAAAAATTAAATTAAGTTCATCCATGCACGAAAGTTGTAAAAAATAATCCCACGAAAATATTCACGATTTAATTCCATTTTTTGCCCGAGATGAATCCTTTAAGTTACTGTAAACAACACATAGCGCTCGTATGTCAAAACGTTCTGAGTACGGCTAACCCAAAAAATGTCAAACTTTACGATAGGCTGTCAATTGTCAATTCCGAAATATAAAAGGCAGCCTTTGTAATACTCACCATTTAATCGATTAGGCAACACAAACATTAAGAGCCCAACCTCTAAATTAAAAACATTTGAACCACTGCCGCTACGCATCACCGACAACATATCCCCAGGTACGGCGACGCTGATTGGACGCGACACGGGATTAAGCGACCCAATGAGCATGAAAAACAGAGAATTATAATGTAATTGTATGGATATTTCAAAGACAAAGTGTCGGGTCGGAAAAAAGTGTGGGAACACAGTTTAATTTTTGCATTTCAATACCATACTGATCTAGTTCCTTATGTGTAAGAGTGGGATTCCATTAAGAAGCTTTCGCTTCAAAAAACTAAACATAAACAGGTCTCTTTGCTTTTGAAACATCTACATGAGTTACAGGTACACTCACAATACCTTATTGTGCTAACATTTTTTTTTTCAAATTCACGAGAGGCAAGTGTTGGTATTCCATAAAACCGCAAAACTAATCAAATTAATCCGAAAACTGTACCGAATTATGCTAGCTCCATGTATTCACAATACACACCACCACCGTCATTGGCTATTTAACAAACTCTCTCCTTCCTTCTCCCTCTCTCTTTGGCCATCGTTGAAATGAAAATGTTTGGCGTATCAAAACTAATGAGTGACCGGCAATCGGCAATGGGCCGCTTGTTTTCCAAACCAACAAGAGAACCAAGCTGTTCGGGAAAATTAATGAAAGTACTAACTGATCCATATCTGTGAAAAGGATACTGTTATCGTCAATACGGAGTTGGAATCGGACCGGATCGATGTAATCAGAATGAATTTTAATTGTTCGAAACGTTCGTTTCTAGAGAGCTTTCGTCGTACGCTTTGTTATATATTTGAGTGAAATTAATATTTCCTGTACTCTGGATTCAGTAACTGCCGGCGTCAGACTTGAAGCATTCAGGATTTATGTGAGTCATATTCCTCACCGCCTTTCTCCCTTGAGGGCACAATTTTCAGTCCTTAAAAGCACTAGATGGTGAATAATAATAGTGGCTTTAACATTTCCATATCATGAAAACTCTAGAACCAACAAGCATGTCGAAACTAGACCAATAATTTTACACTTCAGAAATGGCAATAAAAAAATAACAGAACACTTCAAGTATGCTTTACTGGCAAAATTCTAATTATTAGTTTGGAAAAACTACTGGGTCTGTACAAAGTTTTTAAAATTTTTTTTTTAATTTACTCATCACGATTCAAAAAATCGGACATTTTTAGAGCTTTTCAACGATATAATACTCGATATAATTATTCATAAAAATAACGGAGTTATGGATGCTTTTCTCTCTTATTTTCACTTTTAACGTAGGTGGCCATGAAAAAAATTGTTTTCACTTTGATGTTTCCTCATTTGAGAGTAATTCCATTAGTAGTGCTGAACGACAGTCGATATTGACAAGTTTTCGTGATAAAATGGAATATTCTAACAAAGAAAAACTGAATATGGTGGAATGTTATATCATATGCCATAAAAATTCAGTTCGTGCAGCTGAGCAATACCAAAGGAACGTAATCAAATTAACGAAGCAGCACAAATAAATGTTTTGACAATGGTAAATCAAAATCCATCTACATAAACTAGTGAGATTGCGGCAGAAGTTGGCACATCTCAACGAACTGTAGTTAAGGTACTGAAAGCGCACAAGTTCCACCCGTACAAACTTTCAGTTTCTTAAACTTTGCATGCTGGTGACGAACATCGACGTATTTTGTTTTGTACATGGTTTAGAGACATGTGCATTGACAATCTACAGTTTCCATTAAAGGTGTTATGGTCAGATGAAACTAGATTTACTAACTGCCAATAGACACAATGAGCATATCTGGGCTAAACAAAACCCTTTCCATGTAGAACAAAGACGACCCCAGATAAAATTTGGTTTTAATCTTTGGTATTGTATCATAGGGTCTACTATTCTGGGGCCTTTTATCTATGACGAATCACTTACTGGAGAGCGCTACTTGCATTTCTTGCAATACACTTTTCAAGACATGTTGCATAATTTGAATTTGAGAACTCGTTTAGAAATTGAGTGGTTCCAACATGATGGAGCACCTGCTCATAACTCGTTATTAGTAAGACAACACTTAGATAATATCTATCCAAACTCTTGGCCTAGGCGAATGGCCACCCCGGTCTCCAAATTTGTAAGTTATAGACTTCTAGTTATGGGGTGCGCTAAAAAACAATGTATACAAAAGAAAGTGTGAGACAGTTGGGACCTCAGGAAGGCGGTATTACAAGCAATTGAAGAAACTGATAGGCGGTCTGTGAGGAAAGCGGTAATGTCAATCTTAAAAAGATGCAATTTTTGTCTAAATAACAATGGTGGACTTTTCGAACATAAATTGTAACGATTATTATGTACTTTAATTTCTTAAGTTTTTAGTAAGTACCTACTTATTTAGTTTTTTCGTTATATCTGCTATACCTAATAAAAAAATCGTGCAATGTTTTATGGAATAGTTATTAATAAATCAATCTATTGCATGGCTAACTACGTCAAAAGTGAAAATAATAGAGAAAAGCATCCATAACTCCGTTATTTTTATAAAAAACTATATCGAGTATTATATCGTTGAAAAGCTCTAAAAATGTCCGATTTTTTGAGGTCATAGTCAACTACTGTTTCCATTAAAAAAACAAGATAAGTTTGTGTCATATCTCGAAAACGAGAACTGTCACGCCAACGAGGACATGACATTCATATTCGGGATACAATTTCCTTCAATTTTGATATTTACACTTTTTTTATAAAATCAAAAACAAAGGAGCTGGAGGGATTTGACTAAATCGACAGAACTTCGTTTTTTCAAAATATCTAGAAAGCCATGACTTTTTACAAAAATCCGAAAGTGTTATAAAATTGGGCCAGTAAAACTGCAAATCTTTCTCAATTTAACCATTGCTCTATCTCCGCTAGTTTCCGAGATCCCCATACTGATCATCAAAAAAACTCACCCTGTATATAGTCACTGAGAAAGACATCGCAACACTCTGAAGGAGATATTTAAATGTAATATTTGTTTTGGTAGATGATTGGTTAGATGTCCCCATAAAAAAGTCAAGGGGGGTTAGGTCGGGTGATCTTGCTGGCTATTCTAAAGCGTCTATTTCGTACAGGCAAGGCATAATGTGGAGGTGCTCTGTCCTGTTGAAAAACTAGGTTTCCTTCCTCTAGCACCAAAGTTCCATCTTGATCTATTTGGTTTTCTTGTCCCAATATCTACAATTATGTTTATTGACAAATCCATTAAAAAAACTTGCTTCGCCAGAAAAAGAAATATTTTTAACAACATATCATTTGCATTTGCCCTTTGAGTCATTAATTTGCAGAATTCTAACCTTCTGTCATAATCATAATCATCCTTAGCAAGCTGCTGTAAAAGCTGTATTTTATAGGGTAACTATTCATTTAGGCGTAACGTTTTATGCACAGAGCCGACGAAAAAAATTATTAACCAGACTTTTGCTACTGATATTTGAGAATCCATGGCAAAATGAGCAAACATCTGATTTTAAAAAATGATGTGGCAAGAGATTGGCAAAAAGAGATCTTTAAAAAGAGTTGTCACATGATACCGCTTTGTATTTAGACTTTTAGAAGTGATATTCACCGCTGTTTAGGGGTTGGAACTGCGATACTTGTAAAATCTTCCCCAAATATAAATTAACATGTTTTTTTTGTTTTTTCTTTTAAAGATAATTTAAAAGTCATTTTGTGTGGCTAATTTTGAATTGAAAGTCCTGTATATCAAATACTCTATCTGAGTTTTGTAATCTTTGTTTGTATCGTATTATTAGTAGGGGCAGTAGGAAATATTCCAAACTTGCGAAACACGGTTCATTACAAATCATAAGTCAAACTTAAAAATAATTTCGTCAAGTGCGAGTTGGACTCGCATACTAAGGGTTCCGTACCACCTCCAAGATCCAAGATTCGCATTATTTAGTTTTCTAATTTGGCCCCCAAAAATTAACATTATAGTTTTATTTTACTAATAAACTTTCAGGGAAGCCTTTTATAATCTACTGTCTGATTCTTGAGTCTCTATAGATTGGAAGATAAAGGGCAAAATAGATCAAGTTTTAAATTATAAATTATTAAATCTGGTATTGAAATTATTTACAAATACAAATAAAATATATTTTTCACAATTTAAATAGTGTAGTTTCTAAAATGGGTATTAAGTCGATGTTTAATATCTTAAAATTACTATGGGGGTTTTCTGATAATTATTCTTATAAATTTCAAGTTTCGGAAACAAAGCGAGAAATGAGAATTTTTTTAATCTTTATGTTAATATCTTGTAAACAATTAATTTTAAAAATATGAAAAATATATATTTGTATTCCTCATAATGAGCCCCTTCATTTGATATATTGCATGACACGTTAAAAAAATATTTTTTATTTTCCGTTTATTTCTATAATTTGGCCCCCAATATTAATATTAAAGATTTCTTCGTATTTTTCCTGTAAATAAAAAAATTAGGTCCTATAGTTTGGGGAATAAAGTGAAGAATGGGTAATTTTTTTAATATTTTTTTAAATATGTTTTAAAATATTTATTTAAAAAAAATTAAAAAAATATATTTGTATTAGTCATAATGAGCCCTGTGATTTGATATATTACATTATACGTTAAAAACAAGTTTAATTTTTTATTTTCCATTTAATTCTATAATTTACCCCCAAAATGAATATTAGAGGTGTCTCCTTGTTTTTACAATAAAGTTCAGGTGAGGCGCTATAGCTCTATTATTTTCAAAATTTTACAGCTTATGGTTTTGGAGATAAGGGGGGGGAGATGGGTAAAATTTTGGTTATTTTCGTTAATATCTTTTAAATTATTTTTTTTTTATATGAAAAAAATATATTTGTGTTCCTCAGAATGAGACCTTTCATTTGATGTATTACATGATGCGTTTTAAAAATTTTTAATATTTACATTTTTATTTAATTCTATAATTTGCCCCACAAAATGCATATTAACGATTTCTACTTATTTTTCCTGTAAAGTTCGGGCAACGTTCTATAGTACCTATTTTTTTCAAAATTTTTGGTTCAGTAGTTTCGGAGATCAGGGGGGGAAGACGGTCGATTTCCCTAAAATCAAATTTTTTTCTTTTACAATATGTACTCCTAATGGGGTCACCAAACTATACATTGATACCAAATTTCAACCTCTTCCGTCCAGTAGTTTAGGAGAAAATTGCTGTGATGTGACAGAGGCAGAAATCCTGAGTGATATTATAACGGTATCCGTATATTGTATATACGGTACCCTAAAAATAATTACATACTCTTTCTAATCTTTATGGTGCCACACTTTATGAGCAAACTATTTATTACTGCTCTAATCTCAAAGATATTATCGTCATTACTAGGGTATTAAATTCAGTTCCAGTATTACTCTATAAAACTGATTATTACATAAACCAGTCATTATCATAAAATCAAATATCGGTGAGCGAGAAAATGAAGTTTACATATATATTAAAGGATTTTCATCATGTTATAGTTTAGACATCAAAGTCCAAATTAACAGCATTCGTAACAAAGCCCTATAAATCATATAATTTATTACCAATTTGATATTCGCTGGGTTCTTCATTATGGACATCAAGATATTTCAGACAGCCGTCTGGGGAAGCTATAAAAATGATAATTTTTTATGTTCAACGTCGCCTTCAATGTAGATTTGGTGATGAAAACTCAGAAATTCTGATAGTACAAATAAATGTAAAATATCTTGAAATATAAAGGGTGTTCCAATTTGTGGTTAATTTTTAAATTTGCCGCCGTTTATATTTTTTGTACTAGAATATCATATGTTATTTGACAGATGACAAGTAGGAATATTCCGGTTATTAAAAATGGAGAGATATACGGTTGAGCAACGCGTGTTTATTATAAAACATTATTTTAAATTTGGTGAAAGTTGAGCAGTAGTTGGAAGAAAATTTCGTACACAATATGGAACAGAAAATTGTCCGTCAAATGTTACCATTGGAAAAATTGTTCAAAAATTTGTAGAAACTGGTTCATTAAAAGTTGAAAATGCAAAATATATCATCGTAGTGGACATTCAGAAGAAAATATTGCAGCTGTTAGTGTTGTTGAACAACCAAAAACATCAATTCGTCGTCGTGCACAGCACCAACTACAGAACAGGAAAAAAAAAAGAAAAACAATAAGTAAATTAACAATAACAGTTTTAACCTAAGTTTACAACAAATATTAACGATATTGAATAATTACAGAACATGTACACACGCTAAGATTAAATATTGTATCTTAGAACTGAGAAAACACACAGTTCAAACATTTATATAATAAGATGAATAGAGTATTTCAGTTATCTAAAAAGTGCAGTTAAAGATCTCAAGCTGGTAATTCACCTCATTACACTTCGAACACATTTTATAAAATGGAGATCGTTTTAGAGTACTAGTACGGGAAGTGGGAAGGTAAAAGGTGTGATTTGTCCTAGATGTGATTCTAGGCACAAAAAAAAATCAGCTTTTGCATAAAAATTGAGTCGTTAAGATTATTGTTGATGAGTTTAAACAGAAAAATTACTGAATGACTGTGTCTCCGGTGGCTCAGTCTATCTACTTTATGTCGGGAAAGAAGTTCAGTATTTGTAATATCAATTGGCGGATAAACATGATCTATTCTGTATGACAGGAGTTTTAAAAACAGTCTCTGAATTAATTCTAATTTTTGTATGTGAATTAAATAAAATGAACTCCAAATTATATCAGCATACTCAATTTTAGACCTGACAAAAGCAAAATATAACATTTTTAATGTCTGGTTGCAGTAAATTACGGGAGTTACGGGCAACAAAGCCGTACATCTTGTTGGCAGCAGAGAAAACGGAATCGATATGAGCAATAAAGGAAAGCTTACCGTCAAATGTAACACCCAGGTCAGTAAAACTGGGCGGTCTCTCAAGAATAGAATTATTAATTTTATATTGAAAGTCAATACTATTTTTCTTTAATGTGTACGCCATTACTTTACACATACTTGTATTGAGAGATAAATTATTATTTTGGCACCAAATCTCAATCAGTTTCAGATTTTCAGATAATCTCTCGCAGTCGGAAATACTATTTATTTTACAGTAAATCTTCAAGTCATCAGCATATAATAAGCAATTTACATCTAACTTATTAATGATATCATTAATGAAAATATTAAATAAAAGAGGCCCCAAGTTACTGCCCTGGGGGACACCTGAAGTGGCCACGTATTCGACCGACTTAAACCCATTAAAGACCACCGACTGTTTCCTGTCACTGAGATACGAAGAAAAAAGTTTAATCAATGAATTTGACAGACCAAACTGAGCTAGTTTAGATAATAGAATTCCGTGATCGAGCCGGTCAAATGCCTTCGAAAAGTCCGTGTACACTACCTCACTCTGTACCAGATCGTCTATACATTCAGCCAGAAATTGAGTCATGTTGACAAGGTTTGTGATAGTTGAGCGTCCTTTCATAAATCCATGTTGATAACAAGTAATAATATTGCTAAGATGAGAGTACATTCTATTATAAAGTAATGTTTCAAACACTTTACTGAAGTTACACAATATTGAAATTGGACGAAAGTTGCAAATGTCAGATTTGTCACCCTTTTTAAAAACTAGAATAATTTTAGACGTTTTCCAAATAACAGGTATAGTAGAGTATTTAAGGCAAATATTAAGTACGGTAGTTAATGGTGAGGCAAGAATTGATGCGCAATCTTTTAAAATAAAGGCTGGAATGAAATCAGGACCCATAGTCATTTTATTTTTAACCTCCTTGAGTACAGACAAGACCTCATCTTCCCGAAAACCTGATATGGTGAGGTGTTGTGCACTAGTAATCACATGATCAAATGTGACCATCTGCGAGCTAACGGAAAAAGATTGGGCGAAGAAATCGGCAAAACCGTTGAGTATATCAACAGGATTATGAAGCACTTGACCGTTATACGACATTCGATTCGATATCGCAGTACAACCATTTTTACGATTTATAAAAGCCCAGAATTTCTTAGGATCCCCTTCATATTTGCTTCAACCGATCTCACATAATTCTTGTAGGACTGACTAATGTCAGATTATATTATTGCTCTTAAGCGTTTAAATTGGTCATGAGCAGACGGGTTTTCCTTAAATTGGTGATAAAACTTTGACTTTAGTCGCAATTGTTTAATGATATCGGGAGTAAACCAGGGTGGATATTTCCTTTAAAAGATTTTGGTCTGCTTAGGAACACACGCATCAAATAAAGAGTAGAGTAGAGAAAAATGAACAAGCATCCTCAGGAAGGTCAAATGCTTCAAGGAAAGTTCAATCAATATCAGTAAGACGTTGATACAGTAAAGGAAAGTTGACCTTTCAAAAATTAATTTCGTTACATGAGGATGTGGGAAAATTTCTCTTTACATTGTGAGTGAAGTTTAATTTACAAACAATATTTAATGCCGGATGATATCTATCTTCAGTAAAAAAAAATCCAGAGACTTACCTACCTGATAACTATTATTGTACAAAACTAAGTCAAGCATCTTACTAAAATCCACGAGAAATAAAGGAAAGACCGATGCATCCACAAAAGGAACTGTTTGGTGTGGTTTTTGGGATAGTGGAGTGATTGGTTCATACTTTTTTGAAGATGACAATGTAAATGCTGATACTGTGATCGATATCAAACGATGTTTACTAACTTTTTGTGGGATGAATTGGAGCATATTTATGTGCAGAATATGTGGTTCCAACAGGACGGTGTAACATGTCATTCACCAGCAGAAACAATCAATATTTTGAAACAGAAATTTGGTAATCGAATAATTGATCGAAGAGGAAACATTAATTGGCCCCCTAGATCTTGTGATCTAACACCCTAGATTTTTTCCTATGGAACTATTTGAAAAAAAAGGTCTATGGTAACGATCCACAAACAATTGATGACCTAGAGGAGAACATTATTGACTGTTTTCAAGTAATTGAACCGCAGTTATGCCAGAAAGTTATCGATAATTTTGGCAAAAAATAGAAGCTTGTCGTCAGTTACAAAATATTATTTTCCATTACTAAACCGAAACAATTTTACTATCATTTGAAATAAAAAATTTGACATTCTCAAATAATTTGTGTATTTTGTTAAAAATTTAAAAATTAACCTCAAATTGGAACACTGTTTATATTTACGAGATATACCAGTTTTTCGAGCATAAGAAACACTTATAAAAAAAACGGCTGTCATTTGAGACTAAGCGACGGAAACGCCTTTTGTTATCTCCCTGTCTCTGTTTATTTTTTTAATGTCCCCGTAAATGCTCGAAATTGTGACCATCATGCTCTATGCATTGCTGTAGCCTTTCATGAGTAAAAAAAGTACAGCTTTAATTTAGGCATTCGATTTGTTACGTGTTGTATTACGAAGCCGGTTTTTCATTTCTTCTCTGGTTGTAGGTTGAGTCTATACACAATGTCTTTTAACCATACCATAAATAAAAATCTAGATAAGTTAGGTCTGGTGATCGTGGAGGCCATGGAAACATATTTCCTCTTCCAAATCCACCGTTATTGGAATATGCATTAATATGATCGCTCAAAATGAGCTTGGCAACCATCCAACTGCAAAATCAAGTTTTGCCTTAATTTCAGTGGCACATCTTCCAACAACAACGGTAATTGATTGGCCAATTAGGGATTGCTCGAAAAATTATGACTCAAATTCCCTATATTTTTATGGCCAGTAGAACTTACCTATGGTCATTTTTCTGTTTTCTTGGGAAATAACACCACAATCGAAATAAAAATCTCTATATTGAAAGAAAAACCAAACGTTTCCAAGTAGATTCTGACTTCGTTGTCAATGGCTTTAAAATATGTATTGAAAATGTAAATTGCTAACCAGATACGATTGAACTCTACAGAAGTAGAAGCGATACAATCGTCTTCATTCAACAGAATTAAGGTAGTCTCTTTTATTTTTCGTTTTATGTTATGTTGTTCTTTGTGAAGTATAGTTGAATTGTCAAATTGTTTATTATGGCCAAGGTCCCATGCACGTTCACAAATTTTTGATTTTTCAAATTGTAGTTTCTTTATGTAACTCTTGTGTTCATTTATTCGTACGTTTAATGATCTCGACGTTTCTCCAATATAAAATTTATTCCATTCGCAAGAAATCTTGTATATGCATTTTTTGAGTTTTGAGTTTTGTTGGTTGGTTTTGTTTTCGATATTAGTGATTTCAGTGTATTTCTTGTTTGGAATGTTGTTTTAACATTAAATTTGTTGCCTACTCTTTCCAATCTTTCTGACAGACCCTGTATATATGGTATAGTTGTAACTGTAATATGATTGTCCTGAGCAGCAGTGTTAATAAGAAAAGTTCTGAGTTGATTCGGGAGGTTTGTTCTCTGTTCAGGTCTGTTTATCTCTTTGTTGATACAATTTATTATCATCAGAGCAGTTGCTCTATCATATAATGCCTAACTTTATAATATGAACTTAGTCAGTACACAAATCTATTGGCATGGTGCCCTTTTTTGTGGTGTTCTGACGTATGAAAATTGGAATGTGTATTAGAACCAAAATCAAATTTCATGGTGGTATTGTTTATTAGTTGGTTGTTACATGTGTTTACTTACTGTAGTTGATTGAGTGTAGAAAGACGAACAGACCCTTAATAAATGAACTGGGCTTTGTTTCTTACACATCATTTTTTATTTACATTCATAATGCCGTAGGAAATTTATCCAGTACTTTAGGAACTCACTGTATTTTGTTATAGTTATAGATGTACTACTTTAATTTAATTCATTTTCTTAAGATTCTGGTCTCAAAAACACCCTTTCGGTAACACGGGAATTTCCTATGAAGTAAATAATTTATTTCTAATGAGATTTTTTTAAGATTCAAACTACCTCAGTCAATCTCATCACTTTAATGTCGAATCTGACGTTGAGAGGAAATAATTTAATTAAGTTGTTCTGGTGTGTATCCAACGTCTGACTGAGCATAGTTGTTATTGGCAGCCATCGACTGTAACATACCATGAATATATGTCACATCATTTCTGAGGATAATATCTGAGATAATATTGTAACTTGCACAATGTCAGAACGGGAATATATACTGCACTCGGCTAGATATTGATTTCCTCTCTAGAGTGAACTTTTGAATAATGATTATGTTTAGAGAAATATATAAATCCTTATTTGGGGGTTGACCATGAATCTTAGATATGGAATTTTAACTAAACTCAATTATATCAAAAACCAAACCAAATAACACATCTGAAAATACAAAAAATTGCATTTATAAAATCCATTGTGAATGTAATAAATTCTATATTGGAGAAACCTCTAGACCTCCGAATGTTCGAATAAACGAACACAAAAATTACATAAAAAACGACAATTTGAAAAATCCAAAATTTGTGAACATGCTTGGGACCTTGGTCCTAAAATACAGTATCAAAATTCATTTATATTAAACAAAGAACTCCACAACAACAAAAGAAAACTAAAAGAGTCTGCTTTAATTTTTTTAAATGAAAACGATTGTATCGCTACTACTTAAATGAAAACGATTGTATCGCTACTACCTCCGTAGAATTCAGTCGTTCCTGGTTGCCGATCATTAAGGAAGAAATTGCTAATGGTCATATCCTTGTGAACAACCCAATATCGGGATAGTTCATAAGGTTTTTCCTTGGTTTTCCCTTATGATTTTAATGGGATTACTGAATCAACAAAATTCTTTGGTCGCATTTTTGGCGAATGCATCTTATAAGTCGCACCTAGGAGCGCCAGATAAAATTCTGAAGATCTCCCTTTCAAATTCTTTCAATTTGAAAGGAACTTTATGATTATATGATGTTTAGAAGTTTCTGTGCTACCCTGTATATTACAAATAAAATTCTCTTAGTTACGTCAGAAATCAAATAATACATATTGTCAAATATTTTAATTTACATCTTAGAATTGTGCCTTTTTTATCCAAGTTTCTTAACCATTGACAACGGGGTCTGTCCTAGACCCCGAAACGTTTGGAATATACAGCAATTTTCTTAACTGTGGTGTTATTTCCCAAGAAGTACTTAGACATTAAATAATTCCATTAAATACATCATATAACTATATAGACCTTCAGCCGGTGACAGATTTTAGTCTATCATTTTTTGGTTTCTTCCTCGAGAGGATTGAAAAGTGTGTTACTTTTGAATATAATGAGGGAAATTGCTAACATAGGACAAACTCACCCCCTCCAAGAGCTTCAAGATCATTCTCGACGAGAGTTTTCAATATCTCTGACAGGTAAAGTTAACCTGAAAATTTCAACTTGACATTCTAACCTAGGAATTTCGGGTAACAGCAATTACATCGAACGGCTCCATATTCGGAACCTATATGTGCTAGTTTCCCCCCAAAATCCTAGATGTCGGTCTTTACATCTCGCGTCTTCAGCTTCAAGATCATTGAGTTCGACAGTAATTGTTCCAGTGGTAAAACAAAGGGAATTCAAGAGTAAAGGTTCTAAAAACCGTCACGAGATGGCGCTTCACAAATTTCTTAATAGCGTGATATACCTCGCTAGTCGCCATGTGATGATGTCATACTTCACAGCCGCCATGTTGGTGTTAGTCAACACTGATCTCTATGCTGCTAATAGCGATTGCGGATATCTCAGCGCCATCTCGTGGCGATTTTTGAAACCTTTGTTCTTTAACACCATTTGCTTTACTACTGGAAACATTTTTCCTTTCTGTAATACTGCTTCCACAAGCTGCTCTACATGGCCAGGGTTGTTCTGACGAGTTCTTATCCTTCTTTTAAGCACATCCCAGAAGTGATCAATTGGATTAAGATCCGGGGAACAAGCAGGCCATGCCAAAACCCTCCTTCTCTAAACAATTTGTCGCAACTCTGCTGGTATGTGCTCAAGTAGGAAAGAATAGTGAATTAACGTCACCAACGGCTGTCTACAGCTTGAAGCACTAATTCCCCATAACTCAGATCCGTTAAGGTTTGTCTAATAGGAATCAAGTCAGTTTTCTCAATACTTATGATACCACCCAAAACAATACAGTCCGATCTTTGTGTTTGGCAATCCAGAAACACGTAATCTAGCTTTTGTCTTCCACGAGGATCATCTGGTTGTAAGCAGATTGTGGTTTTATTCGAAAATAACACATCTCGCCAATATTCAAGTAAATCTTTACAGAGTTACCTGTGGAACTCTTAACTATCTTCTACTGAACTATTCTCGACTTTTCTTATTAACTTCAAGCAGCCAAGGCAAATTTCAATTCAATGAAACTTAAAAACGGTTTCCGTTACATACATACAGGTCAACCTAATAAAAGCGGATGTTAAAAATGGGATGACCACTCAAAACATCGATTTGATGAGTCATCCGCCTTATAGTCCTGACTTGTCACCAAATGACTTCTTTTTATTCCCGTACGTAAAAAACAAACTGACAGGTCAACGTTTTTCGACACCTAAAGAAGCGGTTGCTGCGTTCAGAATGCATGTTTTGGAGATACCTCAATCAGAGTGGAGAAAGTGCTTCGAGAACTGATTCAAAAGCATGCCAAAGTTTATAGATCTTTATGGGGAATATTTTGAAAAACAATAAAGCCATTTTCGATGAGTAATATTTGTTTTTGTTCTCTAATCCCGAAATATAAAAGGCATACCTCGTACTGTTTCAACAACCCCAAGGAAAACGCACAAATATAGTGGTCAACAACTAGTGGTTGACCTATAAAGCGATGTTCCTCATCGCGTCAGTTTATTCCAAAACTACCACACTGTGTGTGCTAATTGCAAACTTTATAACGAACTCCCGAAATCAGAGCGTCACTGGGAAAGTTATTTCCATTCAGTCATGGAAACGCTGTGCCCAGATTTCCAGATGATTTCGGCACTGTCAAGCCACATGAGCGTGAAGTCGTTGAATTTTAATTGTAGACGAAATGCACGAACGTTTCAAAATGGGGTTTCGCAATGGCCCCATAACGGAGGGGGGCAAACACATAAGTGGTCCCGGCTAGCTGTACGACCTCATACAATGGCAACACATGCAAACTTTTTAATGCTGTTTCACTGCTTTTCAATTTTACGTAACCTAAAAAAAACGCGGTAAATTCTGTCGGACTGTTTAATTAATTAAGTTTAGAAAGGAGTTTATGGAGATGATGATTCAAATGTTTTAAATTGGATATAATAAAAAAAGTAAATGTAGTGTGGCAGAAATATGTGACGGCCGTCCTATCCGAGTTCTTTTGTTCCCTAATTACAAAATGGAGAGATTATGTCGGGGTAAAGAGAGAAATGGAGAAAGAGCTTAATGTAACAAAAGCTAAATTAAATTGTCGGTAATGTTTTTTGTAGATTTGTAATTTGTTGGAATAAAGTACGGTACATGGATTAGGCGGTTGTTACTTTAACACTTGTTTTTAACATCGTTGACTTTTTATTATCACAATATACGAATTTATTGTGAAAACGACAACTGATGTAGTTTAAGATGATAAAGAGTGCGTTTCAAAAAAGAGAGAGGGAGGAAGAGACTAGGACAGACGAGGAGAGACAAGGCGAGACGAGGAGAGACGGGGAAAGAAGAGCAGAGACGAGGAGAGACGAGTAGAGACGCGGAGAAACCAGGAGAGAAGAGAATAAACGAGGAGGGAAAAAGGGAGACAAGGAGAAACGAAAAGGGATTAGGAGAGACGAGGTGAGACGAGGAGGAACGAGGAGAGACGAAAAGAGATGTGGAGAGACGAGGAGGGACGAGGATAGACACGAAAAGGACAAGCGGTGACGAGGAAAGACGAGCAAAGACGAGGAGATGCGAGAGGAGGCTGGGTTAGACGTAGAGAGGGGAGGGAACGGACGAGGAGAGACTAAAAGAGATGAGTAGAGACGAGGAGCGATGAGGAGGAACGAGGAGAGACGCGGAGGACCGAACAGAGACGAGGAGAGACGAAAAGAGATGAAGAGAGACGAGGAGAAAGGAGGAGAGATTATGAGAGACAATATTAGACGAGAAAATACGAGGAGAAACGAGTAGAGACGAGATAAGATAACGTGAGTTGAGGAGGGACGAAAAGAGATGAGAAGAGACGAGGAGAGACGATTAGAAACGAGAAGAGACGAGGAGAGACGAAAAGAGATGACGAGAGACGAGGAGCGACTATAAAAACACGAGAAGAGACGAGGAGAGACGAGAAGAGGTGAGGTTAGACAAGGAGAGGGGAGAACAGACGTGGTGGAAACGGACGATGAGACTAAAAGAGATGAGGAGAGACGAGGAGCGATGAGGAGGAACGAGGAGAAATGTGGAGGAACGAACAGAGACGATAAGAGACGAGGAGAGACGATGAGAAACGAGGAGAGATTATGAGAGACAATATTAGACGAGGAGAAACGAATAGAGACGAGGAGAGATGAGATAGCCTGAGTTGAGGAGGGACCAAAAGAGACAAGAAGAGAAGAGGAGAGACGAATAGAGAAGAGAAGAGACGACGAGAGACGAAAAGAAGATGATAAGAGACGAGGAGCGACTATAAAAACACGAAAAATGAGGAAGAGATACGAGAGGAGGCGAGGTTAGACGAGGAGAGGGGAGAACAGACGAGGAGGGAAGGGACGAGGAGAGACTAAAAGCGATGAGGAGAGACTTAGAACGATGAGGAGGAACGTGGAGGACCGAATAGAGACGAGGAGAGACGAAAAGAGATGAGGAGAGACGAGAAGAAATGAGGAGAGACGAATAGAGGAGAGAAGAGACAACGTGAGACGAAGAGAGACGAAAAGAGATGATGAGAGAAGAGGAGCGACTATAAAAACACGAGAAATGAGGAAGAGATACGAGAGGAGGCGAGGTTAGACGAGGAGAGGGGAGAACAGACGAGGAGGGAACGGACGAGGAGAGACTAAAAACGATGGGGAGAGACGTAGAGCGATGAGGAGGAACGAGGAGAAACGTGGAGGACCGAATAGAGACGAGGAGAGACGAAAAGAGATGAGCAGAGATGAGAAGAAATGAGGAGAGACGAGGAGAGGCGAATAGAGGAGAGAAGAGACAACGAGAAACGAAGAGAGACGAAAAGAGATGATGAGAGACGAGGAACGACTATAAAAACACGAGAAATGAGGAAGAGATACGAGAGGAGGCGAGGATAGACGAGGAGAGGGGAGAACAGACGAGGAGAGAACGGACGAGGAGAGACTAAAAGCGATGAGGAGAGACGTAGAGGGATGAGGAGGAACGAGGAGAAACGTGGAGGACCGAAGAGAGACGAAGAGAGACGAAAAGAGATGAGGAGAGACGAGAAGAAATGAGGAGAGACGAATAGAGGAGAGAAGAAACAACGAGAGACGAAGAGAGACGAAAAGAGATGATGAGAGACGAGGAGCGACTATAAAAACACGAGAAATGAGGAAGAGATACGAGAGGAGGCGAGGTTAGACGAGGAGAGGGGAGAACAGACGAGGAGGGAACGGACGAGGAGAGACTAAAAGCGATGAGGAGAGACATAGAGCGATGAGAAGGAACGAGGAGAAACGTGGAGGACCGAATAGAGACGAGGAGAGACGAAAAGAGATGAGGAGAGACGAGGAGAAACGAGAAGAGATTATGAGAGACAACATTAGACGAGAAAAGACGAGGAGAAACGAGTAGAGACGAGGAGAGGCGAATATAGGAGAGAAGAGACGACGAGAGACGAAGAGAGACGAGAAGAGATGATGAGAGACGAGGAGCGACTAGAAAAACACGAGAAGTGAGGAAGAGATACGAGAGGAGGCGAGGTTAGACGAGGAGAGGGGAGAACCGACGAGGAGGGAATGAACGAGCAGAGAATAAAAGCGATGAGGAGAGACGTAGAGCGATGAGGAGGAACGAGGAGAAACGTGGAGGACCGAAAAGAGACGAGGAGAGACAAAAATGGATGAGGAGAGATGATTAGAAAAGAGGAGAGATTATGAGAGACAATATTAGACGAGAAAAGACGAGGAGAGACGAGATGAGATAACCTGAGTTAAGGAGAGACGAAAAGAGACGAGGAGAGATGAAAAGAGATGACGAGACACGAGGAGCGACTAGAAAAACACGAGAAGAGACGCAGAGAGAAGTGGAGAGACGAGAAGAGACGAATAAAAGAGGGCTGCCCCTTTTGGAGTGATAAAAATAAAAATATGCTATGCAAACGTTAGTGTTCAGTTAGTTGCTGTAGCTCTATATAACTATGTAAGGAGTTCTTGACAATTGTTATGTTTTCGGTTATTATTTTCTACTGTTAATCATTTTTGAGTCAAACTAATCTTTTAAAATATTTTATCTATCTTTTGTTTGTATTAGAACATTGTCATATTTTTAATTTCTACTCAATTCGGTGACAGGAAGCAAAATATATAAACTTTAAACGATCAAAGTTTATGAATTTTAATTTAGTTTCTGACAGTTTTCTACAATCCATGACTTCCAATAGTTTTGAATTCATCTATTTTTCGTCCGTCTCTTTTATGTCATTGTTTTGTCCTAATTACTCCCGTCCCTACAGTCCCTCTCCTCAATTTTCTACGTCATCGAAATAAAACACCCAAAATCCCAAAACTCCCTCGTCACATTCGGTAGGACCTTTTGTTGTAAACAAAAAAAAAACTCCGAAACAAGCCGAACCATTTGTCATAACGTCCTATTATTTCCCGATGCCTTAATAGTAGATGCGAGTTTTGTCCAAATCTGGAATGCCAACGGCGGTAAAGCGCTTATCCAAAACAAGCCTCGGGGATCACAATAGAAAATAGCCAGATAAAGCTGCAATAACGATTCGGAGTTTACAGAAGTTCCAAGTTGGGAAGTTGTAGAGCTGTCTAGGCAAGAACAACGAGACGAAAAATTGATTTAAAGGGTAAATTAATAACGGGAAAATGGATGTAATGCTATGGGTAATTTGTCGCTATGACAAGGCTTCCCTTGACATAAACTCTTTGGATGAATATTAAGTAATCAGTTAAAATTCAAATCAGACTTTTTAATCTTTGTTGATAACTTTAATTCTAACCATATTTCTCCTTAAAATATGAATCCTGTTTTAACTGATGTCTACTGTCTGTCATCTGCCTTTCTGGCAAATTTTAGCTTCTTGACTACAATTTCTCTATAATATCTTCACTCCCTTTTAGTTAAAATATAAGCACACTTTAATTATTAACTATGAACAATAATTTTACAAAGTTTGAAGCAAATCAAACGACTTTGTAAAAAGTTTCATATAAAAATTTTGAGTAATTTGCCATACAAAAAAATTTCTTTTCGATTTTTTATTAATTAAACCTACCACTCTCAACTGTTCCCGACGATAAGCTGGCGTTTGCAAGTGTATACAGATCAGTAATTAATTAATTGTTCAAAGTTTCAGAGGGGTGTTACCATTTAAACGTAATTTATAATCATTTCTTCAAAGCAATTACATTTATGGATATTGATCTAGAAGAAAGAATAGACCCTGTACGATAGAACAAAGACCTACTGTCCAATATTAAGATATGGAAGGCATTTAAGAGCACCTACCAACTTTGAAGTCAAAAAAACTCTACACGTAAAATATACTTTTGAACATTAACATAATCCTAATTGAAGGCCTCTATAAGAAATCCTGTGATCTGTGGTATCAACAACAAAATATATATCTGTAAAATAAAGTGCATACAAATTAGACAAAAAATAGCGAAAAACTGTTAATCCCAATAACTCGGAAGGCCATTAAACCATTATGGTCAAAGACAGTGCGCTTGACCAGTAAGATACTACCGATTTTTTTCCTATCTAATTCACCCCATATTGCAACCACCCCGTATATGTTTCTGAGCATTGCTCACCCAATATAAATTATTTGTCTATCATTTTTTGAACCACCCTGTACAACTATAATTCAACTCCACACGATGTTGCAACCGCCCTGTTTAAGTATTCATCCTCTCCACCCTATGGACTGTCTCTATTTTTTTATATCTATAATTTTACTTTGCCTCATATTTCAAGTATATTAAATTACCTACAACCGTATATCTTATAGAAAAGATCGCTCACATAACAATTTTTCTTTTGGATACACTTATAGAATATTTTGTACCATTTCACACGACTGCAAGTCCCGTAAAATGAAAACCGTTACAAACACTCTCTAAGATACACTTTCATGGCATATCTTGACATTTAAGCTACATATTTATGATGAAAATTTGACATTTACATTGATGTTTACCGTTTTTGGCACATATTTTCCGATTTTCAGAAAAACGGTATGTTTTACGATATAGAAAATTATACAGAATCAAGCTGGAACATTTCCTTGTAGAATATAATTTAAAATATTCAAATTGATTGAGCAGTTTTAAATAAATAAATACGCTTTATTACCCAACAGGGAAATCCCAATTACAAGGTAAATATAGAATATGATTACTTACATACATATATTTATAGAAATTAAATTAAATATATTTACTATTGGAAATAGTAACTATATAATTATTAATATATCTTTACTAGTGTGATAACTAATATTTCATGAGGTATATCGGTACAAATACAAAACTTTTATTTAAATATAGTAATAATTAGGTAACAAAGGTCATCTTAATCATTTAGACAAGACATTTCATCAGATTTAGTAAGTATATATGATAGATTGTTATAGTGGATATCACAGCTTGAGCTAATCCTATTAAAGTTTCGGCACATATTATGAATAGGTGAATTCAGCATAAGATTTGACCGGGATTGATTTATATAGAAAGCATGACCTCTGCCAGAGTTATGATTTGGTACCGCAAAATTAATTCTTTCCAACAAGATTGGTGCATCAACTCGGTTTTGTAGTAACTTGTATAAAAAACTTATGCGAGTATTAATTCTTCGATGTTCGAGGGACTGAACACCTAAGCTCAGAAGTAGATATTTTTGATCAATACCCTGTTGTGGATAGGTACCACTAGACCTCAAAGACAGAAATTTCAAAATCTTTCCAATGTGTTCTTATGATTGCTATAAAAGGGGCTCCAGACTAAAGACGCATATTCCAGTTTGGTACGAATGAGACTAATGAAAAGGGTTTTTATTGCTTCTAAGTTTGTAAAAACTACACAGTTTCTGATTATACAACCCAAGACTTTCATAGATGAGGAGTTTACGACAGAAAAGTGATTTAAAAAATCCAATTTGCTGCTATATATGACACCAAGGTCTTTGACTTCATCGCATCTAAGTAGTGGAATATCTTTGAGTTGGTAAACAAAGTGAATGGGTTCAATCTTACGAGTATATGAGCAGACTTTGCATTTTGATATGTTCAAGAATAACATGTTTGAATTACACCAGGAATCTAATTTATTTAATTGTGTTTGTAATAACTGACAATCTTCAGCAGAATTTATTGCTAGGTATAACTTTAGGTCATCTGCGAAAGCTAATCTCTTACAGTCCAGTTCAAGTAAAATATCATTAATGAAAATAAGAAACAACAACGGTCCTAGGTTGGACCCTTGCGGGACGCCTGAAATTGCAGTAAAATTAATTGATTTAAAACCGTTGTATGACACATAGTGTTCTCTGTTCGATAAATACGCGGTTAGTATTGCGCATAGTTCGTTGCTAAAACCAAAATTTCTTAATTTTGCTACCAAAATAGAGTGATCAATTTTACCGAAGGCCTTAGAAAAGTCTGTGTACACAACATCCTTGTAGAGCGATTTTTCATGAAGCCATGCTGAAATGGAGAAATACGGTTCTGTATTTGGGGGTAGATAACATTGTAGACAAAAATCTCAAAAACCTTTTCAAAGTTTCTCAGAATAATTATAGGTCTATAGTTAGTTATGTCCACTGGATTTCCTTTTTTAAGGATAGGGCATACACGAGCCACTTTCCTACAGTTAGGAAAATTATGTGATTCAAGTATTTTATTGAGAATAACTAAAAGTGGATAAGCTAGGACATGAGCACAATCTTTAATTTAAAACTTGGTATTTTGTCATTTCCAGATGCCAGTTTGTTTGGAAGTTTTTTGATTGCCTTCAGAATATCTTGTTCCGTAAATTTAGGTAACTGAATAAGTGTGGAATTAATTTCAGAAGCTTCTAGAGGTTGATTAGTGGGAGTGTCGACAAATACGCTTTTGCAGTATTCTGCGAAACCATTAACTATTTGATCCGGGCTATCAAGTGGGACATTATTAAGAGACATTGTTCCAGGAATTCTAGTAGATCTTTTCTTAAGTTGAATATAAGTCCAAAATTTCCTTGGATCTGAAATCAAATTATTTTCAATGGAGAGAATGTAGACTTTATAATCTTGATTTATCTGTGATTTAACGAGACGTCTTAGCCTAGAAAACTCGCTGTAATAGTAATCACTTTTGTGGAGACGATATTTTCTTTGATAGTTCGCTTTAATTTTAATATTAGATTTAATTTCGTTAGAATACCAAGGTGGATACTGGTATCTGGAAGACTTATATTTGGGAACGTATTTGTCAAGAATATTGTACAGTTTTTGATAGAATGCTTTACAAGGTATATTGATGTCACTCTGTTGTTCCAAAAGTGACCAATCAGTATAAATAAGTTCATTATATAGACCTGTAAACGAAGCTTTTGTAAATTTATATGTCTGCGACGCTGGATTAGATATGAACATATTATTTTTGGATTCTATGCTAAATGAAATGTTTAGAGAAAACAGTGTAGATTCATTAACATTTACTGAAGTGTTAATGCAATGCCGTTAGAATCATCAAAATTGCCCAAGTCGTTTATGAATAATCACTGAGCGTACATAAAAAACATGCCGACGAACTGATAACCTCCTCCTTTTTGGAAGTCGGTTAATAAAAATCACAAAACATCAAAATCATCAATGGTTTTGGATACCACTGGTGTAGCCGATTCAGAGTTTCGGTTTTATGGCCTTCAAAATTCCCAAACAAGATATAACGTACTTTCAAAGATATTGAAACAAATAAATGTTACGAAAAAGTTATTATCAACGCCAGGTAACAAAAAAACTGACTCATAACTGTGATAGCTATTCCGAATCAATCTCTACAATACTCGGAAAAATTTCTCCTTACTGCATTTTTTGTTTTCCATCCGTTGGAAAAAGCGACGCAAAGGTGAGCGAAGAAAAAGGAAACACGATACGATGTACAAATAGCCCACGTGTGCACATATGTGGCGCAGTCTAGCGGAAAATCGAATTGCAGGCAATTCATCGGTCAACTAGCTGTCATATGCATTACGGAGAATGTGAAATTCCTGGCAGGGGATTGGAAAGTTTGGTCATTGAACTGTGAAAAGATTATTGTACAAAATCTATCTATGTAGACGAATAAAGAAAAATAAAATGTATTATGAAGTTGTCGGATAAAATAAAGTTTCTTTCAAATTCTATTCTGGATATTTGTATTGTGCATAAAGTGTATTAAATCAGGCTAAAGAAATGCACAAAAACTGTATTTGATTTTCTCAAAGGAAGCATCTTCTATACTATTATAAAATTGTAAGTTTGTCTGTTTGTTTGTTTGTTTGTTTGTTCGGGCATCACGTAAGAACTACTGAACTTTTTTTGCTGAATCTTTTTTTGTTGCAAAGGCTATAGTATGACTTAAAATATGATTTTATCTCCCTAAATTCACAGAAACGGTAGATATAGCGAAAAAACTTCTACCATGTTGTGTACTTCAATTACTGAATTGGTTCCAACCCACGAACAATATTCGAGGGTGAATCAAATATGAACCGGACTTTTGTTTTAAAAATTTTATTGGTACGATCAATACAAATTTTAATACATATTATTTTTCTACATAGTATACATAAACATTTTTCCCACCGAATCGGAAGTTTTTTAATACCTTTCTCAAAGAATGAAACTGGTCGTGTCGATAACCAATTGCGCACAAACGTTTCTACACCTTCGTTGTCCTCAAAATGGTGGCCTCCCAGTTCTTCTTTAAGTGGTCCAAATATGTGATAGTCACATGGCGACAAATCAGGAGTGTAAGGCGGGTGTTCAAGGGTTTCCCAATGCATTTTGTTCAATTTTCCTTGAGTCAATGCAGCTGTATGTGGCCGAGCGTTGTCATGCAACAGAATCACACTTCGGATAGACATATCCTACCTCTTTTGCCGATAGGCAAGTTTCACTTGTTGGAGTAGTTCGCAGTAATACTCAGCATTAATTGTACGGCGTTCGTGCAGAAAATCGATCAGCAGTACGCCTTCAATCAGCTCAGGAATTGCGTAGATATTCGCCTCATTGATGCTTGTCGTGGGACGGCGTGCATGAGGCTCGTTTTCCACTGTTTCTCGGCCATCTGAAAACTTTTTGTGCCAGTCGTACACTTGGGTCCTTGAAAGTGTTTCATTTCCGAACTGTGCAGATAGTCGACGCAAAATTGCAGACGGTCTAACGCCCTCCCGCGCCGAAAATTTGATAACAACACGTTGCGCAACAGACGTATGCACCTCTTGCTCTGACATGATGCTACTAACAGCGCATCGACTACGCCTCGCCAAACCGACGACCTCCCCTCTTCTTAACATCCCTACCTAACATATATGGAGATGTCACGCCACTCGAATTACCTACAGGGCGAGAAACAGAAAAGTCCGGTTCATATTTGATTCACCCTCGTATTAGATACTGGCAGCAGCTTAGCTTTTATTCAAAATTCGATTTAACAAAAATCAACTGATATAGCGAACGTAATTTGACAGGGTGTTCTGTATATAGGAAATTTAGAGCAGAGTAGAATTAAATGGATTTAAAAAATCTAAAAAAAATTATATTTGGTGTCCTATAAGTAGCTGCATATGTACAACGTGGTTGAAATAAGGGAGAGTGGAATTAGTTATACGGGGTGGTCTAAAAAAGTTATGTTGAGTGGGCTATAAACAGTTCCATATACCAAGTGGTTGAAAAAGGGTAGAATATTTATAAAGTTTGGATAAAATAAAAGAAAGTGATATGTAAGCAGTTAGGATCTTTGAATTATGCTCATAATAAATGTTAGAAGCGGCTATTTATACAGGGAGTTTGAAATATAAGATGGAGTGGAATTATAGTTTGTTGTGGTTAAAAACTTGTTTTATATCCACAAGCAGTTGCTTATATAGGATGGGTGAAATATGTCGCGGAGTATAATTACAGCTATACAGGTGGGTTTACAAATATTTTAAAGTAATGGTATGATCTACAAGCTGTTCCATTTACCAGATGGTTGAAATATAGGGTGAGGTGGAATTCTAAGGAGACAGGGTGGCAAATAAGTGGTTGCATATAAAATGTTGTTGAAATATAGGATGGTGTACAGTTATAATTATACAGGGTGAGTAAAAAATTCTAGAAAGTTTTTGTTATATAACAGTTGCATACATGGAGTACCTGAAACATGGGGAGCAGTTATAGTTATACAGTGTGATTTAAACCAGGTTAGAAAAACTTATAAATGAAGGGTGGTTTAAATGAAGTGTGGAGAGAAAATATGCTTTATAATGTCGTTGAAAAAATATAAGGAAAAATTGTAAAATAGCGTAGTTCATAGTAAGTTGCGAAGATAGGATAGTTGAAATATAGGGTGGTGACGTGTTATGGTTAATTATTTAAAAAATGTTATATTGGTTAACAGTAGAGTATACAGGGTAGTTGTAATACATACAAGGTTATTGAAAAAAATTGTTATATATAGTGTCTAGTAAGCAGTTGCGGTTTTTGGTGAAATATATTGGCCATTGATGAATTTATAGTTATACAGGGTGGTACAAAAAATGTTATACTGGATGGCCGATAAGTAGTTGCATATACTAGGTGGTTAAAATAGCGGGTGGAGTAGAATTATAGTTAAACAGGTTGGATATTTTTTTGTAGGATAGAACATATATGTAATATCTGAAATATAGATCAAAGTAAAATTATAGTTCATACGGTGTGATTAAACAATGTTAGAAAAAGCTGCATATAAGGGGTGGTTGAAATACAGGGTGGAGACAAATTATACTTTCAAAGGTGCTTCAAAAATAGTTATATAGGGTAGTCCGTATGCAGTTGCATATATAAGATAGTGAGTGGACCAGAGTTATAGTAAAGTGTTTAAAAAATGCTATGTTTGGTGGCCCCTAAGTAGATGCACAACAGGGTGGTTGAACTATTTTGTGTAGAGTAAAATTATAGTTATACAAGGTGGTTCAAAAATAAGTTGTAATGTTTGACAAATTGGCAGCAGTGTATACAAAATTGTTTTAATGTAGATGGAAGTAGACTTACTTATACAAAGCGGTTAAAAAAAAGTTGAATAAAAATGTTATATAGGGTGGGAAACAAGCAGTTGCAGTTTGAGTGAGTGTTTAAATAAAAGTTTGGTGTTACGGTGCAAAATTGTGTTTTTAAATTTGTGATACACCAAGGGTTCCATCGGATTCTACATCAGAGTGGAACTAAAAAAGTTCAAAAATAATTATATAGGGTAGATCATGAACAGTTTTCTGCTATATGGAATATCTGAAATATGGGGAGAAGCAAGATTATGGTATGAGAGTAGGTTTAACACAATGATACAAAAAGCTGCATATAAAGAGTGATTACAATATAGGGTAAAGGGAAATTGTACTTTAAAAACGTGATTAAAAAAATATCAGAAATAATTGTTATACATTGTAGACCATAAGCAGTTGCCTAGCTGAAATATAGGGTGTA
The DNA here is from genome assembly GCA_034190945.1 of Octodonta nipae. Lineage (NCBI taxonomy): Eukaryota > Metazoa > Arthropoda > Insecta > Coleoptera > Chrysomelidae > Octodonta > Octodonta nipae. The sequence goes on from CM067218.1 coordinate 158,088,379, forward strand.
TTATTAGTATTATTAGGTGACAAATGACAGGAGCATATACAGGGTGGTTGCAATATAGGATGAAGTAGGGTTACAGTTATTCAAGGTGATTAAAAAAATGTGGAATAAAATTGTTATATAGCGTCGCCCATCAGTACTTGCAGTTTGCGTGAAAAATATTCGGGATTGGTGAATTTAGAGTTAAGTAGGGTGGTTTAAACAAGTTAGGGAATTTTTTATTTAGGATAATCGATATGTTTCATAAGTTATTTCTTTTTGCGAAAGCTTGAACATACCGTACGCGGGTGATACCGCGGGTAACGGCTAGTAACTCATAAAAATGAGCAGAATGTATAGAAGTCTAAGAGCTGGCTAAAAAAATGATGTATAAGTTACATGCTATTTGAATAGCTTATTAAGTTTTATTAATGTTTTTGAACAATTAGCACCTAGTCTGCCTGCGCGCTTAGCGAAACTAATGTGGCAGTAGATAATTTTGGAAAGAACAAATATTACAAGACTCACGGATTGGCAGACAACTTCATAGAAGTGAAATATTCGGTAGGCCGCAACAAAGTGACATTGTTTTGTAAAAAATGCAAAAATCAAGTTTGATGAAGTAGTAGATAAGTACGTAATAAATGATTTCAGATTTGCTTGGCACCGACTTCAAAAATATACTAGATTGGTAGGTAATTTGTACAGAATGAGCACATTTTAATGTTTACATTTTTTATATTAAAATAAATACACTGATGTAATTTTCACTTAAATTTATTTACTATTGACAATTGTTTCACCAGGTTACTGGTCATAGTAAATAAATTTAAGGGAAAATTACATCAGTGTATTTATTTTAATATAATATTAAAATAAATTTTCATCAAGTAAAGACTGAAACTATCATTAGTTTACATTTTTTACTTCCTGGGTGGGTACCTAACAACATTGAATGTGTTATTTATTTGCTAGAGTTGTATTTTGTTATAATTATTTTTAGCTTTTTAGTTAAAGGTGGAAGTCATTTATATTTTTTTTAATGTTTTTTTTGAACTTTTTATTTTTTTTTAACTCGGGTAGTTTTCATTATTTATTTTATATGTATAACCTTAATAGACAGGACCAGGTAACATCGAAAGTCTCAACATTACACAATGATACATTTGCATTTAAATTGACAGGTAAATGTTTACGAACAAAATGTACTAGTACGCGTTGACTTAATAAGCCCAAAATATACCACTCCATGTAACCTTTTTTCAATTTTTTTTGACAACTCTTTATAACTATAGATAATTACCCTCCAGCCTATGTACCAACCATCCTGTACATACGACTGCCCAAGGACAAGCATAAATTTGTTAGCTGCCTTCTGTAAAGTATAGGATGGAGTAGAATGCATCCCATATTTACGGAGTCAAATCCGTCCTATATTTCAACCATAGTATATAACTTCTTGTGGGCTACCCCATAAATTATTTCATTTTTAACATTTTATATTATCGCCCTGTGTAACATTAATTCCTCTCCACACTTTATGTAACTTCTTATGTGCTATAAAATAAATAATTTTTTAATCACACTGTATAAATATAATTTAACTTCAGCATATATTTCAACCATCCTGTATATGATTTTTTTACGTCCACATCATATAACAGTTTTTTAATCACCCTATATAATTTTCATTTCACATTTTTTCCAACATTTTTATGCCACCAAACATCCACTCCACCCTACATTCCAACCATGCTGTATATACGGCTGCCTATGGACCACTATCATTCTACTCCGTCCTATATTTCAATCATCATATAAATGCAACTCCTTCTCTCACTTTACTTTGTGATTTTGTTTGCTTTTTTTGTTTGAACAAATAGCAGTTTCTAGTTTGACATGTGTTGTCACTGAATTTTCTATTAGGCAGGGAGAATGTGACAACCAAACGCACCGTCTTTGCAAAATGGAAAAATTTTCATCTAAATAGGCATGTGCCGGGTATACAAACAAAACGAGCTTGGTACTCATTGATTTAAGGAGTCGAAAATACTATGCTTTAGTACCTATATGCTTCAGATATACATAGAAAATTTTCAAATTAAAATTCTCAATGCCTAAAATTACGTTGGAATTAAAATTTTTATGAGAAAATGTCATTTCGATGAAATTTTTGATAAGAATTTTGGAATTTTCGGCGATTTTCTGCAAAACTATACACTTCCATAAGGCGTTATCGAAAAATCGACTAAAATATTAGGGATATTGGTCGATTTCCATGCACGCATGCGTTCATTCACAAATTTTATCACTTTACCAATAGAATTCTTTTCCAAAATTTGAAGTTTCACCAATCCGGATATATACTCTATTAAACAAGACCATATTCGTTCAAAACGGTGCAACACAGGAGAAGAAATCAGGTAACATACATACAAAAAAAAATACGTGACGAATTGATAACCTTCTCCTTTTTGGAAGTCGGTTAAACAATAGGAAAAGAGTTTAGGCTCCTATAAGGCAAAAGACAAGTCGTCCTGTAATCATTCTTTAGTTTATTTTGATAAGCCAAAAGGCTTCAGATCTTGACCAATTTTTATCAAATCAATCCAAATGGTTACTACACTTATTTTCATTAGTAAAGTACTGAATAGCCAAAACCCTGTTTACTCATAGTTAAGAACAAAACCCCACATATTAAATACATGAGTCGCAGAGTAGATCTTAATGACATCCATTTAAATTTTATTCCATCTCGTGCTACATCTAAAACGTACCATAAAAAAGCGAATCGTATCCCGCAGACACAAAATTTGCGTATATATTCCAGCGAATTATTTTGCATAGATAACACTAGTAGCTATGTGGAGGAGAAGTTGTTAAATGCAATTGCTCGAAACGTTGTAAGTGCCTGTGGAACGCGAAATTGTGGAAAATTTTAATTGACGCTGTGAATTCTGGTTATCACAAATGAGCATATTTGTTGAACTCATGCGAAATAGCGAATTTCATAAAGTTCTATTAGACAGGAGATAAACCGAATTTTAAATTAATTAGGTGGGTTGGTATACTAAAAGAATCGATAACAACGAATCAGATAACATTAACAAAAAACCTCCAAGTGTTTATGGGAACAAATTATTAAACATAAAAAGGGAAAAGAAATGATCAGATAAATCTTAATTCATACAAGGCCGTAACCAGCGTGGTGGTTTCCGGGGTTCAACCTAAACCCCTTCCCCTCGAAACTTGGGATTGAACATTTAATTTTAAAGAAGTAACAACTTTTATTGTAACAATATATTTTTTATTCTTTCCATTTCTTATACTTTTTGTATTGTATATAATTGTATCCCGAATATGATTGTCATGTCCTCGTTTGCGTGACAGCTCTCGTTTGCGAGATATGACACAAACTTATCTTTTTTTAATGTAAACCATAGTTGGCTATGACCTCAAAAAATCGGACATTTTTAGAGCTTTTCAACGATATAATACTCGATATAGTTATTCATAAAAATAACGGAGTCATGAATGCTTTTCTCTCTTATTTTCACTTTTAACGTAGGTAGCCATGAAAAAGATTGTTTTCACTTTGACGTTTCCTCATTTGAGAGTAATTCCATTAGTAGTGCTGAACTAACAGTCGATATTGACAAGTTTTCATGATAAAATGGAATATTCTAACGAAGAAAAACTGAATATGGTGGAATGTTATATCATATGCCATAAAAATTCAGTTCGTGCAGCTGAGGAATACTTTCATAGATATTTTAATCGTCGTCAACCTGCTCTATGTACATTTAAGAGGCTTTACGATAGTTTACGCAGATATGGATCTTTTACTAAACCACCAAAAGAACGTAATCAAATTAACGCATCAGCACAAATAAAGGTACTGAAAGCGCACAAGTTCCACCCGTACAAACTTTCAGTTTCTCAAACTTTGCATGCTGGTGACGAACATCGACTTATTTTGTTTTGTACATGGTTTTGAGACATGTGCCTTGACAATTCACAGTTTCCATTAAAGGTGTTATGGTTAGATGAAACTAGATTTATTAATAGACACAATGAGCATATCTGGGCTAAAGAAAACACTTTCCATGTAGAACAAAGACGACCCCAGATAAAATTTGTTTTTAATGTTTGGTGTTGTATCATGGGGTCTACTGTTCTGGGGCCTTTTATCTATGACGAATCACTTACTGGGGAGCGCTACTTGCATTTCTTGCAATACACTTTTCAAGACATGTTGCATAATTTGAATCTGGGGAACTCGTTTAGAAATTGAGTTGTTCCAACATGATGGAGCACCTGTCCATAACTCGTTATTAGTAATTCAACACTTAGATAATATCTATCCAAACTCTTGGATAGGAAAAAATGACCCACGCAAATGGCCATCCCGGTCTCCCGATTTGGCACTTATAGACTTCTATTTATGGAGTGCGCTAAAAAACAAAGTATACAAAAGAAAGTATGAGACAGTTGGTGACCTAAGGGAGGCGGTATTACAAGCAATTGAAGAAATTGATAGGCGGTTTGTGAGGAAAGCGGTAATGTCAATCTTAAAAAAATGCAATTTTTGTCTAAATAACAAGGGTGGACTTTTCGAACATAAATTGTAACCATTATTATGGACTTTAATTTCTTAAGTTTTTAGTAAGTACCTACTATTTAGTTTTTTCGTTATATCTGATATACCTACCTAATAAAAAAATCGTTCAATGTTTTTTAAAATAGTTATTAATAAATCAATCTATTTCATGGCTAACTATGTTAAAAGTGAAAATAAGAGAGAAAAGCATCCATAACTTCGTTATTTTTATGAATAACTATATCGAGTATTATATCGTTGAAAAGCTGGGAAAATGTCCGATTTTTCTTGAGGCTATGGTTTCCATTCAAAAAAAGATAAATTTGTGTCATATCTCGAAAACGAGAGCTGTCACGCAAACGAGGACATGACAATCATATTCGGGATACAATTCCCTTCAATTTTGATATTTACACTTTTTTATAAAATCAAAAACAAAGGAGCTAGAGGAATTTGACTAAATCGACAGAATTTCGTTTTTTCAAAATATCTAGTAAGCCATGACTTTTTACAAAAATCCGAAAGTGTCATTAAATTGAGCCAGTAAAACTGCAAATCTTTCCTAATTTAACCATTGCTCTATCTCCGCTAGTTTCCGAGATCCCCATACTGATCATCAAAAAAAACTCACCCTGTAGAAAGCAAAGACGTTTAAAATTCTTTAGTAACAAATATTTGTTAGATGCTACATAAAGTAACAAAAAATATGCATGCAAACATGTTAAACAAAAAATGTTTTATTTTCTTTAAAAAAAGATGGCTTTTTGTCATATACGACAAAAGGCTTTGTATACGACCCTTAAATTAGATAACTTTTTGAAATGCCACCACCTTGAACCTTTTTAAGCCCTCTTATTATATCATTACAAAGCAAGAAATGCAATAAAATATTCCCCCTAAGATACACTAAGTTCTAATTTCAAAAAAATCGATAATATTCGTTGATTAAAACTTCTGCTTCATGTTATCTGAAAGTTTTACATAATGCCCTAAAAATAACTAATATTTTTAATAATTCAGAGTCACCTTGTGAAATTGACAGCAAAATAGTGGACCAAATTGTGAAATCATTCATTTACAAAATAATTCATTTATCCCTGTTATTTACCCCATAATGTATTTTTTGAAATCTATTGAAGATATATGTAATTTATTTTGTCAACCAGTTGCAAAAATTAAACATATGCGACGTCTTTAACGTGAACTCCTATTGTATGAAAGTGAGACACAATGCACAAAAAAGTTGACAAAAAATTTGACGATAAATTACTCTGCTTATGTCGGTATTTACGCCCCGATTTTAGTTGGCTAGCGCAGTTAGCAACAGCGCTGAACGAATTTACAGTCAAATGCCAATCAAGAAATTGCAAATAATAATAATTGTTGTTTTTGTATTATGTGCTAGTTTAATGTGTGTCCACTGTTTGAGTGTAATATCAACTTGGATAACTTATGTAAGTGTTGTAGCTTTGAAATTTGGTTGATTATCAAAACCGACAATGTTAAGAATCTACACAATTTCTTTTATTTTCATTTAATTATAAAATTTAATCACTGTATCAACAGTATACTTACTGTCTGTTAAAATAATAATTTAGTTTGAAAAAATTAATTGTTTTTTGTAAAACGGATAAACTCTTTCATAACAAAATGGAGTTCACTATGATTAATGGTTGTCGTTGAACTAGAATAATCTAACGTGTATACCTATTTGACTATATTCAATAACTACCCTGAAATTGTAATTCAATATTAAGTAGGCTACATAGGCTTTAAAATTGAACTATTTGAAAATGTAACTAAATGCACATCTTAATTTTGATAAAATTTCAGTGTGAATTTCTTTAAAATTTTCATTTCTGCAAAATATTTCGTGTCAAATTTACAGGTAAATTTTTTTTGGGTATTTGTTCTTCAATATTTTTCAAGTTAAAATTCAACTGTTTGAAAATGTAACCCAATGTAAATATTTATTTTGATAACACATAAATGTGCATTTCTTTAAAATTTAAATTTTTGCATTTATTTAAAAAAAACATTCTATGTAAAATTTATAGGTTCAAATTTTTTGGGTAGCTATTTGTTATTCAATATTTATCACAGCTCCATGGGCTCTAAAATTCAACTTTTTGAAAATGTGACAAAATGCATATCTTTACTTTGATAAAATTCAAATGTACATTCCTTCAAATTTTTTTTTGCCATTATTTCAAAAATATTCTATGTCAATTTTATAGGTTAAAATTTTTTGGGTATTTGTTATTCAGTATTTAGCAAACGGCAAGGGCTTTAAATTTCAACTTAAAAAAATGTAACAAAACGGACATTTTTATTTTGATAAATTCTAAATGTATATTACTTTAAAATTTTCATTTTTGCATTTATTTCAAAAATATTTCTTGTGAAATTTATAGGTACAAACTTTTTGGGTATTTGTTATTCAATATTTAACAAGTTGAAATTCAACTGTTTGAAAATGTAACCCAATGTAAATATTTATTTGGATAAAATATAAATTTGCATTTCTTTAAAATTTTAATTTTTGCATTTATTTTAAAAATATTCTTTGTCAAATTTATAGGTTCGAATTTTTTGGGTACCTATTTGTTATTCAATATTTATCACGGCGCCATGGGATGTAAAATTCAACTTTTTTAAATGTAACAAAATGCACTTCGTTATTTTGACAAAATCCAAATCTGCATTTCTTTAGAATTTTGATTGTTGCATTTCTTTCAAAAATATTCTGTTAAATTTATAGGTTCAAATTTTTTGAGTATTTGTTATACAATATTTAGCAAAGTGCATGGGCTTTAAAATTCAACTTTTTGAAAATGTAACAAAATGCACTTCTCTATTTTGACAAAATCAAAATCTACTTTCCTTTAGAATTATGATTTTTGCATTTCTTTCAAAAATCTTCTATGTCAAATTTATAGGTTACATTTTTTTGGGTATCTGTTATTCAATATTTAGCAAACTGCATGGGCTTTAAAATTCAACTTAAAAAAATGTAACAAAATGCACATATTTATTTTGATAAAATCTACGTGTGTATTACTTTAAAATTTTCATTTTTGCATTTATTTAAAAAATTCAATATTTAGCAAACTGCATGGGATTTGAAATTTAACTTTTTGAAAATGTAACAAAATGCACATCTTTATTTTGATCAAATCTAAATTTGCATTTCTTTAACATATTGATTTTTGCATTAATTTAAAAAATATTCTATAAAATTTATAGGTTCAAATTTTTTGGGCATTTGTTATTCAACATTTAACAAAGCTGCATGGGCTTTAAAATTCAAATTATCAAAAATGTAACAAAATGCACATCTTTATTTTAATAGAATCTAAATGAGCATTCCTTTAAAATTCAGATTTTTGCATTTATTTCAAAAATATTCTGTCAAATTTATAGGTTCAAATTTTTTGGGTATTTGTTATTCAATATTTAGCAAAATGCATAGGCTTTAAAATTTAACTTTTTGCAGATGTAACTAAATGCACATCTTTATTTTAATAAAATCTAAATGAGCATTCCTTTAAAATTTTGATTTTTGCATTTATTTAAAAAATAGTCTATGTCAAATTTATAGGTCCAAATTTTTTTGAGTATTTGTTATTCAATATTTAGCAAACTGCATGGGATTTAAAATTTAACTTTTTGAAAATGTAACAAAATGCACATCTTTATTTTGATCAAATCTAAATTTGCATTTCTTTAAAATTTTGATTTTTGCATTTATTTCAAAAATATTCTATAAAATTTATAGGTTCAAATTTTGTGGGCATTTGTTATTCAATATTTAACAAAGCTGCACTGGCTTTAAAATTCAAATTATTAAAAATGTAACAAAATGCACATCTTTATTTTAATAAAATCTAAATGAGCATTCCTTTAAAATTTAGATTTTTGCATTTATGTCAAAAATATTCTGTCAAATTTATAAGTTCAAATTTTTTGGGTATTTGTTATTCAATATTTAGGAAAATGCATGGGCTTAAAACTCAACTTTTTGAAAATGTAACAAAATGCTTATCTTTATTTTGGTAAAATCTAAAAGTGCGTTTCTTTCAAATTTTGATTCTTGTATTTATTTCAAAAATAGTCTTATGTCAAATTTATAGGTTCAAATTTGTTGGGTATTTGCTATTAAATGTTTTAAAAATATAACAAAATGCACATCTTTATTTTGATAAAATCGTAACGTGTGTTTCTTTCAAATTTTAAATTTTGTATTAATTTCAAAAATATTCTATAAAATTCATAGGTTCAAATTTTTTGGGCATTTGTTATTCAACATTTAACAAAGCTGCACGGGCTTTAAAATTCAAATTATTAAAAATGTAACAAAATGCACATCTTTATTTTAATAAAATCTAAATGAGCATTCCTTTAAAATTTAGATTTTTGAATTTATTTCAAAAATATTCTGTCAAATTTATAGGTTCAAATGTTTTTGGGTATTTGTGATTCAATATTTAGCAAGTTGCATGGACTTAAAACTCAACTTTTTGAAAATTTAAGAAAATCCTTATCTTTATTTTGGTAAAATCTAAAAGTGCGTTTCTTTCAAATTTTCATTTTTGTATTTATTTCAAAAATAGTCTTATGTCAAATTTATAGGTTCAAATTTGTTGGGTATTTGCTATTAAATTTTTTAAAAATGTAACAAAATGCACATCTTTATTTTGATAAAATCTTAACGTGTGTTTCTTTCAAATTTTAAATTTTGTATTTATTTCAAAAATAGTCTATGTCAAATTTATAGGTTCAATTTTATTGATAGATCGACACGTGTTTTCGCATATAATGCCTTGATCGAGTTTCACAAAAAAAGCTTACAAACTTTTTTTGGAATAACCACACCAATGGACAAAAAATCTTTGTATTTCAATTGATATTTTGTTTTGTGGAAATATAGTTATTACGAAAAAGTGTAGGTTTACCTATTAGTATAATTACAATTTCATACAAATATATTATTTACAGTTACAGATAATAATGGCTACTGATTTTCGGTTCCACTGTGATAGTCATTCCCTAAAAGTAGTAATTAGAGTATATTGTAAACATTAATAAAGGGGTCTCAAAATATGTGAAAATAGTGTCAGACCCTTTTGTCAAGAGAATTACATGGTAGACGTCAAACATTTACTGACTTTATGTTTAATTATGACTTTATTTAACTTGTAAAGCCTGGAATGTATTTTTTCCACTTTATTAAAAAGATGTAGTGAGTTTCAAACAATAACTAAACAAAACAAAGTAATTAATTGTATTCTAGATTTATTCTTTTATTTTCAGGTCTTCAGAACTAATTCAAAGATACAGTTACCAGGAAAGTTGAAGATACAGTAACCAGGAAAGTTGTGCTCTATCTACTAATTGAAATGTAAATGCGTATTCTAGATAAAAGGTGAGTTTTCATGTTACCTTAATAACTTGTAGTCTACGATGATACATCTTCAATGGAGGCTGAAATAGCAGCTAGTTATTATCGTGCTGATTAAGTCTCTGACTTGACCATACTACATATGGCCGCACACTTATAAGGCAAACATAGCGCTCCCTTAGGGGAAAATTGACGAAACCCCAGATATCCTGGAGTGTATTTTTTCAAATTCATTAGAAAAGATGTAGTGAATTTCACACAATAACTAAACAAAACAAAGTAATTAATTGTATTATAGATTTATTCTTTTATTTTTAGGTCTTCAGAACTAATTCAAAGATACAGTAACCAGGAAAGTTGAAGATACAGTAACCAGGAAAGTTGTGCTCTATCTACTACTTGAAATGTAAATGCGTACTCTAGTTAAGAGGTGAGTTTTCATGTTACCTTAATAACTTTCAGTTCGCGATGATACATCTTCGAGCTAAAATAGCAGCTAGTTATTATTATACTGATTAGTATGATCATCCCTGACTTGACGATACACTATATGTTAGGCACACTCAATCTGTGGGAGCCCTTGCCAGGTTATCAGGGCCATGGTTGGCGTTGTGGCTGTTGTGCTCCATGCATTTTCTGACCGTCCAGGCTGTCCCTAACAGAACTGCTTTTTTGCATTAGTTGATAAAGATGTTCGTCCAGACCCAGGTATTTTAAATTATTTAGTAGAAGTTTTAGGACTACTCCTGTTGTTGACATAACAATTAGTATAGTTCGTGTGTTGTTCATGTCCCACTCTTGCATTATTTGAAATTCCAAACCCCTAAATTTCCATTAATCTTTTTTTACTTCTCAAATAAATGATCGATATGTTAACGTAAATTACATATATATATATATATATATATATATATATATATATATATATATATCAACAATTTGAGAACAGTCCTGGAATTATTTGAAGGATTTGTTAGATTTAACGGATTAATTTTTTTTAACATTTCAAGAACAATCACAATTTTTAAATATTGTAAACTTTAACGTCAAGTATCGGTTTATAAATATCACATCAGTACCAATCTTTAAGATTTTTTCAAATTGATCAATTTAAAACAATTTTTTTCTCGGTTGTTGCAGGTGGCTGTCTTATTGTTGAAAAAGAGCTGTTACCATTGATGCGCGTAACCACAACCACTTCATAATATTCACCTTTTGAATATTGTATAATTTGCCGTAAATATGCCCTGAAAGAAAAGAAATTGTCGTTTAGATTTTATTATTTTTTATCGCTTGTCATGCTAACTTTGTATAAAGTTAGTATGACCCGCGCTCGTTTTCAATTGAAATCAACAGGACAAAGACTAAGCATGTGCTAAAAATTAGTCCTGAATTTGCGGTGAACGAAAATAATAATAATAATTTGCGGTGAACGAAAATAATAATAATAATTTGCGGCTACAATTTTTTTATTTTTTAACCATGGTTACGCTTACTTTATATGTAAACTTAGCACGACCATCGCTCATTTTCAATACAAATAAACGTTAGAATGACTAAGGATGTGCTAAAAATTACCCATACATTTGTAATTTTTGAAGGTGGTTACTCTAACTTTATATAGAAAGTTGGCACGACCATCGGACATTTTCAATAAAAATAAACATTAGAATGACTAAGCATGTGCTAAAACTAATCCATAAATTTGTAAAAAAAATTGCTGCGAACGATACAAAATTGCCGCTACTAGTTTTTGATTTACATCTATGGTTAAGTTAACTTTATATATAAAGTTAGCGCGACCATCGGACATTTTCTATAAAAATAGACATTAGAATGACTAAGCATATGCTAAAAGTTATCTATAAATTTGCCGTGAACTTAAAAAATTTGGTGCTACTAGTTTTTTAATTTTTAAAGGTGGTTACGCTAACTTTATATATATAGTTGGCACGACCATCGGACATTTTCTATAAAAATAGACATTAGAATGACTAAGCATATGCTAAAAGTTATCTATAAATATGCCGTGAACTAAAAAAATTTGCTGCTACTAGTTTTTTAATTTTTAAAGGTGGTTACGCTAACTTTATATATAAAGTTGGCACGACCATCGGACATTTTCTATAAAAATAGACATTAGAATGACTAAGCATATGCTAAAAGTTATCTATAAATTTGCCGTGAACTAAAAAAATTTGCTGCTACTAGTTTTTTAATTTTTAAAGGTGGTTACGCTAACTTTATATATAAAGTTGGCACGACCATCGGACATTTTCTATAAAAATAGACATTAGAATAACTAAGCATATGCTGAAAATTATCTATAAATATGCCGTGAACTAAAAAAATTTGCTGCTACTAGTTTTTTAATTTTTAAAGGTGGTTACGCTAACTTTATATATAAAGTTGGCACAACCATCGGACATTTTCTATAAAAATAGACATTAGAATGACTGAGCATATGCTGAAAGTTATCTATAAATTTGCCGTGAACTAAAAAAATTTGCTGCTACTAGTTTTTTAATTTTTAAAGGTGGTTACGCTAACTTTATATATAAAGTTGGCACGACCATCGGACATCTATAAAAATAGACATTAGAATGACTAAGCATATGCTGAAAGTTATCTATAAATTTGCCGTGAACTAAAAAAATTTGCTGCTACTAGTTTTTTAATTTTTAAAGGTGGTTACGCTAACTTTATATATAAAGTTGGCACGACCATCGGACATTCTCTATAAAAATAGACATTAGAATAACTAAGCATATGCTGAAAATTATCTATAAATATGCCGTGAACTAAAAAAATTTGCTGCTACTAGTTTTTTAATTCTTAAAGGTGGTTACGCTAACTTTATATATAAAGTTGGCACGACCATCGGACATCTTCTATAAAAATAGACATTAGAATGACTAAGCATATGCTGAAAGTTATCTATAAATTTGCCGTGAACTAAAAAAATTTGCTGCTACTAGTTTTTTAATTTTTAAAGGTGGTTACGCTAACTTTATATATAAAGTTGGCACGACCATCGGACATTTTCTATAAAAATAGACATTAGAATGACTGAGCATATGCTGAAAGTTATCTATAAATTTGCCGTGAACTAAAAAAATTTGCTGCTACTAGTTTTTTAATTTTTAAAGGTGGTTACGCTAACTTTATATATAAAGTTGGCACGACCATCGGACATTTTCTATAAAAATAGACATTAGAATGACTAAGCATATGCTAAAAGTTATCTATAAATTTGCCGTGAACTAAAAAAATTTGCTGCTACTAGTTTTTTAATTTTTAAAGGTGGTTACGCTAACTTTATATATAAAGTTGGCACGACCATCGGACATTTTCTATAAAAATAGACATTAGAATGACTAAGCATATGCTGAAAGTTTTCTATAAATTTGCCGTGAACTAAAAAAATTTGCTGCTACTAGTTTTTTAATTTTTAAAGGTGGTTACGCTAACTTTATATATAAAGTTGGCACGACCATCGGACATTTTCTATAAAAATAGACATTAGAATAACTAAGCATCTGCTGAGAATTATCTATAAATTTGCCGTGAACTAAAAAAATTTGAGGCTACTAGTTTTTTAATTTTTAAAGGTGGTTACGCTAACTTTATATATAAAGTTGGCACGACCATCGGACATCTTATATAAAAATAGACATTAGAATGACTAAGCATATGCTGAAAGTTATCTATAAATTTGCCGTGAACTAAAAAAATTTGCTGCTACTAGTTTTTTAATTTTTAAAGGTGGTTACGCTAACTTTATATATAAAGTTGGCACGACCATCGGACATTCTCTATAAAAATAGACATTAGAATGACTAAGCATATGCTGAAAGTTATCTATAAATTTGCCGTGAACTAAAAAAATTTGCTGCTACCAAATTTTAATTTTTAAAGGTAAAGGTAAAGTGAGCAATGGTCGTGCTAACTTTGTATGTAAAGGTAGCATAACCATAGAAAAAGTATTAAAAACTTGTAGCGTCAAATGTTTTTGGTTTACGGTAAATTTACGCCTAATATTTAGCACATGCTTAGTCATTCTAATACTGACATTTATTGAAAATGAGGGATGGTCGTGCTAACTTTGCATATAAAGTTAACATAACCATTTATAAAGTATTAAAAACTTGTAGCGGCAAATTTTTTTGGTTTACGGAAAACTTACGCCTAATATTTAGCACATGCTTAGTCATTCTAATACTGACATTTATTGAAAATGAGGGATGGTCGTGCTAACTTTGCATATAAAGTTAACATAACCATTTATAAAGTATTAAAAACTTGTAGCGGCAATTTTTTTTGGTTTACGGCAAATTTACGTCTAATATTTAGCACATGCTTAGTCATTCTAATGTTGACATTTATTGAAAGTGAGCGATGGTCGTGCTAACTTTGCATATGAAGTTAACATAACCATTTATAAAGTATTAAAAACTTGTAGCGGCAAATTTTTTTGGTTTACGGCAAACTTACGCCTAATATTTAGCACATGCTTAGTCATTCTAATATAGAGATTTATTGAAAATGAGGGATGGTCGTGCTAACTTTGTATATAAAGTTAGCATAACCATAGATAAAGTATTAAAAACTTGTAGCGGCAAATTTTTTTGGTTTACGGCAAACTTACGCCTCATATTTAGCACATGCTTAGTCATTCTAATACTGACATTTATTGAAAGTGAGCGATGGTCGTGCTAACTTTGCATATGAAGTTAACATAACCATTTATAAAGTATTAAAAACTTGTAGCGGCAAATTTTTTTGGTTTACGGCAAACTTACGCCTCATATTTAGCACATGCTTAGTCATTCTAATACTGACATTTATTGAAAATGAGGGATGGTCGTGCTAACTTTGTATATAAAGTTAGCATAACCATAGATAAAGTATTAAAAACTTGTAGCGGCAAATTTTTTTGGTTTACGGCAAATTTACGTCTAATATTTAGCACATGCTTAGTCATTCTAATGTTGACATTTATTGAAAGTGAGCGATGGTCGTGCTAACTTTGCATATGAAGTTAACATAACCATTTATAAAGTATTAAAAACTTGTAGCGGCAAATTTTTTTGGTTTACGGCAAACTTACGCCTAATATTTAGCACATGCTTAGTCATTCTAATATAGAGATTTATTGAAAATGAGGGATGGTCGTGCTAACTTTGTATATAAAGTTAGCATAACCATAGATAAAGTATTAAAAACTTGTAGCGGCAAATTTTTTTGGTTTACGGCAAACTTACGCCTCATATTTAGCACATGCTTAGTCATTCTAATACTGACATTTATTGAAAGTGAGCGATGGTCGTGCTAACTTTGCATATGAAGTTAACATAACCATTTATAAAGTATTAAAAACTTGTAGCGGCAAATTTTTTTGGTTTACGGAAAATTTACGTCTAATATTTAGCACATGCTTAGTCATTCTAAAATTGACATTTATTGAAAATGGGGGATGGTCGTGCTAACTTTGTAAATAAAGTTAGCATTTCCATAGATAAAGTATTAAAAACTTGTAGCGGCAAATTTTTTTGGTTTACGGCAAATTTACGTCTAATATTTAGCACATGCTTAGTCATTCTAATGTTGACATTTATTGAAAGTGAGCGATGGTCGTGCTAACTTTGCATATGAAGTTAACATAACCATTTATAAAGTATTAAAAACTTGTAGCGGCAAATTTTTTTGGTTTACGGCAAACTTACGCCTAATATTTAGCACATGCTTAGTCATTCTAATATAGAGATTTATTGAAAATGAGGGATGGTCGTGCTAACTTTGTATATAAAGTTAGCAAATCCATAGATAAAGTATTAAAAACTTGTAGCGGCAAATTTTTTTGGTTTACGGCAAACTTACGCCTCATATTTAGCACATGCTTAGTCATTCTAATACTGACATTTATTGAAAATGAGGGATGGTCGTGCTAACTTTGTATATAAAGTTAGCATAACCATAGATAAAGTATTAAAAACTTGTAGCGGCAAATTTTTTTGGTTTACGGCAAATTTACGTCTAATATTTAGCACATGCTTAGTCATTCTAAAATTGACATTTATTGAAAATGGGGGATGGTCGTGCTAACTTTGTATATAAAGTTAGCATTTCCATAGATAAAGTATTAAAAACTTGTAGCGGCAAATTTTTTTGGTTTACGGCAAATTTATCCTTAATTATTAGCACATGCTTCGTCATTCTAATGTTGATTTTTATTGAAAATGAGCGATGGTCGGGTTAACCTTACATATAAAGTTAGCGTATCCATGGCTAAAAAATAAAAAAACCTTGTATGGGCAAATTTTTTTCGTTCACTGCAAACTTACAGCTAATTTTCAGCTCAAGCTTAGTCATTCCAATATTGATTTATACTGAAAATGAGTGATGGTCGTTCTAACTTTATATAAAGTGGCTAACTTTATATATATCATAATAAGCGTTAAAAATAATAAAATCAAAGCTGCAATTTTTTTTCTTTCACGACATATTTACGGCAAATTATCCACCACTCAAAATATGAATATTATGAGTTGGTTGTGCTAAATTTAAGCGAGTCTACAACTGCATTGAAAAAGAAGGTTAGTTATTCAGGTAAGTTTTAGTTATTTAAACTCTTCATCAATATATGTGATTTTTCTAAATTTCTCTTAAACATTAGTTCTTAGACAATTTAAGCATCAAACTGAATGTGTTCAAAAGAAATTTAACAGTTTTCTGATTTTATTTAAGATTATAACAACTTACATATTATATTTTCATTACTTAATAATTATTTGTGAGAAATATGGTGTCAACCCAGAGTTATAAGACTTTGGGAATAACGAATTTTACTAATAAGTTACTAAATAGTCCCCTTAAAGAAACAATTTAAAGATATTCTAAATTAGTTTTCTTTCTGAATTTATTTTATCTTTAGGAAGACATTTATTTCGTTAAATGAGTAAAAATATTTTACATACAAAATTCCAAATCATTTTGTGTGCTATTTATTCGTTTTTCCAAAAAATCACACATGCCATGAAAGTTATACATACTCGGTTATGAATAATTATAGAATTATTGTATTATAGTTGGGGGAGTAAAAAAAGTAGATGTTTCTCATTTTTTGACAATGTCCTAAAATTCAATTTATACTTTTATATTTTGTTGACAGTTAAAAAAATAGACAATTGTGAAAATTACCGGGGTTTACGGGATAAATGCATTTATCACATCATATTCATTTGCACCATACTGGATTTCTTTCAGTGTTAATAATTTTGTTATTTTTTTATTTATCTTGACTCAAGCTTTATTAAATTTAGGTTAGAAACAGTATTACTTAACAGCCATTTAGCAAGAAATTCTTAATGGTTAACAAAACTATTATTCATACCTGTGTAATAAAATATTTTTCGTCAGTGCACAATTTTTAATTATATGTAGACGACAGTATCTAATATATAAAAATCTCGTGTTACGGTGTTAGTAATCGAACTCCTCTGAAACGGCTGGACCAATTTTTAAGAAATTTTTTATATACAGTGATGGGCAAATGTGTGGAACCAAGTAAATATCTCTGGAATTATTAGAGATATCAAAATGAAATTTGGAAGGTGGATACTGCAGTAGATTGCCTATTTGTTTCCAAATTTTTTTACAATTTTGAACTTCCTGTTTTACCGGAAGTAATGTCGTTTTTAAAATTTGCAGTGCAACACCGGGTTTAGTATTTTAGTTTCTGATGAATCATTTTATTGCGAATACAAAAATATCCGGTTTGATATTGTTTACTTCAATATCTACCGAGATATTAACAGAAAAGTAACTATGGAAAGGAAAAATTCTATGGTAGCTAAACTCCTTTCAGAGTTCATTTACGCCCGATATAAACAACCCGCTCGGTAAGAATTTGTATTTCTAATGGCCAATCGGTGGCATTATACTGTCACAGCCAACAGCACTGCTTGTTCCATGGTCGATTACATGTGCGTTTGTTTAAATCAGGCGCAAATTAAATCAGAATCAAGCTTAGTAGTCAATGAAATTCATTGCAGAAGTGACAGTAGTTGTCAAAATAAGTTATTAATAAAGTCCTATGAATTATATCTGAAAAAACTTGAATTTCGTTACTTATTTGTAGAAGCGAGATGTAAGACCGACATCTAGGATTTTCGAGAAAACTATCACACAGAGGTTCCGAATCTGTATCCGTTCGGTGTAATTGCTGTTCTCCTTAAAGTCCTAGGATAGAATGTCACGATAAAATTTTCAGGTTACTTAACCTGCCAGAGATATTAACACAATTGGTCGAATTTCGACCACTAGCCGACAGCTATTATTCATAAATTGATTCTGTTCTTTAAAATAATAGAGAGAAAATCTCAAAAATTTAAATGTAGAGTCAAAAAAGGCATAAACGTCAAAAATGTCAGAAATATAAAAAACAAGAAACACGTTAAAAATAACAATGCAACGTCAAAAAAGCTGAAATGAAAACTAGCTCAACATATTAAATACGAAAATTAAGTATTTTTAGAAACATTTGTTGCCATATAATATTCGCTTATGAATGATAAAGTTAAAATCACAAAAAAATCCTGTCTGGTAAGAATATGTTTTGTTTGTGATATTTGAATGGGTTTTGAGATATTTGTGAAAAGCAAAGCCCCTATTTTTTACTAAATTGTTGGTAAATTTTGTATTTTTTTGCGAGACTTTAAAATATTCGAACTTAGACTTAGGTCTCTTTATGGTACATCAATATTCTTTATCAGTTGTTAATTTTCATGTAATAAATTTCTTCTATAGTTTGTACTTTCTAATTTATCTCTCATTTTTTAAATTTCTATAAATTTGGTGTAAAATGTTTTCTAGAACACTTGTTATATTATATTAATATTTTGGTGTTTTTGAATAGCCCTAAGTATTTATATATCAAAGAAAAAATGTCATGAAAAAATAGTACAAATGTATTTTTTTCTTATTTGTTTCAAGGTGCTGCAGAGAATTTTGGAGAATATCAAGGCAGAAACTTTGGAAAATGGGTATTTTCCAACATTCCATAATTATAGCTTTTCCTAAAAAATACAGGCAAGTTAAAAAATATTAAAAATATACGTAAAGCCGAATAAGTGTGATGATGTTTTCCTCCTAATACGTGAAACTATTTACTAAAAATATATTTCAATGAATCAAACCTATTTTCTTAAAATTATTCAGTTTTAAAAAGTTAAAAATTTTGTTATTAAATGCTAAATTGATAGAGTTTTCATCTTTTGACATTAAATTTTTGGCATACTTTCGGAAATATCCTGATATGTCACAGTAAAAATTCTGAAAGTGACTGTTTATTTTTCAGAACTCAAGAAACAGCAGCTACGTCGTTACCGTTAACTCCGTACTCTAAATGGATAGTAGATGCTTTTCAGTTAGGATTTTTACTAACATATTCATTATGATGTGTATGTTTTTTTCAATTATTTTCTGTTTCTTCAATGCAGAAAATTCCTGTGATATTTTTTCAGTCACAGACGAACTACACTGAAAGTGCCTAATTCAATTAGCGTTTAATTTAATTTCAATAGAATGTGGACAACGGAAAATATGTTTTCCGGTATTTCTTCTTTCAATTCCGAATTCCAAAGTGAACGATTCTGAGCCAATTTTGTCAGAGATGTGCCGAAAAGCTTCTCAATCTTAAGGCGCTTGAGGCATAGTTCCAATTCAACGCCACATACCCCAAGGAGGGGGTCTACGAGATCTGAGTAAGCTGAAGCTACATTCTTCGACAAGCCGGCGAAGATAGTTTTGCTTGGAATCTCCATAAACTTTTTCAGTGGGGTTTTTATCCCTATCAATCACTGAACTGCGCTCCAATAGTTTTTTTCCAAGAAAGCTACATTCCCATGGATTAAACGCTGTTGGGAATATTAAGTTTCCACTCTCTTTATGCACCCTAAGAAGAACTCTTCACGACGTTTGACAGAAATGTGGGGGGACACTTCTCAGACCTCACTGGCGCTTGTGGCATAGTTCCAATTCAACGCCATATATCCCAAGGAGGGGGTCTACGGGGTCGCTAGTCGAAGCTCGCATTTTCATGTCGAACTAGTGCCTGCAGTTCTTTAAGGAAGCATATGAATCTTGTTATTTTCCACTAATAAGATGATTAAGGCTTAGTCGCCTATAATCCACGTTCCGTGTCTACGTTGATATTATAAGTTTGCATACTCAAAATGGCTTTCTGAAGTTTCACGAGGGCGATGCAGAGCCTTGTCCAACAGATAAGCAACAAGACGTTTTTCTGATCTCTAGGCGCTTGCGGCATGGTTCCAAGGCAACGCCACATATCCCCTGATGGGATCTTTGAGACCGGTAAACTGATGCTGCAACATTTGTCGGTCAGGTTACCATCGTTTGACCGAAATTTCGGAGTAAGTTGTTTTGTGTTGCAAATTTGTTTTGTCAACAAGGACATGAATTATATTTTCGTTCACATTTCAAGTCCACATTCAGTTGCTTAATATCCATTTATTGTGCGACTTATTACGTGTAACAATCCGAAGATACCACAGGACTAAGTTGGATTATCAACTCTGCACTAAGGACGTGGAGAATCCGATGGAAAGAAGCCGTAAATCAGGATGAGACCCCTGTCAGCTTCAATCATACTAGAAGTTTCTTCTCCAATAAAAGCCACTATTTATATAACAGCTATCAAGGTAAATTCAAATAAAATACAGAACACTGTTAGTAGAGCAATTTAACTATGAATAATAAACACCCCATTTAACAGTATGCAAGAAAGGATAACTGCGGCCACAACTCTGGAAATGGAAGCCTGTGAACCTATGGACCAGCAGATGACCTTTGCCGATGATATTTCTTCCAGGGAGAGAATTTCATAGGCAGCATTTCTGTGTATTTTTATTTAATTATTTTTGAACAAAAACTCTTTATATTTAGAAAAAACCAAACGTTTCAATGTGTATGTCTAACCCTACAATTTGCAACTATCATTAGTCATGTTAATCGACAACATGGTTTGATATAGACCTTGAAACGTCGAGTTTTTTTTAAATATAAAGTTTTCATTGAATGTAATTATTCACATTTATAATTTTTCAGTTTACTTTAATATTGTTATCAGCCTCACTATTGAATTGTTTTAGTTTCAGTCTTTTATATCAAAATTGTTAAAGATAATTAATAAAAAGTTAAGTTTTGAAATGTTGTTTGTATTGAATTGTCACCATGTGAATTCTTTAGGGTGTGCAATTGCATATATAAAGTATGTCAGTATTCCCGACTTGACCATACAATGTATGGCACCACACTCCCTCTAAGGCACGCTATGAGTGCCTTTAGGGGAAAATTCACTAAACCCCAGATATCCTATATATCAAAAGGGTTTATCTCTGTGGGAGCCCTTGCCAGGTTTTCAGGCCCGTGGTTGGGGTCGTGGCGGCAGTTTCCCATGAATTTCCTGACCGTCCGGGCTGTCCCTAACCAGACGGCTTTTTGCATTTGTTTGTAAAGATGTTCGTCCAGACCTAGGTATTTTAAAATGTTTAATAGATATTTTGAGACTAGTCCTGTCGTTGACATAACAATTGGTACAGTTCGTGTGTTGTTCATGTTCCACTGAGTCTTTATTTGAAATTCCAATTGTCTATATTTGGTTATTTTCTCAGCCTGCTTAATATTTATATTATTGTTGTTAGGAATTGCTATGTCAATTAAAGTTGTTTTCCGTGAGACTTTATCTACCGAAACTATACACAGCTTGTAGTTGTTATTTTCTAAAACAGATTCTGGTTTGTATTTGTAGTATGGTAATCTTACCGACTGTGATAGTTCAAGTTTCAGTGCTAGTTTCTGGTGCAGTATTTTAGCCATAGCATCGTGTCGTTCTTTGTATTCAGTTGCAGCGAACGCTTGACAACTCAGATGTTTGGCAGCCGTACCTGCATCTGTCGTTGTTAATAGAAGGGTCTTTAACGATGTACTTTAGATAGTTCTTAGTTGGGATTACTTGATCTTGGATTGTCAATTAAAGTCTTCCGTTTCAGGAAACATATGACCAGAGATCAACCAGTAGTTCGACGCTGCACTGTCGACATAATCTTGGTTGACTTTATTTATATGTCTTCCATGAAGGGGCTTCTCTTTCCATTTCAGCAGTTTCTGATCAGTGGTCTGGTGGTGTAATTGGACGTGTTTTTGTGTCGCAGTGGTGTTGAGTCATCAACCTGGCACATGACTGTGTAGATCAGAAAATTCTGCGAGGTTCTGGAAATGACTACGCGAAATAGAAATTTGTTGATCTAATGTTTGATTAGATCTGTCAATCCTCTTCCTCCTTCATACCGTGGCAAAGTTGTACGTTCAACAGAGCTCTTTAAATGGTGATCTTCAGCTTTTGTTAGTAAAACTCGAACTTTTCGTTGTAATTTTTCAATGTCAGTCTTGCACTAATTAACTATACTGAAAGAGTAACTGAACATGCATAGGTGTTAATAGCCTGAAACAGATTTTTACTGTTTAGTTTGGTTGTCAACAGTCGTCGTACCCTTCTATAAAACTCTGTTGTTAGGTCCTTTTTCATAGTCAAGTGATCAATACGTTGAGCCGGCTTTATTTCAAGGTATTTATAAGTACGACCTTCCCCGATAGATTCAATTGAGGTGCCATCTCCCATTTCGAAGTGCCCCTGCTGTATTTTGCCTTTAACTATATTAATAATTCGGCATTTGTCTAGGCTAAATTGCATATGGATGTCACTAGAGAACCCTTCTACTATTTTAAGCATATCATGCAGCTATTGTTTTGTAGCTGCCATCAACTTTAAATCGTCCATGTATAACAAATGGTTTATCTTTAATGCTTGTACGTTGTTGTGTTTGAGACTGAACCCAAAATTAGTCGAGTTCAATTTGTTTGAGAGAGGGTTCATGGCAAGGCAGAGCCACAGCGGGCTAAGCGAGTCTCCCTGGAATATACCCATTCTGATTGGAATGGGGTCAGTTTGTATCATATGTATTGTTTGTATGTCAATAATTATTATCTTTTTTTTTGGCAAGTTTTGCCAAAAACTGGTGTTTTTAGGGTTCCGCATATTAACAAAAATATAAAATATGTACCCATAACCCCCACGTTTATTTCCGAAACTGTTAGGCCTAAAATTTTGAAAAATTAGGTGTATAGGGCCCCAGGGAAAATATTTTCACAACGTGCAATTAATATTTATCCAAACTTTTGAGCAAACAATATCCAATGACTGTTGCAAACCAATTATATTTCAATTTGCCAAATCATAAACGTGATATTTTGAGCGCAAAATAATTTTAAAGTTGATTAACTAAATATCAACCGAAACATATTAGACAGTTCAGCGCGTTCTGATAGAAATCCAGGGTTCTATATAGAAAACAAAATGATTAATTATTCCATTAAGTTTCATAACAGTTCAATTACAAAATTATAAAGTTTGACTGCATACATTGTAATAGAAATAAATACAGTGTTCAAAAATATTAAGTAAACACTATTTTATTTTTGTACCTTTGTAAAAATCCAATAATTCATATAGTGGTTTCTGTTTAAAAGACATTTAAAAGATGTACTATTTAAAAGATGTACAATCGTCTATTACTGAGGATCCTACTGTTTTTTGGTCGTATATTCACTCTAAAACGAAAGTATCTCGATTTGTCGGTAAAATGTATCAGAATGATAATGAATATACAAATTCCCAGGAAATAATGCATTTGCTAATTGTTTTGAAAGTGTCTATACTGTACCAACCAACAATAGCTTCAACTAAGAATGTAAATTTAATAGCTACGATAATTTGACAGAAACTGAAGTGTTACATACTATTAAAAAACTAAAAGATTAGCTTACATCGGGGCCAGATTTAATTCCATCCTTTCTAGATAAAGATTGTGCATATGTGTTGGCTGATCCTCTCACAATATTGTATAATTTATCATTGAAAACATTAACATTTCCGGAAAAATGGAAAAAGCAAAAATATGTCCAATTCATTTATTTCATTTATTCATTTATTCACATATACGGGTAACCCCATTTACATAAAAATACAAAACAAAAAAATTAAAGAAAATAACATTAAAACTAACACTAAATCTAAAAAAACACAAAAACACACAAAAAACATATAAATCTAAGTTTATACAAAATACAAGATAAAATATAGTTACTTAAAATTAATTAAAACAAAAACAAAATAAACATCATTAAATATTATGGTACAACGAGCGCTTGATTGCCCTGATGGAGTTGTAAAACAGATCGATATGTGAGGAGTTCTGATTGCCTGTACGTAATACCCTAGTCATTGCTGAACAGAATCCATATTTAGTTCTGTGAAATGGCACATTGAAGAATTCTGAAGAACGAGTTCTCATAGTTGTATTCAATGATATTCTGTCTAGTAAGCAAGGGCAGTCAAGTTCACCTGACAACAACTTGAATAGGAAACAAATGTCAGCTATGTTACGCCGATTTTGCAAAGATTGTAAATGCATTTGTGCTAAAATATCCCTATATTGATAATTGTCCCTGTTCAAGCCCATTTTAAATGCAACTATACGAAGAAATTTATTTTGAACTTTCTCAATATTATCTATATGTGTGTTATAGTGAGGGTTCCATATGACAGAACAGTACTCCAGAATAGATCGTAATAGTGAACAATATAATAAACGAATCGTATTATGAGAAAATGTTTTAGATGAACGATTGATAAAACCCAAAACCTTGTAACTCTTGGAAACAACTAGATCAATGTGTCTACGAAAAGTAAGAGAATTATCGAAAACGACACCAAGGTCAGGAATTTCACTTACTCGCTGTATCGTTTGTGAATTAATAGCGTATGAAATGATTATAGGTTGTGAAATTTTTGCAAAAGTAATAATAAAACATTTATTGATATTCAGGTCAAGATCATGGCTAATACACCAGGCAAATAAAGAGTTTAAATCGGATTGGAGTAACGTAGCATCATTGCAAGTTGCAATTTCTTTAAACAGTTTGAAATCGTCAGCATACATTAAGATATTACAATGATTAATAATTTTGCCAATGTCATTAATAAATAAATTAAAAAGAAATGGCCCCGCGTTAGAGCCCTGTGGAACTCCTGAAGACACACTTATAATTCTGGAAATAATACCCCCCACTTTAACATAATGGAATCGGTCTGGGAGATAACTCTTTGTCCACTCTAAAAGTGGCCCATAAAATCCTAGATCTTGAAGTTTGGCCAAAAGTATTCTATGGTTAACTCTATCAAACGCTTTAGCGAAATCCGTATAAACAGAGTCAACTGGAAGTCTATTCTCCAAAGTTTTTACTAAAAATGACTCGTAAACGGCCAAATTGGTTAAAGTAGATCTAGTAAAAATGTGTTTAAATTGCCATGACAAGAATTGAGAGAAAAAGTAGTCCAATAATTTCGGGATCTCCGATTGCATACATATAGCTCGGTAATTCTCAACATTTTCTTTAGATCCACCTTTGTGGATTGGCCTCAGGTAGCTATGTTTCCAAAAACTGGGAAACTTTCCGGAAGACAGTGACAAGTTAAAAATTGTTTTCAGAGGAAGCGCTAGAGTGTAGACACAGTTTATTAAAAAATGCGATGGAATACCATCAGGGCCACACTAGAGCTTTATCCGAAGTTCATTAATTCTGCTAATGATGTCTGCTACAGTTACACAAAAGGAAGACAAGTTAACAGAGTTTTCATAATGAAAATGAGGCACATTAATGTTCTGATCCAATTTAAAAACCGTTGAAAAGTAGGTACAATCTGTAACAATTATTAGTGACATCTTTACAAATGCCTCTGATATGCGAAAAAACCAAATAATCATCATAACTATTAGTTGACTTAAACTTTTTATGCGCAGCCTTCTTTTCAGCTACCAGAGGACGCAGCTGACTAGAAAATTCACGAAACTAGTGATATAAGTAAAATCACTAATTACCGAGCAATATCTATGCTGTCCAATCTAGCAAAAGTTTTTGTAATAGTTTTGTAAAATAGCATTACTCCACAAGTAAAATCCGTTATTTCTCCATATCAACATGGTTTTGTTCGTAACAAACCTACGCTAATAAATTTAATAGCTTTCACTCAATATGTCTCTGAAGCGATTGATTCTCAAGCGCATGTTGATGTTATATATGCAGATTTTTCAAAAGCGTTCGACAGGGTAGACGATAGTATCTTATTGAAAATCTTGGAGCTTATGACTTTTCAGAGACTATGATTGGCTTCGTTCTGTCATATTTGCATCGAAGGCAGCAGTTTGTGTTCTTTAACAATCACACTTATCATTACTGTAGAAAATACCCCATCAAAATGGTTAAATCGACCCAAACGTAGGAAATTCTTTGTCAAAAAAAAAACTTAATATATTGTCCCACAAGTAGAACCAGGCTTAAAAGACTAGGCCTAACAGTAACAAATGCATCTTAAAAATGCTCTATAAAATTGATCCATAAAAATGCACCATAAAAATCTTCTGCAAGATTCATCATACACGGGCTACCGTACATTTCGTACGTCCTATACATCCCGTACATCCCATCACAACGCAGGGTTACCTAATCCATAAAAATCTCAGACATCATTGTGTCTTCTCGATCGCATTTTCCTCCAGTTAATATATCACTCGACCATCGTCTACCAGACACGGAAAAATCGTCCAGCTATCTTAAAAGAACGCCATTTTTTAACCTTCAAAATCGCCCAACGGCGAGGCAATGGCTTTCGCTCACTTCCAGACGCCAAGAGCTCTCTCTCACGTTCGCATGGAAACTGACTACCACTTCTGAACTCCCACATGAAACAGACTCGCATTGAAGAAATTAAGGCGGTGGACAGGAGCAGATTAAGAGAAATTACGAAATAAAGGATATGCATTAATCTAATAGGTTTTTTTTTAAGAAAATATTTTATGGATGGAATGAAAATTAACAGACTTTGTACTGGATATCGCCGGCTTAGTGAAAAGTCGAACAGACAACGGACAAGATACTCAAGGAGGCACCAGAACGATAAGTAGTTCAGAGAACCTAGAAAAAACCAACTGTAGCCACAGCAACTCCTCGTTTCTAGAGGTACATAATCTCCATCAACCAAATCATAAGACTAGTTAAGAGGCTACAATTTTTTTTCACGTTACAAGCTTGTAGCGTAACTTTTTGACAGTATGATTAGTATAATTGACCAAATCACCCCGAAAAGAATTGCTGGCTACGGCCTTGGAACTACCTAAAGGTGTTGGGTTGTAAATCCGTTCCCTGAGCACAGGATTGTTTAAGCTTATCCCCTTGCTCAAAAACTATATGATATCTAAAACAAATAATTTATTCAGTTTCGTACGTGCAGATGTTTCTTATCAAAACCGAAACGTCGGGCAAATTATACGCACGCTACATCTCGACATTTACTATTTTTTCGTTTAAATTCAAAGGGAGTAACATCAAAGTTGCTCTGCACTCTATTCTCGATCCCCCTATGAAATAACTTTAAGAAAAGATACACTTCATCAGATCCGGCAAAGTTTTCATCTTCCACCCAGTTTTCTCCTTTAGATTTCCGATCTCGTTTCAGCTTTTAAACTTTCATAAAAAGCAATTATCTGGCTTTTTGAGTTTTAATCTAGTGCATTATAATCCAAACGTTCGAAGAATATTAAAAGGAGTTCTCTTTCTATTCCCCCAAAGGCGGAAGTCGCTTACAGCCTTATGTTTTTGTGTTAGTAGACACTGAAAGACTGAATCTGAGTAAAGTTTAATGAAATATTGCATTCTTTATAAGTATATAATCACTCAAATGTGCTGCTATAACTTTACTAATAAAGTTAGTAGTACAATAATAAACAAGTACGTCCCTACTAATATTATAAATGTAAATATAAGTTTGTTTGTTACGGTTTCATCACAAACCTACACAACTGATTATCATGAAACTTTCTACACATATTCTTACAGGTATGAGAAAGGACATAGGATACTTTTTATTGAAAAAAAAATAAGGAAGGAAAAAAATGACAGAAAAATTGAAAATATAGCAGCTTCAACGCTAATGAACTTCACGCCCTAGGTGCGGTATTACCGACGGTTAAGTTTTAACTTAAATGTCATAAATCCAACTTCCAATTTGCAATTTACATTATCAATGCATAATTTAAAGCCATTGACAACGAAGTCAGAATCGCCTTTGAAACGTTTGGTATTTTCTTTCAATATACAGCTTTTTATTTCAATTGTGGCGTTATTCTCAGGAAAACATAAAAATATTCGATTATTGGTGAGTTCAAAATTACTTATTTTTTAACCGACTTCTAAAAAGGAGGAGGTTATCAATTCGTCGCGTATTTTTTTTGTATGTATGTTACCTGATTTTTTCTACTGTGGTAAACCGTTTTGAATAAATATGGTCTTTTTTAATAGAGTATATATCCGGATTGGTGAACCTTCAAATTTGGGAAAATAATTCTATCGGTAAAGTGATAAAATTTGTGAATGAACACATGCATGCATGGAAATCGACCAATCTCCCTAATATTTTAGTCGATTTTTCGATAACCCCTTAAGAATGTGTATAGTTTTTTAACGTTTTATTATTAAGGAAGATCCTTAGGTGATCTTATATACTTTTCTGCGACGTGCAACTTGCAGTTTTGCAGATAATCGCCGAAAATTCCAAAATTCTTATCAAAAATTTCATCGAAATGACATAACAAACATTTCCTCTTAAATATTTTAATTCCAACGTAATAGTGCGGTAATTTTAGGCACTGGAAGTTTTAATTGCGAATTTGAAAATTTTCTATGTACATCTCAAGCATATAGGTAGTAAAGCATAGTATTTTCGGCTCCTTAAATCAGTGAGTACCAAGCTCGTTTTGTTTGTATACCAGGCAAATACCTATTTAAATGCAAATTTTTCCATTGTGCGACGACGGTGCTTTTGGTTGTCACATACTCCCGGCCTAATAGAAAATTCAGTGGCAACACCTGTCAAACTTTAAACTGCCATTTGGTGCGTTTATAGACAGGGTGTTTAGTTATAGCAAACAAAATCACAAAGTAAAGGGATAGAAGGAGTTGCATTTATGTGAAGATTGAAATATAGGACGGACTAGAATGATAGTGGCTGTATATACAGGATGGTTGTAATATAGGGTGGAGTGGACGTTTGGTGGTATACAAATGTTGGAAAAAATGTGAAATTAAAATTATATAGGGTGATTAAAAAAACTTTTATATGATGTGGACATACACAAATCATATAAAGGATTGTTGAAATATATGCTGCAGTTGAATTACATTTATACAGTGTGATTAAAGATATATTTCTTTTATAGCCCATAACAAGTTGCATCAAGTGTGGAGAGGAATTAATGTTACACAGGGCGATAATATAAAATGTTAAAAATGAAATAATTTATGGGGTAGCCCACAAGAAATTATATACTATGGTTGAAATATAGGACGGATATGACTCCTTAAATATGGGATGGATTCTACTCCGTCCTATAGTTTACAGAAGGCAGCTAACAAATGTATGCTTGTCCATGGGTAGTCGTATGTACAGGATGGTTGGTACATAGGTTGGAATGGAATTATCTATATTTATACAGGGTTGTTAAAAAAAGTTGAAAAAAAGGTTACATGGAGTAGTCCATAAGGCATAAATATATTTTAGGCTTATTAAGTCAACGCGTACTAGTACATTTTGTTCATAAACATTTACCTGTCAATTTAAATGAAAATTTATCATTGTGTAATGTTGGGGCTTTCGATGTTACCCTGTCTTGTCTATTAAGGTTATACATACAAAATAAAAAATAAAGAATGAAAACTAAAAAGTTGAAAATAAAACATTTTAAAATAAAATATAACCGACTTCCACCTATAGGTAACTAAAAAGCGAAAAATAATTATAACAAAATACAACTCTAGCAAATAAATAACACATTCAATGTTGTTAGGTACCTACCCATGAAGTAAAAAATGTAAACATTAAAAGGTGATCATTCTGTACAAATTAATTACCTACCAATCTGGTATATTTTTGAAGTCAGTGCCAAGCAACAATCAAGTTTGATGAATTAGTAGATAAGTACGCATTGAAGGATTTTAGATTTGCTTGGCACCGACTTCAAAAATATCCTAGATTGGTAGGTAATTAATTTGTACAGAATGAGCACCTTTTAACGTTTACATTTTTTACTTTCTGGGTCGGTATCTAACAACATTGAATGTGTTATTTATTTGCTAGATTTGTATTTTGTTATAATTATTTTCAGCGTTTTAGTTATAGGTGGAAGTCGGGTTATATATTTTTTAAATGTTTTAGGTTGTAGTGAATTGCTAGAATTCAAAATTACTTATTTTTGTTGTAGTGAAATACATTTTAACTTTTGTTGTATGAAATTATTCCAGTAAAGCATATTTTAAGCTTTTTCTATAGCATAATGTTTTGAGGTTATAGTACTAATAATTTTATTGATAACTATTTAATTTTCAATTATGTCTGCAAAAAGTAACATAGAAACAAGCTGAACTGTCTAAAAAGCATAGAAGAAGAAGAACATTAGTAAAAACATCAGTCCTTGCACAAAAAATACTTTATTATTGTTATAATATTTGACAGGGCGTATAAAAACGTTTACAATAGCCGGTCGAGGCTAAATAAAAATCACCAATAGGCGTGCACATCAAGTCCCAACAATTTAGCTTTCAATCGAAAATACTAATTAAAATTTGAAACAATTACCTGCAAATAATCCTGCAGGTTTTTCATATATTGAACATATTCCCCGTACTTATATATAACCCAATAAAAATTAATATCATCGTATTTCCAATTATATTCTCCAATAGCGAGCTGAAATATTTACAAATTTCATTAGTGAATACGTTTTATTTATTTCAATAAAAGCTTTAGTTGGATTAATTTAATTTAACCAAAGCCTTTGGGATGAATACATGTAACTAACTAGTCAAATCCATATCAATTAAAAAGTATATTGATTTAAACCTATAATGCTGTTAGGTACATGATAATCTTTTTAGGTGAGTAAACAATTCATACATTAAATTTGAGTTTTTAATTTAGCTAAATCTTTGTTTTGCTGAATACAAATTTGTTTTAAGTTTATTAAGAATTTGTTACAAATTTCAGAGAAAAATGGACAATGGGTAGTGCCATTACAAACTCTTTCGGGCCCTTTTGGTGTTCAATTAGTCTTAGACGTTTTTTGTTTTCAGTTATTTCTTTGGGTATGGCTCTTCTATCTGTTATTGAGTTCTAGTAACCAGTTATTAGCAGCCGTTCTCGAATTCCTAAAGTTACTGGTGAAGAAATCACAACATCCAGAAAGAAACATAGATGCTATAATGAGCAGTAAATGATTGGTAAAGTTTGCTGAAAGATTTTTCTGTTAGTAGACACTGAAAGACTGAATCTGAGTAAGGTTTAATGAAATATTGCATTCTTTATAAGTATATAATCACTCAAATGTGCTGTTATAACTTTACTAATAAAGTTAGTAGTACAGTAATCAACAAGTACATCCCTATTAATATTATAAATGTAAATATAGCTTTGTTTGTTACGGTTTCATCACAAACCTACTCAACTGATTATCATGAAACTTTGTACACATATTCTGACAAGTATTAGAAAGGATATAGGATACTTTTTATTGAAAAAAATTACGGAAGGAAAAAAATTCAAAATGACTTATTTTTTAACCGACTTCCAAAAAGGAGGAGGTATCAATTCGTCTACAACTTTTTAAGGTTCCGTATATACAATATACGGATACCCTTATAATATCACTCCGGATTTCTGCCCCTGTCACATCACAGCAATTTTTTCCTAAACTACTGGACGGAAGAAGTTAAAATTTGGTATCAATGTATAGTTTGGTGACCCGATCAGGAGTACATATCGTAAAAGTAGAAATTGTGATTTTAAGGGGTACTTCTGAGGAGGAAAACTAAACAAATCGACCGTTCTCCCTTCTAATCTCCGATACTACTGAGCCTAAAATTTTGAAAAAAATTGAAAATATAAAACGTTGTCCGAACTTTACAAGGAAAATAAGGAAAAACCATTAATATTAATTTTGGGGGTCAAATTATAGAATTAAATGAAAATTTAAAAACATTAGTTAAAAAGATATTAATGAAAATATAACAAAATTTATCCATTCCCCCCTTATCTCCGAAACTATAAAGCGTAAAGTTTTGAAAAAAAATTAGAGGTATAGGGTCTGCCCTGAAGTTTACTACTTTTAATTTTGGGCGGCAAATTAGATAATGAAATGGAAAATATAAAATTAAAATTGTTTATAACCCATCATGTTATATATCAAATGAAAGGCCTCATTATGACGAAAACAAATCTATTTTTTCCATATTTTTAAAATAAATAAATTAAAAGATATTAACAAAAATATTAAAAAACTTTCTCATCCCCCCCCCTTATCTACTAAACCATAATCTTTCAAATTTTGAAAAAAAATACTAGTATAGCGCTTCACCTAAACTTTACTGGAGAAATAAAGAGAAACCCCTAATATTCATTTTGGGGGGCAAATTATAGAATTAAATGGGAAATGAAAAATTATAATTGTTTCTAACTGATCAAATGATATATTAAATCAAAAGGCTCATTATGACGAATTCTAATATATATTTTTATTTTTTTTAATACAAATTTTAAAAAATATATATGGTGCGTTCCCGCAATTTGTTTAGTGTATTGTGTTCAATTTGATTGAATTACTTCATTGATTTTTAAACTTCTGCACCTTTTCTAAAACATTCCGTCGCGCTAATGCTAATTGTAAGTGTTTTTTGCGTGTAAAATATAGACAGTATTGACATTCGTGTTTTGGTTCCCTAGCTATTTGGACGCTTGGGAGAGTCGTGTATTGTACTCCGAAATTTTCGGTCGCTTTGATCCCGTCTGAAGAGACGGCCGCGTTTTGTTGTTATAGTGTTACGATTCCACGAGTTCTTAGCTCTGTTCGTAACGACCGCTAAACCGCTTTCATTTTGTGTCTTTTGAAGAAAGAAGAACCAAGAAAACACCAGAGCTTCGACTTAAAGGTTAGTGATAACTTTTATTTGGTGATTCGTTTATGTGACGGCACGTGTTTATTGATTGTTCCGCTAAAGGTCCTTCGTCAATTATATACTTGCATTGAACCAGCATTGAACTAAACCCGCAACATCTAATTCATACATTTTTTTTTAAATATTATATGTAATGTGCCATCGAAGACATTACGATATAAAAAATATATTTAAAAAATTACCCATTCTCCCCTTTATTCCCCAAATTATAAGACCTAAAATTTTGAAAATTAAAAAAAAGGGTACTGGTGCTACCTTGGAATTTATAAGGAAAATTATTAGAAAACCCCTACAGTAATTTTAGGGACAAATTATACAATTAAGTGGAAAATAAAAATTCAATTTTCAAAAGGCTCATTATGTGAATTACAAATATATCATATTTTTAAATCATTTGTTTAAAAAATATTAACAAAAATATTAAACATCGACTTAATTCCCACTTTAGAAACTACACTGAAAAATATATTTTATTTGTATTTTTAAATAATTTGAATAATATATTTAATAACTTATATAACTTGACCTATTTTGCCCTATATCTTCCAATCTACAGAGACAGTAGATTATAAAAGTCTTGAAAGTTTATTAGTAAAATAAAACTCTAATGTTAATTTTTGGGGGCGAAATTAGAAAATTAAATACATATGTATCTTATAAGACTCAAGCGAATCCTGAAGTAGATAAACTAAAAAGTTTATGTGTAGAAAGTGAAAGTGTATATTCTTAATAAATTTAAAACGCTTCCTTTAACAGATATTAGGGTAAATATAAGAAAATGCACTCATTCCCTGTTTGTCTGAAACTCGAATATTAGAATCTTGAAGGTGGTACGGAACCCTTTAACCGACTTATAAAAAGGAGGAGGTAATCAATTCGTCTACGACTTTTTTTATATATGACGAGCGATTATTCAAAAACGGCTTGGGCAATTTTGATGATTTAAACTACATTATATCAAGAAACATTACAGAAAGGTCCAATAAAAAAAGTAAATAAGGGACTAGATTTAAGCGATTTTCAAAGAATCTTCACTGTTTTCTCTAAAACTGCTCATGCAATTTTAATATTATAAATTGTGTTATACAAAGATATGTTTTAGCTTGATTCCGTACATTTTTCTATAACGTAAAACATGCCAATTTTCTGAAAATCGGACAAATATATGCACAAAAACTGTAAATGTAAAATTTTCATAATAAATATCTAGTTTAAATTTCCAGATATGCCATGAAAGAATGCCGTACAGGGTGTTTGTAATGATTTTCATTTTGACGCTTTTGAAGTCAGTTTATTTTAGAAACAAAGTTAAGTTACAGTCGCGTGAAATTGCAGAAAATATTCCATTTACTTCTGGATGTTGTGCATTCATTGTCAGTGTGCAAATGTCCTTTTGCTGTATTCTAAACTTCGCAAAAAGTATTTCTTAGATATAAGTAACATTGTAGCTTTTCTGTTCAGATAATAATCGACACTAGACAAGCGAAAGACGTAATAAAGCATTTCACAAAAATCGGAAAAACGCCCCGCTATTAGTCTCAATTCCGTGCTCGTAAACGAAGCCACGTCAATATCTGGGATCTCTAACAACGATAAGTCGCTTATGGAGAACAAGCTTCGAGAGCATACAATGGAAAAAGGGCAGATAAAGCTGCAGCACCAACCGTTCGAGAGTCGTAGAATTCGAAGCCTCGAGACTTGTCTCTCTCTGTGGAACAACGAAGGCTAAACTGATTTAGAAGCCGATGAACAACAACGAAATATAAGAAGTATTGCTGCGGGATATCTCAAGAGAATTGACTTATGTTCCTAATATAGTGAAGTTTTTCTTTAAAGCTGACGACGACGCTTTGATATATTGATCTGATTCCTACACACACACACACATACAATAAGGGTTTATGGTCTTGTACATCAGTCAATCCTCATAATGCTTTATCCGAATCCGGGATTTTGGGATAAATATGTCGAATGATTGATATGATACGAGGGCTGCCTTTTATATTTCGGGATTGGACAACTCTAGTGTTGCAATCTGACAACTGACAGCTCTATCGTAAAGTTTGACACTTTTGAGGTTATACGTACTCAGAACGTTTTGACATACGAGCGCTATGTGTTGTTTACAGTAACTTAAAGGATTCATCTCGGCCAAAAAATGGAATTAAATCGTGAACATTTTCGTGCGATTATTTTTTACAACTTTCGACGTGGATTAAGTCAGCAAGAATGCATAGATGAACTTAATTTAATTTTTGGCGATGAAACTCTATCAAGGACCACTGTTTATCGATGGTATGGTGAATTCAATCGAGGTCGTAGTTGACTCCAAGACGAATTTCATGAAGGTCGTCCAAAAACAGTTGTTGTTCAGGAAAACACTGATGCTGTGCGCGAACTGATATTGCAAGATCGTCATGTGACCTATCGTGAGATTGAGTTAACCTTACACATTAGTGGGACCAGCATACATTCAATATTGTATAAACATTTGAATGTGAAAAAATTTGTTCGCGTTGGATCCCACACAATTTGTCAATCGTTCAAAAAAAGGCCCGTGTCGATCGGTCGAAAGAAAAGCTCAAAAATAGGATCGCGGTGCTTCAAAACACGTTTATGACATAGTGACAGGTGATGAATCGTGGATTTACGCGTATGAGCCCGAAAGTAAACAGCAGTCGACTGTATGGGTGTTTCAAGATGAGACGAATCCAACAAAAGTTGTTCGCGCACGAAGCACTTTCAAGCAAATGATCGCCTGTTTTTTCAAAAAAATTGGACATATCGCAACTAGAACTACGCAGAACAGTCAATTCTGAGTGGTACACAACCATTTGTTTGCCAGTTGTCTTCCAAGAAATGAGAAAAACCAACCGTCAAAGACGGATCACTCTTCACCACGACAATGCGAGCTCTCACACATCGGCTCAAACAACTGCATTTTTGACCATTCAAAACATCGATTTGATGAGTCATCCGCCGTATAGTCCAGACTTGTCACCAAATGACTTCTTTTTATTCCCGTACGTAAAAAAAACAAACTGAGAGGTCAACGTTTTTTGACACCTGAAGAAGCGGTTGCTGCGTTCAGAATGCATGTTTTGGAAATACCTCAATCAGAGTGGACAATTGGTTCAAACGCATGCAAAAGTGTATAGATCTTCTTGGGAAATATTTTGACAAACAATAAAGCGATTTTCGATGATTAATATTTGTTTTTGTTCTGTAATCCCGAAATATAAAAGGCAGCCCTCGTACTCCGGCGAGCCACGACAACAACAAGACTTGTTACAGAGAGTACGTTTTCAAGCCACAAGGTCATTCAGTTATTAGTTTGTTAATTAAATGTTGTCATTTGCAGAACAAATGGATTTGTGGCGCTTTTGAATCTTTTAGGTCATCTACAATTGTGTAATTATTTTTGACTAGCGTCCCACCCGATAAGGATAGCAGAGTATATACAGTGTGGAACAGCCCAATGGAGTAAATTCGATAACGAATAAAGGAGGGTGTGTTGGGAAAAACGCCAACTTTCTTATTTTAAATGCAAGCTCCAATTTAATGACACTTTCGGATTTTTGTAAAAAGTCAAGGCTTACTAGATATTTTGAAAAAAAAACGAAATTCTGTCGATTTACTCAAATCCTTCTAGCTCCTTTGTTTTTGATTTTATAAACATAGTGTAAACATCAAAATTGAAGGCAATTGCAACCCAAATATGATTGTCATGTTCTCGTTTGCGTGACAGCTCTGGTTTTCGAGATATGACACAAACTTATCTTGTTTTAAATGGAACCCATAGTTGGCTAAGAAAATTTTTACAGCTTCTCCACGATATAATACTCGATATAGTTATTCATAAATATAACGGAGTTATGGATACTTTTCTCTTTTATTTTCACTTTTAACGTAGGTAGCCATGAAAAAGATTGTTTTCACTTTGAAGTTTCTTCATTTATTGAAACACTTGAGAACATAGAAATTTACAAAAGCCATTATAATTCGGTTTCGTGCAATTTACTACTTAATTTTTTAAGTAACTAATAATCAAAAAAGATATATTTAAATTTTCTTAATCAGTTTACCACTTTGTGTCTGTGCAATATTCTCATACACAAAAATGCCATATTTACGTAATCCTTCCGAGAATTTAACACATACATACTGTTGTAGACAAGACCCTTCGGTCTGTTTCAAAATTTTTGTTGTCATTCATGAATTTGTTTCCGTTTGAAAATGACATAATATTGTCGAAACTAGTCACGGTTTTATGTTTATTTATTAAATAAATAAATAAATTAGTGATATAAAACAAAACAATTCGTTTTTCTACAATCATAATAATAATTAAAAATACTAGCGGCCACATTTTGATAGGCAACCTGATAGATATATATATTCTCATAATCATAAATACCTATGCGTAAAAATTTGTTTTTTAGAAGCCGGATCCCATACTATATAAGTAATTGTCGTGTTTGCTTTTATACACTTGACACTTGCAGTTAAAGGATAACAATTTAATAAGTTCACTGTTTGACTCCCTTTAATATGCATACTGCTTTGGTATTTGATTAAGTTTCACGATAAAATTAAGGAATAAAGTGGTGATTCGTTCATTCACTAGATTATTTATTTGGTGTTCACTATTAACTTCAGGATCATTCTTTTTGTTTTTCTCAGCTCTAGTAACCACCATTGTTTAATAAATTGGGATTAATACATTTTAAAATTTGACAGAGAATAAATGCGTCCATCCTTGCCGACTTCTCGACTGTAGAATGAACGTTCTACTTTATGGGGTTTGCTTTATCAAATACTCAAGTTTTATTGTCCCTTTTCTTGTAAGTCAATGCCAAAGGATCCCGCAGAATCCTTAGGGGAAATGGCTTTCGGCCAATTTTTTTTTCAAATTAAAGTATGTGATAGCTCTTGAAGAGTAGATCAAAAGTGCTCATGGGCACAAAGCTCCAGAGCCAATAGTTTAGGATCTACAGCCCTCTAAAAATGACATGGTCCAGAATCCTTATGGGAAATGGCTTTCGTCCAATTTTTTTCAAATGAAATTATGTGATAGCTCTTGAAGAGTGGATCAAAAGTGCTCGGGCACAAAGCTCCAGAGCCAATAGTTTACGATCTACAGCCCTCTAAAATTGACGTGGTCCAGAATTCTTTTGGGAAATGGCGTTCGGGCACAAAGCTCCAGAGCCAATAGTTTAGGATCTACAGCCCTCTAAAAATGACATGGTCCAGAATCCTTATGGGAAATGGCTTTCGCCCAAATTTTTTCAAATTAAAGTATATGATAGCTCTTGAAGAGTGGATCAAAAGTGCTCATGGGCACAAAGCTCCAGAGTCAATAATTTAGGATCTACAGCACTCTAAAGTTGACATGGTCCAGAATTCTTATAACAAATGGCTTTCGGCTAAATTTTTTCAAATTCAAGTATGTGATAGCTCTTGAAGAGTGGATCAAAAGTGATCGCAGGCACAAAGCTCCAGAGCCAATAGTTTAGGATTTACAGCCCTCTAAAAATGACATGGTCCAGAATCCTTATGGGAAATGGCTTTCGTCCAAATTTTTTCAAATAAAATTATGTGATAGCTCTTGAAGAGTGGATCAAAAGTGCTCGCAGGCACAAAGCTCCAGAGCCAATAGTTTAGGATCTACAGCCCTCTAAAAATGACATGGTCCAGAATCCTTATGGGAAATGGCTTTCGTCCAAATTTTTTCAAATGAAATTATGTGATAGCTCTTGAAGAGTGGATCAAAAGTGCTCGGGCACAAAGCTCCAGAGCCAATAATTTAGGATCTACAGCACTCTAAAGTTGACATGGTCCAGAATTCTTATGACAAATGGCTTTCGGCCAAATTTTTTCAAATTCAAGTATGTGATAGCTCTTGAAGAGTATATCAAAAGTGAATATGGGCACAAAGCTCCAGAGCCAATACTTTAGGATCTACAGCCCTCTAAAGTTGAAGCCATTTCCTACAAGGATGCTGGACCACGTCAATTTTAGAGGGCTGTAGATCCCAAACTACTGGCTTTGGAGCTTTGTGCCACTTTTGATCTACTCTTCAAAAGCTATCACATACTTTAATTTGAAAAAAAATGGCCGAAAGCCATTTCCCATAAGAATTCTGTGAGGAGATTTTCCTCAGATAAAATTTTCTATCTATCTGAAATGATAAACAGACCAAGAAAGCGGTTTAAAATTCACTGAGACTGCAGCAAGTCGGTCGGGAATTATTTAACAAAACGTCCGCAAATCTTGTAAAATGTAAAAATATTTCAACGAACTACTTACTTCTTGTGCATGTAAATAAGAAATGAAACACCTCACTTTATTTTTTGCGTTGTGCGGAAAGGTAGGAGCCCGTACAGAATAGCTCGAGGTATTATATGGCTCTGAAAGCGGCCGAGATCCGATTTCCAAGGAGGTAAAGGAAACCTTTTAGGATTATTGAAATTAAAATAAAAGCACGAAGGGGTTTTTCTTTGTTGGGCTTCAACTCACGCCGTATATTAAGGTTGGAGAGAATTGATGGAATATAAAAATTTCGTCTCTAACTCTCCTCCAAACGTCGCCTTGTAAAACCGAGATATTAATTTTCTGGACGGACGTAATAAAAAAAGTCACACTTTACGAATAAAAAGAAAATACTGCGAAAGTTTTACTTGCCAGGGTCGAGTTTCCGTCCGTGCTTACCTGAAACATAAAGAAAATTGTTTTATTTTTGACATAAGGAAAATGTGGAAAAATATGTTCTTGTAGTAAATAAAGGAGATTGAAGATGATTTATTAATGCACTTAGACACTATGCAGCTTCTTGAGACAACAAAACACGTTTACAAAAGTATAGTTTAAGTGATTTTGCAATTTCAATTAATAAGAACTTTACTTTTTTATTTTTTCTGAGTTCTTTGGGACTGTTTAAATTTCAATTTTCTTGAGCATAAGCTGCACCGATTAGGTTTTAGAGCTGATTTTTTATTATTCATTAGGTCGTTCTTAAAAAATAGAGAAATTTGTGTCAAAATACCTGATAAAACTTCAGAAATGCATGAGCTAAATATGGATGTTCCACAGGGATCTGTGTTGGGTCCACTCTGATTTTTACTATATATAAATGATATGCCTCTCAATATGAACTTACATGACCTAAAAATTGTGCTTTTTGCTGACGATACCTCTATAGCGGTCTCAGTAAAGAACCGTGAGCAATTACAAACAAAAATGTGTCACATTGTCCAAGTTTTCAGAAACTTGTGTGGTAAAAACAACCTTGTTTTAAACATTGACAAGACTGTTGGTATAACATTTTATAATAGGAAATATACCTCATCACTTAGACTTAATATAGATAATATCCAAGTAGACATAAAATTGGAGACAAAATTTTTGGGTGTCTATGTAAACGACAACTTGAGATGGATCTCTCATATAAATCACGTTTGCAAACAACTAAACAATGCATACTTTGCAATAATCAATTTAATATATACTTTACCAACGAACTATCTTATAAACGTTTATTATAGCCTAGCTTATTGTCATCTTTCATATAATATCATGCTTTGGGGTAGTACTCCTTACACTATCCGTGTATTTCTAGCACAAAAAATACTAACTTAAACTACACTTACTCATATAGGCCTTCATTTATAAAATACTGTATTTTGTCAGTACCATCTATATTTATATTTAAATGTATATTATTTGTAAAAAGCAATTGTAATAATTTGTTAGAAACTCCAGTGTCCATCATTACTCTACTAGGTATAATGATGAATACAGAGTAGAAAAACACCAAATTGAATGAGAATTCAACCTACTTTTTTGCCACAAAATTGTTTAATCATTTACCTATTAAATTCAAAATACTCACTGGCAGGAAATTTAAAATTTACTTTAAAAAAATGTTGTTACAAAAATGTTACTTTTTTTTCTGAACGATATTTGTGGCAAATCAAGTTTGATGAATTAGTAGATAAGTACGCAATGAAGGATTTTAGATTTGCTTGGCACCGACTTCAAAAATATACTAGATTGTTAGGTAATTAATTTGTACAGAATGAGCACCTTTTAATGTTTACATTTTTTACTTCCTGGGTAGGTACCTAACAACATTGAATGTGTTATTTATTTGCTAGAGTTGTATTTTGTTATAATTATTTTTAGCTTTTTAGTTATAGGTGGAAGTCGGTTATATATTTTTTAAGAATGTTTTATTGTTTTCAAATTTGTCTAATATATCATAAATTGTAAACTTCAAACTAAGCAATATTTTGGAACAATTTTAATATTAAACCGAAGAAGGAAATAAGTTATTTTCAAAAATCTTCTACAACACTAATGGTAGTTTCTTTTATCACCAAAATTGGCTGATCTCAGTCAGTAGTTTTTTCTTAGTCAGCAGTGAATACGTACGTTTCTATACGTATTTATGTATATATGTGAATGAATGAGCACAAAAATGTTTTCACATCCATTAGGTTCTTGACGCGATCTATTCTTCTTCCCATTTGCGGGCAAATAACTCGGAACGACTGATATTGATGACGGCATTACGAAAAGATGCTAAAACTTCATAAGCCATTATCGTGGCGGAGAATGGAAAAAAATAGGTCAATAAAGTTTTGATTTATATAGTTTCTAAATGTGGACCAAAACATATAGGTCGAGTGATCTGCATGGAGTTTATATATTGATCTGATTTTGGTATACAAGGAAATCTGTTAGAAGATTTATGAAACTTGATATTTTTGTAATTATTTTGAACGTAAGTCTACCTCGAATATTGTAGTTCTCGGTTTAAAATTACGCTTAATATGTGGCCAATATTTATGTACAATGTACAAGATTTTTAGAATATAATTATTTATATTTAAAAATTTATGGTTAAAAAAAAAACTAAAAAAATACGCTTTAATAGCAAACCGAACTAAAAAGCAGAAAATAATTTGTAATATAAACTATTCATAATGAAAAATTATTTTCTGCTTTTGTTTGGTTTGCTACTAAAGCGTATTTTTTTTAGTTTTTTTAAACTATAATTTAGTCTCATAACGATGTCTATAGGATTTATAATTTTAGTTTACTTAATGTTTATTTATTTAACCAATAGATATACATAATAATATCAGGACATTATTACATAATCTCTACAGAGGTAATCGGAGTTACCTGTTCGTGGTCTTGGCATAATACCTAAAACTAATAATATATAAACCTATCCTATGGAAAATATATACTTAACATAAAGGAAAATACGCAAGAATACATAAAATAAAAAAGAACATAAAAGAAAAAATAAATAAATAAAACATAATTTTTCAGGAAGTATCAATAACAATGGTGACTCTTTTGTCAATTGCCTATCTGATTCTGTTATTATCTTTATTAATTATCCACTTTTTTAACTTATTTTTTATTGCACTTACATTACTTAAGGCTTTTAGTTCGTTTGGAAGACTATTGTATACATTATAAAACTGAGTTTCTTACTGACTGTTTTTGATCTATGTGGGAGAAGAATGCTCTTGTTCCTCGTAATACTGTTTGAGTTCAGGAATTTTTATTTCAGAGTAATGTAGTGATATTTTAAAGATTCAAGTGAGAAAAGCTCCTCTAAATTTAAGGGATTGTTATGTAAGTTTGTTTTATTCCTGTTTACGATTTTTAATAGTTTTTTTCTGATGGCTTTGAAGACGTTTTGTAGCGTTGGAGTAAGCTCCCCCGCAGGCAATGAATCCATAGTTGATCATGTTGTGGAAAAATCCGTAATACAGCTTTATCAATGTGCCCGTTTTCATAATCTTAGAGAAATTATAGAATACAAATCCTAAATACTTTGTTTTTCTAAGAATGTATTCTACATGTTTATCCCACTTCATTCTGTAATCAAAGGTGATTCCCAAATATTTTCATAATTCCACCCTATTCAGGTTTTTTCCGTTGACTGAAATGTTCAGGTTTACCGGAACACTTATGTTGCAATTTTCAAATGTCATGTAAACAGTTTTGTCCAAATTTAAAGATAGTTTATTTAAAGCTAGCCAGTTACTTATAGCTCCAAGATAGTTATTCATTTTGATCTCTACTTCAGCCCAACTTTCTCTTATAGATATAACAGCTGTGTCATCCGCAAATGATATTATTACGTCATCAGGCATAGTAGTTAGTAAGTCATTAACGTACAGAATGAATAGCAATGGCCCCAGTACTGTTCCTTGTGGAACACCTGTTCGAACTTCACAATATTCACTTACAACCTCA
This sequence comes from Octodonta nipae, assembly GCA_034190945.1. NCBI lineage: Eukaryota > Metazoa > Arthropoda > Insecta > Coleoptera > Chrysomelidae > Octodonta > Octodonta nipae. The sequence goes on from CM067218.1 coordinate 158,131,836, forward strand.
TTTACTTTAATACGCTGTTTTCTGTCTTGCAAAATAAGAAGTCATGAGCTTATAAGCTTTGCCTCTTATTCCATAACAGTATAATTTTTCTAATAACATCTTGTGATTGACAGTATCAAATGCTTTCGCTAAGTCAATAAATGTAGCTGCAATTGGGGTACTTTTATCAGACTTTTCATAAATTACATTTGTTAGAAAATGTAAGGCATCCTTTGTAACTACATTTATACAGGGTGTTAAATGTCAACTACGCACTATAAGTGTTCTTATCTTTAAATTGAAATTAATCAGGAGTACAGTTTCGTTAATGGAATCTAGTAACACACTGTATAGTACAAAACGTTCCCATAGTTGGTGATTTAAACAAGACACGTTATATCTTTTTAGAGCGCATTAAGATCCAGCTCTACAACTCTATTACCTCACGAAGGACGACTTAATTTTGAGCGGAATTTTCCGTGCTCGATCGCGAATCTGAGAATTCCTTTGATACGCAAAAGGATAATTAGATTCGTTTATTTGAAGCACTACTATCAGCAGCTCAATTGTTTACATCATGATGAATTGTTAATTTTACTACCCTCGTCGGCAAATTAAATATAATTAATTTACAGGGGTGCATAGTAAATTGAACAGGCTAGAAAGGGTTTTATGGACAGGAGTTTATGAGAGGGCGTTTAGTATGAACCTGAGAATGCAGGGTATTTCATTCTGTAGCGTTTTGGAAAACGTTCTGTCAAATTATCTGAAACGTTTTGCGAGTGTTAATTAATTTATTTAATTATCATTAAGAAACGTATATACGGTGTGGTCCTAAAGTAATGGATTAATCCAGTTTCTACATAATTATTGTTATGTTTTTATTTGCAATTTGGGTTCTTAGATTTAATTGAAAACTCAGTCGAATTTTCTATTATTTATTTCTACTAGTTTTATATTCTTGCAATTTATCTTGAACACCTGTTAGTTACTAAACGGCAATCTAATACAGAATGAATACTTTCGTAGTTTTCCAGTATTTATATATTTCTTCTTAGAAGGCTCTAAATGGATTCTCGAACAGTCAAGGAATTTCGATAGCGCTAGTCGCCGGCCTCGGGGGGCCAGACAAACAACATTTTGGATTCCACGAAAAATCAGATGACTTAGCCGCCATACTTATCCTATTTTATTTCAGCACCAAATGGATAATGTTGAATTAACTAAATGTAGTGAAATCAGGGATTTGTGGATGTTTGACAGTAAATTGAACTTCGGCACACATAGAAATAATGTTAAATCTCAAGGTACTAAATCTCTTGATATTATCATCATAGCAAGATGCATTAAAAAGGCTCTACACTGCTTTGGTTGGTTCCAAATTGGAATATGCTTCGATAGTATGGAACTTTTATTATATGAGTCATATTAAATCTCTAGAAAATGTAGAAAGAAAGTTTGCTAAGTTCCTAATCCACAAATCAACGGGGATCTATCCAGAGAGGGGATTAGAACAATCTGTCCTCCTGCAACAGGTCTCATTGGATTATTTGTAAGTTCGTAGAATAAATAGTAGCATAATTTTTCTATTTCTAGTTAAGTTACTTCAAAACTTTATTGATGGTCCTAATCTCCTCTACCAAATCAGTTTCCATATTCCCAGATTAAACTCATGATACATCCTCACGTTCTATCTATTCGGTGCAAGAACCAATATCTTTACTAACTCTCCGCTGCACTTTATGTGCTTAAATTATAACAACATTGTAAATGATTGTGATATCCATCATAATTCGTTGTCCTATATTTTAGATAAATCCAATTTTATTTAAATATGGTGTTAGGTTAAGATTGCTTATGATATATACTTACATTCAAATGGGAAAAGGTATACATGAGCGTACCGACAGGCGAGGAGAAGGTATTAGGCGATTGTAGAAATTTTATAGGGTATATATAACATGGTACTTCAGCGTACCGTCCTTCAACAAAGGGTTAAAAGTTTCCAAACTCAATTATTAACCGACTTCCAAAAAGGAATTTTTTTTATGTATGATTCTAACAAATTAATTTTACTGTGATTAGTTTCTAAATGTAAAATTTTTACATTATCATTAAAGTTATTATTATCTTCTATTAAATGACGTGCATAATAGGATATAACGTCTTTTGTGCTTCTGGTAGAGGTATTAAAATTTCTAAATATCCTACCAATATACAGAGTGAGCTTTTTTGATGATTAGTATGGGGATCTCGGAAACTAACGGAGATAGAGCAATGGTTAAATTGGGAAAGATTTGCAGTTTTACTGGGCCTATTTAATGACACTTTCGGATTTTTGTGAAAAGTCATGGCTTACTAGATATTTTGAAAAAACGTAAATCTGTCGATTTAGTCAAATAGCTCATTTGTTATTGATTTTATAAAAAAGTGTAAATATCAAAATTGAAGGGAATTGTATCCTGAATATGATTTTCATGTCCTCGTTTGCGTGACAGCTCTCGTATTCGAGATATGACACAAACTTATCTTTTTTTTGAATGGAAACCATAGTTGGCTATGACCTCAAAAAATCGGACATTTTTAGAGCTTTTCAACGATATAATAATCGATATAGTTATTCATAAAAATAACGGAGTTGTGGATGCTTTTCTCTCTTATTTTCACTTTTAACGTAGGTAGTCATGAAAAAGATTGTTTTTACTTTGACGCTTCCTCGTTTGAGAGTAATTCCATTAGTAGTGCTGAACTGACAGTCGATATTGACAAGTTTTCGTGATAAAATGGAATATTCTAACGAAGAAAAACTGAATATGGTGGAATGTTATATCATATGTCATAAAAATTCAGTTCGTGCAGCTGAGGAATACTTTCATAGATATTTTAATCGTCGTCAACCTGCTCTATGTACATTTAAGAGGCTTTACGATAGTTTACGTAGATATGGATCTTTTACTAAACCACCAAAGGAACGTAATCAAATTAACGAAGCAGCACAAATAAATGTTTTGGCAATGGTAAATCAAAATCCATCTACATCAACTCGTGAGATTGCTGCAGAAGCTGGCACATCTCAACGAACTATAGTTAAGGTACTGAAAGCGCAAGTTCCACCGGTACAAACTTTCAGTTTCTCAAACTTTGCATGCTGGTGACGAACATAGACGTATTTTGTTTTGTACATGGTTTAGAAACATGTGCCTTGACAATCCACAGTTTCCATTAAAGGTATTATGGTCAGATGAAACTATATTTACTAACTGCGGTATGTTCAATAGACACAATGAGCATATCTGGGCTAAAGAAAACCCTTTCCATGTAGAACAAAGGCGACCCCAGGTATAATTTGGTTTTAATGTTTTAATGGTGTGGTATCATAGGGACTACTATTCTGGGGCCTTTTATCTATGACGAATCACTTACTGGGGAGCGCTACTTACATTTCTTGCAATACACTTTTCAAGACATGTTGCATAATTTGAATTTGAGAACTCGTTTTGAAATTGAGTGGTTCCAACATGATGGAGCACCTGCTCATAACTCGTTATTAGTAAGACAACACTTAGATCATATCTATCCAAACTCTTGGATAGAAATGGCCCACGCGAATGGCCACCCCGGTCTCCCGATTTGGCAGTTATAGACGTCTATTTATGGGATGCGCTAAAAAAGTATACAAAAGAGATTATGAGACAGTTGGTGACCTAAGAGAGGCGATATTACAAGCAATTTAACCATTGCTCTATCTCCGCTAGTTTCCGAGAGTCCCATACTAATCATCAAAAAAAACTCACCCTTTATAGCTTAGCGCAATTATTTGAAGTTTGAAGTTTTAAATCACCTGGATATATTTTTGTCTTATTTTAATGAGTTCTATAGACAGCAGAACAGTGGAACCCTATTTTAAAAACACCTTGCAGACAATATTTCTGCATATTGCTGTGGACTATGACCTCAGTCATTTTTAATGATATCCGAAAGATTGTTGAGCGGAATTTTGAAATTTTGTCTGTAAAATAGAGTTTTTTCTTGTACGATATGTACATATTGCAACACATTGGTAAATATTTATGAATCAGACTGAGACGGAAGAGTCCTAGGTTAGTTCCTTGAGGTATGCATCTAAATACGAATTCTTATTCCGTTAAAATTGTAAAGAAATTTATGTTAAATGTTTTAAATTAACGATTGTTTTGACAAGTTTTCGAATTATTACTGATAGTCATCAATTTGAACAGTTAAATATTCACCGTTTTTAATCTAAAGTTACGTTTCTGTAAAATTACTTATAAAGCCTATTATATTTGAAATTACTCATACGGTAATTACAAAGCGAGCAGCATAAGAAGTTGAAATAAATAATGAAAACCTCTCGTAGTCGTTGACCATTGAGTTTCCGCATGAGCTTGTAAACATTAATACCCTCGAAAGTGGGCATTGTTGAAGGTAGAGATGGGTTTCCCAAGCCACTCTGTGTTCCTCATTGAATTAATTTCTCTTCGGCAAAGGAAAATCCGCTTGCGAATTAACGTGCGGAAAATCGACTGGTCAGACACAAGTCGAACGGAAAAACATTACATTGCCGGCTCCTGTTCTAAAGCACGAAAGGTACGTGAACCATAATGGATATTGTAAAATGTTAAATGCCGACCGGTCTGCCTTTTCATCTTGAAAGTGCTTAAGGTATTAGCCGAAGCGTTAAACTCTAAATTATTGAGACAACAGCCTGTGTTGGAAAAGGAAATCGGTAATCAATTTATACGATATACAGAGGAATAACAATTCAGGTGAAAATAAATCGAAAACCGTTATAACATTTTTTAAAACGAGCTATAGTTTGGTCAAAAAAAAATAAATATACAAATTTCACACCCATTTTTTCCAATCACAAACAGCCAATTTTACATTTTAAACCTTCTGGAACTTTAAATGTAGCTACTAAACACATCAAATGGCTTTACTAGTCATTTTAACATCGACTTCCAAAAAGGAGGAGGTTATCAATTCATCTGCAATTTTTTTTTATATATGATGAGCGATTATTCAAAAACGACTTGGGCAATTTTGATGATTTAAACTGCATTATATTAAGGACCATTACAGAAAGGTCCCATATAATTGTTTATAACATGAGATTTGCGGTTTTTCAGAAAACTAGCTGTCGCCCAGTGGTCGAAATTCGACCAATTGTGTCAATAAGTAACGAAATCCTAGTTCTTATTCAGATATAATTAGTATAACTTTATTTGTGTTCATATTCGTAATTCTTAATTTAATACGACAAAGAACCCTGTAAATTCAACAGCTAATGGGCTACCCTATATGATCATTTTTTTTCTAACCACTCTGTATAACTATAATTGCAATTCTCAACATTTATTAAAATCCTTTTTATAATAAATATATCTCATAATGTATTTACACCACCCTGTATATGTAACTGCTAATGGATTATAATTCTACTCAGCCCTATATTTCAATCATCATATATATGCAACTCATCCTGGGCTACTCTATAAATCATTTCCTTTTCTAACATTTCCTCTTAACCTGTATTGCATCTATCCTATATATGCAACTGCTTATGGGTTACGAAATGTTTGCATTTTTATTCTAACATTTTTATACCACACTGTTTAACTACAATTCTACTCCAGCTAATATTTCCGCCACCTTGTATATACATCTCTGTATATTTTTTGCACGACCTTGTATTACTGTAATTCTAGTGCGCCTTTTGTTCCAATAACCCTGTAAATTTAACCGCCAACGGGCTTCACTATATAATTATTGTTTCAAACCACCCTGTACTCTACTCTATATTTTAAACACTCCATATATGCTACTGCTTATGTGCCACTCAATAAACATTTGATTTCTAACATATCTGAAATCACTCCGTATAATTATAATTTATAACGCCTTATATCTCAGTAAATTTAGAACATGATAACACATAACTTTTTATCTATCCAAAAATCGCCTAAGCAGCAATTTTTACTTTAAATTCTTAAAGGGTTCAGCTGTAAAAATGTAATGTTAGAAAAATATCAAATAGTGATAAAATTCTTTTAAGAGCCTTCACATCAAATTGAATTGGAACAGTTTCAATCTCAAGTAGGTTAACAAATCAACCTATATTGAAACTATTGTAATTTCAAAACTCAGCTTTCACAATTATTGTCACAATCTCCTTATTTTTCGGTAATACGATTTTTCCCGATCAATCGATTTGTAGACGCCAAAACCCCGAAATGAAATTTCGACAAATAAGTCATACTGCTGTTTGCGAGAATTACATATTGATAAGGTTAATATAAATAAACAAACATTTTATGTATTATATTGTTAGATAAATAAGTAAACATATTTTTGCAGCATATCACATCTCGCTAACAGATCATTTAACAATTTTTGACTGACTGCTAATATTTTAGATGACATGTTAAAATTAATTTAAAAGATTACCTTATATCGAGTAAAACAGCAACATACTACTAATACTTATTTAAGATTCATTAGCACATGGCATAAAATAAAAAACATACCCAACCTTTAAGGATCTGAAATCAAATGTATAACTTAGCTTTATAATTTCTATATACGCCAGTAAAGTATCTTTGACAATAGGCATTTGCCTCATCTCGTGTTTTATTTGTGGAACGCCGGTTCTGTCAAGACCGTAATTTATGTTTGCTGTTTTATAGATTAAAATTTAGTTATCCCATAAAATGGAAAGAAAAACATCAACCCGAAAGTGCGGTGTAGCTGGAAAAATCAAAAATTACAATTCTACCGTTTTCCTGGATTTCTATAGCAATTGGAGAAGAAGGAAAAAATGGATTAAAGCAGTTCGTCGTCAAGGGCAATTAAATTCAATTTCCACGTTTTTAGTCATTACTAAATACATAAAATTAATCACAATTGTTGTTCTGTTAACAAAAATAAGATTCAATAACTCTAATCAGAAAAGTTAATCATGTAAATACTTTTCTTTCCAAAATAAATTGAAATTTAAGGTTAACATAATTTTTAATTTAATAATATTTTCTTTTGGGAATAAAGAAAGAAAGTAAATTTTTAGTTACAGGAGGGATGAAAAGCCATGGCAACCAGGAACATATTCAAGGATTTGCTGTGCTCATTTCGATGAAGCAGAAAAGTCAAGCAATGTAGATACATAAAGTTTACAATTCAACTATCTTTCCTGTAATATATCAATACTCTTTTAAATAAATAACACTTTTTATTCTCATTATTTTTATTTTTTATGAGCGCTTCTTTATTATTAGTTATTACAAAAGCTATAAATAATATATAATCAGTATTCATTGCTTCGTGAATTAAACATGTATATTTGCATCTGTTGTTGCTTTATTATCCTTGTTCCAACTTCAAAATTTTTATCTTGGTCCATTAAAACTTCGTTAGTGAAATCTTCCAATAAATTATATATAATGAATAAAGTTAATTTGTTCTTTCTTATATAAATTTACTTACTATTGTTAATCTTAATTGGAGCTTCATCGACTCCTGAAGATGCAATTTTTTCTTGTCGTAGGTACTGATAATCTTTCAGCCCACAATCCACCATGAAGATTTTGAAGGAAATATAGTTGGATTGTAACTTTTGTTATGTGCATTGTTTACCTTTTTTCCCAAACAATTTGACCACTGCAAATCATTGAATTTCTTTTTGATTGAGATGGATTGCTCCACAGCTGTAATTAAAAAATCTCAGTTTTGTTAACAGAACAACAATTATGATTAATTGTATACATACAATAATTACTAACAACGTGGAAATAAAATTTATTTACTCATGATGTCGAACTGCTGCAATTCATTTTTTCTTCATCTCTAATTGATATGGAAATCCATGAAAGTGGTATAATTGTAATTTTGGGTTTTTTCTTGGTGTATTTTCATAATCAACTACACCGCACTTTCGGTTTGACGTTTTTCTTTCCATTTTGTGAGATACCTAACTTTTAATCTATAACACAGCAAACATAAATTACGGCTTTGACAGAACCAGCGTTCCACAAATAAAACACGAGATGGCGCAACAGTCTGTTGTCAAAGATACTTTACTAGCGTATAGTTAGTCTACTTACGTAAAAGTTTTCATGGTGATTAAAACATTTAAGAAATACAAGTCACCTTCTGTTAATTTATGTTAAATAATAGCTTTATTTGTTGACAATATTTGTAAATTCATTGAAATTGAAATTTTGAAAATAATGTATTGATAATTTTCACCTAGCGGTTAACACTGTTATGAAATGTCAAATTGAAATCCGCTACAATGAGGTTGGCCGTGAAATGTCAGGAACGTTATGATTTATTGCCATGATGTCATATGTAACTATTTATCTTGAATTTTACTATTTGTATTTATATCTTGGACTTTGTAATCTTAGTTGAGTTGCATTTAAAATAAAAACAATATAAATTAAAAGTATAATGTTAAAATAATAAAATATTATCTGTAAAATAAATAATAAATCAGTTGCCAGGCAATACAAATTGCCGATTTTAGTTGACAAACTCTACTTAGAAAAACTTGCGAGTACCCAATAACGTGTCATTACCATATAATATAATTTTTTGTGGGTGAGATCTCAATAATGTAGATTAAATTTCAGAACCAAACAAAATTTGTTAGTTTTAAATTAGTTTGTTTTTCTCAATCAAGTCAATCCATTTTGCAATTTTCTCTTCAACCAATCTGGCGACACTGTTTGGCATTGACAGTGCAGGTGCGGCATGAATTTTCTATTTTATTTTATTTAATATACGAACCAATTTGGAAATAATTTTAGTATTCTGCACTGAAGAGCGTCAGTAGCTACTAAACAAAACAGCGCACCTAATCGTTTTGTCTTTGCCTATTTATATATATAGATCATCACTAGATTTCAGTGAATTTCAATGAACTAAAGTAAACTAAAACTGCTCAAGAAATTTGAATATTATAATATTCAAAAAATATACGGATTGAACCTGGAACATATCTTTGTAGAATACAATTTATAAATTGTATTCTACAAAGATATGTTCGAGCTTCATCCGTATATTTTTCTATAACGTAAAGCTTACCATTTTTCTGAAAATCGGAAAAATATATGCAACAAAACTGTAAACATCATGGTCAATGTCAAATTTTCATCATAAATATCTAGTTAAATGTCAATATATGCCATGAAAGTATATAGTACAAGATGTTTGAAATGGTTTTCATTTTAATTCGTTTGAAGTAAGTTTTTTTTAGAGACGAAGTTAAGTGAGGGCACTTATAGTTGCTGTTAGTTTATCGAAATGAAAATTTGTTACTTATGTCCGCGAATTCTTCTATATGGTATACGGTTGTAGATGAGTGCGTGCGTGTATGTGATATTAGATGGTACATACGTAGTTGTATACATAGGATAGTTGAAATATAACTCCGAATCAAATAAGTTTTACAGGGTGATTCTAAAATTATTGCATTGGGTGGCACATAAGAGTTGCGTATACTAGGTGGTTAAAATAAGAGTGCAGCAAAACTATAGTTATACAAAGTGGATATTTGCATTATAAGCAGTTGAATATACAGGATGGTTGAAATATAAGGTGGAGTATAATTACAGTTATACATGGCGGTTTAAAAAAGTTACATAGTTTGGAACATAAATAGTGGCTTAGACAAGGTGTTTGGACTAAGGGTGTGGTAAAATTATTGTTATTCAGGGTGTCTCAAAAATTAGTTATATAAGCATAAGCAGTTAGGATATTTGAATTATAGGACGTAGGACGGGGTATAATTGAAGACATGGGTTCAAAAATTTTTAGAAGCAGTTGCATATACCGGGTGGTTGAAATAAATGGTAGAATAAAATTATAGTAATACAATGTGGTAGACCATGAGCGCTTGCATAAATAGGATACTAGACATATAGGGCAAAGTAAAATCACTAGTATACAGGAATAATTTAAACGATAGGAAAATAAAAATAGTCAATAGTCTGGAGAGGATTCATACTTATACAGGGTGGTTTTAAAGATATCAGGACCGTTGTAATATTGTGTTGAAATAAATTATAGTTGTACAGGGTGATTCAGAAAATGATAGACCAATAAGTTAATAAGAATAAAAATTAGAGAGGGGGAAAGAGAGAGGTAGAAAAGAGAGAGAGAGAGAGAGAGAGAGAGAGAGAGAGATAAGAATACGCTAAAATTTTTAATTTAATTGTCTGAAAATAGATTGCATACGGTGTCTAAGCGGTTTTTGTTTTAAGTCAGCTGAAGTCGGTTCTTTTTTGAATATAATTTATTTGATAATTAAAAATGAATTGAAATTAAACCGCAATCTTAATTAACGATTAGGCAAAATCGCGATAAGTTACAATTTTCGTTGTTTATTGCCAACTATAAAATTTACACTAGAAATTGAAGAAAATAATAAACTATCTTTTCTAGACATATTAATAACAAAAACAGAATCTTCATTCGAAACAGAAGTTTATAGAAAACCAACTCATACAAACAGATACCTAAATTTCAATTCAAATCATCCGAATACAGTAAAGAAAGGTGTCATTAAGTCATTATATGAGCAAAGACCAACTGTTCTGATGATAATAAATTCAACAAGGAAAAAATAATTATCAAAAATTGTCTCACTGGAAACAGTTACCTCACAAAATTTATCAACAAAGAGTTAAACAGACTTGAACAGAAAACAAACCTTCCGAATCAACCCAGAACTTCTCTTATTAACAGTACTACTACTCAGAACAACTACTTTACAGTTACAACTATACCATATATACAGGGTCTGTCAGAAAGATTGAAAAGAGTGGGCAACAGATTTAATGTTAAAACAACATTCCAAGCAAGAAATACACTGAAATCTCTAATATGGAAAACAAAACCAACCAACAAAACCCAGAACTCAAAATACTGCATATACAAGATTTCTTGCGAATGCAATAAATTTTATATTGGAGAAACATCGAGACCATTAAACGTACGAATAAATGAACACAAGAATTACATAAAGAAACGACAATTCGAAAAATCGAAAATTTGTGAACATGCTTGGGACCTAGGCCATAAAATACAGTTTGACAATTCAACTATACTTCACAAAGAACAACAGTACACAAAACGAAAAATAAAAGAGTGCCTTAATTCTTTTGCATGAAGACAATTGCATCGCTTCTACTTCTGTAGAATTTAATCGTATCTGGTTACCGACAATTAAGGAAGAAATTATTCATGGTAACCTCCTTTTGAATAACCCAGTATTGCGATAGTTGATAAGGTTTTTCCTAGGTTTTCCCTTAAGACGTTAATGGGTTCACTGAAACAATAGAATTCTTTGATCCCATTTTTGGCGAATGCGCTATTTTATAACAAAGTCGTACCTAGGAACGCCACTTATAAATTATAAAAACAACTCTTTCAAATTATTCTAATTTGAAAGCTGTTTAACTATAATACATGATCTTTAGATTTTTTTTGTGCTACCTGTATATCTAAAAACAACAAATTTTCTGATGTCATAAATTAAATTTTCATTTTGCAATTTACATCAATAAATATAAAGCCATTGACAACGAAGTCAGAATAGACTTTGAAACGTTTGGTTTTCGTTCAATACACGTCGTTTTATTTCGATTGTGGTGTTACTGCCCAAAAAAAAAACATAAAAGTAATCATTGAGTATACTTCCACATGCCACACCCTGTATAGAGAAACAAAGTTTCAAATTTCTATTTTAATAAGATAACCTCCCATTTACTTGATTATTCTCTTTATTTACTTGTCACTTCATTTCGACAGCTAAGTCTGCCATCATGATTACAATAACATCCTCCGTGGAGTGTCCTCAACTCCCAACAACCTGTATTAACTCTGAAGTGCGAAATCGATAATTAGATTCCTTTATTTGAGCAGGACGACCATCGCAACCCTCAATGTTTATATGAATTGTTAATTTGCCGGGTCTTGTTTGGGAATAAAATTAAATTAATTTCCAGGAACGAATCGGCAAAATGAAGCTATTGAATCTGGATTGTAGATCGAGCTTGATGAACGTTTCAATGCGAGGTACTTGGAATTTTCAAGTGCGTAGGAGTGGTTGTTTATTAGCCCAGGAATGATGAATCGTTTTAGATTGTGCAAAAGTTTTCCAATTTTTTTTCTGCGAGGGTAATTCTGTTATGAATTTTATTAGGCTTTATCAGGAAAGTTTGTACATACTTTAAAATTTGACTGAAGTTTGCTTTGGATTCAAGTGTTAACTAGTCTGAAAAGTAAACGGTAGAAGAGCCAAGTATCGGAATATATCAATACTTTATTTTTTCTGAGTTCTTTGGGAATAACAACCACATAAACTTGAAAGTCTGTATATTTCGAAAGTCCAAACGTTTCGAGGTCTAAATCAGATCCCGTTTTCAATGGTATTAACACATTTTTGAAATATACAGACTTTCAAGTTTATGTGGTGTGTTGGAAAAACTATAGTTACACAGGGGGATCAAAAAACATTAAAAAGATTTAAATAAGCATATTCAGTAAAAATTGAGCTATACAGGGTGGTCATAAAATTGTTATATAGTGTGGAACATAAGTAATAGCTAATACAAGGTGGTTGAAGTAAGGATGGAGTAAAATTGTTGTTACACAGGGTATATCAAAATTTTTTTATATAAGCATAAGTAGATATTTGAAATATAGGGCGAAGTATAATATAGTTATAGAGTTTAGAAGCAGTTGCATTTACTGCGTGGTTAAAATAAATCGTAGAGTAAAATTATAGTTACACAATGTGATTAAAAAATGTGACTTTTGTTGTTATATATGGTAGGCCATGAGCAGTTGATTTAAACAATAGAAAAATAATCAGTAGGGTGCAGATAAACATCTATATATATACAGGGTGGTTAAAAAGATTGAAACATCGTGTGGACTTGAATTATAGTTGTATGGTTGAGAAAAAGATAGTCAAATAAGTTATACTGGGTGTCCAATACACAGAAGTTATACAGGGTGGTGGCATTATAAGTGGTGGTGGTGAATTAGAGTTACACTTGTAGAAACTAGTCCAAATAATAAAAAAAATAAAAGTTAAAAATAGGTGGAAAACATAGAAAAATAATACAAATTAGTGAGACAGAGGGAGATAGGAATAAGCGAAAATAATCGATTGAATTCTACTATATATAAAATTTTCTTTGGTCTAAATTTTAGGTTAGGAACAAGATATCGAGATGCGGTTTTCACGATCTTGCAAGGCATCAATTAGCTTCTTTTGTGGGAAAAAAATCATACCAATGCAATTAATTTTTTGAGAAAACCATCAATTTCTTTCGAAATGCCGAGGGAAGCCCTCTAGCGGCGACACGCGAAACTAACAAAACTTTAAATATTATATAGTTTGTAGCCCAAGAACAGCTCTTTTCAACTTACTCAATTTTTGTTCAAATCAGCTCCGCTGTTTCGAAGATACAGGGTGTGTTTTACAAAAAGATTTGAATACCCCGCACCACTTTATTTTTACAGATACAGCAAAAATTGTCAAACAGAAAAGAGTCACATTATTCTCGACATTCTATCAGGTGGTTAGCGTAATTGGAATCCTTTTTATTTTTTACATAAGATGTGTGGTGTTCTTTGATTCTTTTTATAAAGTTTCTACCCGTTTGGCCTATATAGGTTTTTGGACAATCGTTGCACTCTAACTTATAAACACCTGATGATTTATATTTATCGGTATTACTTTTATTATTCTTTATTAGTTTCCCTAATGAATTGTTGGTCTTATATGAGACTTTAATATTTAATTTGTTTAGAAATTTGCCAATTCTGATACTTGGTGGCCCAAAATATGTTATTATTTTGTATTTTTCATTAGGGTTTTTAATATTAGGCTAGATAGATTGAACGGCTTGGTCATACAGTTTTTTCTTCAAAATTGATTCAACAGTTTTTACTTCGTATCCATTGTTCAATGCTATTTGTTTTGTTATATCAAGTTCTCTATCGAAATTATTTTTATTTAATGGGATAGTAATCAGTCTATTTAGGTACTATGAAAATATGCTAGTTTGTGTTGAATGGGGTGGCAAGAAGAAAATGGAATAATCGTGTCGGTAGGTGAAGGTTTACGATAAATTGAAAAAATATGTGTGTTATTTTATTTTTTAATTGTTAAATCTAAGAAATTTATAGCGTTATCAATTTCTTCTTCAATAGTGAATTTTATATTGGGATTTAAGTTATTTATGAAGTATAACAATTTTGTTAATTGTCTATCTGTACCTATAAAACAAGGCAAAATGTCGTCAACGTAACTATACCAGTAAATGAATTGTTTGAATACATGGTGGTTTTTAATTTGGTTTTCTAAGGAATTCATGAATATTTCAACTAGTAAAGGGCTCAGTGGATTACCCATGATTAAACATTTGTTTCCAGTGTAAATGTTATTGTTGAATTCAAAGTAATTTTGATCAAGGCAAATTTTTAACAAGTTTAAAATTTCATGTTTTTTGAATAAATTTGTGTTATTCAGAGAAAGTAACTGTTCTACTAAATGGATGGTAGCTTTGACTGGAATGCTAGGGAATAAATTAGTTACGTCAAATGATATAAATTTAGAGTTATTAGGTAGTTCAATATTTTTAATTTTATTTACTAATTTTAAAGAGTTTTTGATTGAGAACTGAAAAATTAGTATTTTCTATAATAATATTAATCAGTTTCTTGGAAATTCTGTATGAGGGAGCGCCCATAAATGAAACTATTGGTCTAATGGGGTATCCAGGTTTGTAGAGCTTAATAAGAGAATAAAGTTTAGGAGGTTGTGGGTTCATAATTGTGAATTTTAAAATATCAGTGTTTGAAAATATACTTTGAGAATTTTGGAGTGTAAATTTAATAGTTTTTTGAAATTTGTTTGTGGGGTCATGTTTCGATATTACATGAGATTGGGTAAGGAATTCTATTGTTTTATCTATATAATCATTTTTGTTAAGAGCTACTAAAGTATTTACTTTGTCTGCTTTGGTAAAAATAGTATCTTTACATTTTTCTCTAATGTGTTGATTAGATTTGAGGCTTCATATTTTCTATTAATATTGGAGGGTTGATCTTTTAAGGCAATTTCGGTTTCAATGCCTAGTATCTCTAAATTATTGGTTGAGATATTGCAAGTGAAATTATATTTAAATCCTTTTTCTAAAATAGTTTGTTCCTCTTTATTAAATGTAACAGTTGATAGATTCACAAATCTACTAAAAAGTTGATGGTCTGAATATTTTATTCTAGGTTTTGGAGGTTTATAAAGATCAGGTATTTTTTGTTAGGTTAATATAGAGAAAATCACATAGGAGGGTGAATCAAATATGAACCGGACTTTTCTGTTTCTCGCCCTGTAGGTAATTCGAGTGGCGTGACGTCTCGATATATGTTAGGTAGGGATGTTAAGAAGAGGGGAGTTCGTCGGTTTGGCGAGGAGTAGTCGATGCCCTGTTAGTAGCATCATGTCAGAGCAAGAGGTGCATCTGTTGCGCAACGTGTTGTTGTCAAATTTTTGGCGCGGGAGGAAGTAAGACAGTCTGTAATTTTGCGTCGACTATCTGCACAGTTCGGCAATGAAACACTTTCAAGGACCCAAGTGTACGACTGGCACAAAAAGTTTTCAGATGGCCGAGGGACAGTGGAAAATGAGCCTCATGCACGCCGTCCCACGACAAGCATCAATGAGGCGAATATCTACGCAATTCGTGAGCTGATTGAAGGCATACTGCTGATCGATTTTCTGCACGAACGCCGTACAATTAATGCTGAGTATTACTGCGAACTACTCCAACAAGTGAAACTTGCCTATCGGCAAAAGAGGCGGGATATATCTATCCGAAATGTGATTTTGTTGCATGACAACGCTCGACCACATACAGCTGCACTGACTCAAGGAAAATTGAACAAAATGCATTGGGAAACCCTTGAACACCCGCCTTACAGTCCTGATTTGTCGCCATGTGACTACCACATGTTTGGGCCACTTAAAGAAGAACTGGGAGGCCACCACTTTGAGGACAACGAAGGTGTAGAAACGTTTGTGCGCAATTGGTTATCGACACGACCAGTTTCATTCTTTGAGAAAGGTATTAAAAAACTTCCGATTCGGTGGGAAAAATGTATACATAAGAGAGGAGACTATGTAGAAAAATAATATGTATTAAAATTTGTATTGATCGTACCAATTAAATTTTTAAAACAAAAGTCCGGTTCATATTTGATTCACCCTCGTAACATCATTTTTTCAGTTTCAAGGTTGCAGTTACGCCCCCTAGCGGGTATTTCTGAAACTTGAAAGTTTTTCCAGGTTTTTTTCCCTTGGCCGTTTTAGTGATTGTTTTTTTTGTCCAAGCCTCTACGATGGATAATTTCCCAAATACAGTACCTCGTATTTTTACTTAGCTACCCTGTATGTTTTCTTTTTGTGAAATGTAATTGTAAGCTCTTAAAGAAAAACAAACACTGAGTACGGACTAATATTAAATAAACACCACTAGGGCACCCTTTCAAATAATGAATAGTAAACTGTCTAATTGCCTAGCAAACGCGAAAATTCATCGCGTTATTGCTCTTCGTTTCGTAGCTACAGCCTGCTACAGCGAAACGTTTGATAGTTTGTGCTACGAATACTGACGCGTCCGTCAAGCGATGTTTACAATTGCTTTAATTTCATAATTTAAGTGAATTTGCCTGGCTCGTCGCTTAGAATCCGTAGAGATGTACGAAGCTTCGAGAGTTGCGCGAAAATTCGAGCTAAATGTTGATTAAAATAATCGTTCCCGGTACACAATCAGAGGAAGATGCATTTTACTAAATGTATTACTGTTCTTCGGATGGAAGCACTTTAATAGATATTACAGCAATTACGTAAGCTATAAAATAAAGTACTTTCAAACGAGAGGAGGGTTAGCTCTGCTGAGCTAGTGACGGTCTTTACTTACTCTGCTGAATGTTTTAAAAGCAATCAACAAGGCTATTTCGAATGGCAAATAAGGCAATTTTGGAAATCCAATCCAACTGGACTGTTTGATATCGCACTTACTAGCGGGGCTGGATGAAAACTAACGTAAATTTTGCAAGCTACATTTTGTAAGGGTTTAAAAATTGCATAGTGTTTTTCAGTTTTGTTCATTAGGGTTCCGTATATACAATATACGGATACCCTTATAATATCTGCCTGTGTCACATCACAGCAATTTTCTCCTAAACTACTGGACGGAAGAAGTTGAAATTTGGTATCAATGTATAGTTTGGTGACCCGATCAGGAGTACATATCGTAAAAGAAGAAATTTTGTTTTTAGGGGTACTTCTGGGGGAAAAACTAAAAAAATCGACCGTTCCCGCCTCCATTTTCCGTAACTACTGAGCCTAAAATTTTGAAAAAAAAATAGGAAATATAGAACGTTCCCCGAACTTTATAGGAAAAATAAGGAGAAACTAGTAATATTAATTTTGGACGGCAAATTATAGAATTAAATTAAAATTTAAAACTAAAAAAAATTTCAAACGCATCATGTAATACATCAAATGAAAGGTCCCATTCTGAGGAACACAAATATATTTTTTTCATATTTAAAAAAATTAGTTAAAAATATATTAACGAAAATATACAAAAATTTACCCATTCCCCCCCCCTTTATCTCCGAAACTATAAAACGTAAAGTTTTGAAAAAAATTAGAAGTATAGGTCCTGACCTGAAGTTTACTGGAAAAATAAGGAGAAACCTCTACTTTTAATTTTGGGGGGCAAATTATAGAATTAAATGGAAAATATAAAATTAAAATTGTTTCTAACACATCATGTTATATATCAAATGAAAGGGCTAATTATGACAAAAACAAATATCTTTTTTTCATATTTTTAAAGTAAATTAATTAAAAGATATTAACAAAAATATAAAAAATTTTACCCATTCCACCCTCCCCCTTATCTCCGAAACCATAAGCTGGAAAATTTTGAAAAAAATGAAGGTATAGCCCCTCACCTGAACATTACTGGAAAAAATAAGGAGAAGCCCTTAATATTCATTTTGGGGGGCAAATTATAGAATTAAATGGAAAATAAAAAAATATAATTGTTTCTAACGGATCATGCAATATATCAAATAACAGGGCTCATTATGACGAATACAAATATGTTTTTTTAATTTTTTTTAATGAATATTTTAAAATATATTTAAAAAAATACCTATTTCCCCGTTATTCCCCAAACCATTTTTTTTGTTTCCAAGAAAAATATGAAGAAATCCCTAATATTAATATTAGGGGCCAAATTTTAGAAGTACATGGAAAATAAAAAAAATATTTTTTTAACGCATCATGCAATACATCAAATGAAAGGGCTCATTATGAGCAACTCAAATATATATGTTTCATATTTTTAAAATTAATTGTTTACAAGATATTAACATAAAGATATAAAAAAAATTCATTTCGCGCTTTATTTCCGAAACCATACTACCTAAAATTTTGAAAATAATTAGGTGTACTGGTGCTCACTTGAAATTTATTAGAAAAATTATTAGAAAACCCCCATGGGAATTTTAGGGACAAATAATACAATTAAATGTAAAATAAAAGTTCAATTTTCAAACGCATCATATAATATATCAGATAAAAGTCGGTGCCAAGCAAATCGAAAAACCTTCATTGCGTACTTATCTACTACTTTATCAAACTTGATTGTTGCTTGGCACCGACTTCAAAAATATACTAGATTGGTAGGTAATTAATTTGTACACAATGAGCACCTTTTAATGTTTATATTTTTTACTTCCTGGGTAGGTACCTGACAACATTGATTGTGTTATTTATTTGCTAGAGTTGTATTTTATTATAATTATTTTTAGCTTTTTAGTTATAGGTGGAAGTCGGTTATATATTTTTAAATGTTTTATTTTTAACTGTTTAGTTTATTTGATTTCAGGTAGTTTTTATTCTTTATTTTTTATTTTGTATGTATAACCTTAATAGACAGGACCAGGTAACCTCGAAAGCCTCAACATTACACAATGATACTTTCTCATTTAAATTGACAGGTCAATGTTTACGAACAAAATGTACTACGTTGACTTAATAAGCCCAAAATACATTTATGCCTTATGGACCACGACATGCAACCTTTCATCAACTTTTTTTGACAACTCTGTATACCTATAGATAATTGCATTCCACCCTATGTACTAACCATCCTGTACATACGACTGCCCACGGACAAACATGAATTTGTTAGCTGCCTTCTGTAAACGGAGGAGAATCCATCCCACATTCATGGAGTCAAATCAGTCCTATATTTCAACAATAGTATATAACTCCTTGTGGGCTCCCCATCAATTATTGCATTTTTAACATTTTATATTATCGCCCTGTGTAACATTAATTCCTCTCCACACTTTATGCAACTTCTTATGGGCTATAAAATAAATAATTTTTTAATCATACTGTATAAATATAATTCAACTTCAGCATATATTTCAACCATCCTGTATATGATTTGTTTACGTCCACATCATATAACAGTTTTTTAATCACCCCATATAATTTTAATTTCACATTTTTTGCAACATTTTTATACCACCAAACGTCCACTCCACCCTATATTCCAACCATCCTGTATATACGGCTGCCTATGGACCACTCCGTCTTATATTTCAATCATCATATAAATGCAACTCCTATCAATTTACTTTGTGATTTTGTTTGCTATAACTAAACACCCTGTGTATAAACGCACCAAATAGCAGTTTTTAGAGTTTGATATGTGTTGTCACTGAATTTTATATTAGGCCGGGAAAATGTGACTACCAAAAGCACCGTCTTCGCAAAATGGAGAAATTTCCATTTAAATAGGTATTTGCCTGGTATACAAACAAAACGAGCTTGGTACTCATTAATTTAAGGAGCCAAAAATACGATGCTTTACTACCTATATGCTTGAGATGTACATAGAAAATTTTCAAATTCGCAATTAAAACATCCAGTGCCTAAAATTACCGCACTATTACGTTGGAATTAAAATATTTATGAGAAAATGTCCCTTATGTCATTTCGATGAAATTTTTAATAAGAATTTTGGAATTTTTGGCGATTTTCTGCAAAACTACAAGTTACACGTCGCAGAAAAGTATATGAGATTACCTAGGGATCTTCCTTAATAGATTAAAAGCTAAAGAACTATACACATCCATAAGGAGTTTTCGAAATATCGGCCAATATGTTAGGGATAATGATCGATTTCCATGCACGCATGTGTTCATTCACAAATTTCAGCACTTTACCAATAGAATTCTTTTCCAGAATTTGAAGTTTCACCAATCCGGATATATACTCTATTAAAGAAGACCATATTCATTCCAAACGGTTCACCACAGGAGAAGAAATCAGGTAACATACATACAAAAAAAAGCGACGAATTGATAACCTCCTCCTTTTTGGAAGTCGTTTAAAAAAAGGCGTTGCATTGTCTAGATCTCTGGTATAGAACACTTACTTCGACTCCAGCTATACCCCTTATAGCATGCTCAGACCGATCTCCTGTCTGTCGCATTCCCAACGTGAATAACATCCCGACTTCCTAGTAGCTGCCCTGTCTCGCTAAAGCATGATGTATAACTAAAATAATTCATCCAGCACACTCCTACTCTGAGGTAATCTCTTTCTTAGCTTGTACGGATTTCGTGTAAGACGCAAATAATTGCCTTACCTGTTACATTCTAACACATCTTGTATGTTTTTAAAAAGACACCCTTATGTCTTATATTTATTGCAAAGTATTGCGAAAACGGTTTTCCCTCTGGAGATTTAAAGATATGTAAATTTGTTTTCTTTGTTGTTGTAGAAAAGCTGTTATTTTTACGGTGCCTGAGTTTGTGCAGAATTCTAGTTGTTTGTTGATATTTATCTTGGTGCTGGAAATTTGAAAACTTGTGTGAAGTCATTATTTATTATCTCCAGTTCACAAAGAATTATTTTTCTAAAATATATTATCTGAAAATGAGGTTAACTGACACAAATAATTCTGTAAAATACAAATTAAAATATTTAAGTAAATACTCTAATACTACAAAAACCTAAGCAAAGAAAAACACTAATTAGCTCAGGTCATTTACGAAATTACGTGACAAAATTAATAGTAGAACAAAACCCACATCAACGGGTTCTAATGATAAAACTCGACTAATTGACATAAAATTCAACATTTTTTATCGATGCGTTTTTGTTTTTTAATAAAAAAACAGCGAAAAATCGGTAACAATTTAGTTTTTTACCTTTTACACAAAATCCACCAATAAAACCGTGTTTGTTACTATAGAGAATGTTGAAGAGAAATGAAAAACCTACAAAATGAGCTACTATACGCTCAACTTCGTTAGTTGGTTTCTTAGATAATGAAACCTTTACCCGACATTCTAAAAAAATAAATAATCCCTTACATATTTTTTTATTTTATAGCTGAAACATTCTTATGAACTGAAGCCATAGATCTTCTCATATCCAATTCATGTTCTAAAAATAAATATTGTAACCCCAGTAATTTTTGCAAAATTTCAGTCAATCCAATGGAACACATATTTATTTAAACGGTCATATTACCTCACCGGATGACCCTATCACCATGAATAAACCACCGATGGAAAGTAGAAGAGTTGGTCTAGAGACCCTTAACCTCACTTTTTCAAAATTTAAAGTATAAATACATGTCGGGTTTGATCCACGAGGGAATGTCGGGTTTGATCCAAAAGGGAATCAATGTGGGCTAAACATTTATTCGACACATAATAATCACACTAAATTGACCGAAGGCACCACAATGACCCACCACTGGAGCTTCAAACTATACGAACAATAGATAATGTTGATGATCAATTTATCTTGGGTGCCACCTAACATAAGTTTGATCGGCGTAGCGATATGATATTATTAATGTAAATTGGTACGCAAGGTATTCTACTCGGAACCGCGGCGAAATCCCGATTACGCGATAGCCTTCTACGATCTTACCACGCTCGAAGTTCGAACAGAACTGACCTCGTTTCTCTCGATATGATTCTCATCAAAAACATCTTGCATAGCACCTGACTCATACGCTATCGCGTAATCAACAGCTCGCCGGGTGATTACTCGTATGAATCACCCACGATCCCTAGCTGGAGAATTTGTAATAGAATATAATAATCGTAAACAAAAGTACGAAAGCACAAATATCCTGTTTCCGATAATACAAACTATACAGGATGTAAACGGTTTGAGTGCAAAGATTTTGAAGAATAATACTTCAGGCAAAAACAAATCAAAAAGCTTTATAACATTTTCTAAAATAAACTATAGTTTTGCCAAAAAGATCACATAAAGTTAGATTTTATGTAGCCCTTGCTACAGTGAATAATACAATAATTTCGATTTCAAAATGTCGGTAAATCTAAATATGTAAATACTCAATAGCTTATACATCTTTAATAGCCACATTAAAAATGAAAATTGATTATTTAAACTCGAAATATGCTTTTATAATTTAGTGTAAGTTTCTCCGAATAGATATGGCAACGTGGCATACAGACCAACTTATTTACTACATTTTTTACTTTAACGACGACTGAGAGTTACGATTGTTTTTGCGATATCGATTCTTGTAAATAAGAATAGATAAACGGTAAAGTGATTTGAATGATATCTATTTGATGTAGACTTCGTGGTTTGCTTTCCATTTAATATATTTTTTAAATAAATAAAATCGGTTGTGATTAGTGTGTAAGTTCGAAAATTAAGAATAGTGCGACAGTATTTATTTGTGATAAATAATGGCCGATTATACAATTAGGGAAAGACATGACATGCTCTTAATTTATTTCTCGCATACGTGAAAATTGGATTAAACGGTGTCGTGCTTGTGTCGATAGTAATGGTGGGCATTTTGAACATTTGCTGTGAATAATCCGTTGTTTCAACTCAGTTCTATCGTTATAATAAATTCGGTAAGTAGGTTTACATATTTACATTGTCTAATATAAATAATATTAATTAAATCAGTAATAATGACTCTTCGAATAATTTAATTTGGAAAAAAACTACATAGTATACAGATCTCTTGAGTTGAATATCATATTTACCCAACTTTGTATAATTGCATAAAAGAAACCGCCAATTACAAATTCTGATTGCAATACCTTGTATTAAAAACGTAAATATTTTCAACAAAATCTTTCATACATTTTTATTTAATTCTAAGGTCAATATCATCAGTCAATACAAAAACACAGGTTTTTATTTTTTTGTCGGCGTAGTCATTCCTTTATTATTCGCCCTAAGAGTGAATCTGCTTCGAACGCGAGCGACGTTGCCGGATTGATAATAATTGACTTAATATGTTTTAGGGATTTTCTTGGTTATTAAGGCCTACTGACCATAGTGGTGTAAGAGTTTTTTGTTTAATTTGGTGTATACTACCTCCACCTAAAATATATGCACTCAAACTATTTACACCCTGTATAGTCTTTAGACCTTCGCCACTTGAGAAACCAACTATTTCGTTATCTCCGACATACATATAAGTATTGAAAATATTTGGCCATTCCGTAAAAAAATATTTGGACGAGTCCATTCGAAAAATTTATACTTTAAATTTTAGAAAAGTGAGATCTTCATCTCACTATATCAAATGTTCTGCTTTCCAACGGTGGTTTATTCATAATGTTAGGGTTATCCGTTGAAGTAATATGGCCGTTCAATAAAACATTGTCTTCCATAGAATTGACTGAAATTTTGCAAAAACTACTGGGGCTACAGTATTTATTTTTAGAAAATGAATTGGGTATGCAAAGATCTATCGCTTCAGTTGATAAGAATGTTTCAGCTATAAATTAAAAAAATATGTAAGCGATTATTTATTTTTTTGGAATTTCGGGTAAAGGTTCAATTATCTAGAAAACCAATTAACGAAGTTGAGCGTATAGTAGCTCATTTTGTAGGTTTTTCATTGCCTGTAGTAGCAAACACGGTTTTAGCGGTGGATTTTGAGTAAAAAGTAAAAAAACCAAATTGTTATCGATTTTTCGCTTTTTTTTTGTTAAAAAACAAAAACGCATCGATCAAAATTTTTATGTCAATTATTCTTAGAACACGTTGATGTCGGTTTTGTTCTACTATTAATTTTGTCAGCAAAAGATCTTTTTCTCCGTAAATGACCTGAGCTAAGTTGAAAAGCGCTGGTAACGAGGTAGCATGTAAAAATCGGAGCTAGCCGTATTAGTAAAATAATCAGTGCTGATCTATTTTATTTATTTTGAAAAAGAAAATGGCTTAGTCAATAACTTTGAAGTTTCTACATCTAGACCTATTTTTTTGAATTTTCTGTACTAATATGCCTTAGATTATTGAGTATCCTGTATTTCTAGATGCCTTCAGGAGTTTCCGAGATACTCAAGAGCATATTTATTCCCATTATGAAATAGCAATACCTTCCTTTGTACTGAAAGGTGTTCAAATTAAAACCAAAAGCTTCAAGAAGATAAGGTTAAGGATTGATAGGTTGGGCCTGCGTATTCAAACTTCTTCTACTAAAATAAAGTCAACTTATCTTCTTTCAACTTATCACACCGCAACCTTCTTTTACTCGGAAGGAAGCCTTAGACCCGTCGAAAAGCTTCTCTAGAACAGGCCAAGGGAGAAGTGTCAATACTCTCTTCGAGGTGTCATTCCTTTGTACGCAAGACAATATATATTATATATAAATATAATATATATTGTTTCAGGTCGGGAACCTTCATCAGTTGCGCTTCCCACAATTAAATGTCCTCTCGAACAGTTCTTTATGCATTTGATGCATTTCGTTAAATTTGAAGACGCGAGATGTAAGACCGACATCTAGGATTTTCAAGAGAATCAGTACACAGAGGTTCCGAATCTGGAGCCGTTCCGTGCAATTGCTGTTATTGAGTATTCAATATCTCTGACAGGTGAAGTAACCTGAAAATTTTATCGTGACATTCTGTCCTAGGAGTTAAGGGAGAACAGCAATTGCACGGAACGGCTCCAGATTCGGAACCTCTGTGTACTGATTCTCTTGAAAATCCTAGATGTCGGTCTTATATCTCGCGTCTTCAAGAGAAGTGTCAAGCCGACTCACTCGAGACGAAAAATTTTTAGTACGAATCACTGAAGCGACAAGACACGCTGTTCTGGCTTCATTGCATATTCATAATGTGTTTTGAATTTAATTGTTTATTGGAGAAGCCGGTCACAAATATGGGCCGTTATTGGCAGTTTCGTTGAAGATTTGGTTCTTTCCATCCTAAATTGGTTTATGGAAGAAACGATGGATTTTAAATTAAAGGACTTTTAACAACTATCCTTTGATGAATAGTGAGTTGAGTCAATTTTCAAATAAATTGATGTAATATTTTAGGGTTGATAGTTGTGCTGAATGGTTGCAGTTTGACTTACTAGACATAGGATTTATTATACTCGCTGAGAAAGATGTCGCAACACCCAGAAGAAGTTTATCAATTTAATATTGTTTTGTTAAAACGTAGATGCTATAGTAAGGAGTGCCACAAGTGCCTCTACAGTCCCCAACACATCTTGGCATTCGATAAGGTAGTCCATTTCTTCTTGAGCTACCTGCATTTCATTATTTATACAGGGTGAGTTTTTTTGATGATCAGTATGGGGATCTCTGAAACTAGCGGAGATAGAGCAATGGTTAAATTGGGAAAGATTTGCAGCTTTACTGGCCCAATCTAATGACACTTTCGGATTTTTGTAAAAAGTCATGGCTTACTAGATATTTTGAAAAAACCAAAACTGTCGATTTAGTCAAATCACTCTAGCTCCTTTGTTTTTGATTTTATAAAAAAAGTGTAAATATCAAAATTGAAGGAAATTGTATCCCCAATATGATTGTCCTCGTTTGCGTGACAGCTCTCGTTTTCGAGATATGACACAAACTTTTTTTTAAAATAGAAACCATAGTTGGCCCTACCTCAAAAAATTCCACATTTTTACAGCTTTTCAACGATATAATACTCGATATAGTTATTCATAAAAAAAACGGAGTTATGGATACTTCTCTCTTATTTTCACTTTTAACGTACGTACCCATGAAAAAGATTGTTTTCACTTTTTTTGTTTCCTCATTTGAGAGTAATTCCATTAGTAGTGCTGAACTGACAGTCGATATAGACAAGTTTTCGTGATAAAATGGAATATTCGAACGAAGAAAACTGAATATGGTGGAATGTTATATCATATGCCATCAAAATTCAGTTCGTGCAGCTGAGGAATACTTTCATAGATATTTTAATCGTCGTCAACCTGCCCTATGTACATTTAAGAGGCTTTACGATAGTTTACGCAGATATGGATCTTTTAGTAAACCACCAAAGGAACGTAATAAAATTAACGAAGCAGCACAAATAAATGTTTTGGCAATGGTAAATCAAAATCCATCTACATCAACTCGTGAGAGAACTGTAGTTAAGGTACAGAAAGCGCACAAGTTCCACCCGTACAAACTTCCAGTTTCTCAAACTTTGCATGCTGGTGACGAACATCGACGTATTTTGTTTTGT
The DNA here is from genome assembly GCA_034190945.1 of Octodonta nipae. Lineage (NCBI taxonomy): Eukaryota > Metazoa > Arthropoda > Insecta > Coleoptera > Chrysomelidae > Octodonta > Octodonta nipae. The sequence continues at coordinate 158,158,452 of CM067218.1, forward strand.
ACATGGTTTAGAGACATGTGCCTTGACAATCCACAGTTTCCATTAAAGGTGTTATGGTCAGATGAAACTAGATTTACTAACTGCGGCATGTTCAATAGACACAATGAGCATATCTGGGCTAAAGAAAACCCTTTCCATGTAGAACAAAGAGAACCCCAGATAAAATTTGGTTTTAAAGTTTGGTACGGTCTACTATTCTGGGGCCTTTTATCTATGACGAATCACTTACTGGGGAGCGCTACTTGCATTTCTTGTAATACACATTTCAAGACATGTGGCATAATTTGAATTTGAGAACTCGTTTAGAAATTGAGTGGTTCCAACATGATGGAGCACCTGCTCATAACTCGTTATTAGTAAGACAACACTTAGATAATATCTATCCAAATTCTTGGATAGGAAGAAATGGCCCACGAGAATGGCCACCCCAGTCTCCCGATTTGGCAGTTATAGACTTCTATTTATGGGGTGCGCTAAAAACAAAGTATACAAAAGAAAGTATGAGACAGTTGGTGATCTAAGAGAGGCGGTATTACAAGCAATTGAAGACATTGATAGGCGGTCTGTTAGGAAAGCGGTAATGTCAAACTTAAAAAGATGCAATTTTCGTCTAAATAACAATGGTAGACTTTTCGAACACAAATTGTAACCATTATTATGTACTTTAATTTCTTAAGTTTTTAGTAAGTACCTATATCGAGTATTATATCGTTGACAAGCTCTAAAAATGTCCGATTTTTTGAGGACATAGCCAATCCAAAAAAAGATAAGTTTGTGTCATATCTCGAAAACGAGAGCTGCCACGCAAACGAGGACATGACAATCATATTCGGGATACAATTTCCTTCACTTTTTATATATACACTTTTTTATAAAATCAAAAACAAAGAAGCTAGAGGTATTTGACTAAATCGAATGAATTTCGTTTTTTTCAAAATATCTAGTAAGCCATGAGTTTTTACTAAAATCCGAAGGTACCATTAATTGGGCCAGTAAAACTGCAAATCTATCCCAATTAAACCATTGCTCTATCTCAGCTAGTTTCCGAGATTCCCATACTGATTATCAAAATAAACTCACCCTGTATAATGAAATTGAACGACAGTGAGTTTCATCTGGAACTACTCATAACAATAAATTCGCCCAATAAAATCAAGCCATTCATCGACTCAGCTTTTTTGCTTTAACTACCTTTAATTCGGTTATTTACCCCTAAATAGGATTAATTACTTCACACTGGCCCACAAAGTGCTCCAGAGAATGATTCTCCAATAAAGATTCCAATACAGGTGGTTCGGAACTCGACAGTTCGGTTTGACCGAAAGGCAAAGTTAATTTGAAAGTTTAATGGAAGTTGGGAAATGCAAATATAAAGATTAATTACTAGTGAACGTTCACTAAGTTTTCCATTTATAATGGAGAATGAACTTGATGGAACTTTTGTTTGGAGACTGTTTATTTCAAAATGTTCTATTAACAAATAGGAATTGTTAGCACACACTTGTCACAACGGGTCATTCACGAAATTTAAATTCCTGTCTAAATTTACTTCATTTCTTTTTTTTTGTTAAAAGGTGTGACTGATATATCTTTCAACCAAGTACTCAATGATGTTCAGTGATTGCTCGAAAACGGTTTTACTAATTTGGAAAGTTTCAGCTGTATTTTGTTAGGGAAGATCCAAAAGTAGTCACGCATTTTTTCAGAGAGACTTCTCAGTTTTCAAAAATTCGGATGAAATTATTTGACAATTGTTTCACTCAGTTGACAGACTTCGTCAGAAATAATAATATTGACCTAAATACTAAACATCTGAATACCTTATACATTAGTGTAAGACAATGTTGGAAATTTGGGTACTTGGGTAGAAAGTTCAATAAGTTTATTACAATTGCCTTAGTGGTTAGTGTTTTAATATATTATACTGAAAGCGCACAAGTTCCACCCGTACAAACTTTCAGTTTCTCAAACTTTGCATGCTGGTGACGAACATCATCGTATTTTGTTTTGTACATGGTTTAGAGACATGTGCTTTGACAATCCACAGTCTCCATTAACGGTGTTAAGGTCAGATGAAACTAGATTTCCTAACTGCGGTATGTTCAATAGACACAATGAGCATATCAGGGCTAAAGAAAACCCTTTCCATATAGAACAAAGACGACCCCAGATAAAATTTGGTTTTAATGTTTGGTGTGGTGTCATAGGGTCTACTGTTCTGGGGCCTTTTATCTATGACGAATCACTTACTGGGGAGCGCTTCTTGCATTTCTTGCAATACACTTTTCAAGACATGTTGCATAATTTGAATTTGAGAACTCGTTTAGAAATTGAGTGGTTCCAACATGATGCAGCACCTGCTCATAACTCGTTATTAGTAAGACAACACTTAGATAATATCTATCCAAACTCTTGGATAGGAAGAAATGGCCCACGCGAATGGTCTCCCGATTTGGCAGTTATAGACTTCTATTTATGGGGTGCGCTAAAAAACAAAGTATACAAAAGAAAGTATGAGACAGTTGGTGACCTAAGAGAGGCTGTATTACAAGCAATTGAAGAAATTGATAAGCGGTCTGTGAGGAATGCGGTAATGCTAATCTTAAAAAGATGCAATTTTTTGTCTAAATAACAATGGAAGACTTTTCGAACGTTAACCATTATTATGTACTTTAATTTCTTAAGTTTTTAGTAAGTACCTACTTATTTAGTTTTTTCGTTATATCTGATATAACTAATAAAAAAACGTTCAATGTTTTTTGGAATAGTTGTTAATAAATCAATCGATTTCATGGATATCTACGTTAAAAGTGAAAATAAGAGAGAAAAGCATCCATAACTCCGTTATTTTCATGAATATCTATATCGAGTATTATATCGTTGAAAAGCTCTAAAAATGTCCGATTTTTTGATTTGTACACAACGCACCGAATTGATAACCTCCTCCTTTTTGGAAGTTGGTTAATAAAATAATGTAACAATTTTCCCAAAAGTGTAATTAATTAAATTGGAAGTCAGTAGACCTAAACATATGAATCACTCCTAATTTTTCATTATTATTTCGATATGAAAATCGACGTGAGACAATTGATATCAGAGAAGAAGAAAGTTTAGAATATCAAACATTTGCATACCTTGGCTTTATTTAGATAACACCTTCAATGTTAAGTATTCATTCTTCTGATATTCAGCATTGCAGTACATGACTCACCAGTTATTGTTATCTCTATCATTTCTTCGAAATATTTGTTTCCTAGGTGTTAATGGAAACACATCCGTGACAAATCAGAAGCAATAAACTTCACCAGATATAATGGCGACTATCGAAATGACTTATGCACAGAATACCAAGACGAAACGAAATTATTCAAGTATTGTTCAGCAATCAGTCAAGTTGCTCTTGAGCAAAATACTTCGTTGATTGTTTTGGTTTAACAGTTTTGGGATGTCGGATTTTATACCACCGAAAGGAATTTGGGATGTTGGTCAGACACACTTACCAAGGTTTGAGACGATTCGTTGTGGTGGTAACTGTTCCCATTTTTTGTGTGCGTTAAATGATGCTGTAAAGAATGACCAAAACATTTCTCTTGTGGAGAAATATGATATTGATCCTCCTTGTGAATACTGCAGAAATGAGGGGTAAGTAGGTGATTGTTTTTTCACTTTTGTGTGTACTATAGTTTAGTTTAGTTTAGTTTAGTTTATTTATTGGTAAAGTATTACAACTGTGTGTTTTTACAAGTCAAATGTACACAAGTATGAAATGTATTAAATATGTATACAAAAGAATTTATAAAATGTTATTAAAATGGTAAGAAAATAAAATTTCCTATTTACTAATATATAGACAACAATGTACATTATAGAGGCAAACACATTAAAAATTTATACATTGACATCCCTTCCTAAGTACTCATCAAAAGAATAAAAGGCGTGTTTTAAAAATTAATTTTTTACTCTTGTTTTAAAATGATGTACGTTTAATTTTTTTATTTCTGCTGGCAGTGCATTAAAAAATTTAATGCCATAATAGTCAGTACCCATTCTCGTTCGTTGCAATCTGTGTGTTACTTCGCATATACAGAATGGTTGGAATAAAAAGTCTTACTGTTATACAGGATGGTTGAAATATAAATATTTATAGTTAACATTTCTTGTATAATGTTTGCTTTTCGGATGAGTGCACTATTTCACATTATGGGGAGGTTAACCGACATAACTGTAGATTTTGGAGCGATACAAATCCTCATTTATTTCGAGAAGCTCATAGTCAACACCCGGTAAAACTAAACGTTTGGGCAGGGATTTTAGGAAATCATCTAATTGATGGATGATTTGTTGATGTGTGGTTAGAATTATAATGTAGATACAGTCCTGTATGCGTAGCCTTCCTGTAGACGAAAACTGACATCATCAAAACACTAATCCATAGAGCCAAAAATATCTGCAGCACACCAGAAGCTCTCAAAGAAGAACAAGTGAAACTTAGAAAAGACCTTTTGGCTAATGGATATCCGGAAACGATCATTACCAAGGCGTTTGAAGAGCTGGACAAACCACCTAGGCAGGAAGAGGACACCACGGTAGCAACTCTACTATTACTGTATACTAAAGGCTTGTCGGAGAAACTTAGAAGAATTGCACACAGCTATGGAATCAGAATGATCTTCAAAAGCAAGGACACCTTGAGGAGCATCATAACAAGAACGAGGCCCGACGCACCAGCAATACCAAGTAACTGTATATACAGCATACCGTGTGAGACAAAGCGACCGCTGGACACCAGGATTAAGGAACACCGCACAGCTACTCAAAGGGCAGAGGTAACGAAGTCTGGGCTAGCTAATCGCACATGGACCGAACACCATATCAACTGGGACCAGGCTAGTGCAATTCACAAGGAAGAGCACTGGTACAAAAGAAAATTCATAGAGACAGCATATATAATCTCGAAAGAAAATATAATTAGCAAGCCCAGCGTCCAAATTAAAAATATTTGGAGAGCTATTTTTCGGCCTCTGCCTCTGACGCTGATTGGACCAGATAAGACCCAATGACCATGACCGGCGACGCATCTGAATTTCCTATCATTCACCTGATGACTATAGCAGATACACAGCTATTGAAACGTTGTGAGATCAACCAGTTCAAGACGATGGAAGTCCAAGGAAACTTCGCGTAATTGGACCACTGTTTATTCGTGGCAATTTAATTGGTGTAATCACAATACATTGGAAAATTAAATTAATGCATTGATAATAAAAAAATTAGAAAATGATCCTCTACTACATGAAGAGCAACTGCATTTCCAACAAGATGGAGCTCCTCCTCATTAGGCCGCACCAGTTCGTCAATACCTCGATTTCGAATACCCTGGTCGCTGGATTGGAAAAAGAGGTCCTACAGATTGGCCTGCCCGATCACCTGATCTGAACCCTTTGGATTTTTTTGTGGGGACATGTTAAATCCAAAATTTTTATGACTCATCCTGAGAATTTGGACGAACTACGTCAACGAATTATAGCGGAGTGTCCTCAGATAACACCGATTATGCTGAAACATGTCATAGACGGCTTGCAGTCAAGCTTGTACTATTGTATGGAAGTCAATGGAAGACACTTTGAACATTTGCTTTAGACGCATTCTATTGTAATGTTAATTCATTTTTTTAATACTCTTTTATTATTACATGTACAGAAATTGCAATAAAAAAAATTTACAACGGTATATTCGGTAAAAAGTGCTTTTAAATTATATACGACAATCTCAAGGTCATTGAATTGGCCTGTTTACGTTGAATGCGTGCAAGCGCTAATTCACCTCAAAAAAATTCCGCCTCGAAACAACAGATATTCAACATGGCTGGTTTGAGATGAAATACCCTGTATATTGTTTCGATTCGAGAACCTTCATCGGTTACGCTCCTCTCAACTGATTGAATGCTAGTAAAATTATTTAATTATTTAGGATCATATTGTCATAAAATATAGCATTTATTTGTTCAAGTGCGTTTAATAAAAATAAAAAATTCTTAACCATTTTTGTACTTTTTACACGTAATGTACCCATAATTCTAATTCTAATTATCAAGTTTGTATTATTTTTCTTTGTGATTATAAGTCTTGTATAAACTTTATATTTTTTATAATATGCAACCATTGTAATTGTACTAGAGTAAGCTGTGGATGTTGTATTGGGCCTACGGCCTGTTTGCTGTCCTAAATTGCTAAATAAATAAATAAATACAGTGTTATATACTATAAGCAAAGTTGTAGTGAATTGAAATTTTTGCGTATCATTTCATATTAATTTACTTGATTTGCGTTCACTTAACACCCGTCATCTTTGTTTTTCTATATTTTGTGTAAAAACTTTTGTTCTTTGGAATTTCTGAATCTCGTTCTTGTTTTAGGCCTTCCGAGGACGGTTATTGTCACCACTTAAGATGCAAGCTTTAATCAAAACCCAAACCAAGCTGTTATAGCGATACAATTCTTAACCTTTATAAACCATTTTATAGTGTCTAAATTCTGGAATAATGTGAAGATATTTTAATATTTGATATAAATAAAGAAATTTTATTGAAATGCTCTGATGACAAGTCAATGAAACCCCTTTATTTACCTTTGAAATGTTAAAAAGTTATCTTGTCAATCAATAAGGTTAAAATTTTAAGTTACCTGAGATAGATTTCGTAAATGTCTTTCAAAAAAGTCAAAGATTATTGTACATACATTAACATGGCGTTTACTACTTATTCTTATTTAAATTAAATTGTTGTCTGAGCTATTGCTAAATATGTGAATAAAATAAATATATGGTAAGGTGAGGAAAAGATACCTCAACAAATCATGGTTGTTAACCGACTTCCAAAAAGGAAAATGTTATCAATTCGCAGGTATGGTTCAGTTCCGCAACCAATCCGATGACGTCATTTTGGTGAGTATTTCCTGCCAATTTTGAAATAAAATTTTCCTAAATTGCTTATGGGCCATTCGCCATTATATTGGTGAAATTACATCGCCTCGAATGGCACTACCGTGGCCGATCTCAGCAACGTTGCCACCATTTCTTTACATTATATTAGATGACAAAATATTGTTTCTAGAATTTTTATATACTAGTAAATGATATATTTTATTTCAATAATACTGAAAAGCAGCTTTAACCAAACGTGAGTATGTAAGTTTTTCGTGTATAGGTACATTTATCTTTTTCGGTATTAGTTTAATTATCATATATTTTTTTTATAAACAGAAAGTGACGTTACATTTGTGATGAGTTTCTGAATCGATAGTTTTAATTTTTGTTCGCATCCCCTTAGCATATCCAAACATGAAAGACAGACGTAAAACGAATGACAAAAGTAACTTGTCGGACACTCTGTATAGGGTTTTTTTAAATCTCTGAAAAACAGTGACATCGGCAACGCTGTCAAACTTGTGTGTGAGACGTCATCACCCTGATTAAATAATTAAACTATATCTTTTTTATGCATGCTCAGTGAATATTCAACTGTATTGTATTAAGGAATTTTAGAGATAAGTACCATATAATTGTCTAATGTGAAATTTACGGTTTTCCAGAAAATCAGAAAAAAAAAACAGTAATTAATCGACTTCAGTAAATTTGAATGAATCTACACTGTTTTCTCTAAAACGGCTCAAGCAATTTGAATAGTTTAAACTGTATTCTAGAAAGAGATGTCTCAGTTTGATTCCGTATAATTATCTATAACTTAAAACATACCGTTTTTCTGAAAACCCACTCCACTCTATATTCCAAACATCCTGTATATACGGCTGCCTATGGACTACTATCATTCTATTCCGTCCTATATTTCAATCATCATATAAATGCACTATCTATCACTTTACTTTGTGATTTTGTTTGCTATAACTAAACACCCTGTGTATAAACTCACCAAATAGCAGTTTAGAGTTTTACATGTGTCGTTACTGTATTTTCTATTAGGCCGGGAGAATGTGACATCCAAAAGCACCGTCTTCCCAAAATGGAAAAATTTTCATTTAAATAGGTATTTGCCTGGTATACAAACAAAACGAGCTTGGTACTCACTGATTTAAGGAGCCGAAAATAGTTTGCTTTACTATCTATATGCTTGAGATTTACATAGAAAATTTTCAAATTCGCAATTAAAACTTCCAGTGCCTAAATTTACCGCACTATAATTTATGAGGAATTGTCCGTTATGTCATTTCGATTAAATTTTTGATAATAATTTTGGAATTTTCGGCGATTTTCTGCAAAACTGCAAGTTGCACGTCGCAGAAAAATATAAGAGATCAACTAAGGATCTTCTTTAATGGATTAAACGTTAAAAAACTTAACACATCCATAAGAAGTTATCGAAAATTCGGCTAAAATATAAGGGATATTGGTCGATTTCCATGCACGCATGTGTTCATTCACAAATTTTATCACTTAACCAATAGAATTCTTTTCCAAAATTTGAAGTTTCACCAATCCGGATATATACTCTTTTAAACAAGACCATATTCATTCAAAACGGTGCACCACAGGGGAAGAAATCAGGTAACATACATACAAAAAAAAATACGCGACGAATTGATAACCTCCTTCCTTTTTGGAAGTCGGTTAAAAAATACACGACGAAGTGATATCTCCTCCTTTTTGGAAGTCGGTTAAAAAAACGGTAAACATCAATGCGAATATCAAACTTCCTAATAAATATCTAGCTTAAATATCAAGATATGCCATAAAAGTATATCGTACAGGGTGATTGTAATGGTCTTCTAAATGTTATTTGTGGAATATTCTTGATTATTTTTGTTTTTTTGAGAATAACACCTCAATAGAAATGAAAAGCTACTGAAAGAAAAAAACAAATTTCAAAGTCGGGTGCGTCTCAGTGTCAATGGCTTTATAGGTATTAAAAATTTTGAATACATATAAAGTCATTTTCAAGATATCAGGGCAGTAAAGTGTAGATTTGAATTATAGTTGGGCACAATGGTTCAGAAGATGATAGACAAATAAGTTATATTGGGTGACCACAGAAGGATATACAGGGGGGTTGCAATATAGAGTGAATTAGAGTAAAACTTATAGAAAGTGGTGCAAATAATAAAAAAAGTTAGTTAAAAAATATATGGAAATATACAAAAAAAAACTTTTCTTTACTTAATTCCAAGTATTTAAAGTTTCTAGGTATCCTATACAGTTGGTCAGTACTGAAAAAAAACATGTTTTATTCCCAAACAAAATATTCCTTGAAGATATTCGATCAGTTTCGTTTTCAATACCACACCCTGTATACCAGACATATCGAGTTAGCCTGTAATAAATCCTTTTTTATGAATTAGTTAATACCAACTCGTAATTGTCAATATGAAATATACTTCAATAATATTTCAATATTTTAACTTCACTCCCGGTACCAGATTACACTCTAAATCATGTTAATTAAAAAAGAGAGACACAAAAAATACAATAAGTATAAATTTCATCGGTAACCTGTCATTCATTCTGTCGACTGAAATTTCCGTGACAGTCACTCATTGTTATCGTCCACCATTTCAGTGAACAATTTGATTAAAATTTCGATATAAAATTTCAATTTGAAATCTCGTATTTGTGAAACTTTAGTTATTCCAGAATAAAAATTTGTTTGTAAATTTGGACTTCGTGTCGCACTAATTTCCAGGAATTTGGATTAATTGCGTATGTCACTCGAAGATTAGCAGTGACTTAAGAGGAGATTAAAGGAAACAAATTTAAACGTTTAATTACTGCTATCCGAAGCGATTAAGAGAAAAAACACGCACCTGTTTGTTTTGGCAAACAAAAACTGTTGGATTTGTCTTTGTTGTCTACCGTCGTAACAAACAACCTACGCAGAAAAATATTGGATTTTAACATTATCGCCTTAGTTCTAGTAGGTTGAAGTTGACATTCAAAAAGATAATCTCAGTAAGCGTTATTAGGGATCTAAAAAATCATGTGGGTTTAAATAATCCTATGGAGATATCTAGTTTTAAAAAACCGTACAATATCAGGTTTTGAAATCGAAATTATTTAATTATGCCAGAAGATTATCTTTCGAATAAAGTAAATTTCATGTCAATTTAAAAACATATATCCTTGTTTTATTCCATTTCAAACTTCTATACCTCTAAAAAAACACCCTTTATTACAGGTAAACAGCTTTCAAGTTGGAAGAGCTTGAAAGAGTTGTCTTTAGAATTTATAAGTGGCTTTCCTAGGAGATGGTCATTAATAACTTCTTTCTTAATTGTCGGTAACCAGATACGACTGAATTCTACTACTGATGATAACAAAATTGTGGTTACAACTCTTTCATATATACAAGGTCTCTCAGAAGAATTGAAAAGAGTTGGCAACAGATTTAATGTCAAAATATCATTCAAAACAAGAAATACACTGAAATCACTAATATCGAAAACAAAATCAAGCAACAAAACGCAGATCCCAAAAAACTGCATATGTAAGATTCCTTGCGAATGCAATAAATTTTATATTGGGGAAACATCGAGACCATTAAAGGTACGAATTAATGAACACAAGAATTACATAAACAAACGGCAATTTGAAAAATTGAAAATTTGTGAACATGCTTGAAACCTAGGCCATAAAATACAATTTGACAATTCAGCTATACTTCACAAAGAACAGCATAACACAAAAAAAAAAAGAATCTGCGATAATTCGTTTGAATGAAGACGATTGTATCGTTTCTATTTCTGTAGAATTCAGTCGTATCGGGTTACCAAATTTAGGAAGAAATTAGTAATGACCATCTACATTTTAACAACCCAATTACGGGGTAGTTCATAAGGTTTTTCCTAGGTTTTCCTGAAATAAAAGAATTTTTGGCGAATATGCTATCTTATATCAAAGTCGTACCGAGGAACGCCACTTATAAATTCTAAAGGCAACTCTTTCAAGTTCTTTAACTAGAAAGCTTAGAATTTTTTGTAGTACCTGTATATCAACCTTTCATTTTGCAGTTTATATTTTCAATACATGTTAAAACCATTGACGTTTGGTTCTTTGAATATACAGATTTTTGTTTCGATTGTGGTGTTATTTCCCAAGAAAACATAAAAATAATTATGAATGCCAATAACTTTATAATATACATAGAGTTTAAATCATAAATGTGTGGGTGCTCTATCATGTTATACATCATGTGATACCAACTGCCCAGGTAAACATACTTGTCAAATCACTCTAGCTCCCTTGTTTTTGATTTTATAAAAAAAGTGTAAATATCAAAATTGAAGGGAATTATATCCCGAATATGATTGTCATGTCTTCGTTTGCGTGATATGACACAAACTTATCTTTTTTGAATAGAAACCATAGTTGGCTATGACCTCAAAAAATCGGACATTTTTAGAGCTTTTCAACGATATAAACTCGATATAGTTATTCATAAAAATAACGGAGTTATGGATGCTTTTTTCTCTTAATTTCACTTTTAACGTAGTTAGCCATGAAATAGATTGATTTCTTAATAATTATTCCAAATAACCTTGAAAGATTTTTTTATTAGGTATATCAGATATAACGAAAAAAATAAATAGTTACTTACTAAAAACTTAAGAAATTAAAGTACATAATAATGCTTACAATTTATGTTCGAAAAGTCCACCACTGTTATTTAGACAAAAATTGCATCTTTTTAAGATTGGCATTACCGCTTTCCTCACAGACCGCCTTTCAATTTCTTCAATTGCTTGTAATACCGCCTCCCTTAGGTCACCAACTGTCTCATACGTTCTTTTGTATACTTTGTTTTTTAGCGCACCCCGTAAATAGAAGTCTATAACTGCCAAATCGGGAGACCGGGGTGGCCATTCGCGTGGGCCATTTCTTCCTATCCAAGAGTTTGGATAGATATTATCTAAGTGTTGTCTTACTAATAACGAGTTATGATCAGGTGCTCCATCATGTTGGAACCACTCAATTTCTAACCGAGTTCTCAAATTTAAATTATGCAACATGTCTTGAAAAGTGTATTCCAAGAAATGCAAGTAGTGCTCCCCAGTAAGTGATTCGTCATAGATAAAAGGCCCTAGAATAGTAGACCCTATGATACCACACCAAACATTAAAACCAAATTTTATCTGGGTTCGTCTTTGTTCTACATGGAACGGGTTTTCTTTAGCCCAAATATACTCGTGTCTATTGAACATACCGCAGTTAGTAAATCTAGTTTCATCTGACCATAACACCTTTAATGAAAACTGTGGATTGTCAAGGCACTTGTCTCTGAACCATGTACAAAACAAAATACGTCGATGTTCGTCACCAGCATGCAAAGTTTGAAAAACTTAAAGTTTGTACGGGTGGAACTTGTGCGCTTTTAGTACCTTAACAACAGTTCGTTGAGATGTGCCAGCTTCTGCCGCAATCTCACGAGTTGATGTAGATGGATTTTGATTTACCATTGCCAAAACATTTATTTGTGCTGCTTCGTTAATTTGATTACGGTCCATTGATGATTTACTAAAAGATCCATTTCTGCATAAACTATCGTAAAGCCTCTTAAATGTACATAGAACAGGTTGACGACGATTAAAATGTCTATGAAAGTATTCCTCAGCTGCACGAACTAAATTTTTATGGCATATGATATAACCTTCCACCATATTCAATTTTTCTTCCTTAGAATATTCCATTTTATCACGAAAACTTGTCAATATCGACTGTCAGTTCAGCACTACTAATGGAATTACTCTCAAATGAGGAAACGTCAAAGTGAAAACAATCTTTTTCATGGCTACCTACGTTAAAAGTGAAAATAAGAGAGAAAAGCATCCATAACTCCGTTATTTTTATGAATAACTATATCGAGTATTATATCGTTGAAAAGCTCTAAAAATGTCCGATTTTTGCGGTCATAGCCAACTATGGTTTCTATTCAAAAAAGATAAGTTTCTGTCATATCTCAAAAACGAGAACTGTCACGCAAACGAGGACATGACAATCATATTCGGGATACAATTTCCTTCAATTTTGATGTTTACACTTTTTTTATAAAATCAAAAACAAATGAGCCAGTAAAACTGCAAATCTTTCCCAATTTAACCATTGCTCTATCTCCGCTAGTTTCCGAGATCCCCATACTGATCATCAAAAAAAACTCACCCTGTATAATGTGATTGTTAATATTAATACAATTCTAATTCCATCACTGATTTTCATCAAAGCCGTTTGGCAGTCCGGATATCATCCGAGAAGGTGTCTTCTACAAACTACCTGGAAAAAGACTCGGCACTTTCACGTTTTCTTTTGCCCATATCAGAATTCCCAGACTGAAAAACGAGGAAAGCATTTTTATTGAAATCGTATATGTGTTTGTAACTGTCTGACGCTAAAAGTGGAGAAAAAGGAGAAACTTGCTCCTTTTCAAACATGTCACACATAAAAAAAACGGATGAGGTCCTTGAAAGGTCTCAAGTTATATTGAAAATTCCATTTTGTTTGTTTTTTTTTTTTGGGTATGCAGGTATCAATATTTATTACAATTGAATAGTATTCTTCTGAATTTAAATAGTATGATAACAAATAATTGTGTTTGAACCTTTTAAAGAGTTGATCAAATTTCAGTTTAAGGTTACAACCACTATATTAACAAATAAGTTTACAAATAACAAATAAGTGATATTTTAACTAACCAAGCTTTTAAGAGAAATCGAAGTAAAAGGTGAAAAATTCTTTTAAACGACTTCAGAACAGGAACAGATTCCCAATTCGATGTACAGTGATGGGTAAATGTGTGGAACCAAGTAAATATCTCTGGAATTATTAGAGATATCAAAATGAAATTTCGAAAGTGAATACTGCAGTAGATTGCCTATTTGTTTCCAATTTTTTTTACAATTTTGAAATTCCTGTTTTACCGGAAGTAATGTCGATTTTAAAATTTGCAATGAAACACCCTGTATAGTATTTTAGTTTCTGATGAAACATTTTATTGCGAATACAAAAATATCGGGTTTAATATTGTTTACTTCAATACCTACCGCGATATTAACAGAAAAGTAATTAAGGAAAGAAAAAATCTAATATCCATTAAAGAGATACATAATCATAATTATTAACCAAATATAACTGTTTTCAAAACATTGAAACTTAACTTAACAAAACTTAATGTATTAGATGTTCAAACTGAGCACCGTTTACTCCTTGACAATAAGCAAGTCGGTTTTTAAATTCTCTAGTAACATTAGCTATTACTTCTGGTGTAATTCTCTGGCTGTCTTGAGTTAGTCTTGCAGCTAATTCTTGCAAATTATTTGGTCTATCAACATAAACCTTAGACTTTAAGTAACCACACAGAAAATAGTCTAGTGGATTAAGGTCCGGGCTTCGTGCAGGCCATTCATAAGTACCCCGTCTTCCAATCCATCTGTGATGAAATGTCCTATCTAAATGATCTCGAACAATGTGAGCGTAATGGGGTGGTGGTCCATCCTGCTGAAACCAGATATTATTTGATAATTGTCCATTTACCTCCAATTCCGGAATAACTTGTGTCTCCAAGAACTATAAATACGTATATATGTTTAAAGTTTCTTGTAGGAAGAAGGGTCCCACGATTCTGTTGTTATAAATGCCGGCCCAATTAAGATTACTTTGTGACCAGTAGTGGCAGTTATGTCGATTAACAATTTAAACAAAATGTAGCCTCGTCTGAAAACACCACATTTCTTATAAAATTATTATCACGGTTACAAATACCCATCATCGTTTCACAAAATTGCAAACGTCTATCGAAATCGTCTTCAGAGACTTCTTGAACGAGGCAAATTTTGTATGGATGATATTTTTCTCGCCTTAATATCCTTCCTACTGAACGACGGCTAATTCCATACATATGGGCGAGATCGGTAGTTGATAAGTGCACTTTTTAACCGTCCACTTTTTGGTAAATTGCTAACTGTTCCACTTGTGTCGTACCTTCGCAAAGTTTTTGTCACTACTGAACGGGATATTTGTGTATTCGGATGAACAATGTTAAAAAGCTCACAAACTTCTTGATGCGTCCTTTTCCTCTGCCCATACCCAATCATCATTAATATTTGTATTCTTTCTCTTTCACTTAATTATAATAATTAATAACTTATTTTGACAACTATTGTCACTTCTGCAATGAATTTCATGGACTACTAAACTTGATTCAGATTTAATTTGCGCCTGATTTAAACAAACGCACGTGTATTCGATTATGGAACAAACAGTGCTGTTGGCTGTGACGGTATAATGCTACCGATTGACCAATAGAAATACAAATCCTTACCGAGCGGTTTGTTTATATCGGGCGTAAATTAAATCTGAACCGAGCTTAGCTACCATCGAATTTTTCCTTTCCTTGGTTACTATTCTGTTAATATCTCGGTAGGTATTGAAGTAAACAATATCAAACCCGACATTTTTGTATTAGCAATAAAATGTTTCATCAGAAACTAAAATACTATACAGGGTGTTTCATTGCAAATTTTAAAATCGACATTACTTCCGGTAAAACAGGAAGTACAAAATTGTAACAAAATTTGGAAACAAATAGGCAATCTACTGCAGTATCCACCTTCCAAATTTCATTTCGATATCTCTAATAATTCTTTTACTTGGTTCCACACATTTGCCCATCACTGTATATAATTTTTATGTATGTTCAACTATAACTCAAAACTGGTTTAAGAAATTTGGATTATTTAAAGGATATTCTGTTAAAGAGGATGCCACAGTGGTCTCTAATTTTTTTCAATGACATGGCTTATGCTGTTTTTTAGAAAATCAGGAAAAACTGGTTCTTATATAGTAACGTTTGGCGAAGCAATTGTCGCTGACCTGGGGTTTTCTTCTGAATAATATTGTCGCTGATCGAAACCTGGGATTTTCTTGTGAATAATATTGACAAAAATAATATTTTTCATAAAAAGATCTGTTTGGTTAGAAAGCTAAACTCAAATTATATTAGAGATCACTTCTTCAACTATATTATAAGAGTTTTGTCAAAAATATGAATTTGGCTTACAAATTTTTGATAATATTTAAGTCAAACAGAATTGAAAACTACATCAAATTATGCTATATCACAAAAAATGTAAATAAATGTTAAACAAACATATTAATTGAAGGCATTGGGAATTAAATAATATAGTGATTGTAAATAAACGAATGACTTTGTTTTATATCACTAATTTATTTATTTAATAAATAAACATAAAAAACGTGACTAGTTTCGACAATACTATATCATTTTCAAACGGATACAAATTCATGAATGACGACAAAATATTTTGTTGACATACAACAGTAGGTATTTTATGGCATTTTTGTGTACAAGAATATTGAAATAGAAACACAGTGGTAAACTGATTAAGAAAATTTAAATATATCATTTTTGATTTATAGTTTCTTAAAAATTTCAAATAGGATGGATGCTCTTTTGAAACTCTACCTGCTCGTGAAGTAGTAAATTACATGAAACGGAATTATTATGACTTTTGTAAATTTATATATTCTCAAGTGTTTCAATAAATGGCTTAAAATTGTTATAATGAATGATATCTGTTTCTTGTAGTTTAGGAAATGTAGTAAGAAAATGATTAGCAAACGTTGAGTCTGTTTTATTTAATCTAAATGAACGTAAGTGTTCAAGATATCGAATCTTGAAATTTCTACAGGTCATACCAAGGTAAAAGCTATTGCACTCTGAACATTTTAGTTTATATTTTCTAGATTCTTCGACAAAAGTTTCACTATTCTCTCACTTGTGGTTCCAAAATAGATAAGGGGAACGTATTTGAATTGAACGTTGTTATCTATGATTTTTGTATAAATTAAATTTTGAGCAATTTGACTTTCTTTCCGGGAAATAAGTTTATTAATTAATTTGTGGCTATAACCATTTTTAATGGATATGCTCTGGATGATATCCAGTTCGTTATTTAAGTCAGTTTTGGAAAGAGGTAATGTAAGAGCTCTATGTATCATCGATTTGTATGCTGCTAGTTTGTGTGAGTGTGGACTAAAAGATGAATTTTGGATAGTAGTGTCTGTGAATGTTGGTTTTCAGAATCCATAGAACATGATTTTATTATATTTATTGGTGAGTTACTTTCAGTTTCCAGAGTAAACTTGATACTAGGATTTACACTATTAAGGAACGATAGGGAAGTGTTAAGTTGTCTCTTTGTGCCTGTGAAGTAAGCTAAAATGTCGCCAACATACCTATACCAGAATAAAACATCTTTTCTCCTAAGTTCTGAGCTTTGGTGTTTCAACAATTCTAAATTGTCATCGTCAAGGAGTAATCCAAACAGTTTCGTTTACTTTTGCCCTATAAACTGGAGTACCATATCATCATCTGATTCTACAGGTTCTTCTTCCTTCTTATTTTCTTCCTTAGCAGGTGCAGCTACTGTGGCTGCTGGGGCTGCAACTACAGCTGCTCCACCTGCAAGTCCACCACTACCAATATTGGTAATAAGTTTCTGCAAGTTAATACCTTGCAAAAACAAAAATATTTCAAAACTTCTTTATGTAGAGGTCGGAAACTTTTCACAATGCCTTGTTTTTGCTTTGTACAAAATCTTTTTTATATTAATTTATATTAAAGTGAGTTAGAAGGAAATCTGTCTCTGCTGATGCCATATGTTTTTTGTTGAAAGTAAAATAACATTCCTTTAATGAACATCTGAAGTTACAAAATATACTCTTGAAAATAAAGTTTTTGTTGTGTTTGTTTTACATTGTATCGCGTTCACAGTTTTTATGTTTTCCCAAGAAGCTCAGCTTCTGCCCATAAAAAACAGCACACTTTCATTTTTCTTAATTTTCTTGTGCAAACCTAATAAAATGTCCAGAAATTGTTTGAGCAGGGTCCCATCCTAATCAATTCTCCATCGCCCGTATTTTACGTTGGTTGTTGACAGAGACCCTCCGAAAAAAAAAACAACCTCTCGACGTTTGGAAAATTGGAGCAGATAAACAGAATTGAGCGAGCAATAATCGAAAACAACGATTCTCCTATTAAATAATTTACGAAGTGATTTAATTCGAGACCTTTTCCTTTTAGCGAAATGGAAAAACAAAATGGGAAAACACGAGATTTGCTGTATTGTGTTTGTGTGAGGTTGCTGGAAAAAAGTCTGTGTGGTCGATAGAGTTTCACTTATGGAGCACAAAATCTTAGGAAGAATTTATTTGATACATACAAACATTGAGAGCAGTTTTAGACCAACAGTTTTGAGAGCCTAAATTTCAAAATAATATTCAGGCTTAGTGAATTATCTATATATAAATAGGTAAAGACAAAACGATTAGGTACCATTTTCTCCTGTGTTTCTCAACCGATTTTCTTCATTTTTGTTTTGTTTAGTAGCTACTGACGACCTTCAGTGCAGACTGCTAATCTTAACTTATAATATTGGTTCATTCATTAAATAAAATATAATAAAAATTCATTATTTACGTCCATAATGTCAATGCCAAACAACTGAATGTGCCGCCGCCGCCAGACTCAAAACATTGAGTAATTATATATAGAAAGACCAATGCTGTTATATACTTAGAGCATGTACTTCTGGAAGTGGCATGCAAGCGTTGTTTTTGTTTAGTGGTAAAGTAATCGTTGTATATTATAATTATACAGGGCGATTCCAGATATGTTAGAAATCTGTTTTTTTTTCGTGGGTGGCAAATAAGCAGTTGCATATATAGGGTGTTTAAAATATAGAGTAAAGTGCAAGTATAACTAATAAAATAATTATATAAGGAAGCCCATTAGCGGTTGAATTTACAGGGTTCTTGGAATAGAAGGCGCAGTAGAATTACAGTTATACAGGGTGGTGCAAAAAATATTATACAGAGATGCATATACAGGGTGTCGGAAATGGAAATGCAACATTTCGTAACCCATAAGCAGTTGTATATATAGGGAAGATGATATATAGGGTGAGAGGAATTATAGATATACAGGATGATGATAAAAAATGTTAGAAAAGGATATGATTTATAGAGTATCCGACGAAGAGTTCCATATATATGATGATTAAAATATAGGTCAGAGTAGAATTATAGTTACAGAAGAAAGTTAAAAATTCCATAAACAAAAAGAGTAAATACGGTGGCTCTTAGGCAGTGGCATATACAGAATGGTTTACCGGGTGGTTCAAAAATGTTAAAAAATATTATGCGTGGTCCATGAGCAGTTGCATATACAGGGTGGTGGAAATATATAATGAGATGGAATTATTATAATGAGGATTTTAATAAATGTTAGAAAATTGAGTGTAGCCCATTAGCGGTTGAATTGTTGTCATATTAAATTAAGAATTACGGATTTGAACACAAATAAAGTCCTATGAATTATATCTGAAAAAAACTTGAATTTCGTTACTTATTTGTAGAAACGAGATGTAAGACCGACATCTAGGATTTTCGAGGAAACTATCACACACAGGTTCCGAATCTGGATCCGTTCCGTGTAATTACTGTGCTCCCTAAAGTCCTAGGATAGAATGTTAGGATAAAATTTTCAGGTTATTTAACGTGCCGGAGATATTGACACAATTGGTCGAATTTCGACCTCTGGGCGACAGCTAGTATTGTTAAATAAATAGTTTTAAAAAAATTACCTACTTCAATACATAGTAATAAGAATGACACTAATAAGAAAAAATATTATGAAGACGAGAGCTGTAAGACCGACAAAGGAATGACACCTTGAAGAGAGTAAAAAATATTATATTGGATATTTAAAAGGAAAGATATTATATGTTCTATAAAACTGCGTTTTATACAATAAATCATTTCTGTTTCTAAAATTATTTTAATCACCCTGTTTAACTACAATTCTTCCACAACCTATAATACAACCACCCTATACCGGGTGTCAATTAAGTCTCGGGACGGCTGAATATTTGCTAAATAAGTCATTCCTTTACTAACCAAGGTATCCGATGGTGACCTTGCATTTGACTTTGAACCTCATTTTTGAGGTTATTTTGAGGTCAGCCTCATTTTTGTAAATGAAAAGCCCTATTTTTTATTGCGGAGGTCGCTGAGATCGAATTAACTAACGAAATTTTAATTTTTTCCAATCCAAGATGGCGAATTCAAGATAGCGGATGAAAATCATACAAATAGCACATTTTTGTCTGGAAATTTCTTATTCAGGGGTTTTGGGGGTCGCTGAGTTCTAGTCCATACTTAAAATTTTCCGCTCCTTTCGAATCCGGTATAAAAAAACGGGTTTCTACATGAAAAAATTAGGTTGACCTTCAAATGAAAATGAGGTGTAAGGCCAAATTCAAAGTCACCATTGAGTTCCTCGATTAGACTTACCTTGGGTATGACCATTGTTTTGTTTTACCACTGAAGTCATTATTTGAGCTCTATTTGACCCCTAGTGGTTACCTCAAGTAAATCCAAATTCCCGCACTGCCTACTTATGTAGTACTTCATCAAGCTTGATTGTTGCTTGGCACCGACTTCAAAAATATACTAGATTGGTAGGTAATTAATTTGTACAGAATGACACATTTTAATGTTTACATTTTTTACTTCCTGGGTAGCTACCTAACAACATTGAATGTGTTATTTATTTACTAGAGTTGCATTTTGTTGTAGTTATTTTTAGCTTTTTAGTTACAGGTGGAAGTCGGTTATATTTTTCTTTAAATGTTTTAAATGTTTTTAGTTTTCATTCTTTATTTTTTATTTTGCATGTATAATCTTAGTAGACAGGACCAGGTAACATCGAAAGCCTCAACATTATACAATGATATTTTTCATTTAAATGGGCAGGTAAATGTTTACGATCAAAATGTACTAGTATGCGTTGACTTAATAAGCCCAAAATATATTTATGCCTTATGGACCACGCCATGTAACCTTTTTTCAACTTTTTTTGACAACTCTGTATAACTATAGATAATTCCACTCCACCCTATGTACCAACCATCCTTTACGACTGCCGACGGACAAGCATAAATTTGTTTGCTGCCTTCTGTAAACTATAGGAAGGAGTAGAATCCATCCCATATTTACTGAGTCAAATCCGTCCTATATTTCAACCATAGTATATAACTCCTTGTGGGCTATCCCATAAATTAATTCATTTTTAACATTTTATATTATCGCCTTGTGTAACATTAATTCCTCTCCACACTTTATGCAACTTCTTAGGGGCTATAAAACAAATAATTTTATAATCACACTGTATAAATATAATTCAACTCCAGTATATATTTCAACCATCCTGTATGATTTGTTAACGTCCACATCATATAACAGTTTTTTAATCACCCTATATAATTTTAATTTCATTCTACTCCGTCCTATATTTCAATCATCATATAAATGCAACTCCTATTACTTTATTTTGTGATTTTGTTTGCTATAACTAAACACCCAATAGCAGTTTAGATTTTGACATGTGTTGTCACTGAATTTTCTATTAGGCCGGGAGAATGTGACAACCAAAAGCACCGTCTTCGCAAAATGGAAAAATTTTCATTTAAATAGATTTGCCTAGTATAGAAACAAAACGAGCTTGGTACTCATTGATTTAAGGAGACGAAAATACTATGCTTTACTATCTTAACAATGCTTGAGATGTAGATAGAAAATTTTCAGATTTGCAATTAAAACTGCCAGTGCCTAAAATTCCCGCACTATTACGTTGGAATTAAAATATTTATGAGGAAATGTCCGTTATATCATTTCGATGAAATTTTTGATAAGAATTTTGGAAATTTCGGCGATTTTCTGCAAAACTGCAAGTTGCACGTCACAGAAAATTATTTGAGATCACCTTAGGATCTCCTTAATAGATTAAACGTTAAAAAACTATACACATTCATAAGGAGTTTTCGAAAAATCGACCAATATGTTAGGGATATTGGTCAATTTCCATGCACTCATGTGTTCATTCACAAATTTCATCACTTTACCAAACAAATTCGTTTCAAAAATTTGAAGTTTCACCAATCCGGATATATACTCTATTAAACAAGACCATATTCATTCAAAACGGTTCACCACAGGAGAAGAACTAAGGTAACATACATACAAAAAAAAATACGCGACGAATTGATAACCTCCTCCTTTTTGGAAGTCGGTTAAAAATAAAATAACAAACAGATGTTTCCATTTGAAAAAAAAAAAATGGTTGATGGTCGCAATTTATTTCTGGCCCACCCTGTATAAATGAGTTTATCATCACAAAAACCGCAGTCTAAAAAACAACCGACGTGTCCGAGCGTTTTTCCAAAAAACCAACACCTGAATTTTAATTGAATTTGTTTCAACCTACGCGCCCTCACTGCATATTTGCACGTCTGTTTTTAATTCCACACCGGTACTTACTTAAAAAAATGCCTCGTATATACTCCATAGAAACAGTTTAGCATTTGAAAATCGAAGTGCAATAACCACTGCAACAAAAATAACAAAAATAAACGATTCAGATAGAGAGAGCTAGTTCCATAATCCCCCTTGCTAATTCCGTTGTGCAACCACTTGCTCCATTGTCAAAACTGGATGTCAATCGAAATGAAACATCAATTATTTTATTTTATCTCGTGAATATTCAGTAAATCACTGCACTCTACTATCGGGAATCGGTTAACCGACAATAATTCCATTACCGGATACACGTACTCATCGCATCGGGTTAGCTGGCTGCTGAATCCATTGTTATGCTGAAAATTTCATACAGTGCTACGAATATTTAATAAAAATCTCAACCCACTATAACAACAAATTTGTTATTACGCATTTGAGAATTGATTTTGAGCTTTTCATAGAACTGTTGTATGAAAATGGAGTTTACATATCTGTCGAGCTCTCGAATGTGTTTTCGCGGAAATTCCAGCTGATTATAATCTGGTCATTTTGTATTCTGTTGTTACATCTAATACAGCTTTTTATATACTGGGCTTTCGTTTCAAAACTAGCCAACCAAAATATCTTTTAAAATATTTTTAAAAGAAAAAGACACATCAATTTAAATTTACGGGGGGACACATACTCGTATCAGTTACCCCTGCAGTTGCAACCCTTAACATTGTAAATGTACAGTGCATCCCATTTTGGTTGAGATTGCCAGGTTACTCGGTTGTTATTGAAGATAGAGTCTTGCGGTTTTCACATACCTGTTCTACTTTTTTGTGAAACTCAGGATGGCCATATCAGATTTTGCATAAGTGTTTCCATTTATAAGATACAGGGCGATTTTGAAAATTTATACTTTTTGGGCCCCTTCTATATCTACGAAGTTATTAGAAATACTCTTGCGCTAAGACCTACGTCTAACAGAAAATTTTGCATAGAATCTAGTGGAGTACTCAATTTTTTTTCCAAGTATGGTTTTGAAGATACTACACATTATATATTTTTAAATGGAACACCCTGTATTTTATTATTTCATTGAATTCGTTAGTTTTTTCCCTTTAAAATAATGTATAATACAATACACACGGTATCATTAGAAATGCTAAAAAATACTAAAAAGCTGAGTTTTTTTGCTAGTAGGCCATGTATTTTCCATTTAAAAGGAGAATCTAACAAATAATTCCATTTGAGATTTTTTATAGGAGTTTATCAGCAAAGAAAAATAATATTAACAATAATTCAATAACATGAAACACGAAATTTAGGTACCTAAAAGCAACTAATAAATAGTTATAATACATCGTTCATTATGTATAACAAACAGAACAAGTATTACAAATCAAATATCTATCTTAATATTAATTTTGGACATTATTAATTACCTTATTGATTTAACTGTTCAAATTGTTGTCCATTTTCCCTAACACATAATTCGCAAACCTTTTCAATACGCCTGAGTGCATTTAAAATTATAACAGGTCGCCTTTGTATATCCCGAAAAGCTGCCTCCGTTGCAGCACGAAGTTCTTCGCGACTGTTGTGTCTGTTGGTATATATTTTATTTTTCAAATAACCCCACGAAAAAAAGTCCAATGTAGATAAATCGGGTGATCTTAGAGGCCACCTAATTGGTCCATGTGTTTCTATCCAACATCCTTGAAAAATATTTTATAAAAAGCGCCCAATTAATCTAGAATTGTGGGCAGGGGCGCCATCTTGTTGAAAGTGTATAGAATTGCGAAAGGCGAGGGGAACATCTTCCAATATTTCGGGTAATAAGTCTTCTAGGATTGTCAAATACCTATTGGCGGTAAGGGTTCCTTCAAACATGCGGTACTTTATTTTTGTCCCCAGTATGAAACAGGCTACATTAAAACCAAATCAACCCTGGTGTTGTCGCTCAAAAATTAAGTGCGACTTCTCATCATACCAGTATCTTGTATTCTGCCTGTTAAATATACCGGCACTGCTTATATGAGATTCGTCTGACCAAATAACTTTCCTTACAAAATCATTGTCCCTTCGGGTTTGGTATAAAAACCAATTGCAAAAATTTAACCGTCTTGCTGCATCACCAGGATATAAGTGCTGGGCAATATTGACTTTGTAAGGTTTAAATTTATATATATTTTTAAATTCTTTGAACCCATGATTGAGAAACTCCAGTGTAATTTTCTAATTTGGCACAAGAAGTCTGGGGATAGGCATGAACGTTAGCTAACACATTTATTTCATTCATTTTTCGATTTTCTTTGTTATACACCTTTGATCGAGGTTTAGAATATGCACTAAAACTTAGTAAATTATTCTTTTGTCTAAATATAGTTGCTCGACTAGGTTGATGCCTCTCTGGATATCTGAACGTTTTAAAAACGCGATTTCATGAAATATCTTATGGTAAAATACTCGTACTTTATACCTGTGGAAATTAGTTCTAAAGCTTCTTCAACATTCTCATAACATTGATTTAAACATTGTATCATATCGTATTTTTCGTTATTTTGAAAAACGAATTCTCTTCCAGCCATTATCAATTATCAACCAGCAAACTCACGAATAATTATTTATATAATGATCTTGTAAACTCAAACACGATAAAACACAACAGTTACTAACAATGACAGCTTGATCAGATTTACGTTTTTCTCTCCAGCGCTCACTAGATAAAATATTGTTCCGAAAGGCGGAACTCTATAATAATTTTAAATGGATTTATGCTATATGGAAAGGTTTGTCAATTATGTGTTAGGGAAAATGGACAACAATTTGAACAGTTAAATCAATAAGGTAATAAATAATGTCCAAAATTAATTTTAAGATAGATATTTTATTTGTAACACCTGTTCTGTTTGTTATACATAATGAACGATGTATAACTATTTATTAGTTGCTTTTAGGTACCTAAATTTCATGTTATTGAATTATTGTTAAAATTATTTGTCTTTGCTGATAAACTCCTATAAAAAATCTCAAATGGAATTATTTGTTTGATTCTCCTTTTAAATGGAAAATACATGGCTTACTAGCAAAAAACTCAGCTTTTTAGTGTTTTTTAGCATTTCTAATAATACCGTGTGTATTGTATTATACATTATTTTAAAGGGAAAAAATAACGAATTCAATGAAATAATAAAATACAGGGTGTTCCATTTAAAAATATATAATGTTGTGTAGTATCTTCAAAACCATACTCGGAAAAAAAAAAGAGTACTCCACTGGATTCTATGCAAAATTTTCTATTAGACATAGTTGTTAGCGCAAGAGTATTTCTAATAACTTCATAGATATAGAAGGGGTCCAAAAAGTATAAATTATCAAAATCGCCCTGTATCTTGTAAATGGAAAGTTGAAATATTATTGGATTCAGTTGGCTGTTACTTGGTGGAAGTTGAAATTAATGATGAATTGAGTAGTACAAACTTACACTTTGTTTAAAACTGGTAGTGACTATCATTGTATGAATAAGCTCCATCCTGGTACAGAACTGCTCATATTTTTCAACAGAGGCATCCTGATAAAAATTAGTATTTGTTGGATTTAGTTCATAAATTTCAAGAAACTGCAAGAGTGTGCAATACAATTTTTATCCGCCTTCCAAAAAGGAGGAGGTTATGACTTCGTCTACAAACTTTTTTTTTATGTATG
Organism: Octodonta nipae; assembly: GCA_034190945.1. Lineage (NCBI taxonomy): Eukaryota > Metazoa > Arthropoda > Insecta > Coleoptera > Chrysomelidae > Octodonta > Octodonta nipae. Next base: position 158,184,519 of record CM067218.1, read on the forward strand.
ATGAGCGATTATTCAAAAACGGCTGCGGCAATTTTGATGAGTTAAACTACATTATATTAAGGAACATTACATAAAGGTTCCATATAATTGTCTATAACATGAAATTTACGGTTTTCTAGAAAATCAGAAAAAAAAAGTAAATAAGGAATTTCAGCGATTTTCAATGAATCTTCACTGTTTTCTTTAAAACTGCTCACGCAATTTGAATATTATAAATTGTATTATACAAAGATATATTCCAGCTTGATTCCGTTTTTCTATAACGAAAAACACACCGAAAATTTGTTATTCCGGCGATCTCTTCTGTGTGGAATACGGTTGAAGGTATGTGCGTGCGTGCATGTTATGTTAGGTGGTACATAAGCAGTTGCATACAATGATATTTGAAATATAAGTTGGAATTGAATTAGTTATACAGGGTGGTTCTAATAATATTGAATTGGGTGGCACATAAGTAGTTGCATATATGAGGTGGTTGAAATAAGAGTGGAGCAAAACTATAGTGATACAGAATGGATATTTGTGTTAAACGATGGAGAATAATTGCAGTTATACTTTAAAAATTGTCAGAAGCAGTTGAATATACAGCATGGTTGAAATATAAGGTGGAGTATAATTGCAGTTTTACCGGGCGGTTTAAAAAAGTTATATAGTTTGGAGCATAAGTCGTTGGTTAGACAAGGTCTTTGAAGTAAGGGTGGGGGAAATTATTGTTATTCAGGGTGTATCAAAAATTTGTGATATAAGCATAAGCAGTTAGGATATTTGAATTATAGGACGTAGGACGGGGTATAATTATAGACATGAGTTAAAAAAATTTTAGAAGCAGTTGCATATACCAGGTGGTTGAAATAAATGGTAGAGTAAATTTGTAGTCATAAAATGTGGTTCAAAAAGGTGAATTTTGTTATATAGGGTAGATCATGAGCAGTTGCATAAATGAAATACTAGATATATAGGGGGAAGTAAAACCATAATTTAAACAATAGAAAATAGTGTGGAGAGGATTTATACTTATACAGGGTGGTTTTAAAGATATCAGGACCTTTGTAATATTGTGTTGAGTTGAATTATAGTTTTACTGGATGATTCAGAAAATGATAGACCAATAAGTTATATACGGGTGACCAGTACACAGAAGCATATACAGTGTGGATGCAATATAAAGTGAATTTGTTACATTTATAGAAAGTGGTCCAAATAATAAAACAAACAAAAAAGTTAAAATATATTTGGAAAATATAAACAGAGAATAAAAATTAGAGAGGGAGAAAAAGAGGGAGAGAGATTAGAATACGCTAAAATTGTCAGTTGAAATGTACCTTAAATCAGATAAAAAAGAAGATGTGTCTGAAAATAGTGATTGATTGCACACTGTTTCTAAACGGTTTTTATTTTAAGTCAGCTACTGTCTGTTATTTTTTAAATATAAATTATATTACAAATATTTGTTTTTCTGACGAAGCAGGATTTTTTAAATGGATTTGTCAGTAAACATAATTGAAGATACTGGGACAATACCTATTTTTTCAACAGGACAGAGCACCTCCACACTATGCCTTACCTGTACGAAATTGACTTAATGAGTCATTACCAGATAAATGAATTGAAAGAAGGAGCGCTATAGAATTGCCTTTTGTTATGAGGACATTTAAGAACTGCAGTGTATAAAATTCAACCTAGCGATATTCCTGAACTTATACATAGAATAGTGGAGAAGTGCGAGCGGATTACACCAGAGACTCTTCAAAAAGTGCAGGAAGAATTCGAACTGCGACTTTATCATTGTCTTATCAACAATGGCGGACATTTTGGGTATCTAATTCAAGTACAAGGTAATTCTAACGCTAATATTTTGATGAAAGTTTAAAATGGCATTTCTCTCTGAAAAAAAATAATTTGATTTAAAAAAATGATGTTACAAAAAAAGACCATCAAAAAGAGGTATCACATGATACCCCTTTCTATTTAAACTTGTAGAAGTGTTATTCACCCCTGCTTAGGGGTTGAAACTGCAGGGTGAATGACACGTGTAAAATGTAAATTTAAATTAACATATGTTTTGTCTAGTTATTTTAAAGATATTTTAAAAGCTCTTTTGGGTGGCTATTTATGAAATGAAAGCCCAGTATTATTATTCGGGACCTTGTCCAGAACAAAAATGTCAATGGGCTTCAGATCAAAATCTGTGCTAAACTCTTACGGTGAAAAAAATTACCGCTTTTAGACATTTTAGGTCAAATATAAGTATTGAATTTACATTAAAAATGAGGCATTAATTTGAGGACAGAAAATATCCTAGAGGAAGGTCATCTCCTTGTAAAGTTCTTTCGAAATAGCTGATTGTCTGGATGATAAACGCCTGTCAATGTTCACATTTTTGCTCAAGAAAATTATATCTAAGTCATTAAATTTTTATTTAATGTAATAGAAATAAATATGCTTACAATGTGGCCATAAAAAGTTACCAGAATGTTGTTCAAGGCATTAAAAATTATAATAATAAATAACTAAAATAGTCTATCAAAATGAGTAAGTCTGTTACTGAAAGAAAAGATACATACTCATACAAATTTGTTACATTTTAGTTAGTTACTGACAAAATATAAGTGGTGCAGTCAATAGGATTGTTTTTTTAAGAGAGAGTCTTTCAGTGATTCCATATCCATTTATTGCTACAGTCAATAAATTGAGCACTCATCAGAAAATCCTAAAAAGTATAAATGTAGAATAGTTTGAAATTAAACTGACTTTGAAAGCAACAATTACTACTGATATTAAGTTTTGTTCTAAATAAAAATCTCACACATTAAGGAAAGTTATCTGTTTTAATAAAACATCATGAAATCTCTATATTTCCTTAATTAATTCTTTACTGAAAATCAGAACCAAAGTTTCAAATAAAAATCTGGGCTACAGGAAGTTAGAACTTTGCAAAAAATCAATTCCGATTAAGATTTGCCAAGCCAACGCCTTTTGCAAAAAGGTACAAGAAAACTCCATTAAGTAAACGTTGAATAAAAAATTAGAAATTTCTTAATTTAGAGAGTATCCAGAGTATCCGGCATTTTCGTTTACATTTCACTTTGTAGCAGTTACTCGTTGGAATCGATACTGGCGAGGTGGATAAAGCAGCCGATTCGAATATTGGAAATGTCGCAAATTTGATTTTGGCAACTTCAATATTATTATTCATGAGAGCAGAACCAGCCAAGCACCGGACAATAAAAACACACTCTTTTAGTTTAAAACGAATGCGAATTTGAATGCAAAAATTATAGAGCGAACTATATGAGTTTTCAATTTTTCTGACGCTTAAAAGGTATTTTTTAGACAGTGAAAAACTATAACTTTATTGATGGTCTAGTTTCTCAAATTTAAGACCGGCTGTTATTTGTTAGTATCTTTAAACTAAGTTAATAACAGTACTCCAGGAATTACTTTTATGTTTTTTGGGCAATAACACCACAATCGAAATAAAACGACGTATATTGAAGGAAAACCAAACGTTTCAAAGTCTATTCTGACTTCGTTGTCAATGGCTTTATATTTATTGATGTAAATTGCAAAATGAAAATTTGATTTATAAATCAAATTATAAATCAAATTTTCCATATGTAAGAGAATTATAAAATTTTCTATGTTGGTAAACGAAAACCACATAACTTTTTTTAATTTTTGACGTTTTTGAGATCTTTAATAAATTTTACATTTCTATATTTTTGGCATTTTTAAGATTTTTTACATTTTTGGCGTTTTTTGACGTTTTTGACATTTCTGACATTTTTGACGTTTTTGACGTTTTTGACGTTTTTGGCATTTTTGACATTTTGGATATTTTTGACATTTTTTTGACATTTTAAACATTTTTGACATTTTTGACATTTTTGACATCTTTGCCATCTTTGTCATCTTTGAAATTTTTTATATTTTTGAAATTTTTGACATCTTTGACATCATTGCCATCTATGATTTTTACATTTTTTACTTTTTGACATTTTTGACATTTTTTACATCTTTGCCATCTTTGACATTATTGACATTTTTGACATCTTTCTCATCTTTGACATTTTTAACATTTTTACATTTTTCACATTTTTGACTTTTTGACATTTTTGACATTTGTGACATTTTGACATTTTTGTCATCTTTAACATTTTTGATATTTTTTAAATTTTTGACATTTTTGACATTTTTGACATCTCTGCCATCTTTGCCATCTTTGACATTATTGACATTTTTGACATCTGCCATCTTTGACATTTTTGACTTTTTGACAGTTTTGACATCTTTTACATTTGTGACATTTTGACATTTGTGACTTTTTGACATTTTTGGCATCTTTGACATTATTGATATTTTTGAAATTTTTGACATTTTTGACATTTTTTACATTTTTTACATCTTTGCCATCTTTGCCATCTTTGACATTATTGACATTTTTGATATTTTTTACATTTCGACATTTTTGACATTTTTTACATTTGTGACATTTTTAAAATTTTTGGCATTTTTGACATTTTTGGTCATCACATTTCCGGCATGGTTAACCTTTTTTGAAATTATTTCCCAAAAATTATAAAAGTGAATAAGGAAAAATTTGTTGACTAGTGTGTATCCAGTTCTTACCCTGCTTTGTGTTTTAAAAATTGAATATTTATATTGTAACTCTTTAGCTTCAACTAAGCTCTGATGATGATAATTAATAGTCGAAAGCCCTTAGTGTATTAAAATGTTTTGAAAATAAATTTGCACGAGGTATATAATTTCCCACAACCCCTTGGAGTGTATTAACGTGCATACAGCAACTCTGTGTATTACTTATAGTAGATAACTGAATACTCACAGAATAGTTAGACCCAATCTATTTATTTTAAGAGAAGTTTATTTATACAAATGTTCACATTGCATCATTTTATGTTACAATATATTTATTTTCCCCGTAAATAAAAATGATTCTCATTTCCCCAACTCAATTTCCGCAAAAAGACAAATTACATTTTTATTCATTTGCAGAAGATAATTTACCCATTAAATTTTATAGTAGCATTGCCGGATTTCTGAAAAATAGCAAATTTTTAAAATACAATTTCTAATCTGTCCCACATGAAATAAGTCAATTTTAACAAAATAATTATTTTTTTTTTGGGTAAAGAGCAAACTCCAAAAATGTATACAAATCGGAGGGAAAATTAGAATCAACGTTGATAAACCCCACAAGATACACCCTCAGAACTATTCCGAAAAATAAACACATTTTGCTATCGAAAAATATCGACAAAAGCTGAAGTTTTTCTTTTCAATTTACTCGACTGGTTTTCTTGCTTTGAACGCGAGCCGTTTGTTTATTTGACGTAATTTTCAAAGCAACGAAGCTCCATGAAGATCAAAAACCTTATAAAAGTAACTAACACAACAATTTTTGCGACAGATACAACACAGAGAGAACACGACGATATATCACACATACAAACAGTACAAGAAACTTTTAATCTGGAAAGCTAAAAGACAAAAGACATAAAACAAATTGCGAGGAGAAACAGTAAAAAGAAACCAAAAAGTCGGAGAAGCGTGTGCGATGTACGGATATTCCGGAAAAGGTCCTGACCTGAATCGGATTTCATATGTATTTTCTTTTGGTCGGACGTTCAGGTTATGTCAGTTGAATTTCAATGCGAATAAGTGCATTCCTTTGATCTACCCAGTAAGGATCTGTATGTTGATTATAACTATAACTTAAGTAACTATTAATTAACTTTTTAATCCCTATTTAAATCAATTTAAGGAAAATATTCAAATAGAAACCTATACATTTTTATGCTAATTATTTATGTTTAATTTTCAGTTTGCGTATACAATTTTTTATATAGTAGCGGTCGTTCATGGTCGAAATTCGACCAAAATCATTGTTAAAAATTTGAAGAATAATTTGAATAATTTCCAACATTTTGTTCTACTAAAATGTTGGAAAGTGACAACTTTTTGAAATGAATCAAAAGATTACCTAGAAGTTTCTTTTTACATAATTAACAGTCTCTCATAAATAAAATAAATATTCCTTTATTCAACATTTAAAATTACAAAAAAAAAATAATTTTACAAATACAAATGATTTATTTGTCTTGTCAAAACAATCACCACCCGCGTCACTCAGCATCTTTCAAAAATTCATCATACGAGTAGTATGCTTTCCTGGACAGGTATCTATAGAGCTCCTTTCCAAACTTCACTATACTTTTCTCATTCCCTCTAGCTCGCGTATATTTATTAAAACTTATAGTCCCCCTATAGTTATGGGAATTTTGCACAACTGATAGCCTAGAGAATGGCTAATGTAGTTCATTGCTGCTACGAGTTGAATAGTTGTGTATTTGATCATTTCTAGTAAGTGATACTTGCTTCTTAATATTCATTATCAATAGGTAAATATATAATGAATGGACCATCAGAATATTAAACTCAATGAAAAATTGCTTGCAACTAGTTAATCGGGGAACACCTGCTATACATCGTAAGATGTTTTTTTGTGTAGAGAAGACTTTGTCAATATGAACTGAACAGCCCCAAAATATAAGGCCATATGACAAAATCGACTCCGCTAGGCCGAAATATGCTAATTTAAGAACGTTGAAACTTACTGTAAATTTTAATTGGCGCATTAGGAAAGAGGTCTTATTAATTTATTTGTTACATAATCAATGTGTTTTTCCCAAGTAAGTTTATTATCATCAATTATTCCTAAGAACGTATATAAATTTGTCTGCTCAATAGATTCATTATTTAACATGACAAGACAACGTAAATTATTTTTATTGTTTTTAGGTAGGAATGACATTATTTGTGATTTTTTAACATTTATCGTCAAACCATGTGAAATACAATAGACATGAAATTCCAGAGTTGCTAAATTAGCATTTCTGACAAGCTCAGAATCATTTTTCCCAAATATGCCAAAATTTGTGTCATCAGCATAGAGAATTTTGAGATCAGATGTGGGACATGATAATGAAACATCATTAATAAATATAGAAGAACAGGGCCCAATATTGAGCCTTCTGGCACCCCCGTATGGACTGTCTTGAAATTGGATCTAGTTTCGCCTACTTGAACAGCTTGTTCACGATTTGTGATATATGATCGAATCCATTCATTTGCTGAGCCTCTGACGCCTATTCTGTTAAGTTTATCTAGTAACAAGTAATGATCTATGGAGTCAAATGCCCTTGATAAATCGAAGAAGCAAGTTATATATATACAATATTTTTTTGTTCAATGAGTCATATATAAAATTTCATATCTCCGATAATTCACTATGTATAGATTTATTTTGCACGAAAGCCGTGTTGGCAGAGGATTAGTAAATTATAATTCTCGAGAAAAGTGTTCAGTCTAATGTTGTAAGCCGCTTCAAAAACTTTAGCTAGCTGACCTTGAACACATATGTTTCTATAATTTGTAATATTGTCTACTAGACTTTTTTTGTAGACTGGTATAGATTTAGATTTTTTAAAGTGTTTGGGATAATTTCCTGTTTTAAAAGACTCATTAATTAGATAAAAAAGTGGAACACAAATTTCTTCCATTACAGATCTTAAAACCGTACCATTTATTTCATCTATTCCAGCTGCTTTTTTAACAGTGCTTTTTTTAATAAAATATTTAATTTCGTCCGGTATTGAAGGTGTTAAGAAAAATGACGTTTTAGCAAAGTCTGAAAGTTTAATCTCTTCATACCTGGGAACTGAAACCTCTATGTTTACGAAATGTTCATTAAAAGCATTACATATATATCCCATATTCATAAATTTGTTGTTAGAATTATCATACTGCACAGAGAATTCTGTCATTATTGAAAGTTGCTTTTGCCTTGTTAAATTTTTGCTTATAAATTAGTTTTAGTTTTCTGTATCTTTCTTTTATAATCTCGTTATCTGAACTGGTGTATATACTATGTAATTCACATAGAGTAGCATATAAAGATTTAGGTTCACAATTGTACCAATTATATTTGAATTTCTTAGCAATAATTTTTTTGTAACTGAAAACTGTATTAAAATGTTGCAAAAAACTAAAATAGAAACTATCAAATTGTGCTTCAAAGGCAGCAGCCCTGTACATATCTACCAATGTTTCGTTTTTTAGCAATAGATTAAAACAAGCAAAATTATCATCGTTAAAATCTCGGACAAAAAAGTGATCAGTTCTTTGTTGTTTGTTTATAAATATATGAAATTCACAAATTTGCCATGACTGATCCTACAATATAGTTTTTGTAAGAGTGACATTTTTATATTTAATATTCGTGAAAATAGGCTTCAACAACGTTGAACTTGTGCAGGTGACGCGTGTTGGTTCCCTAACAATATTATATAAACCAAATTCCTAAAAAGTGTTTTCGAGAAGTCTTGACATATTGTTATCTACTACTAGGTCAATGTTCAAATCTCCACATACAATGTAGGACAAAGAACACTCATAATAAAAATCCAATATAGTATGTAATTTGTCAAATGAAGTTTTTTAGGATCTCCTTTAGGCGATCTATAGACTGAAATTATGAACATATTGTTACGAAATTTACCCAAAGCCGACCCTGTTTCATTTTAGTACGATAACAATCGCCTTGAGATAAAAAATGGTTCTCGAAAAGACTCGACAGCTGTAGGAGTGATGACTGATTTTACTGGAGAATTCGACGCTGGTTTTATAAACGAAGCAGGCCACGATCGCGAGTTCAGTTATACCGCGACGACTAGCGTATATGGTAATATTTGAATCAGCTGTTTTGATGTAAATAAAGTTCTAGAAAAGTGAAAGTGAATATTAGTTTTATAATTTTAAATTGAACCCACGGACTATATTGCAATACTTATATCATTTAAAATAAGTTTACAAACATTTACTTCAATTACTTTTTCGATTGAAAAGTTACAGTCAATAGGTTTAGCTATTAAATTATTTCTTACATAAATACAAACATCTCCTTTATTATACTGAGTTCTACAAAACTTATTAACCAAACAATAGTTACGAAAATTAAGAAGTTCGATTTCTTGATTTCTTAACCAATGTTCAGATAAACAACAGGCATCAATATCATAGTAACTATTCCGCAGTTTTTAGTTCAAATAAAATGATTATATTTTATTATTATCGGTAGTATTATTTGTAGGAATAATTAGAAGACACCCTGTAAAATAAACTATTTATTAACTTAATCTCCCACCACAAGCAACTTCAACCAAAACGTTCAACACTTTTCGCTTATTCTACTGTATAAAACGATGCCATTTGCATATTGTACCCGCAATAAATTACCCAATTTTCTCTTCCTCATTCCAACGTACCCCAGACATTAACTCTTGACACAGAAATGCTCTTCACAAAGCAAATTGATATCGGCCCAAGCTAAATATTGCCTTGATAAATCACGAAACAAATCCTTCATTGCGAACGATGTGTCAGACACAGGGGAAAGAGAGGTCCTTTAAACTTCACACAGTCTGTTCCCAAACACAGCTCACTCCATTATTACTTTCCAACATTTGCGTCTCAGTTTGGGCCGTCGTTGGAATACAGGATGTCATAAGTTAGATATGTGTTGCGAAAATACCCCGTCATATGACCATGTTTAACTTCATACAATTTATTGTCACATGGAACTACACCCAAATAAAATAACATAACATATTTATTTCGAGCTCCTAACAAATAATATCCTGCTAAATTTGTTTATCAAAAAATCTTTAGCTTCATCAACGATTTTATTTCTAACGAATTTCATAGCCGAATTCGTCTGTATAGCCATTTAAATTAGAAACTGTTCTACTAGACTGCGCCACATATCAAAATTTATATTTCATATATTTAATAAATACTATTTTTATTATTCTGCAATCTCGCTCGTTAAATAGCAGCCTATACGTTAATAAAAAACTGGCCCTTCGACTACTATTTCAATCCGGTGAGAATATTGCAAGTTTCTAGAAATAGCTCTGGATATTTTATTTTTACCTCTTCATGTAACCATGTTTCACTTAGAACAATATGCCATTAATGGCATAAATGATGTTGTTGCACTTCAAAACGACTTGAATTTGGCGCTTAATTGGTTTAGAGGAAACAAAATGTTTGTTAATACCCAAAAATGTTGTGTTGTTTCCTTCTCCCGAAAAGTCAATGTATCTATGGAAGACTATTACATTGGAAATTGTAAGGTTAAGAGGTGTAAGGAGGTTAAAGATCTGGGGGTAGTCTTTCAAGATAACTTCAAATTCAATACCCATTTCAGCTACCTGATAAACAAAGCATACAAAGTTCTTGGATTTGTCATACATAATAGCCAAAATTTGAGTGTAAAAACAACCATAAGACTTTATACATTCTATTGTGAGGCTTCACCTTGAGTATGCCTCCAACATGTGGTCACCAAATTGTTACACCCACAGTAACGAAAGTTCAAAAACGTTTTCTGCGCTATCTCTATATCAAAAAGAATGGCGTATATCCCTTGATGGTATCTTATAGATCAATGTTGGCAACTTTCCATCCCTGTTCGTTGAGTAAGAGGAGCAAGACCTATGCTGTTATCTTTATATCTTACATTCTAAATAACAGAAAATATTTCGATTGTGGCTTAATCAATAGCGTTAAGTTTATTGTCCCCAAAATTAGCTTAAGATTACTCTCATCTAATCTCTTCTACATTAGCAACGGCAGCCTTCGCCCATCACTTATCTACTCAGTGTCTGCAATGATATGCTGTCCAATAACATAGTTCGTAACCTATTTAACATCAAATTTGGGGTGCTTAGGCGCACATTATTGCTGCATCAGAAGGCAATCCCTTCATGGTATTGGCATGTCTGTGACATTGTCAAATACTTGTGTACTGTTTAACCCTTCACATGTAAGTACCTATTTGGTGTTTGTAAAGAGAATAAATAAATAAATAAACAAATAAATATGCGAAATTCATCATCATATAAAACAGAACTAACGATTCATTTCCCAGTGAACTCCACAACCAAATTCAGCTGCATAACTTATTCAATTTGAAACTGTTCTACTTGACTACGCCACATGGCAACATTTATATTTCACATATGGACCAGAAACTGCGATAATCTCTAATGTGGCAAAAATGTTAAGGAAATCTGTATTTTCCATGCAATGGCAGTTCACTCTGGGGATTATGGCGCCCACCCAAAGTGTTTTTTATAAAATGTCATTTTCATTCTTCTACAATCTACGCAAAACTTACTACCCCTTCTCGCTCTATAAACAGTGGCCTATACGTAAATAAAATCCCGTCATTTGACTACTGTTTCCATTTGGTGAAAATATTGCAAAATTCTTGAAATAGCTCTAAACTTTTCAGTTTTTACCTCGTCATGTAACCATGTTTCGTGAGAACAATAATGCCAAATTTATCTTCGCATGAAACCCAACTGAAATAAAAGAACGTAGCATCTAAAACCGGCCCTAATGACTAAAACTAAGAGTGATAAACTACCGACTTGACATAATATTTATATTGAGCTTCTAACAGACATTATTCCTCCAATTTCTTTTATCAGAAAATCATTTCCCACATCTCAACATTTCTGAGAAAACTTAATCTAACGATTCATTTCCCAATCAACTCCATAGCGAATTCAACTGCATAGCTACTTAAATTTGAAACTATTCTACTAGACTGCACCACATAGCAAAATTTGAGTAGTGTTTCTATTTGATGAAAATATTGCAAAAACTCTTAAAATAGATTTAGATTTTTCAGTTTTTACCTCGCCATGTAACCATGTTTCGGGAGAACAATAATGCCAAATTTATCTTCGCATGAAACCCAACTGAAATAAAAATACGTAGCATCTAAAACCGGTCCTAATGACTAAGACTAAGGGAGATGAACTACCAACTTGACTTCATATTTATACTGAGCTTCTAACAGACATTATTCCTCCGATTTCTTTTATCAGAAAATCGTTTTCCACATCGCAACATTTTTGAGAAGACTTAATCTAACGATTCATTTCCCAATCAACTCCATAGTCGAATTCAGCTGCATAGCTACTTAAATTTGAAACTGTTCTACTAGACTGCGCCACATAGCAAAATTTATATTTCACATATCGACTGGGAAACTGCGAAAATCTCGAATGCGACAAAAATGTTAATGAAATCTTGATGTATTCGTAGTGCAATGGCAGTTCACTTTGCCGATTTTGGCGCCGACCCAAATTGTTTTTAATAAAATGCCATTTTCATTCTTCTGCAATCCACGGAAAACTTATTACGGCCTCTCGCTCGCTCTCTCACTCCGTCGATTCGGTACCGGCGAACACGGCAATTTCTGTTCTTTTGTGATATGATAAAATTCGGTGCTGATAGTCGCCCGTTTTTGTTGGTTTAACGATTTCGGATAAGGGCCGAATTTGCATTTTGATATCGAAACCGTATAATTTTTTATTCATTTCGCAAACTGCAGTCGTGTATTCAGCCGACGAGTTTCATCCCACTGTAAACACGAAGCTACTGTTTTCATCACCGGTGTGTGTTCGCGTGTTGTGATTGGATTTTTTACGGCGACAATTCAACGGGCTTTATACGGGAGAACATTTCATGCAGAAGATATTAAAATGCTGTGTGCTCGAGGGATAAATGTGTAACCTCGTGTCCATGTGATTATACAGGTCCGGCCAAAAATTTTTATAGGAAATGTCACCAAAAATATTGAGTGAAATTAATAGACAGAGAGCTCACGCTTTATATATATATATATATATATATATATATATATATATATATATATATATATATATTAATTAATAACAGGCTAAACATTTTTAAGTGGCTTAATTTCGCCGAGACGCACATCCTTTTCCACTTTGAAAACAGGTAGCTTCTAGTTATCCCAATATGAGTAACTAGAAGCGTAAGCAGAAGGCTACGAATATTATGCGCACCGACCTGAAGAGGGCAGATGTGATTCTGCCGAAACGTTGTCATCTTACCATCGGTCCCGGCAGGAATCAGTTATCAACCACGCATTCGGAAACCACCTAACACACACACACGCATATATATATATATATATATATATATATATATATATATATATATATATATGCAGGGTGAGTTTGTTTGATGATCAGTATGAGTATCTCGGAAACTAGCGGAGATAGACCAACGGTTGGGCAAGATTTGCAGTTTCACTGGCCCACTTCCACTTTAATGACACTTTCGGATTTTTGTAAAAGTCATGGCTTACTAGAAAATTTGAAACAATGAAATTCTATCGATTGAGTCAAATCACTCCAGCTCCTTTGTTTTTGATTCTATAAAAGAAGTGTAAATATCAAAATTGAAGGGAATTGTATCCCGAATATGATTGTCATGTCCTCGTTTGCGTGACAGCTCTCGTTTACGAGATATGACACAAACTTATCTTTTTTGAATAGAAACCATAGTAGGCTATGACCTCAAAAAATCGGACATTTTTAGAGCTTTTCAACGATATAATACTTCATATAGTTATTTATAAAAATAACGGAGTTATGGCTGCTTTTCTCTCTTATTTTCACTTTTAACGTAGTTAGCCATGGAATAGATTGATTTATTAATAACTATTCCAAAAAACATTGAACGATTTTTTTATTAGGTATATCAGATATAACGAAAAAACTAAATAAGTAGGTACTTACTAGAAACTTAAGAAATTAAAGTACATAATAATGGTTACAATTTATGTTCGAAAACTCCACCATTGTTATTTGGACAAAAATTGCATCTTTTTAAGATTGACCTTACCGCTGTCCTCACAGATCGCCTATTAATTTCTTCAATTGCTTCTAATACGGCCTTCCTTAGGTCACCAACTGTCTCATACTTACTTTTGTATACTGCCAAATGGGGAGACCGGGGTGGCTATTCGCGTGGGCCATTTCTTCATATCCAAGAGTTTGGATAGATATTATCTAAGTGTTGTCCTACTAATAACGAGTTATGAGCAGGTGCTCCATCATTTTGGAACCACTCAAGTTCTAAATAATTTCTAAAATTCAAATTATGCAACATATCTTGAAAAGTGGATTGCAAGAAATGCAAGTAACGCTCCCCAGTAAGTGACTCGTCATAGATAAAAGTCCCCAGAATAGTATACCTTATGATACCACACCAAACAATAAAACCAAATTTTATCTGGGGTCCTCTTGGTTCTACATGGAAAGTGCTTTCTTTAGCCCAGATATGCTCATTTTGTCTATTGAACATACCGCAGTTAGTAAATCTAGTTTCATCATGCAAAGTTTGAGAAACTGAAAGTTTGTACGGGTGGAACTTGTGCGCTTTCAGTACCTTAATTACAGTTCGTTGAGATGTGCCAGCTTTTGCTGCATCTCACGAGTTGATGTAGATGGATTTTGATTTACCATTGCCAAAACATTTATTTGTGCTGCTTCGTTAATTTGATTACGTTTCTTTGGTGGTTTAGTAAACGATCCATATCTGCGTAAACTATCGTAAAGCCTCTTAAATGTACATAGAGCAGGTTGACGACGATTAAAATATCTATGAAAGTATTCCTCAGCTGCACGAACTGAATTTTTATGGCATATGATATAACATTGTACTATATTCAGTTTTTCTAAGATAGAATATTCCATTTTATCACGAAAACTTGTCAATGTCGAGTGTCAGTTCACCACTACTTATGGAATTACTCTCAAATGAGCAAACGTCAAAGTGAAAACAATCTTTTTCATGGCTACCTACGTTAAAAGTGAAAATAAGAGAGAAAAGCACCCATAACTCCGTTATTTTTATGAATAACTATATCGAGTATTATATAGTTGAAAAGCTCTAAAATGACCGATTTTTTGAGGTCATAGCCAACTGGTTTCCATTCAAAAACAGATAAAATTGTGTCATATCTCGAAAACGAGAGCTGTCACGCAAACGAGGACATGACATTCATATTGGGGATACAATTCCCTTCAATTTTGATATTTGCACTTTTTTATAAAGTCAAAAACAAAGGAGCTAGAGGGATTTGACTAAATCGACAGAATTTCGTTTTTTTCAAAACATCTGGTAAGCCATGACTTTTTACAAAAATCCGAAAGTCTCATTAAATTGGGCCAGTAAAACTACAAATCTTTCCCAATTTAACCATTGCTCTATCTCCGCTAGTTTCAGAGATCCCCATACTGATCATCAAAAAACTCACGCTGTATATATTGTATTACGTACAAAGGAATGAGACCTCGAAGAGAATAAATTTTTCTTATGTCAACTGAAATGTCAAACTTTCATTTTGCATTTTATATTTTCAATACATGTTGAAAGCCATTGAAAACCAGGTCACAATAAACCTGGAAACCTTTGATTTTTCTTTGAATATACAGATTTTTGTTTCGATTGTGGTGTTTTCCCAAGAACGGATAAAAATAAGCTATCCAGTACTTCGACCTTTAGTTTTCATTAGTCCGTGTTCTCTGTTACTCAACATCAAACATAATAGAGACGAACTATAGACATATTTTTCAAGTAATAAATGCTCGATTTTCATTTGTGCCGTAAAAGTTCTGGTATATCCATCAAAACTGCCGACATTAAGTGAACCGATCAAATTTTCAATATCCTCGAGAAGATTGAATGATTTTGATTGAAGACGACCGTTCTCTATGTCGTGAAAATTATTAGAAAAGTAGCGTGCTTTCCAATTTTCTTCGCTGCTTGCGGAATCGAGAATGAAAGTTTGTACGTCGTCGAATTTCGTTTTCGATAAATTATTAAATAAGGTGAAAATTATGTTGTGACTTATTGCCATCTAACACCTTGCAACGGTTTTAATCTATTTTCCTGAAGTTGGCCGGTACTTACTGAAAGTTGAAATTCATGGAAAGTAGTAATAAATGGGATTATTTTTTAACCGACTTTTTTTGTATGTATGTTACCTGATTTCTTCTCCTGTGGTGAACCGTTTTGAATGAATATGGTCTTGTTTAATAGAGTATATCTCCGGATTGGTGAAACTTCAACTTTTGGAAAAGAATTCTATTGGTAAAGTGACGAAATTTGTGAATGAATACATGCGTGCATGGAAATCGACCAATATCCCTAAAATATTGGTCGATTTTTCGAGAACTCCTTATGGATGTGTATAGTTTTTTAACGTATAATCTATTAAGAAAGATCCCTAGGTGATCTCGTATACTCTTCTATGACGTGCAACTTGCAGTTTTGCAGAAAATCGCCGAAAATTCCAAAATTCTTATTAAAAAGTTCATCGAAATGACATATCGGACATTTCCTCAAAAATATTTTAATTCCAACCTAATAATGCGGGAATTTTAGGCACTGGAAGTTTTAATTGTGAATTTGAAAATTTACTATGTACATCTCAAGCATATAGGTAGTAAAGCATAGTATTTTCGGCTCCTTAAATCAATGAGTACCAAGCTCGTTTTGTTTGTATACCAGCCAAATACCTATTTAGATAAAAAATTTTCCTTTTTGCGAACACGGTGCTTTTGGTCGTCAAATTTTCCCTGCCTAATAGAAAATTCAATGACAACACATGTCAAACTCTAAGCTGCTATTTGGTGCGTTTATACACAGGGTGTTTAGTTATAGCAAACAAAATCATAAAGTAAAGTGATAGAAGGAGTTGCATTTATATGATGATTGAAATATAGGACGGAGAATGATCTTGGCCATAGGCAGCCGTATATACAGCATGCTTGGAAGGGTAGAGTGGATGTTTGGTGGTATAAAAATGTTGGAAAAAATGTGAAATTAAAATTATATAGGGTGATTAAAAAACTATTATATGATGTGGACGTAAACAAATCATATACAGGATGGTTGAAATATATGTTGGAGTTGAATTATATTTATACAGTCTGATTAAAAAATATATTTATTTTATAGCCCATAAAAAGTTGCATAAACTGTGGAGAGGAATTAATGTTACACAGGGCGATAATATAAAATGTTAAAAAAGAAATAATTTATGGGGTAGCCCACAAGGAGTCATATACTATGGTTGAAATATAGGACGGATTTAACTCGGTAATTATGGGATGGATTCTACTCCGTCCTATAGTTTACAGAAGGCAGCTAACAAATTTATGCTTGTCCTTGGGCAGTAGGATGTACAGGATGGTTGGTACATAGGGTGGAGTGGAATTATCTATTGTTATATAGAGTTGTCAAAAAAGTAGAATAAAAGGTTACATGGCGTGGTCCATAAGGCATAAATGTTTTCGATTTTTCACACTGTCGTTTTTTAATGTAATTTTTGTGTTCGTTTATTCGAACATTTAGAGCTCTTGAAGTTTCTCCAACATAGAACTTTATAAATGCAAACTTTTTTGTATTTCGAGTTATGTTTTACTGGTTTTGTTTTTGATATTTGATTTTATGATTTTAGTGTAATTCTTGTTTTAAATTATGTTTTAATTTTTAGTCTTTCTAGGAGACCCTGTTTATATGGTATAGATATTGTAAAAATGTGACTGTCTTTAACTCTTTATTAATAAATTAGTCTGGGTAATTATAGGTAGAAAGTACATTTTTTCTTCATTAAATTCATTGATGTTCTGCCATATAGAGAATTTGGATGATTAGAGTAAAAGTTGAGATACTTGTTAGTATGAGTGGGTTTTCTATAAACTTCTGTTTCAAATATCCATTGTTTTTTTGTTATTAACATGTCTAATAAAGATAATTTGTTATTCTGCTCAAGTTCTAGTGTAAACTGAATAGTTTGTTCTTTGTTTCTTAAGTGGTTAAGTAATTGATGTAAGTCTTCCAGATTATGTTCCCAAATAACGAATATGTCATCAAGATAACTAAACCAAACCAACGGTTCAATCTGTTTTGAGTAAACTATTTGTTCTTCAAATTTTTCCATAGAAATGTTGCTTAAACTAGGAGACAGATAGGTACCCAAAATATTGTTGGTAGAAGTCATCATTAAGTTGAAAATATGTTGTTTTTGTATAAAATGTTAGTAGTTTTATTATTTTATTAATGAAGAAGTAAAGAAACATGTTCTAATTGTTCTTCTAATATGGGAAGTGTTTTGGTAATAGAAACATTATTGTACAGATATTGCTTTGTTTTATCATCTGGTCACATATTCAAATGTTCATTTGATTTTCTATTTATTTACTATCTTTCTTTTCGTTTCTATACCTTCATCTAAAACCTTTTCAACTGTCACATGCTTAAATACTCCACCTCAATCTCTAACCAGACCTGCTATTTTCAAACAATTTCGAATTCCACCTTATATTTGTGAAAATCTTATGCTTTTGAAGGGTTTATATAAGCGTAAAACCCTTACCTATATAAAAATTAACAATTCCTATAGAACCTTATAACTCTTTGTAATTGGCTGCGACATTTAAAACATTTATAAAAATTCTCTTAGTTTCTGTTGTCATAATTCATCCCCAGCAAAAACCTACTGAAAATGCTATCGTAATAAACTTACGTTGAAACCTAATAAAAATCAAATCAATCAATTCCCCGTCGTCGAAACACCAAATAAGCGAAATGTGTTAAACTAAAGGACGACGGTGTAACAACAATCGAGGAGAAAGATGCACCGAACCAATAACAGAATTTATTTCCATCATTCTATCGACAGATAGATTTTTATTTAATATAAATAGCTGACGCTGTACCACCGCTGAGACGTTGGCGGTGTGGAGAAATACAATTTTATATACCCCGAACAATCATCTGTCTCACACTTTTATAGTTATAAAGCACTTTTCCGATACATCGGGAGAACGACTCTAAAAAGGCCATATATATTTGTTTTGTGGGCTAAATTTATCATCACTGTGGGTTTAATGGACGAATTTAAAGGTATTGATTTTTATTTATGGACGATATAAATATAAGGTATTTCAAACTACGTTGTTCAATTTTGCAAGATGACGTAATTTTTTATTATCGTTTGGTCATTGATTTACTTCTGAATATAATTTAATTCTACCAAAGTTGTTTATTTAAATAATTATAGTTTAAAAAACTAAAAAAACACGCTTTTATAGTAAACCGAATTAAAAAATAGAAAATAATTTTTAATTATGAAAAGTTTGTGTTACAGCAATAGAAAGTCCAACAATCAGTTATAATTAATTAATTAGGAATAAGATTAAAATAAAAATTAAATTATTAACTAAATAATTCAATCCATAGTAAAAAAGCGTGGGGTGCTTGATATTAAGTGATATAATTATTTGACAGGTAGCTATTTACACAAATAGGTTTAATATGAAAATATGTTAAATTACACCCCACGCTTTTTTACTATGGATTGAATTATTTTGTATATGCAACTACTTATGTGCCACTCAAAATAACGTTTTTTGAATCACCCTGTATACCTATAATTCTATTCTATCTTATGTTTCAATCATCCTATATATGCTGCTGCTTATGTACCACCCAATATCACATTTATTTGTAAGATTTTTTTGAACTCACCTGTATAACTGTAATTTCATATTTCAATTGCTTGCTGTTCGAACTTCTATGGACGCATACACAAACAAGAACAACTGACGTCAAATGAATCTGTTAATATTCAGAATTAAGCTGGAACATATCTTTGTAGAATACAATTTGAAATATTCAAATTGCTTTTGCTTTTATGTTCTTTTGGGCAATAACACCACAATCGAAATAAAACGACGTATATAGAAGGAAAACCAAACGTTTCAAAGTCTACTCTGACTTCGTTGTCAATGGCTTTATATTTATTGATGTAAATTGCAAAATGAAAATTTGATTTATGACATTTAAATTGACATTAGAAAATTTGTTGTTTTTAGATATACAGGTAGCACAAAAAATTGTAAAGATCATTTATTATAGTTAAACAGCTTTCAAATTAATCAGTGATCCCATTAACGTCATAAAGGAAAACCTAGGAAAAACCTATCCCGATACTGTGTTGTTTAAAAAGAGGTTACCATTAATAATTTCTTCCTTAATTGTCGGTAACCAGATAGGATTAAATTCTACAGAAGTAGAAGCGATACAATCGTCTTCATTCAAAAGAATTAAGGCAGACTCTCTTATTTTTCGTTTTGTGTTATGTTGTTCTTTGTGAAGTATAGTTGAATTGTCAAATTGTATTTTATGGCCTAGGTCCCAAGCACGTTCACAAATTTTCGATTTTTCAAATTGTCGTTTCTTTATGTAATTCTTGTGTTCATTTATTCGTACGTTTAATGGTCTCGATGTTTCTCCAATATAAAATTTATTGCATTCGCAAGGAATCTTGTAAATGCAGTTTTTTGAGTTCTGGTTTTTGTTGGTTGGTTTTGTTTTCGATATTAAAGATTTCAGTGTATTTCTTGTTTGGAATGTTGTTTTAAAATTAAATCTGTTGCCCACTCTTTTCAATCTTTCTGACAGACCCTATATATATGGTATAGTTGTAACTTTAATGTAGTTGTAGTAGTAGTAGTGTTAATAAGAGAAGTTCTGGGTTGATTCGGAAGGTTTGTTTTCTGTTCAAGTCTGTTGAACTCTTTGTTGATAAATTTTGTGGGGTAATTGTTTCCAGTGAGAACATTTTTTATAATTATTTTTTCTTTGTTGAATTTATTATCATCAGAACAGTTGGTTTTTGCTTATATAATGACTTAATGACACCTTTCTTTACTGTATTCGGATGATTTGAATTGAAATTTAGGTATCTATTTGTATGAGTTGGTTTTCTATAAACTTCTATTTCGAATGAAGATTCTGTTTTTGTTATTAATATGTCTAGAAAAGATAGTTTGTTATTTTCTTCAATTTCTAGGGTAAATTTGATAGTTGACTCTTTGTTATTTATGTCATTTAATAATTTATCTAGTTCTTCAAGATTTTGTGCCCAAATTACCACCAAACTAAAGGTTTATTTTCTTTTGAAAAAATTACTTGTTGTTCAAAGTTTTCCATAAATATGTTACTTAATGCTGGTGAGAGACAAGAACCCATGGCCATGCCAAAACCTGTTGATAAAAGTCATCGTTTAATTGAAAATATGTAGTTTTGGTACAATATGTTAGTAGTTCCATTATTGTTTCAATTTATAACTCAGTTAGTTGATTTAATGAAAAGTCCCGTTCTAGTAGTTTTTTTACCACTGGAAGTGTTTTGGAAACAGGAACATTGTTATAAATATTTACTAAATCAAAACTTGCTATTATAAATGTATTTTTGTATTCTATATGAGACAGTTTTTCCAAGAAATGTGCACTGTTTTTTAGATGAGAAACAGAACTTTCTGTAAGAGGACGAATAATGTTTAAAAGAAATTTTGAAAGTTCACTACACGGAGAATTTGTAGAACTGACAATTGGTCTTAAAGGACTATTAGGTTTATGAATTTTTGGTAATCCACAGAAATGTGGTGGTTTAGTAAAGTGTAGAGTGAGTGCTTTACGTTCTTGTTCTGTGAATTCATATTTGTGGTTGTACAGTAAACGGTATATTTTGTTTTCTATTGAGCTTGTTGGATCTTTTGTTAGTTTAGTGTATTGTCCTTGGTTTATTATATTTTGAATGTTGTCATCGTAATCAGTTTTATTTAAAATTACTGTTGCATTGCCTTTGTCAGCAGGTACAATTTTTATAGAATTGCCATTTTTTAAATTTGTAATGGCACATAATTCATGATTAGTAAGCTTAATTTTAATATTTACAGGTTTTTTGAGTTCAATTTTTGCTCTTATTCTATATTCTTGAGCATCACTAGAAGACACATATTCAAATTGATTAAGCCATTTTAGAGAAAACAAGAAATATTCATCATTTTTTCTGATTATCTGAAAACCGTGAATCTTACATTATAGAGTATTATATGAAACATTTCTGTAATGTTCCTTAATACAAGGCACTTGAAATCATCAAAATTGCCCAAGCCGTTTTTGAAAATCACTCGTCATACATAAAAAAAGTTGCCGACAAATTGATAAACTCGTCCTTTTTGGAAGTCAGTTAATAAGAGCCAAATAGTCAAAAATGTTTTTGAATCTACCGCTACACATGATTCTTTTTTTTTTGATTCTCCGTTTAACCAAAGGTCACATATGAAATGTCAGCCGCTTATTGAAAGTTCTCCCATTTTGTCGTCGACCCAAACTGGAATCAAGATTCCCAACAGAATAGCGTTCTGGAAAAATTGAAAGTACTCGTAATAAATATCCCAAGTGACTTCGATTTGCGAGTAACGACGCTAAATAATAAAGAAGAGCTGAACCGCAATAGAGCATTAAATTTTGCCTGCGAAAGAATTGAGACACGATCCGATAGGAAAAAAAGAGATACGCCAGGGGAGAGCTTATAAAATATACCGTCCTTATCGAAGGTCGTAAAGAAATAGAGCCAGGAAACTATATTGTGAATAAGAATAATTTAGAACCTTGTGATTTCTATCCACGATATCTAGAGGCTCATTAACTCTGATGCTGAAACTTGATTGATGATTCTAGTAGTGAAATAGAGGATACTAACTCTGTACGCGATAATTAAATGTGCGATTATTCATCGATATTGTTGCCATAAAGAGATAGAAAGATGTTTTCAGAATGATATTTGTGGCATATTTTTCAATGTTTAAGTACTTCGTGGGAAATAAAACGACAAGTCACGAAAATTGGTGTATATTCCAAACGTTTCGGGGTCTAGGTCAGACCACGTTGTCAATGGTTAAATAAAATAATTATAGTTTAATAAAACATTTTTAAAAAATATATAACCGACTTCTACCTATAACTAAAAAGCTAAAAATAATTATAACAAAATACAACTCTAGCAAATAAATAACACAATCAATGTTGTCAGGTACTGTAAACATTAAAAGGTGAGCACCTTTTAATGTTTATATTTTTTACTTCCTGGGTAGGTATTTAACAACATTGAATGTGTTATTTATTTGCTAGAGTTGTATTTTGATATAATTATTTTTAGCTTTTTAGCTATAGGTAGAA
This sequence comes from Octodonta nipae, assembly GCA_034190945.1. NCBI lineage: Eukaryota > Metazoa > Arthropoda > Insecta > Coleoptera > Chrysomelidae > Octodonta > Octodonta nipae. The sequence goes on from CM067218.1 coordinate 158,207,528, forward strand.
GTCGGTTATATATTTTTTAATGTTTTATTTTCAACTTTTTAGTTTTTTGAACTCAGGTATTTTTCATTCTTTACTTTTTATTTTGTTTGTATAGCTTTAGTAGACAGAACCAGGTAACATCGAAAGCCTCAACAATACACAATTATACCTTATCATTTAAATTGACACGTAAATCTTTACGAACAAAATGTACTAGTACGCGTTGACTTAATAAGCCCAAAATATATTTATGCCTTATGGACTACGCCATGTAACCTTTTTTCAACTTTTTTTGACAACCCTGTATAACTATAGATAATTCCACTCCAACCTATGTACCAACCATCCTGTACATACGACTGCCCAATGACAAGCATAAATTTGTTAGCTGCCTTCTGTAACTATAGGACGAAGTAGAATCTATCCCATGTACGGAGTGAAATCCATCCTATATTTCAACTATAGTATATAACTCATTGTGGGCTACCCCATAAATTATTTCATTTTTAACATTTTATATTATCGCCTGTGTAACATTAATTCCTCTCCACACTTTATGCAACTTCTTATGAGCTATAAAAGAAATAATTCTTTAATCACACTGTATAAATATAATTCAACTCCAGCATATATTTCAACCGTCACCCTGTATAATTTTAATTTCACATTTTTTCCAACATTTTTATACCACCAAACGTCCAGTCTACCCTATATTCCAACCATCCTGTCTATACGGCTGCTTATGGACCACTATCATTCTAGTCCGTCCTATATTTCAATCTTCATATAAATGCAACTCGTTCTATCACTTTACTTTGTAATTTTGTTTGCTATAACTAAACGCCGTCTCTATAAACGCCCCAAATAGCAGTTTAAAGTTTGACATGTTGTCACTGAATTTTCTATTAGGTCGGGAGAATGTGACAACCAAAAGCACCGTCTTCGCAAAATGGAAAAATTTGCATTTAAATAGGTATTTGCCTGGTATACAACCAAAACGAGCTTGGTACTCATTGATTTAAGGAGCCGAAAATACTATGTTTTGCTACTTATATGCTTGAGATGTACATAGAAAATTTTCAAATTCGCAATTAAAACTTCCAGTGCCTACAATTACCGCACTTTTACGTTGGAATTAAAATATTTATGAAGAAATATCCGTTAAGTCATTTCGATGAAATTTTTGATAAGAATTTTGAAATTTTTGGTGATTTTCTGCAAAACTGCAAGTTGCACGTCGCAGAAAAGTATATGAGATCACCTAAGGATCTTCCTTAATGGATTAAACGTTAAAAAACTATAGACATCCATAAGGAGTTGACGAAAAATTGACTAAAATACTAGGGATATTGGTCGATTTCTATGCACGCATATGTTGATTCACAAATTTTATCACTTTACCAATAGAATTCTTTTCCAAAATTTGAAGTTTCACCAATCCGGATATATGCTCTATTAAACAAGACCACATTCATTCAAAACGGTGGACCACAGGAGAAGAAATCAGGTAACATACATACAAAATAAAAATACGCGACGAATTGATAACCTCCTCCTTTTTGGAAGTCCGTTAAAAATTAAAATGCTTGACAATATCTATGATATTTTTAACTATTCAGATTTTGTTCAACTAACTCAATATAATGAAATCATTTTTAAAAATTTTAAAATATTATTAAAGGAGTTTTGGAGTAATTATGAAAAGACAAAATTAAAAACAATAATAGTAACGAAAATCGGACTTGGGTCTCAATCTGCCTATTCCTCAAGTGTCACTAGATATCTGAATTAAGTGTGAATCAGATCTGCTTCTTTTATTTATAGTTATAGGTTGATTAGAAGAGAATGCCACGTGATGATGGAGCTGTGTGATGATTAGTTGGATGTTGGTGGGTGTGTCTTGTTTGTTCAATCTGGCTCCATACTGTAGGCAGGTGCGTACTATCATCGCACCGGTTTAGACAGAGGGATACTGAATGCCATAAGTGCATTGGGGGTATGATAGTCCTACTGTCCACGAAGTTGATAGAGTGTTCTCTTTGGCTAATATGATGTGCGACAGCTAAAGTCGGATCTTATAACGAACTTAGTGCTCATATACTCGATGATTGATGCGCCTGTTGGTACGACTGATGTACTTTTGTGTGAAATGCGACATGGAATTTCGTAAACTCCTCGATCCTCGTTAGATGCTTGGGTTCCCAGTTAAGTTGAATATAGTTTGGTGATGTGGTCCTAGCATACTTTCTCTTTTGTCAGTGATTTCTCTCATAAAGAAGGCTTTCTGGTGTTGTTAGTCTGTTTCTAAAGGAGTTTTATCTAAGAATTTGTTAAAAATTATATTAAGTTCATTTTGGCTGTTTTCAATATCTGTTAATCGGATAGATCTAAGAGTCGATTTCATTACAGAACTCAATTAGGCATCGGGGTCATGGGTGATTTCCTGATCGGGCAATTATTATTATTTAGAGAAAAATTGGACTGGATTTCCGCACTGATTTGAACGTTAGAATGTGAAATATTGAAGTATTACATAAAGCAGTGTAATGAATCTGTGCGCCAAGGCCAATTGACAAAAGTGTCATCAACATACCCAAGCCAACAGGAAGATTTTAAAGTAGACCAGTTTAGAGCCTGGGTTTTGATTTGTTCCATGAAAAGATTAGCAAACACTGGATAACATAACACTGGCTGTCATACGTTGGATGATAGTTCTAAATATGTGGATATATATCTGTATATATATATATATATATATATATATATATATATATATATATATATATTTACTACTATATGTTTTTATATAAAACACTCGAACCATCTGTCAAGAGTATGGTATATGTTATAGCATAGTATGCCTTCATACACTTAAATAACTCACTAGACGGTAGATGTCACCGACATCTATTAGGTTCAATACACTGACTGTTGTCTTACTGTTGTGTATACATCCAAGTATTTCACTTTAGAACTTGTCATTCAAGGAAGCGTATCTGACGAGAACTCTTGGTTCGAAACGGCTGTCATACGTTGAATGATATGGTTCTAATGTGGATATATATGTATATAAAGTATTTTAAAATGAAATATACGTCTTAGAAAAGTTTTGTTTAAGAGGGATGATGTCACAAGCGTTATTGTGTTTTGTTTATAGAAAGTTATATCGTTCCTGAAATTTGGACATTGGTGAAAAGAGATACAACATCGAATCTAACTATGATATCATTTTCTCAAAGTCTATAAGCGCCTAAGATATCTAAGAAGAAAAAAGAGTCCTTCTCGTACGAAGATGCTTGCTTGGCTAGAGGTTGAAGGGTTTTGGCTAATTACCTGGCTAATTCTTGGGACGGAGATTTTACCGAACTGACAATGGCCTATGTCTCTGTTTTCAATTTTAATTTTTATTTTTTTTTTAATACTTTATTCAACATTTATACTGAAAACCATTCATAAAAACTTCATTTGAATGTAAAGCGATACTTAAATTTCTGACGTCGATTTTGTTTCGGCATACACTCGCTCACATGCCGTTCTAGCACCAACCTCTTCTTACATAACCCTCTTAACTGGCCATTCCGACATATAGAGCCGGCTAATCTAATTATATTCATAGCATAACATGACATTTGACCTATTCCACTAAACGGCAACTTTGGCCCCTCGGTGTCAGAGTATAAAAGGGGATCTTTCGGTCTGCTGCATAATTACAGCCCTCTCTCTCTCTCCCGCTTCCCGTACCGAAGTGGCAACTTTGTTATAATTCTCTAATGTTGCGAAGCCGTAAAAGACAAAACAATTTAAATTTTACTTTGTTGTTCCGAGGTGATGCACGTAGCGTAGTTCTGGAAAATTGGGATGAGAATTTTTGTGAGAATTATTAATAAACTGGTACATACGTTGATGGTGGAAATCGTTGTTTTGTGATACTTAATCATAATTATAATGAATGAAAACAAATTAACTTCGTTTTATATCACCTGTAGTTTTACTTTGATGCAAAAACTTTATGCCATTATCAACACGAACAAACTGGTGAATGAATTACAGACAATTGAAATTTTACAATACAGGATGTAAAGGAATAAGGGCGAAAGTTTTCATGATGAACAAAATACAACTCTAGCAAATAAATAACACATTCAATGTTGTTAGGTACCTACCCAGGAAGTAAAAAATATAAACATTAAAAGTTGCTCATTCTGTACAAGCAACAATCAAGTTTGATGAATTAGTAGATAAGTAGGCAATGAAGGATTTTAGATTTGCTTGGCACCGGCTTCAAAATATACTAGATTGGTAGGTAATTAATTTGTACAGAATGAGCACCTTTTAATGGTTAAATTTTTTACTTCCTGGGTAGGTACCTAACAACATTAAATGTGTTATTTATTTGCTAGAGTTGTATTTTGTTAAATTATTTTTAGCTTTTTAGTTATAGGTAGAAGTCGGTTATATATTTTTTTTAAATGTTTTATTCGTTCAAATGTTGTCGTTTCTGGTGGTGAGCTTGAGGTGGTTATTAATAATGATTTCCCTAGAACAACTTTGATTTGATACCCATATTGAGGTAGTTGTGAAAGAAGATTTATGTAATCCTCCATTTTGTTGTTTCGGCCATCTTGAATTTACAATAATACAAATGTATTACACTGTATTGTCATCAGAACTAAATGTGTGCGCGAAATTTCAGATCAATCTGTTAAAAGGAAGGGAGTTGAAATTTTAATTACCAAATTTGACCTAAACAAACAAACAAAACTGGCAAGCTAAATAAAACCGTTTAAAACGGTAAAAATCAATGCAAATGTAAAATTTTCATCATAATTATCTAAATATCAAGATATTCCATAAAAGTATATGGTACAGGGTATTTTTAACGGGTTTCATTTTGATTCATTTGAGGTCACTTTCTTTTTAAAACGATGTTTTTTACGGGGCTTGCAGTCGAATGAAATGAGAGAAAATTTGTTTTAAAAATTAATTTGATATGGAGTGGTACATAAGCAGTTGCATATATGTGATGGTTGAAATATAAGATGGAATAGAATTATATTTATACAGGGTGTTACTAAAAATATTCTATTCGGTGGCACATAAGTAGTTGTGTATACAAGGTTGTTGAAATAAGAGTGGAGTAAAACTATAGTTATAAAGGGTGTTCCAATTTGAGGTTAATTTTTAAATTTGCAGCCTTTATATTTTTTGTACTAGAATATCATATGTTATTTGACAGGTTAGAAATAGGAATATTCCGGTTATTAAAAATGGAGAGATATAGATGTTTATTATTGAACATTATTTTAAATCTGGTGAAAGTTGTGAAGAAGTTGGAAGAAAATTTCGTACAGAATATGGAAGAGAAAATTGTCCGTCAAATGTCACTTTTGGAAAAAATTTTCAAAAATTTCTGGAAACTGGTTCAATAAAAGATGAAAAATGCAAAACATATCATCGTAATAGACGTTCAGAAGAAAATATTGCAGCTGTTACTGCTAGTGTTGTTGAACAACCAAAAACATCAATTCGTCATCGTGCACAGCAATTGAACATTCCAAAAACCACTTTATTCAGAATTTTGTACCAAGATCTTCATTTAAAGGCTTACAAGATTCAGATAACGTGAGAAATAAAGCCAACAGACATTGGTTTACGTCGTCAATTCGTTAATTGGGCCATACAACACAAACTTGAAAATGTGAATTTTTTCAACAAATTCGTTGTCTGCGATGAAGCACATTTTAAATTGGGTGGATTTGTTAACAAGCAAAATTGCCGAATCTGGGGTGAAGCAAATTCACGAGAAATATTGGAAAGACCGATAATCCACAAAAAGTACCTGCTTAGGTGTGGTTTTTGGGCTGGTGGAGTAATTGGTCCATACTTTTTTGAAGATGACAATAGAAATGCTGTTACTGTGAATGGTGATCGATATCGACGATATTTACTAACTTTTTGTGGGATGAATTGGAGCATATTGATGAGGAAACACTAATTGGCCGTCTAGATCTTGCGATCTAACACCTCTAGATTTTTTCCTATGGAGCTAATTGAAAGAAAAGGTCTATGCCAACGATCCACAAACAATTGATGGCCTAAAGGAGAACATTATTGACTGTTGGCAAAAGATTAGAAGCTTGTCGTTATAGCAGCAAGTGGTCACTTACAAGATATTGTTTTCCATTACTAAACCGAAACAATTGTACTATCATTTGAAATAAAAGATTTGATCATTCTCAAATAATTTGTGTATTTTATTAAAAATTTAAAAATTAACCTCAAATTGGAACACCCTTTATATAGTGTTAAATCATCATATGCAGTAAAGATTTTTGAGTTATAGGACGGAGTATAATTAGAGTTATACAGAAGGGTTAAAAAATGTTAGAAGCAGTGGCATACACAGGATGGTTGAAATAGAATGTGGAAGAGCATATACTTATACAGAGTGGTTGAAAAAATATTATATAATGTGGAATATGCTTACACAGGTGGTTGACATAAGAGTGGAGTAAAATTGTAGTTATTCAGGATGTATCAAAAATTTGTTATATAAGCATAAACAGTTAGCATATTTGAAATATAGGGCGGGGTATAATATAGTTACAAATTTTAGAAGCAGTTGCATATACTGGGTGGTTAAAAAACATGTTTGTCATATAGGGAAAACCATGAACACTTGCCAATATGGAATGGTTGGAAATAGGTAATACTTGAAATATGTAACGACGTAAAATTATAGGTACACAGAGTGAAGAAACATTAAGAACAATCAATGGGGTGAAGAGAATTTGTACTTATACAGAGTGTTTTCAAAAATATCAGGAGGTTGCAATATAGTTTTATTATAGTTGACTTATATTGGGTGACCAATACGGAGGAGCATATACAGGGTGTTTGCAATATACGGCGAATTATAGTTACACTTATAGAAAGTGGTCCAAATAATAAAAGAAATAAAAAAATATAGAAAAAAGATAGTAAGTGAGAGAAAGTCTGATAGAGAGACAGATAAAAATACGCTAAAATAACCATAGAATTGTAAGTCAGATAAAAAAGAAGATATGCCAGAAAATAGTGATTGAATAAACGATTTCTAAACGGCTTTTATTTTAAGTCCGTTCTTTTTTAGATATATATATTTTAACAAAGAAATTATGTCGATACTACAATCTCAATCTCATTGGTACACAACTCCCTTCAAATGCAACAAGTACAAACCGATAGAATCGCCAAGAAACTACTCTATCGCACGACTTTTTTAAAGAAGCAATTTAAACATAACATCAACATTGAAAGGCCACTGCAAACGTGACTAGTTTTTTAAAGTTCCGAACGGTCGTCTTTTATCAGAGGAAAAATAACTTTCGATAAGTCGGTGAAAAAGCACCTCTTAAAATCCTTCGGTTAGAGTCTACTAGACGTGTCGCAGGGTTTAACAAATGACTCTCGGTCGTGTTTAATCGTCTAAAATTTAATCGTTTCGGGTAACATCTCATCCCGTTGGATGCTGGGGAATGTGTGCGGTGTGAAAGTTTGATAACTTGGGGTAAAGAAAAGAGTTCTCTCGAGTTTGACGTGTCCTCGGACCTTTTTCCTTTCAACTTCAATTGGAATTTTATTATTGGAATCAGACCTAACTCCACAAGGATTATTAATAACGTTATATAGGAATAACGTAAATATAAATGAATGTTTTCATTCATGATAGATTCTATATTAACAACCAGGTCAGAATCATGCAATCGTTCAACAGAAGAGAACAGATTTCGCTGTGTGTTGCCTCTGGAGAACCATTTTAATTACCTAAGTCGGAACTTGAGAGCCTACGTCTACAGGATGCGACACATTGTACCATTCTTTATCTACTTGAGCATTAGGATTTTTCTTCAGCACTGCCCTTATGGCTGCATGGAAAGATTTTGGCTACCTACGTATGAGGTGCCATTCGCTCTTACTAAGAGCCAACAGAGCCAAACACCTCTGTTTTTGTGGTTGATGGACCTTGGACTACAAGATAGACTACGTCGTTCCTCAAACGTTTCACTACCTGAGACTGTATTCTGTTAGAAACAACGTTCAGAACCTCATGATGACGTTCAGATGCCTTGACAGATTCTTCTTCTAATCGAACTCAGTGCAGTTTGGCTTTAGGCCGTGCTTCCTCAGTTCGAATACGTTCTTTATCAGCCTTAACTCCTTCCTCATCAGCTCACATACGATCTCGATCTGCTTTATTTCTGTCTTCTTCGGCTTGTTAATCGTTCTTTTTGCATCTGAATCGTCTCAGCCTCAGTGGGATTCTTTGCTTGTATCATGATCTTCTTAAGTTCATCCAAGTCAGTCCTCAAATGCTCGTTTTGTGCAGAAATTAGGACGTTGTGTGCAGAGAGTTGCTTATTTCCTTATTCTTTGTAATAGTTCTCGTACTTTATATAATTTATAGAGATGCGTTTAATTAGAGTATAGAGGATGCGAATTTCTGCGGTTACTCCGTATCTGAATAAGTAACATTTCAAAGTTCATGCAAATATACCCTGTATGAATGAGTTTATCATCACAAATACCGCAGTCCAAAAAAAACCGACGTGTCCGAGCGTTTTTCCAAAAAAACAACACCTGAATTTTAAATGAATTTGTTCCAACCCACGCGACCTCGCTGTATAAAGTACACATTATCAGTTGTTAAATTTCATTTTCGACATTTTTAAATTCCAGCAAATCATCCTCGAAAGTCACCCCACAAAAACCTATCCATGCGAAAGAGCTCGGAAATATACAACGCAGCATCGCTCATCTAAAATGTACATTTTGCCTTCCATTCGTGAGATCGGATAGATTTGCCGTCTGCCAAAAGGCGTACATTTCGGTATATTTCGAAACCGGCGAGCATCAACCGAATTGATGTACCGAATGCTGACTACAAATGTGTAACATGTTGTCAAAATTTAGGGCCTATATTAGGGTAATTTTATTTATACGTTCCGATCGTAAATCCCGTCATCCCGGTAATGTAATATTAAAAAATGCGGGAATGTATATATGTGTGTGTATGTATACATAAAGAGGATATGAGAATGCGGTATTTGGCAGCCGCATGATACGAATATTCTCCCGATTGGTTAGTTTCGTATTCGATTTTATTTCGTCTGTCATTGAAAAAACTACTCAGGTGTAGATATTCGGTGCAAACAACAATATGAAAAAATATTCATAGCCACACGATATAATCTACAGTCTCGAATTGTCAAAATCGGCCTAGGTTATGTTCTTTTATACAGTCTGAAGTCTCATTCTTGACGGCTGTGATGCATACATACAAAAATCTTCAGCCATGCTTTGACGATCATTTTGCCAAAGAAGATGTGGGTCGGTAACTTGACTGAAGGATATCATGATGGTAAATAAATAACTAATTGATTTAGCTGAACAGCATAAGGCAGCTTTAGAAAGCGTACTTTTCCAATGTGAGTCGTCTTCTAACAGATCCATTGCCTTATAAAGTCCTTGAAATGTTTCATAAGTTATACCTTGAAAAGTACGTTGAGTACTGAAATAACCATATCTTTATTTTCAAAGTATTTTTTTTTAATTTCTTACTACTACAGTCTAATACAAAGACTACGGAAAGAGTACGTGGAGTAATATCTACAACTCGGACGCGTGGCGCGAAGTCACGGGGAGCCCGTCCTGTCCGGTCAAATCACGGCGACACGAAATTAATTTCGTTGCGTGTTACATATTTTGCTATATCTTCATAGGTATTCATTTAATTTGCATAGTGTAAAGGCAAAAAAATATATATAAACACTTACGATTAGGTCAATGCCAAACAGTGCCGCCAGATTGGTTGGAGAGAAAATCATAAAATAGATTGACTCGAATGACAAAAACAAACTAATTTAAACGAAAAACTAACAAATTTTGTTTGGTTCTGAAAGTTAATATACATTATTGAGAGAGACAAAAAATTATATTATATGATAATGACAAGCCATTGGGTACTCACAAGTTTTTTTAAATAGAGTTTGTCAACTAAAATCGGAAATTTGTATTACTGAATTATTATTTATTTTCAGATAATAGTGTATTATTTTAACATTATACTTTTAATTTATATTGTTTTTATTTTAAAGGCTAATAGATTCATGCAATTTAAGTAAATAGTAAAATTCAAGATAAATAGTTCGATCTGACATCATGACAATAAATCATAATGTTCGCGGACAGTTCACGGCCAACCTCATTGTAGCGGATTTCAATTTGACATTTCATAACAGTGTTAGCCGCTAGGTGAAAATTATCAATATATTATTTTCAAAATTTCAATTTCAATGAACTTACAAAAATTGTCAACAAATAAAGGTCTTATTTGACATAAATTAACAGAAGGTGAATTGTATTTCTTAAATGTTTTGATATAATCCCCGTGAAAACTTTTACGTAAGTAAACTAACTATATTGAGATTATAAAGCTAAGTTATACATTTGATTTCAGATCCTTAAATGGAACTTGAATAAGTACTAGTAGTATGTTGCTGTTTTACTCGATGTAAGGTAATCTTTTAAATTAATTTTAACATGTCTGAAATAGCAGTCACTCAAAAATTGTTAAATGATCTATTGGCGAGATGTGATATGCTGCAAAAATATTTTTACTTATTTATCTAACAGTATAATACATATAATGTTTGTTTATTTATATATCAATTATCAATAACTAATTCTGGCAAACTATGACTTTGACTTATTTGTCGAAATTTCATTTCGGGGATTTGGCGTTTACAAATCGATTGATCGGGAAAAATCGTATTACCGAAAAAGAACGAGATTGTGACAATAATTATGACAGCTGAGTTTTGAAATTACAAGAGTTTTGTTAACCTACTTGAGATTGAAAGTGTTCCAATACAAATTGATGTGTAGGATCTTATAAGAATTTTATCACTATTTGATATTTTTCTAACATTACACTTTTACAGCTGAACCATTCAAGAATTTAAAGTCAAAATTGTTGCTTAGACGATTTTTGGATAGGTGTTAAGTGTTCTCATATTTGAAATTGACATATATAAGGCGTTATAGATTATAATTATACGGAGTGATTTCAAATATGTTAGAAAACAAATGTTTATTGGGTGACACATAAACAGTAGCATATATAGAGTGTTTAAAATATGGAGTAGAGTGCAATTATAACTATACAGGGTGGTTTGAAAAAATAATTATGTAGGGAAGCCCGTTAGCGGTTGAATTGACAGGGTTATTGGAACAGAGGGCGCAGTAGAATTACAATTATACAGGGTGGTGCAAAAATATACAGAGGTGGCAGAAATATTACCTGGCGTAGAATTGTAGTTAAACAGTGTGGTCTAAAAATGTAAGAATAAAAATTCAACATTTCGTAACCCATAAGCAGTTGCATATATAGGATAGACGCAATATATGGTAAGAGGAATTATAGATATACATGATGCTTATAAAAAATGTTAGAAAAGGAAATGATTTATAGAGTAGCCCACGAAGAGTTCCATATATATGATGATTGAAATATAGGTCGGAGTAAATACAGCAGATACTTAAAAATTTCATAAACTAAAGGAGTTAATGTGGTGGCTCATAGGCAGTCGTAAATATAAATTGGTTGGAGTGAAATATAATTTTACCGGGTGGTTCAAAAATGTTAAAAATATGAAGCCGTGGTCCGTGAGCAGTTGCATATACAGGGAAATTAAAATATTGCTCAGAGTAGAATTATAGTACATAGAGTGGTTAAAAATATGTTACCAAAAATTTTGATTTAAGGTGGAAATATATTATGAGATAGATTTATTATATATAATAAGGATCTTAATAGATATTAGAGAATTGAGTGCATTTATAGTTACACAAGGTGGTTAAAAAAATAATTATATAGGGTAGCTCATTAGCAGTTGAACTTACAGGGTTCTTGGAATAGAGGGCGCAGTATAATTATAATGAACACAAATAAAGTCTTATTAATTATAACTGAAAAAGAACTAGGATTTCGTTACTTATTGACACAATTGGTCGAATTTCGACCACTGGGCGACAGCTACTATATTAAAATCTTCATCGAGAACCACCCTATCCACTGGTGAAAACAGCATGAAAGTCGGTGCGGTGGTGTTTGAGTTTATCGCGAACAAACAGACAGACGCGGTGGAGGACTTTGATTTATAATATGTAGTGATAAGTTAAGAAGTGCCTGCTACCCTCTATAGTTTAAATTTGTTTATAGTAACTTCAAAATGCATTCCCATATTATAATCAAGTCCTGCAACTTTCAGACCGCCCTTGATATCAAAAAAGTACATAGCGCAAACTACCATCCAGGAAATATATGTTTTTATAGTTTATCATGAGGTTTTATTGCCAAAACTACAATCTTTCCACTCCAAGTATTCCCGTTTTGAACAGCACCCTGCATTTTCGACTATTCTGAAATTAGTCAGCTAAATGCAACGCCAAACCTGATTATCATAACACCAGTCATCCGGCTCGAAGAAATGACGTCAGCAGCTCTCCACAACGTTCGTACGTCAACTTTTTTTACATCAAACATGCGAGAAGCGGGCAACATCATAATGGACTGCAAAACATACTCGTTCGTGTTTTTTTTTTGTTCGTATTCCTCCGAAATTGGAAAGGAGAACAATGGGAAAGTTGTTAGAATAACAAGGAAATTTTGTCTGGGATTATGTGTTTTTTTATAATTTGAACTGAGGGATTTGAGTTGGAAAATTTTGCGTTTATTGTTTCAAATTAAGGAGTTACTTTCAGATTCCAGTTTATGTATTACTAATCATGACCTACACTCTTATATACAGGGTGTAAATGTATAAGTGATTTCAAGATGTGCTTCCTCGAGTCATTTTATGAAGATAAGTTCTTGTAAACATATGTGCGCAAACGATGTACAAGGTCTTGAAATCTTTAGATTTTTTTTTTCTTCTGACTACTAAAGTTTTCTAGATATTTAGTTGTCTATATGAAGTCTTCACGATAAGATCACAGAAACAGTCATGAAAATCTACAGGGTGGTACTTTTTATGGGGTCAAGTGTTCTTTTTGCACCTACAATTTTTTTTCAGTACGCCCCTGGCAATTAACAAATTGAAAATGAATTCCTTATGAATCTGCGAACTTAATATTATTTCTGGCGTTTTTTTCATATCTAAAGGGCAAACCACCACATCTTTATGGACTACCCAAGATACACAAGGCGGGAGTACCTCTCAGATCGATTACAAGTTCGCACAACTCACCAACGGCAGCACTACCAAAATTCCTTCTACCAATCATCCAACCTTTGGAGGGCAAAACATTATCGCACGTCAAGGACTCAAAGCACTTTGTCGAAATCATCGGATCCATGGAACTTGGACTAGAACATCGCTTAGTAGTTGAAAACCTTTTCACGAACGTACCACTAGACGAATCTGTCAACATAGTGAGAAAGAAACTTACTGAAGACGAAACCCTGATGGAGAGGATGGAGCTGCCAATAGACTCAATCATGGACTTGATTGAATGTTGCCTCAACAACTGCTACTTTCAGGAGAAGGACCGGTTCTTAATGCAAGAAGATGGATTGCCTATACCTAATTTAAAATATTTTTTAATAATAAACACGCCTTGCTTAATCGTGTATCTTTCCATTTTTAATAACCCGAATATTCCTACTTGTCATCTGTCAAATAACAGATGATATTCTAGTACAAAAAATATAAATGACATCAAATTTAAAAACTAACCTCAAATTGGAACAACCTTTAGCATCCAAAACCAAAATGCGAGACGATTAGGAGAATCACGAGGTGACAGTGCCTGGACTCGTTGTACAGTGCATCCATTTTGGTTGAGATTGCCAGGTTACTCGGTTGTTATTGAAGATAGAGTCTTGAGGTTTTCACATACATGTTCTACTTTTTTGTAAAACTCAGGATGGCCATATCAGATTTTGCATAAGTGTTTCCATTTATAAAATAGAGGGCGATTTTGATAATTTAATCTTTTTGGACCCCTTCTATATCTACGAAGTTATTAGAAATACTCTTGCGCTAAGAACTAGTCTAATAGAAAATTTTGCATAGAATCCAGTGGAGTACTCAATTTTTTTTTCCGAGTATGGTTTTGAAGATACTACACAACATTATATATTTTTAAATGGAACACCCTGTATTTTATTATTTCATTGAATTCGTTATTTTTTTCCCTTTAAAATAATGTATAATACAATACACATGGTATTATTAGAAATGCTAAAAAACACTAAAAAGCTGAGTTTTTTGCTAGTAGGCCATGTATTTTCCATTTAAAAGGAGAATCAAACAAATAATTCCATTTGAGATTTTTTATAGGAGTTTATCAGCAAAGAAAAATAATGTTAACAATAATTCAATAACATGAAACACGAAATTTAGGTACCTAAAAGCAACTAATAAATAGTTATACATCGTTCATTATGTATAACAAACAGAACAAGTATTACAAATCAAATATCTATCTTAAAATTACTTTTGGACATTATTTATTACCTAATTGATTTAACTGTTCAAATTGTTGTCCATTTTCCCTAACACATAATTGGCAAACCTCTTCATGTACGCATGATCCATTTAAAATTATTATAGAATTCGCCTTTGAGCAATATTTTAAAAGCTGCCTCCGAGAGGCAAATCTGATCGCCATTATTGTAACTGTTGTGTTATATATCGTTTATGAGTTTACAAGATCAATATAGATAATTATTCGTGAGTCTTGCTGAGTTGCAACTTAATTGATAATGTGTTCCTATCCAACATCCTTGAAAATTCGTTTTTCAAAAAACGAAAAATTAATCTAGAATTGTTGGGCATGAGAATGTTGAAGAAGCTGTATAGAACTAATTCCACAGGTATAAAGTACGAGTATTCTTACCAGATATTTCATGTAGTAATCGCGTCTTCTTAAATTGTCAGAGTATCCTATTGGCGGTAAGGGAACCTTCAAAATATGCTAAAGTAATTTTAAGTTTTGGTGTCTAAACCCAGTATGAAACAGGCTACATAATAAAGACCAAATCGACCCTGCTGTTGAAATCGCTCAAAAATAAAGTGCGGGTTCTCATCATACCAGTATCTTGTATTCTGCCTGTTAAATATACCGGCACTGCTTATATGAGATTCGTCTGACCAAATAACTTTCCTTACAAAATCATTGTCCCTTCGGGTTTGGTCTAAAAACCAATATGCAAAAATTTAACCGTCAATATGCTGCATCACCAGATATAAGTGCTGGGCAGCATTAGACGGTTTAAATTTATATTGGTTTTTAAAATTTTGTGGACCCGTTCATTTGAGAAATCTCATATAAGCAGTGCTGGTATATTTTCTAATTTCGCAGAATACAAGATAGTCTGGGGATAGGATAAACGCTAGCTAACCCGCACATTTAATTTCATTGAGCATTTCTCGATTTTCTTTGTTAACACAGGGTCGATTTGATCGACACCAAAACTTACTAAATGTAGCCTGTCTTCATAGTCTAAATAAAGTAGTTGCCGCAGTTTCATGAACCCTTACCGCCAATATCTGACAATCCTAGAAGACTTATTATGAAATATCTTATGGTAAAGATGTTCCCCTCGTACTTTATACCTTGTCGTATTCTATACACTTTCAACATGGCGCCTCATAACATTCTATCATATCGTATTGGGCGCTTTCCTTATTTTGAAAAACGAATTCTCAAGGATGTTTCCAGTCATTATGGACCAATTAGTTCAACTCAGCAAGACTCACCCGAATATCTATTTACTTTTATAATGATGGGGTTGTTTAAACTCAAACACGATAAAACACAATAATTACCTAACAAGGCACAGCTTGATCGCAGAACTTCGTGCGTTTTTCTCTCAACGGAGGCAGCTCACTAGATAAAATATTGTTACGAAAGGCGGAACCTCTATAATAATTTTAAATGGACTCATGCGAGATGGAAGAGGTTTGCCAATTATGTGTTAGGGAAAATGGACAACAATTTGAACAGTTAAATCAATTAGGTAATAAATAATGTCCAAAATTAATTTTAAGATAGATATTTTATTTGTAACACCTGTTCTGTTTGTTATACATAATGAACGATGTATAACTATTTATTAGTTGCTTTTAGGTACCTAAATTTCGTGTTTCATGTTATTGAATTATTGTTAACATTATTTTTCTTTGCTGATAAACTCCTATAAAAAATCTCAAATGGAATTATTTGTTTGATTCTCCTTTTAAATGGAAAATACATGGCCTACTGGCAAAAAACTAAGCTTTTTAGTGTCTTTTAGCATTTCTAATAATACCATGTGTATTGTATTATACATTATTTTAAAGGGAAAAAATAACGAATTCAATGAAATAATAAAATACAGGGTGTTCCATTTAAAAATATATAATGTTGTGTAGTATCTTCAAAACCATACTTGGAAAAAAAATTGAGCACTCCACTGGATTCTATGCAAAATTTTCTATTAGACGTAGTTCTTAGCGCAAGAGTATTTCTAATAACTTCTTAGATATAGAAGGGGTCCAAAAAGTATAAATTATCCAAATCGCCCTGAGTTTCACAAAAAAGTAGAACAGGAATGTGAAAACCGCAAGACTCTATCTTCAATAACAACCGAGTAACCTGGCAACCTCAACCAAAATGGGATACACTGTACAAGATATGGATACTAGTATAATAGCTGTTCCTTTAAGATGATAAATACCGTCATACGATCAACATGTAGCTGTATTAATGCTGGTATCGGGTGACTCGTCAATTAAGACCAGCTTCTAAAGAAAATGATGTGGAGCTTTTGGTGTGTCGTGTCACATATATAAAAACACAGTATTGCACCCTAAAACCAAACCTTTATTTTAAGCACTCAACGCTGTTTCAACAACTATAAGTTGTCATCATCAAGGAGTAAACCATTAGTGGGCGGAGAAAAATCAATAAAGAAGTGAAAGAAGGGTAGAATGTGGAATAAAAATTACTTCAAATAAAATAAATGGCTAAGAAGACAGATTTTGGAAACTGAGAAATATAGAGGTTTGGAAATCATGGAATTGGAATTTGACGATAAAAGTTTTGTCAGAGGTTGTAGTTTATGTGCAATATAATTTCATCAGATAAGTAGTTAGTTAATTATGTAAAATCAAGTTCTTAACAATCTTTTCAATATTTGTAATATTAAAAACACATTTTTATGATAACCTTTCATTTTAGTCTAGCTAGGTACACAAAAAACACCTACAGCTATCCATTTATCAAATTTACTGTGTGTAATTTCTCCCACGTTATCATAAAATAGTTTTTGGGCCTCATAGCTATTATCTTTGAGAATTTATGGCCAATAGGATGAGAGAAAATTGTAAACGATAGAAAATTATGCCAAGGGTTTCCGTTATCTTTAGGTAAATTTGATTATGGGTTAGTTTAATCCTTACCCAGGATTATTTTGGTGGGTCAGGTAATATGAGATAAGTAAAATAATATGGAAATTGCTGTTAAGTGTTTTTGAAAGAACTGTAATTTATGACAAAGAATTATGGAAAAACTAACTATATTACTATATTAAAGTAAGTGTTACTATTGTGCTAACAAAAATGTAACATCTGTTACCTCACAAATGTACCAAAACATTTCTTTTTTGAGAATTACTTATTCATTTTGTTAGTTGTAAATCACGTTCGTGAGTTATAACCTGGAGGATATATTTGGTCACATTTCACTTTTTATTTCCATAACTGTAAGTTTATCGCGAGAAAAAATAGCCTATAACTATCTCCAAGGTTTCATTTATTTCTTTACCAAAATTAACCTGAAATCGATTAGGATTTAGGAGGCAGATTAGGAGTTAAAGCGCAACAAACAAACAAAGAAACTTTGGCATTAACAAATTAAATTGTACCGAATTGTAAATATGAACCATTCTCGAGTCATTAAAATTGGTCCAGCTGTTGAGGAGGAGTTCAGCGATTTACACACGCACAGAAGAAATATTTACAGGGCTTTCATTGCAAACCTAGCCACCCAAAACAACTTTTAAAATATCTGCAAAAGAAAAAGACAAAAAAACCGTTAATTTATGTTATTGGTTACCCTGCAGTTTCAATCCCTAAACGGGGTTGAATATCACTTCTAAGATTAAATATATTTTTTAAAATCAGATTAGTTTTTAGAAAAATGACCTAGAAATTGTAAAAAATTTAACATTTGAAAATAATTACCAATTACACCAAAATTGGTTTTGGGTGGTTTTAGAGTATCTGATCACTAATCCGAGGTCAGATTTGCAAATTCAAAATGGCGGATCCAAGATGACGAATGAAAATTTAAAAAAAAGGCGGTTTTCACCAGACTTCTTATAATGGGTTTTTGGGTTCGCTGACTCACGACATCTTAAATTTTGTAAATTCTGGACTCATGATGAAAGATCCCAAAAAACCTTATATACCAATTTTGGCGTATAAAGGTTGATTTAAAAAAAAATCATGCGACATCTTGAATTCGCCATTTTGAATTTTGCCTCAATTTGATGTGTAACGACATATGCACCGAACAGTAGGCTATAGTATGGGGTACTCTCTTACTATAGCATCTATGTTTTACCAAAACAATATTGAACTTAAACATCTCGTCCTGGGTGTTCCGATGTCTTTGTCAGTGAGTATATATATAAAAGCCTCATTTTTCACTAAACCGAATGTTGTGCCAGTATGTTATGTAATCTAAATCAAAATACTGTTCAAATTATATTATGTAAAGCGTTTGAAATTTTATGAATATCATACAGAATATTGTATACATAAATACATAAAGAAAACAAAAACCGACTTAACTACAATTTTTTTAAAAATTCCTGCAACCAGTTGCAAAATTAATGCATTTTCCTAATTATTTTCACTTTGATATACAGAACTCATTTGTTAATAACCTACCTAGATATTATAAAAAATGTGAGAATTGTTCTTGGTTCTTTTTGTTAATAAAACATAAGTTATTATTCTGAAGTTGCACTCACTATTTAAATAGACGAATTATTTTTTTAATAGATTAACTAACATTTGTTCTCATTAACAAGCTTTTATTAGGTTGCCGAGTATGTTTGTATGTATCTAAGTCAGGGAAACTTTCAACGTAATTTTCCCCAAATTAAAGAAGTCTGATTAACTTGAAAATTTGCACACGTGTCAAGGGCCTATGACAATAGAATTCGTTAAGTTGAATTTTCCCGTTTGTTGTCTTTTTGACACTGTTCATGCCTAAATGCCAAATTCGTCGATTAACGCCATCTAGTTGGCACTAGTAGAACTAGCGAGAATTATTTTTTTTAAATCAAAGTTTTTAAATTATAAATACTATAGACATCGTTATAAAACTGAAAACTTAGAAAATAAATATTGTTAAAAAAACCTAAAAAAACACGCTTTAATAGCAAACCCGGTTATTAAGAGAATAATTAAATATTAAAATTATTCTATTAGCAACTATATATGAGACAGAGTTATGAAAATATAATGAAATGCACCCCACGCTTTTTACTCTAAATCGAATTACTCTGTTAATAACTTAAATTTATCGACTTGACCATACAAAGTATGGCATCACACTGCCTCTAAGGCACGCTATGAGTGCCTTTAGGGGGGAATTCACTAAACCCCAGATATCCTGGATATCAAAAGGGTTTAGCTCTAAGGGACCCCTTTCCAGGTTTGAAGTCGTGGCGGCAGTTTCCCATGAATTTCCTGATCGTCCGGACCTAACAGGACGGCTTTTTGCATTTTTTTGTAAAGATGTTCGTCCAGTCCGAGGTATTTTAAATTGTTTAGTAGATGTTTTGGAACTAGTCCGGTCGTTGACATAACAATTGGTACAGTTCGTGTGTTGTTCATGTTCCACTAAGTCTTTATTTGATACCAAATCTCTATATTTGGTTATTTTCTCAGCCTGCTTGATATTTATATTATTGTTGTTAGGAATTGCTATGTGAATTGAAATTGTTTTCCGAGAGACTATATCTACCAAAACTATATCAGTGCTAGTTCCTGGTGAAGTCATTTTTTATCCACACATCGTGTTGTTCTTTGTATTCAGATATTGCAGCGAACGCTTGACTAATAACCTCCTGTGATATGAGCAGGATAGCTTCAGATGTTTGGCAACCGTATCTGCAATTTCTGTCGTTGTTAATAGCTAGGACCTTTAACGATGTACTTTAGGTAGTTCTTAGTTGGAATCACCACAACAAGGATCTTGAGATTGCCAATATAAAGCCTTCCGTTTCAGGAAACATATGACCAGAGATCAACCAGTAGTTCGACGCTGCACTGTCGACATAATCTTGGTTGACGTCATTTATATGTCTTCCATGAAGGGGCGTCTTCCATTAAAGTAATTGGACATGTTGTGTCAGTCGCAGTGGTGTTGAGTCATCAACCTGGCACATGACTCTGTGTAGATCAGAAAATTCTGCGAGTTTCTGGAAATGACTACTCAAAATAGAAATTTGTTGATCTAATAATTTACTTAGATCGGTCAATCCGCTTCCTCCTTCATATTGTAGCAAAGTTGAACGTTCGACAGAGCACTTTGCATGGTGATTTTGAGCTTTTGTTAGTAAAACTGTTCAATGTCAGTCTTGCACCAATTAACTATACCGAAAGAGTAACTGAGCACTGAAAACGCATAGGTGTTAATAGCCTGAAACAGATTTTTAAACTGAATTTACTTTGGTTTTCAACAGTCGTCATTCACCTGATGACTATAGCAGATACTCTAATGTTAGGTCCTTTTTCATTGTCAAGTGATCAATACCTTGAGCCTGCTTTATTCCAAGGTATTTATAAGTATGACCTTCCCCCATAGATTCAATTGAGGTGCCATAACTTAGATATTATTATATTTTTATTTTGAGGTAATTAATCATAATTGATTATTAGAGTTTCTACTGCTGCAATATAAACTATTGATATTTAAAATATTATTTTCTACTTGTTAGTTCGGTTTGCTATTAAAGCGTGTTTTTTTAGTTTTATTAAACTATAATTATTTAAACTGATAACCTTATCAATTAACCGCACCCCAGAATTTGAATAACGTTAATTATGTTCAAATAATACCCGCTCTTTCGCCAAATTCTATAGTAAAATATCTTTTTCATATTTTTTGATGCCGTTTACATCGTAAATAAAAATAATAAAACCAATCTTACATTACATTCTTTAATATAAAAAAAGAGTTGTCACCAAATTACTTCACAACTGACAAAATTCTGATAGTAGTACAATCATCAAAAAATAATAAAAAAATACTAAATTATCCATATTTACTAATAACAAACAAGAAAGTCGGAGAGTATACGATAAACATATAAACTCCAGAACTGCCAAAATAATTTGAGCCAAAATTAAATGCGATAAACCATCCAATAAAAAACCTTTTTCCTTTTCTCTACATTCCCATACCTCTTGGACAGTTACCGTTTATTGCCTCGAAAAATCTTTTGCAACTCGACGTAGTCATCTCTTCATTGTGCACCCATTATTCTCTAAACTACCCTCTTCTGCCTCTTCTTATGGATATGGAGCGAGCGGTAGAGCGCTCAGAGACAGCGTAAAGCATAAGAATGCAAATTCTGTTATGAGAGACAACCATCAAACGCAAAGAGCCATTCACTGCGAAAGAAGGGCGTCGCCTTTTTCGGAGGTCCTTATACGGTTATTTATGTTGGTGATCAATTATTTCGACTTGAGAATCCCTACAAGAATGAAATATTTTCATAAATTTTATTCGCGTATTTGGCAATGAGTTTCTGGCAGGATTTTCGTGTGTCATTTTTATTGCTGTATTTTTTATTTTTCGTATGCTAAGGGATTTTATGTAACCATTTTTCAGCTCTTATATTTTCATTATTTAGTAAATCTGATGTGCTTTTGTTAGATACAGGGTTTTCCAAATTAATAAAAGACCCCACACTATTCTTATGGAAAACTCTGAAAGTCGTTTGTTTACGAAATACAGCACCCCAAATTGATATTTTTACCCCTTATGAGGTATACTGAGAAAGTGGCTTAAGGCCAATGTTTTTCAAAACTTTCCCATTTGACAGTTGTGGATCAAAAGTCTACTTGGGCTCAAACTTTGAAAGTTTTTTACCTCAGGGGTCAAACAACAACTTTGGGAGGCTGTATTTCGGAAAATTTTGAGAGTTTGAGCCCAGTGAGACTTTTGGCCAACAAGTACAGGACTATCAAACGGCAAAGTTTCAAAAAATAGTAGAAAGCCGTTTTCTCGATATACCTTATAAAAGTAAAAAAAAACAAATTTGGGGGACTCTAACTCGAAAACTAACGACTTTCAGAGTTTGAACCATGGAGACCCACAAGATCCGAACTATCAAATGGCAAAGTTTCAATAAAAAAAAGCCAAAAGCCATTTTCCATAAGAACAGTGTGGGGTCTTTTCAGAGGGTTTTTATGTATCCATTTTTCAGCTATAATATTTTCATTATTTAGTGCATCTGATGTGCATTGATATTTTTAGCCCTTATGAGGTATACTGAGAAAGTGGCTTTAGGCCAATGTTTTTCAAAACTTTCCCATTTGGCAGTTCTGAACTTGTGGATCAAAAGTCTCAATGGGCTCAAACTTCGAAAGTTTTTTAGCTCAGGGGTCAAACAACAACTTTGGGGGGCTGTATCTTGGAAACAAACAACTTTCAGAGTTCGAGCCCATTAATGCTTTTGGCCCACAAGTACAGGCTTATCAAATGGCAAGGTTTCAATAAAAAAAAAACCAAAAGCCATTTTTCTTAAGAACAAGTCATTTCAGAGAACTTAAAATAATAAATAGTAAAGTGAAAAACAAATAAAACTCTATATATAAATAGACAAAGACAAGACGGTTCGGTACCATTGTCTTCTCTGTCTCTCAACTAATTTTCGTTATTTTGTTTTTTTTAGTTTGACGACCTTCAGTGATGAATATATAAAGGATCTTTATTTAAGTCTTTTAAAATAAGTAATTTAAAGATAAATTATTAATAAAATCCAAGTGAGATGGCGCCCACTATGAGCAAGTAGCTTAAACCTTAATCTAATGTTCGAAATTTGACAGCAGTCGACAGTAAAAACCCAATTGTGTACAATCGTGTAGCAAAGTATAAATATTACTAAAATAATCCAGTTTTATTTACAAAGATGTATGCTCAAAAAACCTTCTTTTTTATTCATTTATAACGTTATTTTCTACAAAAACGTAGACAACAGTAACTATTAAAGTGACCAAATTGAATGTGTTTATAAGAAGTTTGCGCATTTACAGAAAAATCCAAATGAAAAGTTTTACACTATTTAGAGATTCTGAAGCTAATTGATACATTTGATTTCCGAACCTCAAATTCTTTCAGTCATGATTTTCTCACAAATCAAATAACAATAATATTTTGGAAAACCATATGCATCCATTATCAAAAGGTACTAAAACACTGAGGAGATGTGATATGCAAATTTATTTTTAATTATTTGTATTTATGCCCTGTGGAAATGAAACTTGAATAAGTATTATAGTCTTAGTAATAACATAAGATGAATCAGTTTGCAGTTTTATATGATGTAAAGTATTCTATTAAATTTATTTTAATATCTCATCTAAAAATGAGCAGTCAGTCAAAAATTGTTTAATGTGCCGTTAACGAGTAGTGATATGCTGCAAATACATTTTACTTATCACTTTAATAATATGATACATATAATGTTATTACATGTAATGCTCGCAAACGGCACTAAGATTTTGTCGAAATTCCCTTTCGGGGTCTACAAATCGGGAAAAATCGTATTACCGAGAAAGAACGAGATTGTGACAATTGTTTATTTGACATTTCAAGGCGTGCACTACAGGGTGATTTGCTGACCTACTTGAGAATGAAACTGCTCTTGAAAAATGATTTCATTACAAATTGATGTATAGGATATTATAAGAATTTTATCACTATTTGATGTTTTTCTAGCAATAAATATTAACAGTTGAACTTTTCAAGATTTTAAAGTAAAAAGTGCTAGTTAGGAGTTTTTTGGATGAGTAAAAAGTTATGTGTTCTTATATTAATTTGAGGCAGACAATGAAGTTGCCTTGAGCAGGTACATATGCAAATAAATTGACTGAAATATAAAGCGCTGTAGATTATAATTATACAAGGTGATACTCTGGCATATAATCCAACTAATTGATCACCCTGTGTCTAAATGTAAATAATTAGCTCAATAGGCGAAGGGTGTTAATGAATCTGTCATGTAAGCGAGTTAGGGGAACTTACTCTCTTGAGTTTATCTTTTTACTGATATTATCACGGAGAGTAGTAACAATTTTAGTTTACGTCGTAAGTGAATATTCCGCATCCGTATTCGACTCGATACAACAAACTTTTATATCCGAGCACGTGTCTCGCTCCTCTCCAAACTAAACCGATTCAACAAAGAAGTAGAAACAGAAGAACGAGTACGAAACAAATGCTCAAGCAGTTGAAACTGTCCCCTTTTGTTTTCATTAACCCTCGGAGCTCTCCTTAATTAAACTTTCAATGGCCTTATATCTGGCCTCCCCAGAGGGATTGTCCACACAGATGCACTGTTATTTCTTTTCTTTGCCGGTCCTCCGTCCGAGACAGAGTTGCTTCCACTTGTGCAAAAGGTAAAATAAAGAAATTCAGGCCTCCAGAGATACGACGACGGGTGAAGGGGGAGGGGGTGACCGTCGGTTGGCAATAAGGCGAGTTAGGCAACTCTCGAGGCTCGGTGCTTCGAATAATTCCCACAGCGGAGTTTTGTGGCGGATTCTTTTTTCACTCTGAAATATTTTATCGGTGTTTTGATGGCTTTGAATTGCTAATAAGCCCTTGTCGTGGATGCCTTTATTATTTATTGAACGATATATTTTATTCAATCTGATCTGCAGCAGGGCTTAATACTGAACTGAAAAGCGCGGTTAATTATGTAGTTAATACTGCTACAGGGATTTTTGTCTTTGTCCACAGGGGCATATACAGTAGGATGAATGGAAAAAGGGCTTTTTATTCAAATCGACTTTTAATAGCTATCAAAGTTAATGTTTTCGGGCTTGGACAACCCTAGTGTTGCAATCTGACAACTGACAGCTCTATCGTAAAGTTTGACATTTTTGAGGTTATACGTAGTCAGAACTTTTGGACATACGAGCACTATGTGTTGTTTACAGTAACTTAAAGGATTCATCTCGGCCAAAAATGTAATTAAATCGTGAACATTTTCGTGCGATTATTTTTTAAAACTTTCGACGTAGATTAAGTCAGCAAGAGTGCATGGATGAACTTAATTTAATTTTTGGCCATGAAACTCCATCAAGGACCACTGTTTATCAATGGTATGGTGAATTCAATCGAGGTCGTAGTTCACTCCAAGACGAATTTTGTGAAGGTCGTCCAAAAACAGTTGTTGTTCCGGAAACCATTGATGCTGTGCGCGAACTGACATTGCAAGATCGTCATGTGACCTATCGTGAGATTGAGTCAACCTTACACATTAATGGGAGCAGCATACATTCAATATTGCACAAACATTTGAACGTCAAAAAAATTTGTTCGCATTGGATCCCACACAATTTGTTAATCGTTCAAAAAAAGGCTCGTGTCGATTGGTCGAAAGAAAAGCTCAACAAATACGATCGCGGTGCTTCAAAACACGTTTATGACATAGTGAAAGGTGATGAATCGTGGATTTACGCGTATGAGCCCGAAATTAAACAGCAGTCGACTGTATGGGTATTTTAAGATTAGCCGAATCCAACAAAAGTTGTTCGCGCAGGAAGCACTTCCAAGCAAATGATCGCCTTTTTTTTCCAAAAAACTGGACATGTCGCAACCGTACCACTAGAGCAACGTAGAATAGTCAATTCTGAGTGGTACACAACCATTTGTTTGCCAGTTGTTTTCCAAGAAATGAGGAAAACCAACCGCCGAAGACGGATCACTCTTCACCACGACAAGCTCTCACACATGGGCTCAAACAACTGCATTTTTGACCACTCAAAACATCGATTTGATGAGTCATCCGCCGTATAGTCCTGACTTGTCACCAAATGACTTCTTTTTATTCCCGTACGTAAAAAACAAACTGAGAGGTCAACGTTTTTCGACACCTGAAGAAGCGGTTGCTGCGTTCAGAATGCATGTTTTGGAGGTACCTCAATCAGAGTGGAAAAAGTGCTTCGACAATTGGTTCAAACGCATGCAAAAGTGAATAGATCTTCATGGGGAATATTTTGAAAAACAATAAAGCGATTTTTGATGATTAATATTTGTTTTTGTTCTGTAATCCCGAAATATAAAAGGCAGCCCTCGTATTAGTCTTGTTTTGTAATAGGTTGTTTGTGCGATCTTTTCACAACTATTGACATTGATTTTGAGCCCGATGGTTGTTGATGTTAGAACAGAACCGATGTCGTTTGTTTATTTTTGACAGCTTTATGTTCATCTAAACTGGCTGAAATTCTCCTGTCCGTTTGTCCGACGTATACTTTGTCGCACGTTTTGCAAGTTATATGATATACCTCTTGGTTTTCTAATTTAACTTTTGGTTTAGGATTTCTTCAACTTGTTCCTGTACTTTGGTGGGGTTGGTATGCCGTCGGGATGTCATGCCTTCGAAGAATTCGGTCAGTTCTGTCCGTTGTTCCTTTGATGTACGGTAAGACTGCTTTTGTTTTTTCAGTAAGGTCGTCTAGCCAAAACCAAACGATGACCTTCAAATTGAAAACAGTTTAAACACCTTGTAACAAGTTGATCTGGAACTAAATACTGAAAAATCTAAAAACTTAGTTATATAGGGAGTTACATTGACAAAAGACGGAAAAGGTAACAAAGACAAATTACAAAGAATAGATAAAGGGAGAGCTATCTCAAGTCAGTTAAACTCACTTTTTCAAAAACATAGTCAGATATGGCTCAGAAATTTGGGCAATAACTAAGAAAATGCAAACCGAATTAACACAGTAGAAAATAATTATTGGCCAAGATATTAAGAAGATAGAAACAGAGGCGGATCCAGGATTTTTTGGGGGGAGCTTTCTGACCTCGTGGGGGGTGGGAGGCTTGTCCTCGTTTGGGGAGGTTGACCTTTTGGGGGGAGGTTGACCTCTTTTGAGGGGGGGGACATAGCTGAAGGGAAATTTCAGTAAAATAAACATTAAAAAATATATGTAACTCTGTAGATTTAAAAGGGGAGGGCTAACCCCCTTTGGAAACAACATTAACAGATGCTATAGAGACAAAACAACTATGCTGGTACGGCCACATGAGACAGATCAAGAATGAGGGATGACCACACAATATTCGGAAATGGTTCCAAAAAGAAGAAGGAAAAAAAGACCAAAGAACTATTGGTGATAAATAACTTTATAAAAATTAATGACTACAAGGCATAATAACAATAATGACTCCTAAAACTAAAAAATAATTAAAAGAAAAATATTATATGTTCTTTAAAACTGTGTTTGAAGTAAATGCCAAGGTTTTAGATTAATAAATGACCAAAAGGCCTTAGGTCCAATCTGTATTTTGTTTTGAAGGCTGTTTAAGTAGGATTGAAATCTGTTTTTTCTCTTAAAAACTAGAACATTGACCACAAAACATTAGAGAAATTGATGAATAGTCAAACGAACGTTAATCCAAACGTAAAAGAGTTTATCACCTATTCTATTTAAAAGTAAATAGGTGGTGCCAATTTATAGGCAGCGCCAACAATCACCTTGTATATACATTAATATAATCAAAACAACATCTCAATTTCACGTTCTTTTAATAAATGACAAGGGATTTTTTAATAATAATTTATTTCTTACAAGTTCTGCTTAAACGGCGCATACAATTATGTACTTTCCATTAAGTAAGAGAACGAAAACACCACCCATTCTTGTGAAAACACCGTCACCGTGTTCATTATTCACAAAAGGATACTCCGTTCTGATTTATGTTCTCGAACTGTTTACAAATGATTTAAGATATTCTGCAGTTGGACTACCATAAATCTTGTCTAATTAAGAAATAATTAAGTAAGCGTCGACCACTCAAAATGTACCTTTAAATATGGCATTGAGATCAGGATTTATTAAAATCTCTGCCACTTCGTTTACATGAAATTCGAGAAATACATGGAACGAAACTACTTTCCTCAAGTAAATTGTTAGAATAAGGTTATATAATTAATCCCAGGATAATTAATTTGCATACCTTTATTAACAAGCACTAATAGGGAACCAAATAACTTTCTAAAAAATTTAAAAAAAGGGTGAGTTTTGTTTGATGATCAGTATAGGGATTTCGGAAACTAGCGGAGATAGAGCAGTGGTTAAATTGGAAAAGATTTGCAGTTTTACTGGCCCAATTTGTAAAAAGTCATGGCTTACTAGATATTTTGAAAAAACGAAATTCGGTCGATTTATTCAAATCCCTCTAGCTTCTTTGTTTTTAATTTTATAAAAAAGTGTAAATATAAAAATTGAAGGGAATTGTATCCCGAATATGTTTGTCAAGTCCTCGTTTGCGTTTGACGGCTCTCGTTTTCGAGATATGACACAAACTTATCTTTTTTTGAATGGAAATCATAGTTGGCTGTGACCTCAAAAAATCGGACATTTTTAGAGCTTTTCAACGATATAATACTCGATATAGTTATTCATAAAAATAACGGAGTTATGGATGCTTTTCTCTCTTATTTTCACTTTTAACTAGTTAGCCATGAAATACATTGATTTATTAATAACTATTCCAAAAAATATTGAACGATTTTTTATTAGGTATATCAGATATAAAGAAAAAACTAAATAAGTAGGTACTTACTAAAAACTTGGTTACGATTTATGTTCAAAAAGTCCACCATTGTTATTTAGACAAAAATTGCATTTTTTTAAGATTGACATTACCGCTTTCCTCACAGACCGCCTATCAATTTCTTCAATTGCTTGTAATACCGCCTCCCTTAGGTCACCAACTGTCTCATACTTTCTTTTGTATACTTTGTTTTTTAGCGCACCCCATAAATAGAACTCTATAACTGCCAAATCGGGAGACCTGAGTGGCCATTCGCGTGGGCCATTTCTTCCTATCCAAGAGTTTGGATAGATATTATCTAAGTGTTGAATTACTAATAACTAGTTGTGAGCAGGTGCTCCATCATGTTGGAACCACTCAATTTCTAAACGAGTTCTCAAATTCAAACTATCCACCATGTCTTGAAAGGTGTATTACAAGAAATGCAAGTAGCGCTCCCCAGTAAGTGATTCGTCATAAATAAAAGGCCCCAGAATAGTAGACCCTATGATACCACACCAAACATTAAAACCAAATTTTATCTGGGGTCGTGTTTGTTCTACATGGAAAGGGTTTTCTTTAGCCCAAATATGCTCATTGTGTCTATTGAACATACCGCAGTTAGTAAATCTAGTTACATCTGACCATAACACCTTTAATGGAAACTGTGGATTGTCAAGGCACATGTCTCTAAACCATGTACAAAACAAAATACGTCGATGTTCGTCACCAGCATGCAAATTTTGAGAAACTGAAAGTTTGTACGGGTGGAACTTGTGCGCTTTCAGTACCTTAACTACAGTTCGTTGAGATGTGCCAGCTTCTACCGCAATCTCACGAGTTGATGTAGATGGATTTTGATTTACTATTGTCTAAACATTTATTTGTGCTGCTTCGTTAATTTGATTACGTTCCTTTGGTGGTTTAGCAAAAGATCCATATGTGCGTAAACTATCGTAAAGCCTCTCAAATGTACATAGAGCAGGTTGACGACGATTAAAATATCTATGAAAGTATTCCTCAGCTCCACGAACTGAATTTTTATGGCATATCAAAATAACATTCCACCATATTCAGTTTTTCTTCGGTACAATATTCCATTTTATCACGAAAACTTGTCAGTATCGACTGTCAGTTAAGCACTACTAATGGAATAACTCTCAAATGAGGAAACGTTAAAAGTAAAAACAATCTTTTTCATGGCTACCTATTTAAAAGTGAAAATAAGAGAGAAAAGCATCCATAACTCCGTTATTTTTATGAATAACTATATCGTGTATTATATCGTTGAAAAGCTTTAAAAATATCCGATTTTTAAAGGTCATAGCCAACTATGGTTTCCATTAAAGAAAAAAGATAAGTTTTTGTCATATCTCGAAAACGAGAGCTGTAACGCAAACGAGGACATAACAATCATATTCGGGATACAATTCCCTTCAATTGTGATATTTACACCTTTTTATAAAATCAAAAAACAAAGGAGCTAGAGGGATTTGACTAAATCGTCAGAATTTTGTTTTTTCAAAATATCTAGTAGACCACGACTTTTTACAAAAATCCGAAATTGTCATTAAAATGGGCCAGTAAAACTGCATCTCTTTTCCAATTTAACCATCTAACCTCTATCTCCGCTAGTTTCCGAGATCCCCATACTGATCATCAAAAAAACTCACCCTGTATAGATACAATTCCAGTTAAAAGTCCCCACCCCTTGTATCTAGCACACAGGGGTTCCGAATCTAGAACTGCTCCATGTAATTGCTGTGATCCCGTAACTCCTAGATAGAATGTCACAATACAATTTTCAGGTTAACATCACCTGTCAGAGATATTGAATACCTCAGTGTGATAGTTTGACCGAAAATCCTGATGGCGTCTTTACATCTCGCGTCTACAAATTTAGCGATATGTATTAAATACATAAATAAGTGTAGGAGAGGGCAGGGAACAGCCCCCACACTTCAAGCAAACAAGTCCATTGAATAATAAAATAAAACACTTACCATGGAAATAATGATCGTAAATTTTAATATTTTTTAAATATGTAATTCTAAAATGTACTTCATAAGAAAAATAAATATGTTCATGAGAGAGGACATTCTCTTGTGGGAAGCGCAACTTATGAATATCACTTGACCAGAAACAATATATTATATACATTGCTTTGCGTACAAAAAATGACACCTCGAAGAGAGTATAACAATTAATGGATATTATATAAACTTACTAATTCCCACAGTCATACGCTCTTAATTTGTTAGTCCAATCATTATTAAAACAAAAAACTCCACTCCAAAACTCTTCGAGGACATCATTATCGACTGCCGAACAAATAAGCTAAAAAAGGCACAATGAGAAGAGCCATCAAATGAAGGACCTATTGAATTTCCTTTTAGGCTCAAGTAGACCATTTTCTCCTCTTATAGATTAAATATTTACGGAGAATATAGAGGTTTATCTCAAGCGAGGACAGCCTGAATTTTTTCATTGGAAAAACGAAAGGAAAAGTGTATAAGAAACAATATAATTGTAATCAAATAATCAACGATCTTCGATTATTTTTTTGACGAGGAAATCAATTTATTTCATATATTTATATAGGCTTTGGCACTTGGCAGATAATTAATTAACTATCCCTCTGTACGTTTAGATCATTCAAACTACCCAACAGATCTTAATGTTGCTTTCATTAGTAGATAGGGTATTTCATGAGGAAGGCTTATAAGTACCGTTTAATATTGTTTTGTGTTAATTTAGTTAAATATGAAGACAATTGTTAAAACAAAGCGTCGTTGCTACAATCGCTCGCCGAGCATTAGATAAAAGAAGGCATTAGCTCAGTTGGTTAGAGCGTCTTAATTTTAATACAAAGGTCTCTGGTTCGATCCCCAAGGGTGGCACTTTTTTTAAATCTACATTATTTTTTATGTGTGTGAGTGGGTCCCTTGAAGGTATAGATGCACACTTGGATCCGGTGTGTGGCGCGGCTATCGAGTTATAGGAATATTTTTTAACTGCTCCTAAAAACGTTTGGGCCGATTGTAATAAAACTTTTTGTGTGTGTTTGAGTGGATTATATTTACAATTTGACCTGACAGGAAACTTGCAATAGGGTTGTAGCAATTTTTTTAACTCAAATGTGTCCGTTAGTAGGGTTGCTATCGGGTTCAAGGATGGTTTTACAAAATTGGCATTAAAATTGAACACCATTTTTTTCACTCCGTGTGAAGTCTGGACGGGTAAACAGGTACAGAATAAAGAGTAACAATTCTAGTATTGTGCCCTAAGTATTGTTACTAATACAGTAACCTTCTGTTCTCATTTGTTAACCGACTTCCAAAATGGAGAAGGTTATCAATTCCTGATTTCTTCTTCTGTGGTGAACCGTTTTGAATGAATGTGGTCTTGTTTAATAGAGTATATATCCGGATTGGAGAAATTTCAAATTTTGGAAAAGAATTCTATTGATAAAGTGATGAAATTTGTGAATGAATACATGCGTGCATGGAAATCGACCAATATCCCTAATATTTTAGTCCATTTTTCGATAACTCCTTATGGACGTGTATAGTTTTTTAACGTTTAATCTATTAAGGAAGATCCCTAGGTGATCTCATATACTTTTCTGCGACGTGCAACTTGTAGTATTGCAGAAAATCGCCAAAAATTAAAAAATTATTATCAAAAATTTCATCTAAATGACATAAGGGACATTTCCTCATAAATATTTTAATTCCAACGTAATAGTGCGGGAATTTTAGGTACTGGAAATTTTAATTGCGAATATGAAAATTTTCTATGTAAATCTCAAGCATATAGGTAGTCAAGCAAAGTATTTTCGGCTCCTTAAATCAGTAAGTACCAAGCTCGTTTTGTTTGTATACCAGGCAAATACCTATTTAACTGAAAATTTCTCCATTTTGCGAAGACGGTGCTTTTGGTTGTCACATTCTTCCAGCCTAATAGAAAATTCAGTGACAACACATGTCAAACTCTAAAAACTGCTATTTGGTGAGTTTATACACAGGGTGTTCAGTTATAGCAAACAAAATCACAAAGTAAAGTGATAGAAGGAGTTGCATTTATATGATGATTGAAATATAAGACGGAGTGGTCCATAGGAAAAACTTGCTTAATGAGTCCTTTCTGCTGAAGCTCTTGCAATGCCTTTCTTGCAAGTGATCCACGAACGTTCAGATACAACTGAAGAAGTAATAAGTTTATATTGTGGTACCTCTTTGTATAATTTGTCATATGTAGCTTTGTCAAAAAGAACCTGGTTGTTTAACTTATCACGTACTTTTCCTTTGGACCACTTCTTCTTTTTAGCTTTACTACCACCAGACCCTTCTTTCTTTTTCTGGGTCTTTTGAGGCTGTTTCGCTGAAGCTTTGGGATCTTTCTTTGCAGGCATCTTGCAAACTTGTGAAAGCTCTCTTTCACAAGGAAAACAAAGGGCATAATTTTAGATATATGTATCTATAAGAATATATTAAACATTTTTAAAAATTCAGAAAAAACTTTGAATGTGTTATTAGCTAGAGTTGTATTTTGTTATAATTATTTTCAGCTTTTTAGTTATAGGTAGAAGTCGGTTTTATATTTTTTAATGTTTTATTTTTCTCCGTGTGAAGCCTGTACAGAATAAAAATACAGTACTAGTATTGTGCCCTGAGTATTGTTACTAAAACAGTAACATTCTGTTCTCATTTGTTATCTAACATTTCCATAATTCATGTCCAGTTCTTCTAACGTTATAGTTTGGCAAGATAATTAATTGTCTTCTAAACGTTGCTTGTGGCATATTCTTGATTACTTTTATGTTTTTTTGGGCAATAACACCACAATCGAAATAAAACGACGTATATTGAAGGAAAACCAAACGTTTTAAAGTCTATTCTGACTTCGTTGTCAATGGCTTTATATTTATTGATGTAAATTGCAAAATGGAAATTTGATTTATTCGTTTTGCAATTTTTCGATTATGGTGTTATTGCCCAAAAAAAAAACATAAAATATAAATAATTATTATTTTAACTACTTAAGTATTGTCGGAAGACTAAATTAGACCATTAATGTTTTAATTAAAACTTCAATTGTAAAACGGATCAGAATGTAAAGAGAAATGCAACAACTTAACTTCTACAATGGCCTTTCTTAGTGACGGCTAGAAACCTAAACTCCAACACAATCCAATTGTCCTACGCCGGCAACCCTTGAACAAGGAACGGTCAGTGAAACTTTGAAATTCAACGGTTGGATTGCCTCCAAACAGGCTGCATTAATGATTTAGAACAAATGAGTTTAGTAGTGCTCCGAGAACGTCGAAAATTTGATTTATAGTCAGCCGGGTAAATGGAATTATTCTCGAGTCTCTGATGTGGAAAGCGATGTGACTGGCTCCACGTTTAACAAACGCTCCAGTGTCGACACACGCCGGGTATGCAAGTGAGTGAATGTTGAGCCGACTTCATGAGATTCGACAGCACAGTACAATTTTTTTGGGACTTTGGTCTGAACTAACCTTAAATTTTCGATTTGGCTGTCAAATAGTATCAGAAAACTAAAAATAGTATGTCTACAAATAAAAAACCATGTGATTTTTTTAAAAGATTTATTATGAACAAACTAAATACCGCTATGCATATATATATATATATATATATATATATATATATATATATATATATATATTTGTTTTTAAATTTTCGTGGGCACTAAATGTTTTAGGTGGTTTCCGGGAATTCATCCGCGTAGTTGATAACTGATCCCTGCCGGGATCGATGGTCAAATGACAACGTTTCGGCAGAGTCACATCTGCACTCTTCAGGTAGGTTCGCATAATTCTCGTAGCCTTCTGCTTTCGCTTCTAGTTACTACGAGAATTATGCGAACCGACCTGAAGTAGGCAGATGTGACTGCCGAAACGTCCTCATTTGACCATCGATCCCGGCAAGGATCAGTTATCATTATTATTCATTATTATAACATTTAAATTGACATTAGAAATTCGTTGTTTTTAGATATACAGGTAGCACAAAAAAGTCTAAAGATCATTTATTATAGTTAAACAGCTTTCAAATTAGAAGAATTTGAAAGAGTTGTCTTTAGAATTTATAACTGGCCTTCCTAGGTACGACTTTGTTATAAGATATTGTTTCAGTGATCCCATTAACGTCATAAGGGAAAACCTAGGAAAAACCTTATGAACTATCCCGATACTGGGTTGATCAAAAGAAGATGACCAATAATAATTTCTTCCTTAATTGTCGGTAACCAGATACGATTAAATTCTACAGAAGTAGAAGCGATACAATCGTCTTCATTCAAAAGAATTAAGGCAGACTCTTTTATTTTTTGTTTTGTGTTATGTTGTTCTTTGTGAAGTATAGTTGAATTGTTAAATTGTATTTTATAGCCTAGGTCCCAAACATGTTCACAAATTTTTGATTTTTCAAATTGTCGTTTCTTTATGTAATTCTTGTGTTCATTTATTCGTACGTTTAATGTTCTCGATGTTTCTCCAATATAAAATTTATTGCATTCGCAAGGAATCTTGTGAATGCAGTTTTTTGAGTTCTGGGTTTTGTTGGTTGTTTTTGTTTTCGATACTAAAGATTTCAGTGTATTTCTTGTTTGGAATGTTATTTTAACATTAAATCTGTTGCCCACTATTTTCAATCTTTCTGACAGACCCTGTATATATGGTATAGTTGTAACTGTAATGTAGTTGTCCTGAGTACTAGTAGTGTTAATGAGAGAAGTTCTGGGTTGATTCGGAAGGTTTGTTTTCTGTTCAAGTCTGTTTAACTCTTTGTTGATACATTTTGTAGGGTAATTGTTTCCAGTGAGAACATTTTTTATAATTATTTTCTCTTTGTTGAATTTCTTATCATCAAAATTATTAAAAGTTTTTAGTAAGTACCTACTTATTTATTTTATTTTTTTCGTTATATCTGATATACCTAATAAAAACATCGTTCAAAGTTTTTTGGAATAGTTATTAATAAATCAATCTATTTCATGGCTAACTTCGTTAAAAGTGAAAATAAGAGAGAAAAGCATCCCTAACTCCTTTATTTATGTGGATAACTATATCGAGTTTAATATCGTTGAAAACCTCTAAAAATGTCTGATTTTTTAAGGTCATAGCCAACTATGGTTTCCACTCAAAAAAAGTTAAGTATGTGTCATATCTCGAAAACGAGAGCTGTCACGCAAACGAGGACATGCCAATCATATTCGGGATACAATTCCCTTCAGTTTTGATATTTACACTTTTTTATAAAATCAAAAACTAATAAGCTAGAGGGATTTGACTAAATCGACAGAATTTCGTTTTTTTTCAAAATATCTAGTAAGCCATGACTTATTACAAAAATCGGAAAGTGTCATTAAATGGGGCCAGTAAAACTGCAAATCTTTCCCAGTTTAACTATTGCTCTGTCTCCGCTAGTTTCCGAGATCCTCATACTGATCATTAAAAAAAAAACTCATCCTGTATAACAACAAACTAATCTTTATTGTAAAAAGCAGTCGCCCCTTAAAATTTTTGCATTTGTTTTCAAACACTCTGTATGTCTGTTAAAAATATTGAAATAGTTATTCTGGAAAATATCGAGATGCAAATAGAGAAAAATCAGAATTAGCTATTCTCGAATCTACGTTTATATGAACTTTTTTTATTGAGTTCGTGCATATTTTTTGGAACACCCTGTATATTTAGTGTACTTGGGCCCCTATCCGATGTTTGAGTCTGCATATGAAATCTAGATTACAGTAACAATAGAAGTTTACTGCTTTGGTTCTGGTTAGCTACGAGGGTGAATCAAATATGAACCGGACTTTTGTTTTAAAAATTTTATTGGTACGATCAATACAAATTTTAATACATATTATTTTTCTACATAGTCTCCTCTCTCTCTTATGTATACATTTTTCCCACCGAATCGGAAGTTTTTTAATACCTTTCTCAAAGAATGAAACTGGTCGTGTCGATAACCAATTGCGCACAAACGTTTCTACACCTTCGTTGTCCTCAAAGTGGTGGCCTCCCAGTTCTTCTTTAAGTGGCCCAAACATGTGGTAGTCACATGGCGACAAATCAGTACTGCAAGGCGGGTGTTCAAGGGTTTCCCAATGCATTTTGTTCAATTTTCCTTGAGTCAGTGCAGCTGTATCTGGCCGAGCGTTGTCATGCAACAGAATCACACTTCGGATAGACATATCCCGCCTCTTTTGCCGATAGGCAAGTTTCACTTGTTGGAGTAGTTCGCAGTAATACTCAGCATTAATTGTACGGCGTTCGTGCAGAAAATCGATCAGCAGTACGCCTTCAATCAGCTCACGAATTGCGTAGATATTCGCCTCATTGATGCTTGTCGTGGGACGGCGTGAATGAGGCTCATTTTCCACTGTCTCTCGGCCATCTGAAAACTTTTTGTGCCAGTCGTACACTTGGGTCCTTGAAAGTGTTTCATTGCCGAACTGTGCAGATAGTCGACGCAAAATTTCAGACGGTCTAACGCCCTCCCGCGCCAAAAATTTGATAACAACACGTTGCGCAACAGACGTATGCTCTGACATGATGCTACTAACAGCGCATCGACTACGCCTCGCCAAACCGACGAACTCCCCTCTTCTTAACATCCCTACCTAACATATGCGAGACGTCACGCCACTCGAATTACCTACAGGGCGCGAAACAGAAAAGTCTGGTTCATATTTGATTCACCCTCGTACATACGACTACAGAGCGTTTGAGAATAAGATAAGGGCTGGGAATAAAATAATCGTTCATGAGAACTGGAAAGTGTAAATCCTTTCAAATTCTTTTCTGAGTCAGACACTGAAAGTGTGTACAAACTTGAATCGTAGTTCGAGTCACAACAAGAATGTTTTCCAACATCTAAGCAAACCGGATAATTCCAAATAAATGGAAATCCTGGCATACCGCCTGGTCATTGGAAATATCGAATTTAACAATCGGATTCAACTCAGGCATGTTGTGTTTACTGTTCGCTACAAAATAGTGATTGGGGAAACAAAGTGAATATCAAAAATTCGGTCTATAGTTGTCGGTCAATAGTGTATACGGAAGTAATCCTTGAACGGTCCGGATAAGGTAAACTAGAGCGGTTTAGCTTTGTTTAGTTAACAAGAAGTGTATACAATCGATCGGGATATCTTTAAGGAGGTCAGAAACAAAGGAAATAACAAATTTGATACTTTACAGAGTGAAGGTAAAGGTTAAGTAAAGGAAGAATAAATTTTGCAAACCTACATAACAAAGTATCGTGTTCCTATTTCCTGTTTTTTTCAAAACTTTAGGCTCAGTAGTTTCGGAGATAAGGGGGGGAAACGGTCGATTTTTTTAGTTTTTCCTCCTGAAATACAAATTTCTTCTTTTAGAATATGTACTCCTAATCGGGTCAACAAACAATACCTTCATACCAAATTTCAACCTCTTCCGTCCAGTAGTTTAGGAGAAAATTGCTGTGATGTGACAGAGGCAGAAATCCGGAGTGATATTATAAGGGTATCCGTATATTGTACGAGGGTGAATCAAATATGAACCGGACTTTTCTGTTTCTCGCCCTGTAGGTAATTCGAGTGGCGTGCCGTCATGCGCTGTTAGTAGCATCATGTCAGAGCAAGAGGTGCATACGTCTGTTGCGCAACGTGTTGTTATCAAATTTTTGGCGCGGGAGGGCGTTAGACCGTCTGAAATTTTGCGTCGACTATCTGCACAGTTCGGCAATGAAACACTTTCAAGGACCCAAGTGTACGACTGGCACAAAAAGTTTTCAGATGGCCGAGAGACGCCGTCCCACGACAAGCATCAATGAGGCGAATATCTACGCAATTCGTGAGCTGATTGAAGGCGTACTGTTGATCGATTTTCTGCACGAACGTCGTACAATTAATGCTAAGTATTACTGCGAACTACTCCAACAAGTGAAACTTGCCTATCGGCAAAAGAGGCGAGATATGTCTATCCGAAGTGTGATTCTGTTGCATGACAACGCTCGACCACATACAGCTGCACTGACTCAAGGAAAATTTAACAAAATGCATTGGAAAACCCTTGAACACCCGCCTTACAGTCCTGATTTGTCGCCATGTGACTACCACATGTTTGGGCCACTTAAAGAAGAACTGAGAGGCCACCACTTTGAGGACAACGAAGGTGTAGAAACGTTTGTGCGCAATTGGTTATCGACACGACCAGTTTCATTCTTTGAGAAAGGTATTAAAAAACTTCCGATTCGGTGGGAAAAATATATACATAAGAGAGAGAGGAGACTATGTAGAAAAATAATATGTATTAAAATTTGTATTGATAGTACCAATAAAATTTTTAAAACAAAAGTCCGGTTCATATTTGATTCACCCTCGTATATACGGAGCCCTAAAAATGTTTATCTAAATAGGTGGTTAAATCATGATGGATCGCATGTCCATTCAAGTTTGAAAATATAGACGTAACAGACCAAGTGAAATGCTCGGGAAACATAAACTACATTATTTTATATTATCACTCTCTTATTTAACAGTTTACTTCTATAATTAAGGAGATTTACGATACAGTGTGAAACAGCTAAATGGAATAAATTCGATAAAGAATAAAGGAGGGCGTGTTGGGAAAAACGCTTGGACACGTCGGTTTGTATTTTTAAATACGCATTTTTTTCAAAAAAAGCAGTGGCCAATACCAAATGGCTTATTTTAAATACAAGCCCCTGTATATTATTTTTTTTTATTCTCCAGAAAATTCTAGACGTAACCTAACCTAACCTAACCTATCTTCAACTGTTTCGGAAATATTAAGTGTTTTCAGATTTATTACAAAAATTTAACATTAATAAAAGAAAATTATTTTATTTCACAAATTCTCTACATTACACTAAATACTTAATTTCTATTTTGCTCTTGATATTGAGATAGTAAGCAAAAGCCATTCCTGTGTTCCTTTTTACTGATTTGAAAAAAAAAAGTTTTATTTAAAATAGTTCATTCGCCTAATAGACTCATGGTTTTCTGTATACGTCGTTTATACGTTTTTGTAAACGCTAGTGATGGTTTATTTTTTTTGAATATTCAGTTATGTTGAATGTCCTAGGAAGTATGTCATTGTCCACCCGAGTTTGTATCTCATTGATGTAATTATGATATTGATTATACCACATACTTATTTATTTTTATTTTTTTAAATAATTTTCTTTTGTTTTGTCATCTAACTTATTAATATATAATTTTAGTATTTCACTTAGTAGTGGCTTATGCATAGTTCTACATTTTTGTATATTATTTTGTCTTTTATTTAATTTGTATACACATTTTCCTGGAGGTTTTTAGCCCTGATGAAGCTTTGAAATAATAAAGCGAAACGTTGGCAAGCATTTAACAACCTGTTTATTTTGATTGTCCGATTCCGACTAATCTTATTGGCTTACTGACACTAAGAATTTTCTAAAAGAACTGTACGTAATAATATCAGCAAAATGATTCATTTATCAGAAATGCACAAAATAACCAACCATTTTACAAATGATTGGTTATGGAGATAACACAGGGGCACAAATGAAAGTTTCTCGCGTATTTCACGAAAATTTTCAAAATTATACAGCCTCTATCTCAAGGAACAATTAGTACCATAGAAAAGCAGTTTCGCGAGCTTGGTAATGTAAGACAGATAAAAAAGTTGCCGCCAATGCTGTAAGTAATAATACGAAATTGGAGTGTGTTTGAGTTTCAAGAAAACCCACATAGTTATACATTGCCAATTATGTGTTAGGGAAAATGGACAACAATTTGAACAGTTAAATCAATAAGGTAATAAATAATGTCCAAAATTAATTTTAAGATAGATATTTGATTTGTAATACTTGTTCTGTTTGTTATACATAATGAACGATGTATAACTATTTATTAGTTGCTTTTAGGTACCTAAATTTCGTGTTTCATGTTATTAAATTATTGTTAACATTATTTTTCTTTGCTGATAAACTCCTATAAAAAATCTCAAATGGAATGAAAAACTCAGCTTTTTAGTGTTTTTTAGCATTTCTAATAATACCATGTGTATTGTATTATACATTCTTTTAAAGGGAAAAAAATAACGAATTCAATGAAATAATAAAATACAGGGTGTTCCATTTAATAATATATAATGTTGTGTAGTATCTTCAAAACCATACTCGGAAAAAAAATTGAGTACTCCATTGGATTCTATGCAAAATTTTCTATTAGACGTAGTTCTTAGCGCAAGAGTATTTCTAATAACATCGTAAATAGAGAAGGGGTCCAAAAAGTATAAATTATCAAAATCGCCCTGTATCTGATAAATGGAAACACTTATGCAAAATCTGATATGGCCATCCTGAGTTTCACAAAAAAGTAGGTATGTGAAAACCGCAAGACTCTATCTTCAATAACAACCGAGTAACCTGGCAATCTCAACCAAAATGGGATGCACTGTACAGTGCAAGGTGGTGTTGGACTCCCGGTTTTATCACTAATTAACACTTATTATCAGGAGCGTCTGTATCACTAACTAAGCGTTTATAGGGTATAATAATATAATATGGGAATAAATATATCAGGCAACTCTCAGGAATCTAGAACTTCTTCTTAACCTAACACACACACACAACATGCCACCTCTCCATTTTCCCGTAAGTCCACCAAATAACTTAAACTATATTTCAATTCGTATCTCGTATGACGGCCGACAAAAGCCTGGGCAAAAATTTGCAACTTACTGATAATATTCATACAAAAGAGAAGCCCATTTAGCTGAAAGTTAGTGCCCACGAGACCACCCGACGAGGCTTTATCTTAATGACATCTTTCCAATGAAAATATTTTTCGCATAAGGCTCCCGAAACCAACGCGGAATTATTTCGATGCAATTTTAAACGAGATCCAATTTGGAGCGTCTGATAAAGTCTTTTTCATATTTTGAAAAACATTTTATCTCTGAATGTTTCGTTGGAAAAGGGCGATAGGGAATCTGTAGGCTAATTACGTCAGAAATGGTGGTAGATACTAATTTGATATACGACCTATATGAATGTTTAGGGAAAAAGTAGGAGCTGCTGATAAGTTATTGATTAATTAAATAAATTAAAGAGGTCAATTTGAAAGTAACTGTTTTTCTAGTCAGAATATCATACAAAAATACCTGACTGCATACGGTGCCCCAAGATTATCACTTTCAAAACTTGTAATATCAATTTCTAGTGACACTTATTATACTGAATACAAAAGTTCAGTATATACAGGGCTGTCATTTCAAAACTAGCCACCCAAAACAACTTTTAACATATATTTAAAAGAAAAAGACAAAAAACACGTTCATTTATATTTTCGGGGGGTCACATTTGACACCACAGATCATACAATAGAGAATAGATAGGAAACTATGTGTTAAAAATTGTGTTCAAAAAATGACAGTCTTCGCCATCTATCATTTTCAACAAATAGTAAAAATGTACATTTGTGTATTTCGAGATACAGTTATCTGTATGAATTTAACTGCCGATAAAAAAGGAATCTGCACACTATCTAATCGGTGTGTTTCTCTGCTAGTTCTTATCGTTCCAAAAAATACTATGGTGAAATAAAAATCCCCAAATAATTTGAATTTTATTTATAAAATATATTACAAATACAATTAAATATTAAACTATTCACACCTAACAATAATAGCAAAAAAGGTACAAACATAACAACAGTTTACAAATATTTGTTTCCCTGTTGTTACCAATATACATTTGTGTTTTTAGTTTAAGGTCTGTATGAAAAGTTAACTTGTCGCTTCGGTAAACTCGCATTTAACATTTTTAAAGGTAACATTTTGATATTAACTTTCAATATTACCTTCAAAAAATGCAAATCCAAGTTCACTCAAATTTTAGGTTAACTGTTACATTGACAACTTAAACTAAACAAAAACCTGGATGAACCACAACAACAATGAGGAACCTATATATATTGAAAGCAACTTGTGATGATTGCTTCTTTATGCAATATTCTATATATTTGAATTTTTATTTTCTACCTCTTTTGTATTTAGAGTAGTATACAATACAATATAAATGATACCCAAAATAGTAAATATACATACAACTCCCACAAAAACTAACAAATATTAGGGAAATAGTACATATTAAAAAACTCATATAATAAATCATATCAAAATACATAATACAAAAAATAGTAACATGCTTTGAAAAATAAGCATTAGATCTAAAAAAACAAGAGACTTTTTTTCAGTTTTGTAAAATATGCTCATTGTACCAACAATTAAAAATAATGTCAATCTTAAAAAGATGCAATTTTTGTCTAAATAACAATGGTGGACTTTTCGAACAAAAATTGTAACCATTATTATGTACTTTAATTTCTAAAGTTTTTAGTAAGTACCTACTTATTTATTTTTTTCGTTATATCTGATATACCTAATAAAAAATCGTTCAATGTTTTTTGGAATAGTTCTTAATAAATCAATCAATTTCATAGCTAACTACGTTAAAAGTGAAAATAAGAGAGAAAAGCATCCATAACTTATTTTTATGAATAACTATATCGAGTATTATATCGATGAAAAGCTCTAAAAATGTCCGATTTTTTGAGGTCATAGCCAACATTGCTTTCCATTCAAAAAAGATGTTTGTGTCATATCTCGAAAACGAGAGCTGTCAGGCAAACGAGGACATTACAATTATATTCGGGATACAATTCCCTTCAATTTTGATATTTACACTATTTTTATAAAATCACAAACAGGAGCTAGAGGAATTTGACTAAATCGACAGAATTTCGTTTTTTTTTCAAAAGATCTAGTAAGTCATGACTTTTTACAAAAATCCGAAAGTGTCGTTAAATTGGGCCAGTAAAATTACAAATCTTTCCCAATTTAACCATTGCTCTATCTCCGCTAGTTTTTAGATTCCCATACTGATCATCAAAAAAAACTCACCCTGTATAAATGAATACAGTCTTTTTGCCTTTTTATTAAAATTTAACATAATTCAGGCATTTGAGTTTATACTCTATTCTTATACCCTTAATTAAAATGCGCAAAATCGTTAAACTCTTTGTCTTAATATTTGTTTCGTCTCAAAACGTTCAACCCAGACGCTCGCAAAGTTCTTCTAGATTACAACACCGACAAGAAGTTTTCAGTTTTCTCCTGCTTCAGAAAACTAATATTCCTTCAAGGATCAGGCAAAGAGGTCTTTCCCAGGAACTTTGTATATTCGAAAGGAGTTAATACTTCACTCAAAATTTCAGGAAGTTTATGGCAAGGATAAAATCTTTCCCCAAGCCGAATAACTTCTGAGGAGCCCTGTAAGAGACAGGTACCCATTTATCGTATACCTTATGTTTATTATTAAGACCCTACGCAAAAAAAGGCTTCAAATCTCTTGACGTTCAGCTCCATGTTCTTGCAATTGCTTGCATATTATGAAATCAAAATGAAATCTACTATTTTTCTCTGGAAAAACTA
The DNA here is from genome assembly GCA_034190945.1 of Octodonta nipae. Classification (NCBI taxonomy): domain Eukaryota; kingdom Metazoa; phylum Arthropoda; class Insecta; order Coleoptera; family Chrysomelidae; genus Octodonta; species Octodonta nipae. Next base: position 158,251,905 of record CM067218.1, read on the forward strand.
ACGGGCCTCCATAGGAAAAAAAAAGTTGATGATGGAAGCTGAAAAACGAAACCTCGGATAGCAAATATGAACAGGTGATGGTATAGCTGGAAATAAAGTAGCAATAAAAATGTATTTAGGATTCAAAGAATGCACAAATAAAAACGAAATGTCCAATTTTCTACCACTATAAAAACATAAGGGCTGCATATTTTTTTACTTAAAAATAAAACATTTTTTAAAAAAATTTTTACCTGTAACTAAAAAGTTAAAAATAATTATAACAAAATACAACTCTAGCAAATAAATAACATATTCAATGTTGTTAGATACCTACCCAGGAAGTAAAAAATATAAACATTAAAAGGTGCTCCTTCTGTACAAATTAATTACCTACCAATCTAGTATATTTTGAAGCCGGTGCCAAGCAAATATAAAATCCTTCATTGCGTATTTATCTACTAGTTCATCAAACTTGATTGTTGCTTGGCACCGACTTTAAAAATATACTAGATTGGTAGGTATTTAATTTGTACAGAATGAGCACCTTTTAATGTTTACATTTTTTACTTCCTTGTAGGTAACTAACAACATTGAATGTGTTATTTATTTGCTAGAGTTGTATTTGCTTATAATTATTTTTAGCTTTTTAGTTATAGGTAGAAGTCGGTTATATATATATATATATATATATATATATATATATATATATATATATATATATATATTAATGTTTTATTTTCAACTTTTTAGTATTTTTGAACTCAGGTAGTTTTCATTCTTTATTTTTTATTTTGTATGTATAACCTTAATAGAAAGAACCAGGTAACATCGAAAGCCTCAACATTACACAATAATGCATTTAGTTCTATAAGAAGATTCGCTATCACTTCTTTTATATAAAATAACAATAAAAAAATCTGAAAACAGGTGTCAGTACTTGAATCAAGTTTTTTAGGAAACGTATCTAATTTTTAAATTAAATAAAAAATACAAAGTGACGCCTATGATGACAACCTTGTCACTACTTCCGAATGATTATTGAATACTTTCCCAGAAACTATATGTGTCAAATATCTTGTCCAGACAGGACATTAATAAATAGGAAGAGATTTTCATTCATATATTTATTAATAAAATACATTTGGAGGACGAGTTTAACTTTAACAGTGCAGTCCGATTAACATTGCCGTTAAATCTAAATAATCTAATATGTGATATTATATTTGTTATTATTTTTGTATTTAAAAGAAAACAAGATGGGATAGTGAGAGGACATTGGATGGACAAATTAGAAAAATAAAGGAAAAGGGGTAAATTAAAATTTAATTTCAACAAAATAATAAGTAATAAATATAGCAAGACTTACAGAAATGACTAGAAATTAATTAAGAAATCTACTACGAAAAAAGTAATATGTAATTAGTATTATTACAAGAGAATAATACACACATATCTTAGAATTTTATTAATTTTAACTAAAATAAATTTAATGCATTTATATTTTAATAATCGTATACTTAGATATGTATGATACGCCCATGGTACAGACTAACACCTGCATTTTTAAAACAGAAATTGCAGACATTTTTATGCCTTTCAAATTGTTTTGACCTAAATAGTAAAAAGCGTGGGTGTATAGTAAATTTTTCTACGAAAACTACTCATTCACAATTTTGGGATATAGATTGGTAATTTGAACAGACAAAATAAAACTTCAGTGGCGTATTAAAAATAATATTAAATAATCAAGATGTAAATAAATCGCTTTCTTGGAAGTAGATTCATATGTAAAATTTGTAATTAATTTTCATGGTTTAACAAAATTTGTTTTAACAGAATATTTTAATGGGGAAATCAATATTATTTTAAAAAGTTGACCTACACAAAGTTGAAAAAAAAAAATGAAATAAAACAGAACATCACACAAACAGTATTTATGTAGGCCAGTTCCTATTATAAAACTAGAATGTTGATGGGTTATTCAGAATGTAAAAGCTCAGGTGCTATTTAATTACAAGGTTGATGTTGTAGATAAGTATGAAAATGCACGCTTTACGGTTTTTCAGTATATTTCGAAAAAGAAACAGAATTCGGGGTTATTTTAAAGGTAAAAACGATTAGCGAATGTGTTTTTTATTGAAACAAAAAATATATTTAGTTCAAAATGTATTAAAAACAATTTAACAAAAACGTTAAAAAAATCCATTTTTTTAAAATTTTTTACTTTTATAGAAATAACTTGTTTCTGAAAAGAAACATCTAAATGTATTGCTCTATGGGAAAAAAGTGTATTAAATTTCCTACAAAATGGTGGATTTTTTTTGGCAAAAACTTACTAAGATATGACCATTCAAACTTAGCCATTTTTTCGGTTTTTATGGAATTTTTCGCAATATCGTTTTAATACTAAGATTTGAATATGGAATTGAATTTGCTGAAACCATATGAACTTGTGGGTTTACTGGTTCAAGATGTAAGTTTGTCAAAGTTGGCACGATATTATTTTGGAGCAGTTCTAAATATTTATCTCCATTCAAGTTGCCAACAATGAATCCAGTGAGAATTCTCATTAGACCAATTTTGAGTATTAACATGACCGTGAAGTGTAAATGTGCTCTCATCAGAAAACAAAACATCTTCTAAAGAAAGACTTATAATCCTACATATCTCCATTATTGGTTGTAAAATCTAATACCTACTATTTTTTGGAATGCTCAACTATAATCTAAAGAAACAATTTGCTCTCATATAAAGTGAAATTTTGAATAAACACACAAATTTTAAAATATAAAATGACATTTATTCATCACTGGAAATAATTCTTGTCCATAATAACTGACAACCAGGCTTGCGCAAATTCCCCTTAAATAGCTTGGCTGTAGACTAACGCTCCACACCTGTCACGTACTTATTCGTATAATGCAACACTTACAACAACATTTTTAAATCGATTAACGGAATTTTAACGAAAGTCTAAGATAGACATTGAAATTCATTTTACGATCTTTCAAAAGATTCAAGTAACTTTCCAGTATAAAGAGCGTGGTTAATATTCTACAGTTTGTATAATATTCATCCAAATTCCATTTTGAAGAAGATCAATCTTTTAGTTTTTAATGTAACAAAGTTATAGATGGAACTTTTTTCATCGAAAAAAAATATGCCTATCAGACTCATAAATGCTTATTTTGAAGGCTTTACAATTCTCCACAACTTTTCCATTGAAAAGGTCACGATTCCTACATTATTTTTCTCAACACAAGCCAAAAACACAGTAAAAACATATTTTTGCTAGTTGCCTCTTTGTATGGTATTATTATTAATTTCTGACGCATGAAACTTATCACAAAGAGAGATTTTATATGGTGGTGTAATATTATAGTTATACAGTGTGATATAAAATATGTTAGCACAAAAATGTTATATTTGGTAGCTTATAAAAAGTTTCACATATAGGGTGAATCGGAATTATAATTATACGAAGTGGTTAAGAAAATGTTTGAACATTAATGTATTATAGGGTAGCTTGCTTGTAGAGTGGCCTAAAAGCGGTCGCATATACAGGATGGTTGGAATATGCAATCAAGTGGAATTTTAATTATACAGGGTGATTAAAAAAATGTTTGAATAGGTTATCCATAAGCAGTTGCATATATAGGTTGATTGAAATACAAGAAGGAGCAGAATTGTAGGATTACACAATGTAATTTAAAAAATATAAGAAAACCATATTATATTAGGTAGTTCAAAATAAGTTTACATAGCAAATGGCCGATTATTTTGATATATGTATGTATATTTATGATGGAACTTTGAATTTACGAGTGAAGCTCGGTCACCCAGGTACTAATAATAATAATCATAAGAAATAGGACCCTCTAGTGAATTCTGGCATAGGCTCTATCGATAATAGTGATTTCACTGATGAGAACATAGATGGCAGAGCGTGACACTTTTAACATTATTTAAGTTTTGATTTAATGTTAAATCTATAACATATTTTGAGATATTTATGATTTTACATTCCATTAACATAAGAAAAATATTTTAGACCGCAAATTTCGGTAATCATGTGGTAGAATAATGATATTCTACAAAAAAAGTTGAGAAAATAGAAAAAACTATTTTCCCAAAATTCAAAAATTCATATCTTTGAAACAAAACAGAACACCCCTCTGAAAATTTCAGAATTTCTTTAGATATGTTAGAGGTATAATATAAAAAAATTTAAGGCCAGAATTTTCCCGCGATGGTTACTTTCCATGAATTTGAAAAATTCAAAATTTTATAATTTTGATAATTTTCAAAAATTTTCTTTCTCATACCTTTAAGTGTCTTCTAAAAATTTAACAGAGTTTTTTTTAATATTCAGTAGTTTCTGAAATATTAAATAATTAAATTCATAAAATCGGAAAAACAGTGAAATATTTAATTTTGAATATCTCTTAGGAAAAATCTTTTCCTTTGGCAGAACTTCGTTTTATGATGAGACAAAACTCTCCACCAAAATTCATCCCAATCGGTGGGGGTCGCATCCAACTATTTGTCGATTTGACATGGAATGATCCATGTGGTTCCAACAAGACGTGGCAACATGTCATTCAGCAGCAGAAACAATCAATCTTTCGAAACAGAAATTTGGTAATCGAATAACTGCTCGAAGAGGAAACATTAATTAACCCCCTAGATCTTGCGATCTAACACCTCTAGATTTTTTCCTATGGAGCTATTTGAAAGAAAACGTCTATGCCAACGATCCACAAACAATTGATGACCTAAAGGAGAACATTTTTGACTGTTTTCAAGTAATTGAACTGCAGTTGTTCCAGAAAGTTATCGAAAATTTTAGCAAAAGATTAGAAGCTTGTTGTACAGCAGCAGGTGGTCACTTACAAGATATTGTTTTTCACTACTAAACCGAAACAATTGTACTATCATTTGAAATAAAAGATTTGATCACTCTCAAATAATTTGTCTATTTTATTAAAAATTTAAAAACTAACCTTAAATTGGAACACCCTTTAGATACTCTTATGCTTGACATCATGTTTTAATTCTGCCCTGCATGACATAATATTTTATATTAACTCCACTGTGGGTAACGTAATCATCTTTTCCATTTCCAGCCTCAATTTCGCATATTCTATTAGACTTTTTTCTTTGTTTTCAGAGAAAATGATAAATTTCCTCATACTCGAATTCAATATCTCACAGAGATGATTCCTATTATACGAAAAACTCGGGTATAAGGAAATAAAGACAATTTGTTTTGATAAAACGTCAAGTGTAGACCCCAAGACATTTGAGCTATTTGTCAAAATGAAATTACCTTGTTTGTACTGGCAAGCATTTGTTTTGTGTGTTGGGAATAACTAACGAAGACGAGAAGAAATTTCTTCGCCAACAAATGGTCACGTCGAGTTAATGGAAGTTAAACATGCGAATGTCACTTTTAAAATAAACATCAGTACATTGTGATGTTATTAAACAAATAAATAAATAAATGAAATGCATGTATTTAAGAAATGGTTGTTTATACAAGATGAACAAGACAGGTATCAGCACTGCCATTGGTGTACAAATATCAAACTCAAATTTATTTCCATATATTCCAAGATATTTCAAAATTTTTTTTTTTTTCAAAATTTAAACTGATTCAGATGAACCCACAACCGCCACAACTGTATTCATTAATCAAACTCCATAAACAAAATTACCCTATGCGTCCAGTGGTATCATATATAACAGCTCCAGCTTATAAAATTTCAAAAGTTTTAATAAATGTTATTAAAGATTCCTGCAACTTTCATTCAAAATTCAGTGTTAAAAACTCTTTAGAACTTGTAGAGAAAATTAAAATTGTTAGTCTACCGTCTAATGCCAAATTAATTTCTTTTGACGTTCAGAATTTATTCCCCAGTATACCTCCATCAGACACTATTACTATAATTTCCGACATATTAGATAAAAACAACATTAACACAATAATAAAAACAGATATATTAACAGCATTAGAAACATGCCTTAAACAAAATTATTTTCAATTCAATAATGTTTTTTATACAAGTCACGAAGGATTGATTTTGGGGAACCCTATGAGTTCCATACTCGCAGAAATCTTCATGGCTAATATTGAAAACAAAGTTCACCAAAACGTAATGGCTAAAAATTTTATTTATTGATATAGATATGTAGACGATATTTTAGCTTGTTTCGTAGGGACGAACAGACAACTAGAAACGTTTCTCAATTTTATAAACAATATCCATCCAAATATTAAATTTACGATAGAGTGTGAACAAGATGAAAAATCAATTTCCTAGATCTAACATTTAACAAAGTAAATGGCAAGAGTTTTCAATATTTCACAAGCCATCTCAAACCGATCTAACGATTCACCGCACTTCTATACACCCATATCAACAAAAACTTTCCGCTTGTATGGTTCATAGATTACTTTCCATAAAACAATCACCACATAATTTTCAGAAAGAATTAAACATAATCAAACAGATAGCAGTAAATAACGGGTTTGAGGCCGAATTAATAGAAAATATTCTTGCAAATCAAAAACACAAAAAGGCATTAAGAGAAGTTTACCCAGACAGCAAAACCAATAATGATTCATATAATAGTATAACCTATATTGGCAAACCAAGTTTAAAAATAGCATCCTTTTTAAGAAAACATATTAACGTTACATTCAAAACAAACAATAGTCTTGGAAAATTTATCAAAAATAACAAATCAAAAATGGATCCAAAAAATAAATCTGGAGTCTATAAATTATCATGTGGATCATGCCCTAAAGCCTATATTGGTCAAAGCGGCAGAGCGTGTAAAAAACGTATCTATGAGCACCGTAATTCTTTCATTAATCAAAAAACAGATTCCAGTTATGCTGAACATTTAGTAACAGAAAATCATCTTTTCGACGAAAATTTTAAATTATTACATTCAGAAAATAAAGGCAATAAATTAAACCTTTTAGAATCATTAGAGATTAATAAACTTAAAAATACGGGTAATTTGCTAAACGACCAGACAGAAATAAATAATTCCCCCTTAATAAACCCCTTTAGTTAATCCTTTTACCTATAATAAAATTATATAATCCTGTTCCAAATTAAGTACCTGGTAATTATATCACTCATTGAATATAATACAACTCCCTCAAGAAATACCCAGTTAGTCTAGTTCCTTGACAAAGACATTAGTGGAAACGAGTCGGACAGTTTTTTAAAAAAACATAAATTGTGGAAAAATAAATAAATGTAAAGATAAGGAAAATTTAAATCGACATCTTTACTACTATTTCAAAACAAATAATTTTAAGTGCCACTCCTAGTTAAAAATCAAGGATAGTTTGCTGCATAAACATTATGTGAAAAGTTAATCACTAGGAAAATATCGCGATTCAAAGATGGCGGAAATATATTTATAATGAAAATTTGTGGGAGTTTTACCACTATGAAAACACATGATCTGCATATTTTTTCACTTTTTTAAAATGAGTGGAATGGTTTGAAATTGACCACCCCTATTATTTCTGTCAAATAAATCTAAATATAAATAAGCAAATACAAAATGGTTCGGTACCATTTTTTCCTCTGTGCCTCAACCGATTTTCTTTATTTTTATTTTGTTTGGTAGCTATTGACAACCAGAGCAGAATATATACAGGGTGAGTTTTTTTGATGATCAGTATGGGGATCTCGGAAACTAGCGGAGATAGAGCAATGGTTAAATTGGGTAAGATTTGCAGTTTTACTGGCCCAATTTAATGACACTTTCGGATTTTTGCAAAAAGTCATGGCTTACCAGATATTTTGAAAAAACGAAATTCTGTCGATTTAGTCAAATCCCTCTAACTCCTTTGTTTTTGATTTTGTAAGAAAAGTGTAGGTAAATATCAAAATTGAAGGGTATTGTATCCCAAATATGATTGTCATGTCCTCGTTTGCGTGACAGTTCTCGTTTTCGAGATATGACACAAACTTATCTTTTTCTGAATGGATACCATAGTTGGCTATGACCTCAAAAAATCGGATATTTTTAGAGCTTTTCAACGATATAATACTCGATATAGTTATTCATATCATGTCATAAAAATGACGGAGTTATGGATGCTTTTCTCTCTTATTTTCACTTTTAACCTAGTTAGCTATGAAATAGATTGATTTATTAATAACTATTCTAAAAAAAAATTGAACGATTTTTTTATTAGGTATTTCAGATATAACGAAAAAATTAAATAGGTCCGTACTTACTAAAAACTTACGAAATTAAAGTACATAATAATGGTTAAAATTTATATTCGAAAAGTCCACCATTGTTATTTAGACAAAAAATGCACCTTTTTAATATTGACATTACCGCTTTCCTCACAGACCGCCTATCAATTTCTTCAATTGCTTGTAATACCGCCTCCCTTAGGTCACCAACTGTCTCACACTTTCTTTTGTATACTTTCTTTTTCAGCGCACCCCATAAATAGAAGTCTATAGATGCCAAATCGGGAGACCGGGATGACCATTCGCGTGGGCCATTTCTTCCTATCCAAGAGTTTGGATAGATATTATCTAAGTGTTGTCTTACTAATAACGAGTTATGAGCAGGTGCTCCATCATGTTGGCACCACTCAGTTTCTAACGAGTTTCTCAAATTCAAATTGTGCAACATGTCTTGAAAAGTGTATTGCAGGAAATGCAAGTAGCGCTCCCCAATAAGTGATTCGTTATAGATAAAAGACCCCAGAATAGTAGACCCTATGATACTACACCAAACATTACAACCAAATTTTATCTGGGGTCGTCTTTGTTCTACTTGGGAAGGGTTTTCTTTAGCCCAGATATGCTCATTGTGTCTATTGAACATACCGCAATTACTAAATCTAGTTTCATCTGACCACAACACCTTAATGGAAACTGAGGATTGTCAAGGCACATGTCTCCAAACCATGTACAAAACAAAATACGTCGATGTTAGTCACCAGCATACAAAGTTTGAGAAACTGAAAGTTTGTACGTGTTGAACTGGTGCGCTTTCAGTACCTTAACTACAGTTCGTTGAGATGTGCCATTTTCTGCAGCAATCTCACGAGTTGATGTAGATGGATTTTGATTTACCATTGCCCAAACATTTATTTGTGCTGCTTCGTTAATTTGATTACGTTCCTTTGGTGGTTTAGTAAAAGATCCGTATCTGCGTAAACTATCGTAAAGCCTCGTACATAGAGCAGGTTGACGACGATTAAAATATCTATGAATGTATTCCTCAGCTCCACGAACTGAATTTTTATGGCATATGATATAACATTCCACCATATTCAGTTTTTCTTCGTTACAATATTCCATTTTATCACGAAAACTTGTCAATATCGACTGTCAGTTCAGCACTATTAATGGAATTACTCTCAAATGAGGAAACGTCAAAGTGAAAATAATCTTTTTCATGACTACCTACGTTAAAAGTGAAAATAAGAGAGAAAAGCATCCATAACTCCGTTATTTTTATGAATAACTATATCGAGTATTATATCGTTGAAAAGCTCTAAAAATGTCCGATTTTTTGAGGTCATAGCCAACTATAGTTTCCATTCAAAAAAAGATAAATTTGTGTCATATCTCGAAAACGAGAGCTGTCACGCAAACGAGGACACGACAGTCATTTTCGGGATACAATTCCCTTCAATTTTGGTATTTACACTTTTTTTATAAAATTAAAAACAATGGAGTTAGAGGGATTTGACTAAATCGACAGAATTTCGTTTTTTCAAAATATCTAGTAAGCCATGTCTTTTTACAAAAATCCGAAAGTGTTATTAAATTGGGCCAGTAAAACTCCAAAGTCTTTCCTAATTTAACCATTGCTCTATCTCCGCTAGTTTCCAAGATCCCCATACTGATCATCAAAAAAAAACTCCCCCTGTATAAAGAATCTTTATTTATATCTTTTAAAATAAGTAATTTAGAGATAAATTATTAATAGAATTCAAGTGAGTGGCGCTCACTATGAACAAGTAACTTAATCTAATCTTAATTTGACAGTAGTCAACAGTAAAAATCCAATTGTTGACAATCGTAGCGAGGTTTAAAAAATATTACTAAAATAATCGAGTTTTACTTACAAAGATGTATGCTATAAAAGCCTTCTTTTCTATTAATTTATGACGTTAATTTTATACGAAGTTTGCGCATTTACAGAAGAATTCAGATCAAAAGTATGTAAGTACACAATTTAGAGATTTCTAAAGTTAATTTGGTTTCCGAACCTCAAAGGTTAAGTATGCACATTCTTCCAGTCATAAAATCCTAAAGCGAATTGATAATATTTGATTTCCGAATCTCACCAGTTGAGTATGTAAATTCTTTCAGTCATGAATATCTCACAAACCTAAACAATTTACCAATATGTTGGAAAACCAAATGCATCCATTCAATTTAGTCTAACCTTACCTGGAACAACTCTCGGTCCGTTGACAGTTGACAGTGTCTGTCCACTACCATACTTCAACTGCACGGGATCGACATTTGACACGACGGCTATCTCGTCTAGCTCGTGACAGTCTCCCCCGCTGGTGTACCCGTACCGCGTTCCCCCCACCAAACGACCGGACGTACTGTCATGGGACTGTTTTCTACCCCGCCAGCTCAGCACGAGCCGTTTGGCAGTTGACATCACGCCATCATGATGCGTTAGCGGTTCGAAACGTTGCAACGAAACGAAGACGACGTACGATGTCCACGAACGGCGTGCTGCAGTTCCACCTCTTGCCGGTAGGTGGCGGTTTAATGACGTGCTGACGTCTGGGTAACTGACTCGAAGTTATGACGTCTGGGGGAGCCATTGGTGACTGCTTAACATGACAGTTGACTTACAACGTGATTATTTGCCAAAGTAGAGTCCCTATAACAAAAGAATAATATATATACTTCTTTATTTGTAGAAATATGCGCACTTGAGTTTTATACATCTAAAATATTTTTTGAAACTATAGGGAAAAAGTATCTTGGGTGACGTGACATCAATTACACGGAACGGCTCCAGATTCGGAACCTCTGTGTGCTAATTTACTCCAAAATCCTAGATGTCGGTCTTACATCTCGCGTCATCAAATTTATCAATTAATTGAAATTTAGTAGGATACCTGATACCCTATAATCTGATAAGCCTAGAAGCAACAAACATACTAAAACAAGTGTATAAGAAATCATTGGAAAATTGTTTTTCACCGAAACGAAAATCCCAGGAAGAAACACTGCTAAACAATCATTCATTTTCAAGGGACAAATTTCCCACGAAATTCGATAAATTAAGGATTTCTTTCCTAACCAGACTCCGTGTATAAAGATATAATTGAGGACCAATTTTCGTTTTTTGTCTGCTCGGTCTCTCCCTTTTCCCATTTTTTTTTGTTGGCATTATTGTGGCTCCAACGCTACGTCTAATATGTCATGATGGATGTTGTGAGGATTATTTCGGTTTAACGTTGAAATGAGTAATCTTGAATCGACTTTGACCATTTAGATATGAAATAAAAGACTATCATTTAATCAGAAAAGGGAATTGATATTATCTCAAACGAAGATCACTGAAATTGAATATTTGTCGATAATAAATATTTCATGAAATTGATAGAATTCTGGCATAGAAAGAATTATCTTTAAAAAAAATTGTCTAAAAGTGTAGTCAGCATACCGGAAATATTATTTTATGTGTTATAACTAATAACTATAGCTAATAAATATTTATAATACAGAAAATCTGGTATAAATGTGTGCTGTATTTCTAAATTTTATGTAATATTGTGACGGTAATCATCTGATACCTGGATCCGACATTCATCCGATATTTCGAGGAATCTAGTTTGTCTGGCGAGTCCAGGGTCCTGTTTCATAATCAACTTGTAACTTGTAGTTTGTAACTTGAAGAATTTCGTTTCGTAATTCAACAAAATTATTCTACAAGTTACAATTTGTAAAATATAAAATATTTGTATTCGACATGTACAAGACTTGCAAATTTCAAATACTAATATTTTGAATTTTACAAGTTGTAACTTGTACAATAATTTTTTTTGAATTTCGAACCGAAATTCTACAAATTATAAAACTACAAGTTGATAGTTGATTATGAAAAAGGCCCCAGGCCGGCGGTTGTTTCTGTTAAAATTCCTCGAATCGTTCTCGGCGGCTCTTTCAGCTTCTAGAGTCTTCTGAGAAGAAATATACAGGGTCAGTTTTTTTGATGATCAGTATGGGGATCTCGGAAACTAGCGGAGATAGAGCAATAGTTAAATTGGGAAAGATTTGCAGTTTTACTGGCCCACTTTGGGATTTTTGTAAAAAGTCATGGCTTACTAGATATTTTGAAAAAAAAACGAAATTCTGTCGATTTAGTCAAATCCCTCTAGCTCCTTTGTTTTTCAGTTTATAAAAAAAAAGTGTAAATATCAAAATTGAAGGTAATTGTATACCGAATATGAAAGTCATGTCCTCGTTTACGTGTCAGCTCTCGTTTTCGAGATGACACAAACTTATCTTTTTTTGAATGGAAACCATAGTTGGCTATGACCTCAAAAAATCGGACATTTTTAGAGCTTTTCAACGGTATAATACTCGATATAGTTATTCATAAAAATAACGGAGTTATGGATGCTATTCTCTCTTATTTTCACTTTTAACGTAGTTAGCCATGAAATAGATTGATTTATTAATAACTATTCCAAAAAACATTGAATTTTTTTTATTAGGCATATCAGATATAACGAAAAAACTATTTAACTAGGTACTTACTAAAAACTTAAGAAATTATAGTACATAATAATGTTTACAATTTATGTTCGAAAAGTCCACCATTGTTATTTAGACAAAAATTGCATCTTTTTAAGATTGACATTACTGCTTTCCTCACAGACCGCCTATCAATTTCTTCAATTGCTTGTAATACCACCTCCCTTAGGTCACCATTTGTCTCATACTTTCTTTTGTATACTTTGTTTTTTAGCGCACCCCATACATAGAAGTCTATAGATGCCAAATCGGGAGACCGGGGTGACCATTCGCGTGGGCCATTTCTTCCTGTCCAAGAATTTGGATAATAGATATTATCTAAGTGTAGTCTTACTAATAACGAGTTATGAGCAAATGCTCCATCATGTTTGAACCACTCAATTTCTAAACGAGTTCTCAAATTCAAATTATGCAACATCTCTTGAAAAGTGTATTGCAAGAAATGCAAGTAGCGCTCTCCAGTAAGTGATTCGTCATAGATAAAAGGCCCCAGAATAGTAGACCCTATGATACTACACCAAACATTAAAACCAAATTTTATCTGGGGTCATCTTTGTTCTACATGGAAAGAGTTTTCTTTAGCCTAGATATGCTCATTGTGTCTATTGAACATACGGCAGTTAGTAAATCTAGTTTCATCTGACCATAACACCTTTAATTGAAACTGTGGATTGTCAAGGCACATGTCTCTAAACCATGTACAAAAGGAAATATGTCGGTGTTCGTCACCAGGATGCAAAGTTTGAGAAACTGAAAGTTTGTACAGATGGAACTAGTTCGCTTTCAGTACCTTAACTACAGTTCGTTAAGATGTGCCAGCTTCTGCCGCAATCTCACGAGTTGATGTAGATGGATTTTGATTTACCATTGCCAAAACATTTATTTGTGCTGCTTCGTTAATTTCATTACGTTCCTTTGGTGGTTTAGTAAAAGATCCATATCTGCGTAAACTACCGTAAAGGCTCTTAAATTTACATAGAGCAGGTTGACGACGATTAAAATATCTATGTAAATATTCCTCAGCTGCACGAACTGAATTTTTATGGCATATGATATAACATTCCACCATATTCAGTTTTTCTTCGTTAGAATATTTCATTTTATCACGAAAACTTGTCAATATCGACTGTCAGTTCCGCACTACTAATGGAATTACTCTCAAATGAGGAAACGTCAAAGTGAAAACAATCTTTTTGATGGCTACCTATGTTAAAAGTGAAAATAAGAGAGAAAAGCATCCATAACTCCGTTATTTTTATGAATAACTATATCGAGTATTATATCGTTGAAAAGCTCAGAAATTGTCCGATTTTTTGAGGTCATAGCCAACTATGGTTTCGATTAAAAAAAAAGATAAGTTTATGTCATATCTCGAAAAGGAGAGCAAACGATGACATGACAATCGTATTCGGGGTACAATTCCCTTCAATTTTGATATTTACACTTTTTTATAAAATCAAAAACAAAGGAGCTAGAGGGATTTGACTAAATCGACAGAATTTCGTTTTTTTTTTTCAAAATATCTAGTAAGCCCTGACTTTGTACAAAAATCCGAAAGTGTCATTAAGTTAGGCCAGTCAAACTGCAAATCTTTCCCAATTTAACCATTGCTCTATCTCCGCTAGTTTTCGAGATCCCCATACTGATCATAAAAAAAAACTCACCCTGTATAAATACAAAGAGCCGGCGAAAGGATTCATTCAGTACTAGACTGCTGTCTACCAAACGTCAGATATTCATGAATAATTGTGTATAGTTAGTGGAAATAAGTTCACCTGTATTTTCAAATAAATCCAAAAACCCGAGTATGAAACTAAAACAATTACAGTGGTGTCAGATATGTACTTATGGAACTTTACTGGAGAATAAATAGACTAACAAGATTTAAAGTGGTTAGTTTAGTGCAACTGAAATTGGCGGATTTGAAAAAAAGAACTGGGTCAAGGGATTTAGAAATTAGTGGGAGGAAAAGTTAATTAACAACAACTGCGAGATGCGTTAATAAATGAAGGTAACAATCCCAGTTTCTGGTAATGGGGACACGAGTATGCTAGTAAAAAAACTGAAAATTTATTAAAAGCCTTACAAGATAAATTTCTAGAAAATTCTAAAACTCTGGAAGACAAATTACAAGAAAATTCTAAAACAATGTTTTAGCAATTTTAATTTTTCAATAACACAGTCGACCAGATTTAAATCCAGTGCATCAAAAACCAAAAAGCGTAGCCTGGTTCCTGGACAAAAATCTTGTCAGCCTGTTTAATCTATAGAAAAATTCTCTAAAGAGCTGTATATAATCAAATGATTAAATACTTTGAAGGAAATGTTTCAATATCAGTCTGGGTTTAGAAACGTCATTAACAATATCACAATGGAAAAAATATAATTAACAACATTTATCAGTCAACAGTGGCAGTCTTCTTGGATTTCAAAACCATTCTATAGACAAATTTTACTTTCTAAATTCAAACATTTGTGTATCAAAGGTATTGCGTTAAACTGGTTCGAGAATCCATTGGATAGTAGATACCAAATAACTAGAGTAGGAAGAAAAATAATTTTGATGTACCACAAGGAAGTAACTTGGGTCCGTTATTATTTCTAAATTATATAAATGATATATCCTCAAACACAAAGTGAAGTTTTATTGATTTCTTTTTAGACGACACCCTATATTAAAAATTTAGGCTTAGTAATTGACCCAAACTTGAACTTCAAGGAAGATTTTTCATATTTAGAGAAAAAGATGACCAAAAAAAGATAATTATTTTCCAGAATTGCAAGTGAATTATCTATTATGATTAGTATAAGAGTTTATTACACAATAATTTTTCTATATTTCAACTTTTATGCAAGTATACTGTATCTCTTAGACCAAAATTGTCAAACGAGGATTAGTTCATAATTCATTACCAAATTATTTAGCCGAAAATATAGTAACAAATAAGGAAATTCATATGTAGGACACAAGACATAAAGAACATTTTCATCTAAGTAAAACTAACACAAAACTGGTATGAATTCAATATGTTTTAGAGGTTTTAAATTAAAACTTAAGAAATATCTAAAAACATATACCACGAATTTGTTATTTGTATTGTATTGATATTTAGTTTAGCTTTAATCACAATTAAATATAATTGTCATATAGCGATTTGATGATATATGATAGAGCAAAAACCAACTGTTCTTACATTAATAAATTCAATGAAGAAAAAACGTTTATAAAAAATGTACTTTCTGCCAATCATTACCCAAATAAATTTATTAATAACGAGTTAAACAAAATCGAATACCAAACAATCCCTAACAACCAAGATCAAACTTCACCAAGCAACACTGACTCCCAAGATAATCACATTAATACAATAACTATACCATACATACAGGGTCTACCAGAAAGACTAAAAAGAGTGGGAAACAAATATAATATCAAAACATCATTTAAAACAAGAAATACACTAAAATCAATTGTATCAAAAACGACACCAAATAACACAACTCAAAATACAAAAAATTACATTTATAAAATCCCTTGTGAATGTAATAAATTGGAGTAACCTCTAGACCTCTGAATGTTCGAATAAACGAACACAAAAATTACATAAAAAAACGACAATTTGAAAAAGCCAAAATTTGTGAACATACTTGGGACCTTGGTCATAAAATATAGTTTCAAAATTCGGTTATATTACACAAAGAAGAACACAACACCAAAAGAAAACTAAGAGTCTGCTTTAATTTTGTTAAATGAAAACGATTATATCGCTACTACCTCCGTAGAATTCAGTCGTTCCTGGTTGCCGATGATTAAGGAAGAAATTGCTAATGGTCCTGTCCTTGTGAACAACCCAATATCGGGATCGTTCATAAGGTTTTTCCTAGGTTTTCCCTTATGATTTTAATGGGATCACTGAATCAACAAAGTTCTTTGGTCGCATTTTTGACGAATGCACTATCTTATAACAAAGTTGCACCTAAGAGCGCCACATAAAATTCTGAAGATCTCCCTTTCAAATTCTTGCAATTTGAAAGGAACTTTATGATTATACGATCTTTAGAAGTTTCTGTGCTATCCTGTAGATTACAAATAAAATTCTCTTAGCTACGTCAGAAATTAAATAATACATATTGTCAAATATTTTAATTTTACATCTTAGAATTGTGCCATTTTTATCCATAGTGTCTTAACCATTGACAACGGGGTCTGACCTAGACCCCGAAACGCTTAGAATATACAACAATTTTCTTAACTGTGGTGTTATTTCACAAGAAGTATTTAAACATTGAAAAATATGCCACAAATATCATTATTGTTTTTATTGCATTCCTCGTCAAACAATGCTGAAAAAATAAAACAACTTTATATTTTCAATGGTGAAATTTGAATTTAAATTTACACCGTTTCTATCCAAAAACAAACGAATGCATACTGACACTAAAAGAAAAACAAAATTTCCCATCCCCATACTAGGATCGACTAAATTTATATATTTACTAGAATAAGTTTACTACAAATAAAACAAAATGAAACTTTTGCAGTTCTAATGAATAGAAAATGTCCATGCATGCTCTCAAAACTCAGTTAGTGAATTAAACATTCATTGTTGGCCTCCAGAAATAATTATTCGCAGAAACTTCAACTTTTGCACGGAATTAAACTTTCCTCGAGAGAGAAATATTTGTTTAACTGGAAATTGTTCATTTTCAGGGGGCGGGAAACCCCCCGAAAAACTTCCCGAGACCCTTTCAGACACAAAAAAGAGGAATAGATAAAAGGGTAAAATTTTCTGGAAGTTTTTTAATCTGTTTTAAATGACATGGCAACGTGCTGAAACCTAATTTAATTACGACTTTAGGTGGAGTTTGCCGTGGAAAAAAAGAAAATTACGTTTCTTCGGGACGGTATTTTTTCAAAAGGAGTTATGCCAGAGGCTAGGCTTAAAAGAATTTCATATTGATTACTATTCAACTTTATTAAATTTTCACGGGACGAATTTTTAAATAATTGAAATTATTTACCGGTGTAAAATGGGACAAATGACAGCTTAATAACAATGTTTCATTCTTTACAGGATTTATAGAAGCTTGCTTGAGCCTTCTTGAGTAAAAGAAGATTCTAAGTTTGATGATCAGTATGGGGATCTCTGAAACTAGCGGAGATAGAGCAATTGTTAAATTGAGAAAGATTTGCAGTTTTACTGGCCCAATTTAATGACACTTTCGGATTTTTGTAAAAAGTCATGGCTTACTAGATATTTTGAAAAAAAGAAATTCTGTGGATTTAGTCAAATCCCTCTAGCTCCTTTGTTTATGATTTTATAAAAAAGTGTAAATATTAAAATTGAAGAATTAGAATTGTATGCCGAATATGATTGTCATGTCTTCGTCTTCATTTTAGTATGAGAGAACGTCAATATTTAAACGAAATATATCCAGATCGCCGGATAGATCGAGGTGGATCTCAATCTTGGCCAGCTCGTCCACCTGATTTAAATCCGATAGACTTTTCGACATTTAAAAACAAATTATTGTAAAAATATAGGCTGATGTGCGTTTAAGAGACATGGAAATAAATAACCATTGACAGAAGGTTTAGAGAGGAAATTCGAAAGATCTGTAAGACCTGTTGTCCATAGGTTCATAATTTCTGCAGATCATGTTCTGCTTTCGCTATCAACACTGCATCATCTGATTAACAAACAATAATCACCACGTTATTTCTTTTTAGTCTCTTGACTTTTTGAATATCTCGTTCATAAGTAGATTAAGTGAGTCCCCCTCTCTTCATTTTCAATTTGTCTGTTATTTGCATTTAAATTAGAGGCATGCCTTTATTTTGTTGTTACTCTAGGCAACAATACTTCTTTTATTGAAGAAAATCTAAATAAGAATGATCCCCTATAGACTGCGCCAAAACGAAAAATGAGTGTGTCGTCAGACGGAAAATTTTATTTTTACGTTCAATCCATTTCATGTTTATTGTCAGTGAGGTAGCGAGTTAATGTGAACTGAACGAAAATTTAAGGTCCTTAATGTTATTACAGAAACGCCTTGTTGTAGTAGCTTCGCTTGATGTTCCCCCTAATTGATTAGATTTTACGCAGAATACGTAATTCGGATGTAAACGTTTCAATTTTATAATTGCTCGTAAATGCAACGGGAATGGAAGCTATTCTGGATGTTCATTTATTTGTATTGTACTCATCAGAATTTTGAAAAAGTGTAATTGCCCCTACTTCAATAATCAAATACATATGTACAAATTTAAAAAAATATTATCTGGAAACGACATATAAGTTACGTTATTTTCTGAATAGGAGTGATTTTGATGACTAAATTATTAGCCAATCAAAATAATAAAACAAAATCACCATTTTTCTGAAAATCGGAAAACTATATACACAAAAACTGTAAACATCGTTGTAAATGTCCAATTTTTGTAATAAATATCTAATTTTAAATAAAACTAATTACGATGACAAAATTCAAAGTATAATAAACGAAGGACAATACACTAAACTAACAAAAGATCCAACAAGCTTAATAGAAAACAAAATATACCGTTTACTGTACAACCACAAACATGAATTCACAGAACAAGAACGTAAAGCACTCACTCCACACTATACTAAACCACCACATTTCTATGGGTTACCAATAGTAAAACAACTACTAGAACGGGACTTTTCATTAAATCAACGAACTCAGTTCATCAATTGATACAATAATGGAACTACTAACATATTGTACCGAAACTACATACTTTCAATTAAACGATGACTTTTACCAATAGGATTTTGGCATGGCCATGGGTTCTTGTCTCTCACCAGCATTAAGTAACATATTTATGGAAAACTTTGAACAACAAGTAATTTTATCAAAAGAAAATAAACCTTTAATTTGGTGGCGTTACGTTGACGACATTTTCCTAATTTGGGAACACAATCTTGAAGAACTAAATAAATTATTAAATGACATAAATAACAAATAACCAACTAACAAATTTACCCTAGAAATTGAAGAAAATAACAAACTATCTTCCCTAGACATATTAATAACAAAAACAGAATCTTCATTCGAAACAGAAGTTTATAGAAAACGAACTCATACAAACAGATACCTAAATTTCAATTCAAATCATCCGAATACAGTAAAGAAAGGTGTCATTAAGTCATTATATGATAGAGCAAAGACCAACCGTTCTGATGATAATAAATTCAACAAAGAAAAAAAATTATAAAGAATGTTCTCACTGGAAACAATTACCCCACAAAATTTATCAACAAAGAGTTAAACAGACTTGAACAGAAAACAAACCTTCCGAAACAACCCAAAACTTCTCTTAATACTACTACTACTCAAGACAACAACATTACAGTTACAACTATACCATATATACAGGGTCTGCCAGAACGATTGAAAAGAGTGGGCAACAGATTTAATGTTAAAACAACATTCCAAACAAGAAATACACTGAAATCTTTAATATCAAAAACAAAACCAACAAACAAAACCCAGAACTCAAAAAACTGCATATATAAGATTCCTTGCGAATGCAATAAATTTTATATTGGAGAAACATCGAGACCATTTAACGTACGCATAAATGAACACAAGAATTACATAAAGAAACGACAATTTGAAAAATCAAAAATTTGTGAACATGCTTGAGACCTAGGCCATAAAATACAATTTGACAATTCAACTATACTTCACAAAGAACAACATAACACAAAACGAAAAATAAAAGAGTCTGCCTTAATTCTTTTGAATGAAGACGATTGTATCGCTTCTACTTCTGTAGAATTTAATCGTATCTGGTTACCGACAATTAAGGATGAAATTATTAATGGTAACCTCCTCTTGAACAACCCAATATCGGGATATTTCATAAGGTTTTTCCTAGGTTTTCCCTTATGACGTTAATGGGATCACTGAAACAATAGAATTCTTTGATCGCATTTTTGGCGAATGCGCTATCTTATAACAAACTCGTACCTAGGAACGCCACTTATAAATTCTAAAACAACTCTTTTAAATTCTTCTATTTTGAAAGCTGGTTAACTATAATTCATGATCTTTAGAATTTTTTGTGCTACCTGTATATCTAAAAACAACAAATTTTCTAATGTCAGTTTTAAATGTCATAAATCAAATTTTCATTTTGCAATCTACATCAATACATATAAAGCCATTGACAACGAAGTCAGAATAGACTTTGAAACGTTTGGTATTCCTGCAATATACGTCGTTTAATTTCTATTGTGGTGTTATTCCCCAAAAAAACATAAAAGTAATCAAGAATATGCCACAAACAACGTTTAGAAGACAAATAAGTATCTAGTTTAAATGTCAAGATATGTCATGAAAGTATGTCGTACAGGGTGTTTGTAATGATTTTTATTTTGATGCTCTTGAAGTCAGTTTATTTGAGAAACGAAGTTGAGTTACAGTCGCGTGAAATTGCAGAAAATATTCCATTAGCTTATTAAAACGAAAATTTGTTGTTCCGCCGATCTCTTCTAAGTGGAATACGGTTGAAGGTGTGTGCGTACGTGCATGTAATATTAGGTGGTACATAGCATGATTGAAATATAAGTTGGAATTGAATTAGTTATACAGAGTGGTTCTAAAAAATGTCGTATTGGGTAGCACATATGTAGTTGCGTATACAACATGGTTGAAATAAGTGTAGAGCAAAACTATAGTTATACAGAGTGGATATTTGCGCTATAGAACGTAGAATAATTATATTTATACTGTAACGTGTAAAAAATTGAAGCATTTTTGAGTAATCTTAAATTCGTAATTTATCTGAAGCCGCTCCTGTGTTGTAGAGACATTTACGCATGTTTGGTTCGTTTGAGTAGGGAGATTTTGAGACTCGTAGAACGCAAACGGGGAGGACAGTCATCTTTTCGCCTTAAAGCGAAGTGAATGCATGGGCCTTGCGTTTGCAGATTAAGAGGCAATTGAAATGACGTTCCTTGAAGTTGGGTATGAAAGTTTTCTGTAGTCAGAAGACGAGGGCCGAATGGCATTTTTCGATGGCGAAGATTGTATTTAAAAAGAGACCCTGATGGCTAAAATATTTATGGATTAAACCCTTGTTGAGAAAGTAAGCACGTGTCAAGCTGTTGGAGATAAAGTCTTCATGTACAAATTATATTTTAGGGTGTTACGGTGCATTGTTACGGTGTATTATTACGGTACATTCTTATGGAGAATTTGAGTGGATTTTTCCACATTCTGAATCCTGTTTTATGGTGGATTCGTTTTACAGTGGAACCTGTTTCTTGTGGTTCCTTTTGAGTTTTGTTCTACGTTTGGAGCCATGTTCTAACTAAGAATTTTTAAAGTTAGAATTTTCTACGTTTTGGAGCTGTTCATTTTGAGATGGGATTTTGAAGTTACTATTTGGTATGGAACCGATTTAACCATCTTAACGGAATGTAACTGACGTCCGGTCGGTAATGAATTAGTTGGAGATATTTGGCTTTGAATTTCCAGATTCAAGAGTACAGTATGAACAGACATTACAGTAAATTTGTGACAATAGGAAATTCAGATCATTTTTGTAAAGGTAAGGTTTGTTTTCTGTAGACAGATTATATCATTATCCTTTTTGATAAAATCGTTTTAATTAGGTGATTATTGTTGAGTACATTTTTCGTAAATTTCAGATATAAATTTTTTTGGATAAATATCTAAATTTTCATTCCAATTTTAAACCAGATACTTGAATATTCCGTAAATTTCAGATTTTACTCTTTAATTACCGATATTAGAATTTCCTAATTTATTTCGAAGCAATCTTTTTATTGCAATTTTTTTGTACTATAATATTTTTTTGATTTTTTATTAAACTCTCTGTATTTATATTTTGCATATTTTTTATATACACCTAACCTATCGATTGTGAAATAATTTTTGGAAGCACCCTTGAAAGTATTGAATACATAATTTTTTAACAGAATCAGATTATTAGCAGTTGTTGTTTATAAGGAACATACGACATCACTATAGCCGGTGTGATTACATCATAACCACATACTATTTTTTGGTTTTTAAGGTATGTTCACTTAAAGGTTTTCAACCAAATGGCGTCCTGAAAAAAAAAATAAATTTAAATTTTGTGTTTTACTACCTTTTACCCACGACCTTATGTTCTTCGATGAACAGCAGCCGCTAGCACATGCGAACAAATCAAGGTAGGTTTTATGTTGATTTTTGAGTTTTTCAAATTTACGATACCAGATTTGTATCACACTATCTAGATATAGATTCATTGATTTGATAGTCTCATTCCAAGACAGCCCAGAAGTAAACAAGGAAGTATCGTCAGCAAACGTTATATTATTAGACGGAATAATATTTAATAAGTCATTGATTGAAATTAGAAATAATAACGGGCCAAGAATAGTACCTTGAGGAATTCCATATTTTACGTCTGAACTGTCACTTTTACTATCCTTAATTTGAACAAATTGCATTGTATAATTCTTATTGACTGAAAAAGACATCCTTGTTTCCTATTAAATGCATTTGTACCACCGTACTATGTACTTATACCATTTTTTAAGAGTGCTTAAGAAAAAACACTTATACACATAATTAAACAGACTTGAATTCATATGAACGTATTCCAAAGAAATATCATTATTTTTAATTTGAGTTGAATATGAAGTTACTTTAGAAAATTGCTCAGAAACGATAGCGGGCAGACTTCTAACACTTCGTATTGCTTTTGTTTATAATTGAGCCAACATAAACCGCGCGATAATTCAGACACAGAACCAAAAGAGACGAAAGTTAGGCACTGCTCCCGGTTTTATTTAATCAACGTAGTCACTTTGATCTACGAACTTTGTAATTAGAAATTTCTGTTGCACACGCTCTTTGTTTGTGTGTGTGGGGGGTCAAATGCTGGCGATGAAAATTGTAAATTGGTATGCTTGTAGATATGTTGAACTTACCAGAGCCAAGTCACTTTTTTTCACTGGTTTTACGATGCGAACTTGCCAAAGTCCACGTTTTTGTGCATAATTAAAAATTGGAAAAATGACTGACATACCACGAATTCTCCGAAATTAATTTCGATTGTAGTAGACAGTTTGAAGTTGACTCCATAAGAAACAATTTTAATTAAAAAAAAACTTTGATGGCTTAAGAATCAACTCATGTTTCATATGTACCTATACTAACTCTTCTGCCAATTTCAACTGACTCGAAATGATCCCGTATACAGGGTGAGTTTTTTTTATGATCAGTATGGGGATCTCGGAAACTAGCGGAGATAAAGCAATGGTTAAATTGGGAAAGATTTGCAGTTTTACTGGCCCAATTTAATGACACTTTCGGATTTTTGTAAAAAGTCATGGCTTACTTGTTTTTGATTTTATAAAAAAAAGTGTAAATATCAAAATTGAAGGGAATTGTATCCCGAATATGATTGTCATGTCCTCGTTTGCGTGACAGCTCTCGTTTTCGAGATAAGACATAAACTTTTTTTTTAAAGGGAAACCATAGTTGGCTATGACCTCAAAAAATCGGACATTTTTAGAGCTTTTCAATTACAAAGGTACCTTTGTAATTTGTTTGAGTGTATTTGTTTTACTCATAATTTGCTTTTCACATTAAAGAGAATTGATTTATCTGAATAACATTTTGAACTTATTGAATTTAATAAACAACCTGATTATTTAGTCAAACTTTTGACTGTTAATTTGCTGATTTAAATTTGATTTTTATGCATTTCCTATAGTGTTAAATTTTGAATATCATTTCATGATTACTGATTTATTAGATATTGATATTATTTGGTATTTTGTGAAAGCGTCGTGAGAGCTCGAAACGTCGACTTGTTAATGGTATTATTTTGGATGTTTTAAAGATAATATTTGTTTCTAGAAGTTTAAATGTAATTAAACACTTTTGTCAGTAAGACTGAATGTTTTGGCTTTAGATTTCAGAATAACAGTACAGTTATTGAATTGATATAATTTTGAATTATTTACAGTTTAGATGTCATTATTGACTTTGATATTATTTTGAATATTGTGCTTTCAAGTATCTCATTTCTGATTTTAGATATATTGTGCATGTTTACGGATCACAACAACATTTGAATATTTTGATTAATGCTCTTGATAACATCTGTTTATTTTATGTAGGTTCACTTGATTTTTAATTGGTTATTACATTTGTTGATTTTGGTAATTGATTATTACATTTGTGATTTTGGTAATAATTTGGACTTAGTGTATCAGGTATGTAATGTTGATTCTTGGTTGAACCATAGATATGTGTATGTAGGTACAGGAAGTTGGCTACAGGTCGACTTTTGTTTGATGTTTTGTAGGATTGTATTGTCATAATTTACAAGTTCATTAAATTATTTACTGTTTTATGAAGAGTTTTATTGAAGTAGGTTTGATGTGACGTAACTGACAATATACTGAGGTTTATTAGCCATGGAGCCCTTATCTATAGATTTCTTGTAGCCGCGGAGGATTGGTAGGTTATCTAGGCGGTTAGCTGGGGTAAAGAGGCAGAGAATCAACCTGGCGTTCAGAACATCTTTATATTGGAAAGTTAACTTACAGTTGGCTTTGTCCTTGTTTGTTAACCCACTCCCGTCTCCACTGAAGCTGCCGTGCACCCTGGTGTGTCAACGTTTACCACATGGGCCGTAATAAGGTGGTAGGTTAGCCATTACATCGTAGGCATTAACCAGACGTTTTTGACATTACAAAGTTTTTAGGAAGTACCTACTTATTTAGTTTTTTCTTTATATCTGATATACCTAATAAAAAAATTGTTTTTTGGAATAGTTATTAATAAATCAATCTATTTCATGGCTAAATACGTTAAAAGTGAAAATAAATAAATTTTATGATTTATCAAAATTATTTTGTGGGCATTTGAATGTTTCCCTGGAAGGTTTAGATTTACCCTTGGATCTGCTAGGTGGCGTTGCGATAGCTTGTAGGAAAAATTTTTGGGTGAAAGTTTTTGTTTGTATTTGAGTCGGTTAGATTTACAATTTGACACAATAGAGGGAGCTGCAATAGGGCTGTAGGATTTTTTTTCTCCTAAACGGTTGGCCCGATTTTGACAAAACTTTCTGTGTGAGTTTTAATGCCTAATCTGAATGTTACGATTCACAATTGTACCCGGTAGGTGCGCTGCGATCGGTTTCTAGGACTTTTTTACATTTGCATTAAAATTAAACACCTATTTCTCTACTTATATAAAAGAGGAATTTAGTTTGGGGGTTTAATATTATTAATCAACCTACGGAGTAGGTTTTAATAATATAGTTTAACAGTGTCATGTCTTTTTGTCCACCAAATTGCCCGAACACGAAAATTACACTGTAACACATTCACAACAAACCACCGAAAACCAATTTCCTGTCATGTCTTCCGGCTTGAAAACTCTCGCTGCATCAGAATTTCATATCGGAAATACCTAAGAAATTCCCCATGGGCATTCGGTGTCTTAATAATTTCATCAATGTGTCTCACCCCGGAGCTAAATTGCATATATGTTTACCGCATATTCGCTGGCAAGGACTATTCCTCTATCACCTAAGGTAATAAAGTCCGTTTGATATCGGGAATGCACCCTACCGAACAATTTTCATCGGGCACATCAAACGACGCGTGTGTGTCCCTCGCTGAGCACCTTCCAAATCATCCCTGAGGGGAAATTGCGCAAGGTAATTTAATATACAGGGTGTTTCGTTAAGGCTACGCAGGTAAAGTAAAAGAAATAGAACTTTGGGAAAAACTATTATAAGGAAAGTGTTCTAGAAAAATTGCAGGCTTAGCTCTTATCACTACATATTACAAAACAAAGTCCACCGCCGCGTCTGTCTGTCTGATTATGGTGCTGTTTTCACCAGTGGTTACAGTGGTTCTCGAGAAAGATTTTAGTATATAGTTTGTTAAGTTTTTATATAAATTTGCTAAAATATAAAGATATTTATTGGAGGTGACGGAAAAAAATATGCCGTCTCAGAGCTTTCAACAAAAACTCTGCCTAAAGCCTTTGAGATATAACAAAATAATGTATGGTGGAATTGTGTATCTTATAGAGGTCTATAAATAAAACATTTAAAAAATATATATAACCAACTTCTACCTATAACTAAAAAGTTAAAATAATTACAACAAAATACAACTCTAGCAAATAAATAACACATTCAATCAGATACCTACCCAGGAAGTAAAAAATTTAAACATTAAAAGGTGCTCATTCTGTACAAATTAATTACCTACCAATCTAGTATATTTTGAAGCCGGTGCCAAGCAAATCTAAAATTCTTCAATGCGTACTTATCTACTAATTCATCAAACTTGATTGTTGCTTGGCACCGACTTCAAAAATATACTAGATTCTTAGGTAATTAATTTGTACAGAATGAGCACCTTTTAATGTTTATATTTTTTACTTCCTGGGTAGGTATCTGACAACATTGAATGTGTTATTTATTTGCTAGAGTTGTATTTTGTTATAATTATTTTTAGCTTTTTCGTTATAGGTAGAAGTCGGTTATATTTTTTTAAAAAATGTTTTATTTTCATTTTCATTCTTTATTTTTTATTTTGTATTTATAACTTTAATGGACAGAACCAGGTAACATCGAAAACCTCAACATTACACAATAATACTACCATCCTGTACATACGACTGCCCACGGACAAGCATAAATTTGTTAGCTGCCTTCTGTAAACTATAGGACTGAGTAGAATCCATCCCATATTTACGGAGTCAAATCCGTCCTATATTTCAACCATAGTATATAACTCCTTGTGGGCTACCCCATAAATTATTTCTTTTTTAACATTTTATATTATCGCCCTGTGTAACATTAATTCCTCTCCACACTTTATGTAACTTCTTATTTGCTATAAAAGAAATAATTTTTTAATCACACTGTATAAAAATAATTCAACTCCAGCATATATTTCAACCATCCTGTATATGATTTGCTTATGTCCACATCATGTAACAGTTTTTTAATCACCCTATATAATTTTAATTCCACATTTTTTCCAACATTTTTATACCACCAAACGTCCAGTCCACCCTATATTTCAACCATCCTGTATATACAGCTGCCTACGGACCACTATCATTATAGTGCGTCCTATATTTCAATCTTCATATAAATGCAACTCCTTCTATCACTTTACTTTGTGATTTTGTTTGCTATAACTAAACACCCTGTCTATAAACGCACGAAATAGCAGTTTAAACTTTGACATCTATTGTCACTGAATTTTCTATTAGGCCGGGAGAATGTGACAACCAAAAGCACCGTCTTCGCAAAATGGGAAAATTTGCATTTAAATAGGTACTCATATTTGCCTGGTATACAAACAAAACGAACTTGCTACTCATTGATTTAAGGAGCCGAAAATACTATGCTTTACTATACGCTTGAAATGTACATAGAAAATTTTCAAATTCGCAATTAAAACTTCCAGTGCATAAAATTACCGCACTATTACGTTGGAATTAAAATATTTATGAGGAAATGTCCGTTATGCCATTTCGATGAAATTTTTGATAAGAATTTTGGAATTTTCGGCGATTTTCTGCAAAACTGCAAGTTGCACGTCGCAGAAAAGTATATGAGTTACCTAAGGATCTTCCTTAATAGATTAAACGTTAAAAAACTATACACATCCATAAGGAGTTATCGAAAAATCGAGTAAAATATTATGGATATTGGTCGATTTCCATGCACGCATGTGTTCATTCACAAATTTTATCACTTTACCAATAGAATTCATTTCCAAAATTTGAAGTTTCACTAATCCGGATATATACTCTATTAAACAAGACCATATTCATTCAAAACGGTGCACCACAGGAGAAGAAATCAGGTAACATACATACAAAAAAAGCGAAAAAAAATACGCGACGAATTGATAACCTCCTCCTTTTTGGAAGTCGGTTAAAAAATAGCCGACGGCATATGTTTATCTCTTAAGGATAACAAGCTATAGTCATTCTAATACTTGTAAAAATGGACAATTATAAAACGGTAATAGGAACGCTATTTAGACAAATACAGTGTTAATCATTATCATTTTAAATACGTTAGTTGGCTTGAGCATTTCATGAAAAATATGTTTTCCCTTTACAGCATGCCAATTAAATGAATACCTTAGGAGATATAGCAAATTCAAAATATGTAACACGCAACGAAATTAATTTCGTGACGCCGTGATTCGACCGAGCCGTGGATGTTACTCTACGTATTAAAAGGCCCTACTTCTTTCAGTATTATTTGTATTAGAAGGTAGGAGTAAGAAAATTTTGTAAAATTTTATCTCTGAAAATAAAGATATGGTAATTACAGTAGTCTACGTACTTTTGAAGGTAGAATTTATGAAACATTTCAAGGACAAAGCAATGGGTCTGTTAGAAGACGACTCTCATTGGGAAAGTACGCTTTCTAAAGCTTCCTTATTCTGTTCAGCTACATCAATTAGACATTTATTTACCATCATGATATCCTTCAGTGAATTTTCCGAGCCACATAATCGTTGGCAAAATGATCGTCAAAACATGGTTGAAGATTTCTGAGTGCATGTATATGAATCACAGACGTCAAGAATTATCATTAAATAATTTTGACTACTACTAGTGTAGTTGAACAACCAAAAACATCAATTCGTCATCGTGCACAGCAATTGAACATTCGTAAAACCACTTTATTCAGAATTTTGCACAAAGATCTTCGTTTAAAGGCTTACAAGATTCAGATAACGCAAGAAATAAAGCCAACAGACTTTGGTTTACGACGTCAATTCGTTAATTGAGCTATACAACAGAAACTTAAAAATGTGAATTTTTTCAGCGATGAATCACATTTTGAATTGGGTGTATTTGTTAACAAGCAAAATTGTCGAATCTGGGGTGAAGCAAATCCACGAGAAATAATGGAAAGACCTATGCATCCACAAAAAGTAACTGTTTAGTGTGGTTTTTGGGCTGGTGGAGTTATTGGTCCATAATTTTTTGAAGATGACAATGGAAATGCTGTTACTGTGTATGGTGATCGATATCGAACGATGATTCCTAACTTTTTGTGGGATGAATTGGAGCATATTGATGTGCAGAATATGTGGTTTCAACAGGACGGTGTAATATGGCATTCAGCAGCAGAAACAATAAATCTTTTGAAACATCAATTTGGTAATCGAATAATTGCTCGAAGAGGAAACATTAATTGGCCCCCTAGATCTTGCGATCTAACACCTTAAGATTTTTTCCTATGAAGCTATGGAGCTATTTGAAAGAAAAGGTCTATGCCAATGATCCACAAACAATTGAAGTAATTGAATCGCAGTTATGCCACAAAGTTATGGAAAATTTTGGCAAAAGATTAGAAGCTTGTGGTACAGCAGCAGGTGGTTACTCACAAGATATTGTTTTCTATTACTAACCCGAAACAATTGAATTTGAAATAAAAGATTTGATCATTCTCAAATAATTTGTGTATTTTATTAAAAATTTAACAATTAACCTCAAATTCGCTTACCCTTTATATAAGACTTAAGTAATTTGTTCAAGAAGTTTTTGCAAACATTTTTTTGTTGAACTGTGTTGGTTTGCATATTGGTGAATGCTCCGGTACAGCGAAGATTAAAATAAATTAAATACTCTCAAATTCTTATGATTTATTTAATTGTAGTTTAAATATCTGACATTCATCATATTCCTGCAGAGGTCATGTTAAGCAAATCGCAGTAAAAAGTACTCTCTTCGAGGTGTCATTCCTTTGTACGCAAGACAATATACAGTGATGGGCAAATGTGTGGAACCAAGTAAATATCTCTGGAATTATTAGAGATATCCAAATGAAATTTGGAAGGTTGATACTGCAGTAGATTACCTATTTGTTTCCATTTTTTTTTTCAATTTTGAACTTCCTGTTTTACCGGAAGTAATGCCGATTTTAAAATTTGCAACGAAACACCCTGTATAGTATTTTAGTTTCCGATTAAACATTTTCTTGTGAATACAGAAATATCGGGTTTGATATTGTTTACTTCAATACCTACCGAGATATTAACAGCAAAGTAACTAAGGAAAGGAAAAATTCGATGGTAGTTAAACTCGGTTCAGATTTCATTTACGCCCGATATAAACAAACCGCTCGGTAAGGATTTGTATTTCTATTGGCCAATCGGTGGCATTATACCGTCACAGCCAACAGCACTGCTAGATCCATAGTCGAATACGTAATGAAGTTGTAGCTCAAAATGTTGCTATATCTTTGGAAGAAAATCCTCACTTATCCACTACCGATCTCGCCAATATGCATGGAATTAGCCGTCGTTCAGTAGGAAGGATAATAAGGCGAGAAAAATATCACCCATACAAAATTCGCCTCGTTCAAAAACTCTCCGAAGACGATTTCGACAGACGTTTGCAATTTTGTGAAACGATGATGGATATTTGTAACCGTAATAATAATTTTAAAAGTAATGTGCTGTTTTCAGACGATGCTACATTTTGTTTAAATGGTACGGTTAATCGACATAACTGCCGCTACTGGTCGCAACGTAATCCTAATTGGGTACAAGAGGCTCATACGCAACATCCCCAAAAATTGATCATTTGGGCAGGCATTTATAACAAGAGAATCGTGGGACCCTTCTTCCTACAAGAAACTTTAAACGAAGATAGGTATTTACAGCTCTTGGAGACACAAGTTATTCCGGCATTGGAGGTAAATGGACAATTACCAAATAATATCTGGTTTCAGCAGGATGGAGCACCACCCCATTACGCTCGCATTGTTCGAGATCATTTAGATAGGACATTTCATCACAGATGGATTGGAAGAAGGGGTACTTATGAATGGCCTGCACGAAGTCCCGACCTTAATCCACTAGACTATTTTCTGTGGGGTTACTTAAAGTCTAAGGTTTATGTTGATAGACCAAATAATTTGCAAGAATTAGCTGCAAGAATAACTCGAGAGAATTACACCAGAAGTAATAGCTAATGTTACTAGAGAATTTAAAAACCGACTTGCTTATTGTCTAGAAGTAAACGGTGTTCAGTTTGAACATCTGATACATTATGTTTAGTTAAGTTAAGTTTCAATGTTTTGAAAATCACTTAGATTTAGTTAATAATTATGATTATCTATTTCTTTAATGGATATTAGATTTTTCCTTTCCTTAGTTACTTTTCTGTTAATATCTCGGTAGGTATTGAAGTAAACAATATCAAACCCGATATTTTTGTATTCGCAATAATATGTTTCATCAGAAACTAAAATACTATACAGGGTGTTTCATTGCAAATTTTAAAATCGACATTACTTCCGGTAAAACAGGATCTTCAAAATTGTAAAAAAAATTTGGAAACAAATAGGCAATCTACTGCAGTATCCACCTTCCAAATTTCATTTTGATATCTCTAATAATTCCAGAGATATTTGCTTGGTTCCACACATTTCAATACTTATAAACTTATAGAGTTTATAAGTATTGAATTTCTTAAGGTACTACTATTGTATGATTAAGCTCCATCGGACGCGAAACAATTGTCACAATTTTTTAAATAAAGTGTAAGTTTGTAATAAGTGTATTACTCAAATCATCATATATATTGTTTCTGGTCTTACATCTCACGTCTTCAAATTTAACGAAATGTATCAAATACATAAAGAAGTGTTCGAGAGGGCATTCAATTGTGGGAAGCACAACTGATGAAGGTTCCCTAACCAGAAACAATATATATTACATATATTGTCTTCCGTACAGAGGGATGACACCTCGAAGAGAGTATTCAATATCTCTGACAGGTGAAGTAACTTGAAAAATTTGATCGTGACATTCTGTCCTAGGAGTTAAGGAAGAATAGCAATTACACGGAACGGCTCCAGATTCGGAACCTCTGTGTGCTAATTCTCTGGAAAATCTTAGATGTCCGTCTTACATCTCGCGTCTTCAAATTTAACAAAATGCAGTAAAAAGTGCTGCGCTATACGGTAACAATGCATCAAAGAAGTTAAAAAAAAATCCTGCAACAGATAGGTAGAAAAGCGCAAACTAAAAATATAACAGGCTCATTTTTAGCGCGGAGAAATTTTTCACGCCTCTATGGACGTGCTCTTTCTCCTCTTCAGGTGTAACGCTGCAGAGTCTCTGAAGCGTGTCTAATGAAATTTCGTTACACACCTACGCTTTTCATAACACCGGGTGTTTGAAATCATCCGTTTTCCACGGCTGGTGCAAGGGGGAAAGTTTTCCTTTATCTTAACATTGTTCGTTCGTCGGTTATCAAAGTAAACAATTTAAATTGGCAGCTACTAAAAGAGAAATTGCGAAAGTTCTTATCGAGTCTTCTCTCGATAAAAAGTTACTTTCGAAAAATAATCATAAATTCAAAATGTTTGCAACTCGGAATGATATCGTAATGCAGGAAGTGGGGCAAATATACTCACTGAAAAAAATTGAGAACATGATTAAAATTTGAATAAAAAATCCCAAAGAGTTTAATTTTTTTATTAAGTATGTTAATAATGTGTTGGTGACGTACCGCAGTTGACAGCTGACGTACGCCATAGACACCAGCGTTGTACTACCAGCAATATGGTGACGAAGATTATAATGTAGTAGATCAGCAGTTGTTATGTGCCTCTATTAAAGACTCTCATTGATCAATGGTCAAACGCGTCAAGTTCCAACGATTACGGTACAATTTCTAACAAAAAAACATTGTTACGTGTCACCATCTGTTGGCAGTTGTTATATTTATATTAGAAAAATTGTTACAGTCATGGGGAATTGAACCCGGACCGTTTGCTTCATAGGTGAATCACTTAGTCTACAAGTTCATAGTATGTTGAATGAAATATGGTAAAGACCGTTGAAACGCAGAAATGCTACTCACTAGCGACCTTAGAGATATCGTGGTTGGAGAGCAGACATGGCGTCCTTGACAAACATATATGGCGCAAAGCTGATGCAGCAAGTGGGTTGACTGTAAACAACAAGCCAAAAGTTTGTATTAAAACTCATAGATATTTAGGGATATATATATATATATATATATATATATATATATATTTAAGTTTTCGCGGGCACTAAATGTATTAGATGGTTTCCGGGAATTCATCCGCGTAGTTGATAACTGATCCCTGCCGGGATCGATGGTAAAATGACGACGTTTCGGCAGAGTCACATCTGCCCTCTTCAGGTCAGTTCGCATAATTCTCGTAGCCTTCTGCTTTCGCTTCTAGTTACTCGAATACTGAGATTTTCAGGAGCGCCACGGTGTTATATAGTCGCGGCTCGGCGCCTATCGGTTGGCACCGTGAACGACTGCGTGTAATTGGCCCTTGGCGCTCAGTGGCCACGCCTCCCGCTTGCTGATTAGTTATGTCCGGTTGAGTTGTTATAGGACGGGTCCGGGCCAGTACGGTGTTTAATAGAATTTTCCAACAATTCGATAAATTCTGGATTTCATTGCGTGCGTTTAGACTGTGAGGCCTCTTCGCTATTTCATTGCTTCTCTTACGAATCTTGATTTCGAGTGTTCTATGTTTGCCAGTACTCTGGTGTTCTCAAAGTCTATTCGGTGTGACGTCGTGGTGGCGTGTTCCGCAATGGATGTTGTTTTTCCCGCTTTCATATAGCATTCTGGTGTTCATCACGTCTAGCTTGAATTCTTCTGTTAATTTGCCCCACATAGGTTTTATGACAGTCTGCACATGGAATCTCGTACACTCCCTGTTGTTCTAAAGGGATCCTCGTCTTCGGAGTCCTCAACACCGTGCTTATTTTTCTGTCTGTATTGAAAATAGTATCGATATTGTGTCTCCGTAGAATTCTTGCAATACTGTCCGTGGTACCCTTGACATACGGTAAATCAGCCTTGGTTATCGGTGTCTCATGTTCCTCGTCTGTTAGTCTCGGTTTTGACTTTAGGGCTCTTTGAATATTTCGGTCTGTAAATCCGTTTTGTCTCAGAGCTGTTTTTAAACTGGCCATTTCCTGTTTGATGTTGTCCTGGTCAGCTAGTCTTTGTGATCTGGTTACTAAAGTTTTGACGACGGCTTGCAGTTGGGCTGGGTGGTGATGAGAATTAGCATGAAGATATCTGTTGGTGTGAGTTGTTTTCCTATATACTGTATGGCCAAGGGTTACATCTTCCTTCCTATTTATGAGAACATCAAAGGAATGGCAGTTGATTATTGGCTTCAACCTCCATGGTGAATTTTATTTTGTGATGGATGCCATTAAGGTGGACTAAAAATGTGTTGAAGTGTTCCCTTCCATGAGGCCAAATCACAAAAGTATCATCCACATATTGCAGCCATAAACTGGGTTTAAGAGTTGCTGTTCTTAGTGCCAATTCCTCAAAGTTCTCCATAAAAAGTTTCGCTATAACTGGTGATTTTGTTTACGAGAACCAACGATACAAACAAGTGGGAGGAGCTCCAATGGGATCGCCACTCTCACCGGGGTGGCCATTCGCGTAATAACGAGTTATGAGCAGGTGCTCCATCATGTTGGAACCACTCAATTTCTAAACGAGTTCTCAAATTCAAATTATGCAACATATCTTGAAAAGTGTATTGCAAGAAATGCAAGTAGCGCTCCCCAGTAAGTGATTCGTCATAGATAAAAGGCCCCAGAATAGTAGACCCTATGATAACACACCAAACATTAAAACCAAATTTTATCTGGGCTCGTCTTTGTTCTACATGGAAAGAGTTTTCTTTAGTCCAGATATACTCATTGTGTCTATTGAACATACCGCAGTTAGTAAATCTAGTTTCATCTGACCATAACACCTTTAATGGAAACTGTGGATTGTCAAGGCACATGTCTCTAAACCATGTACAAAACAAAATACGTCGATGTTCGTCACCAGCATGCAAAGTTTGAGAAACTGAAAGTTTGTACGGGTGAAACTTGTGCGGTTTCAGTACATTAACTACAGTTCGTTGAGATGTGCCAGCTTCTGCCGCAATCTTAGGAGTTGATGTAGGTGGATTTTGATTTACCATTGCCAAAACATTTATTTGTGCTGCTTTGTTAATTTGATTACGTTCCTTTGGTGGTATAGTAAAAGATCCATATCTGCGTAAACTATCGTAAAGCCTCTTAAATGTACATAGAGCATGTTGACGACGATTACAATATCTATGAAAGTATTCCACGAACTGCATTTTTATGGCATATGATATAACATTCCACCATATTCAGTTTTTCTTCGTTAGAATATTCCATTTTATCACGAAAACTTGTCAATATCGACTGTAAGTTCAGCACTACTAATGGAATTACTCTCAAATGAGGAAACGTCACGTGAAAACAATCTTTTTCATGGCTATCTATGTTAAAAGTGAAAATAAGAGAGAAAAGCATCCATAACTCAAACGCAAACGTCACGCAAACGAGGACATGACAATCATATACGGGATACAATTCCCTTTAATTCTGATTTTTACACTTTTTTATAAAATCAAAAACAAAGGAGCTAGAGGGATTTGACTAAATCGACAGAATTTCGTTTTTTCATAATATCTAGTAAGCCATGACTTTTTACAAAAATTCGAAAGTGTCATTAAATTGGGCCAGTAAAACTGCAAATCTTTCAAAATTTAACCATTGCTCTATCTCCGCTAGTTTCCGAGGTCCCCATACTGTTCATATAAAAAACTCACCCTGTATAGACAGTTCGAGTGACAAGTATTTATCACAATTGTGAATTTTTATTTGTTTGCTTTTATCGTTGAATTGTATTTTGAACTAGTTGTAATTAGGAACTGACATTTAACAGTCGTGTCTTTATTTACAGGTGAGAATTTTGTAAGTTGTAAATAGTGTACATAATATAATAAACTTTATTTACAGAAAAACCCAATTGTGTTCCTGTTTATGTCATACTTTCTAACTGCATCAAAATAAAACACAATATATATATATATATATATATATATATATATATATATATATAGTGTTTTATTATATATATATATATATATATATAATAAATAATTTTTCGAATGAATGCATTTGAGATGCGAGCATAGAGGAGAATTCCGAGAATACTATTTGTTTATCTCATTGTATTTGTAAATAAAGACATTTTAACACACCACGATTTCATTACGTCTATGTTTATGATAAAGCAACAAATCAACCGAAGGTGTCGCCTTTGAAATTCGTGCAAAATATATCAACCGAAATGAAATTACATCAAACAAAATTTATACGCGAGGATATACAAATTCGGTAATGCATATTTGTCAGGGTAAATCACGGTGAAATATCGCTAACGAGGATTTATTGTACATTAATTTCATAAATCCGGTGACACGGAATCGTGAACAACGAATAACTCATGAAAAAAGACACCCCTTCACATTTTAAAATTACGCTATGGGGGTGCCGCATCCCAAATATATATCAAAAAATCGGACAGGCTAATTATGAAAGTGTACAAATGAATTAACAGTGAATTTGATAGCGTTTAATCCAATTTACATTTTTTATATACTTTTAAAATGGTATGTGGGGATCTCATTCATGTTTTAATAGTGCTGAGTTTGAACTGAATAAAGAGATTTACAAAACTGGACTACTCAAAACAATGAAATTGGGCGATACAGAAATTTACATAGTTCTATAGTTTTTAACCAATTCATATCCAGCAAAAAATAAAGTTATAAAACCAATTAAAACATTACTAATGTAACTTGACTAAAAAGTAAGAAAAATAAAATTTTCTGAAACAGTTATTTCATACAGAGAAACTATTACAGTAATTTCCAAGAGTTTGAAACTTTGTCTTGTCAATATTTAAAGAGACTGTATTCAATGCCAGGCTGTCTATCTGATATGTATTCAGTTATAACTCATTATTATTTATTGTTTTATCAGCAAACAGCACATACTGTCTTTGGTCGTTTGTTACCAAGTCATTGACGTATAATAGAATCAGTAGTAGTCCAAGTAAAGTACCATTTTAGGTCCAAAATAACCTTGACCGTGACCTTGGCGACGATCAAGGTCAAATATATTTTTTCTTCAAATAAGGACTTCCATTTTCTAATTTGGATTTGTATAGGGCGCAGTATTGAATATCCAAAAAGGATCTTGGCCTTGAGCTTCATTTGTTTTTGACCAGGAACTGCACGGTAATATCAAAGTAAAATGTGCCCCTTACAACTCTAGACTAAAAAAACTGAAAACTTCATTTGTAACAATCTATTGGACTTGGTCCTAGTCAAGATCATGACTAAGGTCACTGTCAAGGTTATTTTGGACGTAAAATTTTCCGCTCTTTCCGAATCTGGATTAAGAAATGGGGGTTCTCGTTTGTAAAAATGCATTTGACCTTGATATGACCCTCAAGCTAATGGTCAAGATCAACTCAAGGTCTAAGTAATGTTTGGTCATCCAATACTGCGCCCTTACAGATCCAGACTGAACAATGTGAGTTCCCGTTCGCAATAATCAATTTGACTATTATCGTCGTCAAGGTCATGATCAAAGTCAGGGTCAAGGTCAGTTTGGACGTAAAATTGTCTGCTCTTTTCGAATGTGGAATAAAAAAGGAATCGTCATTTGAAAAATTGCATTTGACCATGATATGACCATCAAGTTTATGGTCAAGGTCACAGTTTGATAGCCAAGGGGAAATGCTAAACTTTTATCATTATTTTTAACATAAAAAAGGCATTGCTGAAGGGTTAATCAAAGGTTTCCATACTTCTGGACCACTCTGTATATTAATTGACCATAGTATATTCATAGGAAATTAAGTGGTCAGGTTTATCTGAATATGTAAGAAAATTATATCAATCCGTTGACTACTGAAACTGTACTCAAGTAAACTCAATACGTTTGAGTTTGAGTATTGTAAGTGTCTGAACTGTTTACCGCCGTATAATGTCTTTTCGACTGCAGCGTTATTGACTCCATCTTGTGCTACCTCTAACCGCTGAGCATCGATGGCAACAACTACAGTAGTGCCGAGAACTAGTGATGAGCAGAATCGAATACTTTTGAGAATCGAAAACTCGATTGTTTTTTATTTAAAATTCTTCTTTGGGAATAACACTACATAAACTTGAAAGTCTGTATATGTCAAAAGTCCAAACGTTTCAAGATCTAAATCAGACCTTGCTTTCAATGGTATGAACACAAATTGAACAAAAAATTAAAAAATTAGGAGGATTCGCAATGACAAATATCTTAATCACAATTTGACATTACGATATTTGTCATTGTCATCGTAGAGAGTTACAAATCACCCTGTAAGTTCCGTCATCAACCGAGGAAGACGATGCCACACATTGAGCCTAAGTCTTAACTAAACGCCAGAATCTGTCCGTTAACTTATCTTTTTGTCAATCTGAAAACTAATTATGTACAAGAGACAGAGAATGAGCGAGAAAGAGAGTGGGAATTATTTGATGAAGGAAAGCCGAGAGAAATTTTCGGAAGTTGATAGTACCCCCCTTTGGAAGTGGGAAAGTGGCTCGTCTGCTGTGACCGAAGGTAAACTTTGAAATTGTATTGAATTTGTAGATTGTAGTGGTCGGTCGATAAAATGCAACACTGAGGAATTGTGCGGTAATTGAATTTCATTTGTCAAGTCATTTAGCACAGTTTGATTAAATTTAGAAGTAATTTCGGTTAAAGGAACGACTGCTGAATACACTTCTGTAATTTAAAAAATATCTGTTTTTTTTATATTCCATTAGGTAAATAGTGAAGCGCCGTCAACTTTATACCTCTGAATCAAGAGCCAGTC
The DNA here is from genome assembly GCA_034190945.1 of Octodonta nipae. Lineage (NCBI taxonomy): Eukaryota > Metazoa > Arthropoda > Insecta > Coleoptera > Chrysomelidae > Octodonta > Octodonta nipae. The sequence goes on from CM067218.1 coordinate 158,291,498, forward strand.
AATGAATCTTTATATAAACTTTAGATGTGTGTTTTTAATAGTATATAGATCTGTTAAAAAATATTTTGTGCTATCTCAATTTTTTAATTATTATTATTAATTTTTCGGAGTTTTCCTTTATTTATATTAGTTTACCAAGTTATATTTAAAAAAATATATAACCGACTTCTACCTATAACTAAAAAGCTGAAAATAAATTATAACAAAATACAACGCTAGCAAATAAATAACACATTCACTGTTGTTAGGTACCTACCCAGGAAGTAAAAAATGTAAACATTAAAAGGTGCTCATTCTGTACAAATTAATTACCTACCAATCTAGTATATTTTTGAAGTCGGTGCCAAGCAACAATCAAGTTTGATGAATTAGTAGATAAGTACGCAATGAAGGATTTTAGATTTGCTTGGCACCGGCTTCAAAATATACTAGAATGGTAGGTAATTAATTTGTACAGAATGAGCACCTTTTAATGTTTACATTTTTTACATTCTGGGTAGGTACCTAACAACATTAAATGTGTTATTTATTTGCTAGAGTTGTATTTTGTTATAATTTATTTTCAGCTTTTTAGTTATAGGTAGAAGTCGGTTATATTTTTTTAATTAATGTTTTATTTTCAACTTTTTAGATTTTTTGAACTCAGGTAGTTTTCATTCTTTATTTATGAATTTAAAAAAATTTAGCCGAAAGCCATTTCCCATAAAGATTTTGGACCACGTCAACTTTAGAGGGCTGTAGACCCTAAACTATTGGCTGTGGAGCTTTGTGCCCATGAGCACTTTTGATTTACTCTTCAAGAGCTATCACATACTTGAATTTGAAAAAATTTAGCAGAAAGCCATTTCCCATAAGGATTCTGGACAACGTCAACTTTAGAGAGCTGTAGATCCTAAACTATTGGCTGTGGAGCTTTGTGCCCATGAGCACTTTTGATTTACCCTTCAAGAGCTATCACATACTTGAATTTGAAAAAATTTAGCAGAAAGCCATTTCCCATAAGGATTCTGGACAACGTCAACTTTAGAGGGCTGTAGATCCTAAACTATTGGCTGTGGAGCTTTGTGCCGATGAGCACTTTTGATTTACTCTTCAAGAGCTATCACATACTTGAATTTGATAAAATTTAGCCGAAAGCCATTTCCCATAAGGATTCTGGACAACGTCAACTTTAGAGGGCTGTAGATCCTAAACTATTGGCTGTGGAGCTTTGTGCCCATGAGCACTTTTGATTTACCCTTCAAGAGCTATCACATACTTGAATTTGAAAAAATTTAGCCGAAAGCCATTTCCCATAGGAATTTTCTGGACCAAGTCAACTTTAGAGGGCTGTAGATCATAAACTATTGGCTCTAGAGCTTTGTGCCTATGAGCACTTTTGATTTACTCTTCAAGAGCTATCACATACTTAAATTTAAAAAAATTTAGCCGAAAGCCATTTCCCATAAGGATTCTGGACCACGTCAATTTTAGAGGGCTGTAGATCCTAAACTATTGGCTCTGGAGCTTTGTGCCCTGAGCACTTTTGATCTACTCTTCAAGAGCTATCACATACTTTAATTTGAAAAAATGTAGCCGTAAGCCATTTCCCCATAAGAATTCTGGACACGTCAACTTTAGAGGGATGTAAAGCCTAATCTATTGACTCTGGAACTTTGTACCCTGAACAGTTTTGATCTACTCTTCAAAAGCTATCACATACTTTAATTTGAAAAAATTTAGCCGTAAGCCATTTCCCCGTAAGGATTCTGGACCACGTCAACTTTAGAGGGCTGTAGATCCTAAACTATTGACTCTGGAGCTTTGTGCCCTGAGCACTTTTGATCTACTCTTCAAGAGCTATCACATACTTTAATTTGAAAAAATTTAGCCGTAAGCCATTTCCCCGTAAGGATTCTGGACCACGTCAACTTTAGAGGGCTGTAGATCATAAACTATTGGCTCTAGAGCTTTGTGCCCAGGAGCATTTTTCAAGAGCTATCACATACTTAAATTTAAAAAAATTTAGCCGAAAGTCATTTCTCATTCAACCGCTTTTCTCGAGGGTGAAAAATATTATATGAACAAAAGTCCGGGAATAAATAAATTAACTAATTTTAAGCAACTTTTGTTCTATAAAGTTTTTTTTGATCGGTTTAAAGGAAGTAGTTTTGAAAAAAGGTCGAGCCTCAAGAAAATATAGTATTTTTGTAATTTTGCAAAATTTTTTTTTCAAAATAACTTAAAAACCATGAGAGATAGGCAAAATTTTGTAGAGCACAAAATTGTAAGTTTTGTTTTTTTTATTTTTTTTTTGTATGATAAAATTAAGTTAGATATGACCGTTTAAAGTTTGTATATTTGTAAATAGTACTGTTAGGCCACACTTTCAGCTCAAGCCCTTTCAATAGTAAGGGTTAAATACATTTTCAATTTATATGAAATTTGGGCTTATAAAAAAACCTACAACTTGGTGATTTGACAAGCCAATTCAATTTACATCACAAACAATTCAGCTGTTCTTAATATAAACATTTATCTTTGTAATATTAATAATCCCAAAATACGAATAGCAACTGTTCCCTACGTTATAATCCACACCGGCAGAATTGCCTAATAAGAAATAATATTATTCCGTTCAATTTGTCAAAACAAAAACTAATTGTCACCTCGAATAACCCTCGCCGGCTCCAAAATAAGGTTAAAACTTGCCTATTCGACCCCGAACTGAAATTCGTTCGTCACGTTTACCCAGAGAAATGTACATACACTCACAGAAAATACTTCCACATCCACGGAAACGGGGTAAAAAGGAACACGCCGTCGTCATGGCAACCGGGGAATTCTCACGCTCAGTCAAGTGAGGCTGGTACGCCGTCATGTTTCATATATGCCTGAGACTTGATCTTTGTTAGAACCAAAATCAATTATTTATGTCCAACGGAATAATTGAAGCACTTAAGGCTATTCGTAAGGTTGGCCCGGCCCGAATATTTTATGAATTAGTAACAAAATTCGGGGGAAACCCCATTCGAAAGTTTGATATGTCGATTTTCCAACAAAGAGATATAATTTAATGCGGCCGAACCGGCATTCATCTCTTCGGGGTTGTGTCTCCAATATTGTACGGCGGTACATTTTTTTTTCTCTTTTATGTTTCGCGATATTCAAGCCCATAAATTCTGAAGCAATCGATATTTCACTTGGGGCTAAGACTAATTGTGCGTGCGCTTTGAAATACTGGAAAGTTATTGCTCTTGAATTAGATGCTTTTCAAGTGGCCTCAAGGCATTTAAAGAACGCAATATTATAATTTTTATCCGAACTCTTCGTACATCCTGGCGTCATATATAGGGTGGTTATTGAACGTACGGCAAAAATTCAAGGAGTTGGATAGTTCTGAGATTAGTTTATCCTGCGGTGATGAATTAAACTATGGCAGTATTTGACGGCCATCTTGTATAGATATTAGATAGATAAAGTGTCTGCATTAGAAGAATTTAACGGCCATATTATATAGATATTAGATTGCTAACGGGGCTACATTAGAAGAATTTAACGGCCATATTATATAGATATTATATTGCTAACGTGTTTACATTAGAAGGATTTGACGGCCATATTATATAGACATTAGATTGCTAACGTGACTACATTAGAAGAATTTAACGGCCATATTATATAGATATTATATTGCTAACGTGTCTACATTAGAAGAATTTGACGGCCATATTATATAGATATTAGATTGCTAACATGTCTACATTAGAAGAATTTGACGGCCATATTTTATAGATATTAGATTTTTAACGTGTTTACATTAGAAGAATTTGATGGGCATTTTATATAATATTGGATTGTTAAATGGCTACATTAGAAAAATTTAACGGCCATATTATATAGATATTAGATTGCTAACGTGTCTACATTAGAAGAATTTGACGGCCATATTTTATAGATATTATATTGCTAACGTGTCTACATTAGAAGAATTTGACGGCCATATTTTATAGATATTAGATTTTTAACGTGTTTACATTAGAAGAATTTGACGGGCATATTATATAGTTATTGGATTGTTAAATGGCTACATTAGAAGAATTTAACGGCCCTATTATATAGATATTATATTGTTAACGTTCTACATTAGAAGAATTTGACGGCCATATTATATAGATATTAGATTGCTAACGGGGCTACATTAGAAGAATTTAACGGCCATATTATATAGATATTATATTGCTAACGTGTCTACATTAGAAGAATTTGACGGCCATATTTTATAGATATTAGATTTTTAACGTGTTTACATTAGAAGAATTTGATGGGCATTTTATATAGATATTGGATTGTTAAATAGCTACAATAGAAAAATTTAACGGCCATATTATATAGATATTAGATTGCTAACGTGTCTACATTAGAAGAATTTGACGGCCATATTTTATAGATATTAGATTTTTAACGTGTTTACATTAGAAGAATTTGATGGGCATTTTATATAGATATTGGATTGTTAAATGGCTACATTAGAAAAATTTAACGGCCATATTATATAGATATTAGATTGCTAACTTGTCTACATTAGAAGAATTTGACGGCCATATTTTATAGATATTATATTGCTAACGTGTCTACATTAGAAGAATTTGACGGCCATATTTTATAGATATTAGATTTTTAACGTGTTTACATTAGAAGAATTTGACGGGCATATTATATAGATATTGGATTGTTAAATGGCTACATTAGAAGAATTTAACGGCCCTATTATATAGATATTATATTGTTAACGTTCTACATTAGAAGAATTTGACGGCCATATTTTATAGATATTAGATTTTTAACGTGTTTACATTAGAAGAATTTGATGGGCATTTTATATAGATATTGGATTGTTAAATGGCTACATTAGAAAAATTTAACGGCCATATTATATAGATATTAGATTGCTAACTTGTCTACATTAGAAGAATTTGACGGCCATATTTTATAGATATTATATTGCTAACGTGTCTACATTAGAAGAATTTGACGGCCATATTTTATAGATATTAGATTTTTAACGTGTTTACATTAGAAGAATTTGACGGGCATATTATATAGATACTGGATTGTTAAATGGCTACATTAGAAGAATTTAACGGCCCTATTATATAGATATTATATTGTTAACGTTCTACATTAGAAGAATTTGACGGCCATATTATATAGATATTAGATTGCTAACGGGGCTACATTAGAAGAATTTAACGGCCATATTATATAGATATTATATTGCTAACGTGTCTACATTAGAAGAATTTGACGGCCATATTTTATAGATATTAGATTTTTAACGTGTTTACATTAGAAGAATTTGATGGGCATTTTATATAGATATTGGATTGTTAAATGGCTACAATAGAAAAATTTAACGGCCATATTATATAGATATTAGATTTTTAACGTGTTTACATTAGAAGAATTTGACGGGCATATTATATAAATATTGGATTTTATAAACCTGCATACTGAATGCCACATTAATGCCACTGAAATATACTCTAACACGGAATTGTATAATAGAGATAGTTAATTTTCAAACTTCCGAATATTCCATACATTTCTCTCGATTTCACTTACCGCATCTTCATCATCAACCCTCATCTTGTATTGCGGTGCAGAATGAAACTTTCCTCGCCTCAATCCTCTATTACATGTTTACTTGAAGTAGTCATAGAGGAAAAGGTGAATCTCTATGGAACTGCCGACGTTCCCAGTCTCTCAGCCTGTCGAGGCGGAATAAGAAAGCTTTCAATTTGCCCCCGACAAGATGAGTTTTGCATTGAATCGACACCGAACATGAATAGTACGGGTGTATTTATGAGCCAGGGAATCATATTCCGATTGTATTTCGGATTTAAATTTAAAGGGGATGCGACTCATCGTATTAGAGCCGGACATTGGAATATCGAGGAGAATAATATACTTGTTAGGCACATGCGGACATTTTGTAGGAATATAACGACGTAGAGGTTTATGGACAGTGTAGCAAGTTAAAGAAAAGAGAGGCTCTTATTCAGACCTGATAATTTAAATATTGCAATGTAGCATGTAGAAAATTGAAACAGGTTATATCATAAAATAGTCCATACTGATCTTTTGTCGATTATTATCAAAAGGATATGCCTTGAGAGATGTGCTAGAATTGTTCTTTGTATGTTCACTAGACCTATTTAGGTATTTGAAGCGCTCGAGTACCTGGTCTCCTGTAGTCCTGTCAAATTTCTAGAAGCTGCTGCTACCAAAGACATTACTTCTGTTCTGTTATTGATAGTAATCCATGTCAATTTCTTTTAGCCTAACAAGACGTTTTTATTCTAATTTAAAAGGCGTTCGATTTTAATCGAAAGTTTTAACTTATTTTATGGTTCAATATTATTATTATTAAAAATTATCACTACAAGATTTTTAGATTTCTTCCAGTTGCATAAAGTATGTGGAAACATCAATATGGATTTCTTAAAAATCTAGCTACCAAAGACGCCCTAAGCTATATCACAAACATAAAATAAAAAAAAATCCTAAGTACCTGAATTCTAAATAACAGATTTCAAAGAAAGGCAGATTTTATATAATGCAATTATGTATATAAGGATAATCCATAATGACCTACCTACTTTTACTCTACATTATTAAGTAATGACATTTTTAATACTTATTTTATGGATTCTTAGAAAGTAAACTATACAATGAACTCTATGGAATAGGACCCTTATCCGAATTCATTAGTTTATTATTTTTATAAATCATTATGCTTTCGTAAGAGTCCAGTTCCCTAAAATTATTTACTTGTTTAACAAATTTTAAAGAAAATAAATTTACAGAGTGGTTGTGTTCTAAAACATGATGTGCAACACTAGATTTATCCTCTCTTCGGTATTTCAAATAGGCAATATGCTCTTTGAAACGGGTACTGATAGATCTGCGTGTCTGTCCATAATACTTTAAATCACAATCATTACATTTGATTTCGTAAATACCGGACTTCTCGAAATCAGCAAGTTTATCTTTAGGATCTATACAAAACGTTTCGCTGAAACCTAGAGAAATTTTGGTATCGTTTGATGTTATTTGTTTATTTTCTAGTGTACCCATTATACAAACTCTGAAGTACCTGGAGGACTTACTGCGTGAAAACTTTTTGTGAGGCAGAAATTAAGTATGAGCCAAAATTGTTTTCAGTTTGGAGGTTGCTTTTATGAGCAGAAGGAAGAAACTGCAATGGGAAACCCCTTGTCGCCGTTCCTTGCCACTTGTTCATGGGCAGGTTCGAAGTTGAAGCAAAAAATGACTCCCGGTATTTTCCTACGGTATGTACTGTACGTGGATGACATATTTGCTATATTTAATACTAATGAGTTCAATGTTAATGATTTTGTTACGTATCTTAACAACAGGTTTGCTTCTATTAAATTTACATATGAACAGGAACAAAAGGGTACTCTACCATTTTTAGATGTATTAGTTTTAAGAATTGGTAGTGATAAGTTAGAGTTTGATGTATGTAGGAAGGACACTAGCACATATAGATATTTACCTAATACGTCTTCACTGACAACAACATAAAATGGCGGGTATTAATTTCCTTGTACATCGGTTGTTAACATTCCTTCTCCATAAAGAGAGGTTTGAAAATGAAAAGAAAACTTTTAGAGAAATAGCTGCATGTAATGGTTATCCAACAGATATTATAGATAAATTAATTAGGAAGAAACGGCTTCGGTTACGAATGAAAGATGTGTAACTTTTCAAAATGAGTCACAAGAACAAAAGGCTGTCTCGGTTCCGTACAGTCGTTATACTAGGATCTTTAAGAAAGTTTTTAAAGAACTTGGTATGAAGGCGGTGTATAAAACAACTACAACACTACAGAAATTGTTGGGCAATCCTAAAGATAAACTTGCTAAGTCCGGTATTTATGAAATCAAATGTAATGATTGTGATTTAAAGTATTATGGACAGACACGCAGATCTATCAGTACCCGTTTCATAGAGCATATTGCCCATTTGAAATACGGAAGAGCAGATAAATCTAGTGTGGCACATCATGTTTTAGAACACAACCAAGCCTGTAGCCAGCGGAGGGAGTCTGAGGGTTCAACCCCCCCCCCCCCAATTAAATTTATATAGCGTGTTTAAAAAACTGTTATATGATGTAGACATAAGCAAATCATATACAGGATGGGTGAAATATATGCTGGAGTTGAATTATATTTATACAGTGTGATTAAAAAATTATTTCTATTATAGCCCATATGAAGTTGTATAAAGTGTGGAGAGGAATTAATGTTACACAGGGCAATAATATGAAATGTTAAAAATGAAATAGTTTATGGGGTAGCTCACAAGGAGTTATATACTATGGTTGAAATATAGGAAGGATTTGACTCCGTAAATATGGGATAGATTCTACTCCGTCCTATAGTTTACAGAATGCAGCTAACAAATGTATGCTTGTCCGTGGGCAGTCGTATGTACAGGATGGTTGGTACATAGGGCGGAGTGGAATTATCTATAGTTATACAGAGTTGTCAAAAAAAGTTGAAAAAAGGTTACATGGCGTAGTCTACTAGGCATAAATATATGTTGGGCTTATTAAGTCAACGCGTACTAGTACATTTTGTTCGTAAAGATTTACCTGTCAATTTAAATGAGAAAGTATCATTGTGTAATGTTGAGGCTTTCGATAGTACCTGGCTCTGTCTATTAAGGTTATACAAGCAAAATAAAAAATAAAGAATGAAAACTAAAAAGTTGAAAATAAAACATTTTAAAAAAATATAACCAACTTCTACCTATAACTAAAAAGCTAAAAATAATTATAACAAAATATAACTCTAGCAAATAAATAACACATTCAGTATTGTTAGGTACCTACCAAGGAAGTAAAAAATGTAGTAAACAGTAAAAGGTGTTCATTCTGTACAAATTAATTACCTGCCAATCTAGTATATTTTTGAAGTCGGTGCAAAGCAACAATCAAGTTTGATGAATTAGTAGATAAGTACGCAATGAAGGATTTTAGATTTGCTTGGCACCGGCTTCAAAATATACTAGATTGGTAGGTAATTCATTTGTACAGAATGAGCACCTTTTAATGTTTACATTTTTTACTTCCTGGGTAGGTATCTGACAACATTGCTTGTAATATTTATTTGCTAGAGTTGTATTTTGTTATAATTATTTTTAGCTTTTTAGTTATAGGTAGAAGTCGGTTATATATATTTTTAAATGTTTTATGATCTTCACTATTTGTTGTTTGCAGTTTGTTCTGTATTATTGATAAAATCAATTGTTGGAATAGTTTTGGAAAAATTGCAGGCCTTTTTGCAAAACATAACATAACTTTATAACATTTCTGTAATCTTTGACATTTTTGACATTTTTGACATATTTCACACTTTACATTTTTAACATATTTGACAATTTTGACATTCCTTTATTTAAAATAAAGCCGGATTGTTTCTTCTTTTAATTTGGCCATACTATACTGTACGTAAGAGTTAGAACGATAAAACATTATTAGCCGTATCATTAACGAAATATTTTCCTACAGTACGCTGTATGCGAAAGTCATTACGCTTTCTCCCGGTGGCACAGTAATTTGATTTTCCCTCGACATTCCATTCGCATCCATCCGTTGTTTCTTCGATTATATTCCGCGAATGTAAATCCTCATAGAGCGGTAGAAAGGAAAAACACAAAACATGCCGTTGTCGATAGAAGGCAAAAAAAAACCGACCGAGCGAGGCAGTAATAACATGGTTATGATATTAGCCTCATGGAGTGAAGGGGATCTTTGCGAGAGTGTGTTTCGGCTTCTCTGGGAATGGAGGGAACTACTTATGTGCGAGGAAAGTGCTCTCTCGGCGGTGTATTTTCATGACTACGTTGTTTTTCAACTATTACTCGGTGAAACAACAAAACCGTGCTGATCGCGAGATGAAAACATTCATGATGTGCTTGAGATACAAGCATCATTAATAACGCTCGACATAGAAATCAGAAAAGAGTAATAATTCCTGTGAAAATTTTTCAACTGTTTTGATATTACATCCTGTACTGTGTACTCAAATAATTTGTATTTAAGATAAACCGCCCGCCTCAAAATAAAAACCGTGTAAAAACCTGTCTCTCTCTCTCTTTTTAACGTTTTGTGATCCACTCTGTATAACTACAGATTTACTCCACACTTATCTCAACCACCCTGTATACGCAACTACTTATGTGCGACCCACTACAGCATTTTTTGCACCACCCTGCATAATTATAATTCTATTTCAACCATCATATATATGCAACTGCCTATGAACCACCCACTACCACATCTATTTGTACCCACCTGTATAACTGTAATTTTACTTCGCCCTATATTTCAACTGTGAACATTGCTTGCTGTTTGAATTTCGATGCACACACAGATACACCCCTACATCCACATACCTTATAGAAAAGATCGCCGACTTAACAATTTTCTTCGATACACTAAAGGAAAACGAATTTTTTCAAAAATAAACTGACTTTAAATGAATAATAATAAATAAATAAATAAATTCTTTATTTATACGTTGCCATTTAAATATGGATGTACATGTCAAGGACTAAAATTTGCTTAGTTCACAAACTCGCATAAAAACATGATAAAACATACATATTAAAACATAAGACAACACAGACTATTGAACGCCAGTGGATTATCAAAGATTGTACTACATAAGATTTGTATCTCTAAGGAACTCTCCTATATTATAGTATGCATTTTGCAGCAACAGTTTTTTTAGTTTTGCTTTGAACACCCGATATGGTTCTGCTTTAAAATGTTCAGGGGGCCTATTAAATAGTTTTACACCCATATATCACGGTGAGTTCTCATATTTACTTAGATGGCAGTATACAAGAGAGTAATAGAGATCAATAAGAGTTTTTTGTTCACTAAATTTTTTATCCGAGCAAGAGCAAAATAACTTTTGTTGACTTTTGCGCAAAATATGGTCAATTTGTTCAGTCCAGTTTAAAGTTTTATTAACATAAATACCCAGAAACTTAGTGTAGTCTTGAGATATTATAGAGAGATGTTGTCCTAAAACAAATTCACGATTTATATGATTTTTCATTGAGAACCTAATAATGACAGTTTTATCAATATTCATGATTAAAGAATTGGTTTTACACCAGTTTTGAAATTTCTGAAATACATTTTTCACTTTATGTTGTAAGCCCTCATTGGTAGGTGCTGAGACAATCATCGATATATCATCTGCAAACATTACAATTTTTCAGCATCAATACATTTTGGCAGTTCATTTACATAGATTAAAAACAGTATGGGCCCCAGTACAGATACTTGGGGCACCCCTACATCCAGACTATACTTTTCTGAGATAACACCATTTAATTTAACACACTGCTCTTGCTCATATAAGACTTACACCAATTTAGTACAGTATCGCGAAATCCTAAAATGTACAATTTGTCACATAAAAAAATTATATTGAGGCTGTCAAATGCAGCTGATAGGTAAAAAAATAAACCAGCTGAAAATTTTTATCAAGTGTTTCATATGTGTCGTTAAGGAGTGAGATTATAGATAAATCAGCTGACTTATTTGGTCTAAAGCCATGTTGATTTTCACTTAAAAGAGAAAACTTGTTCAAATATAACATCACTTTATTACACATTACTTTTTCTAAGATTTTGGAAAGTACTTTTATAACCGTTATAGGCCTGTAGTTACCAATATCTGCAGGATTATCTTTTTAAAAAACAGGTGGAATAGTTCCTAACTTAAGGATTTCAGGAAAAATACCTTTTTGCAACGATAAGTTTATTAGATATGTCAATGATTTTGAAATTATTTCCTTAGCACATTTTATTAATTTAGTATTGAAACCATCAATGTCGTTAGTACTTAAGTTTTTTAATTGACCAATTGCATGAGTAACATCTGACTCTTCTACTGGGATAAGTAAGAATGAATTTAAGTTGTACGGAGCAGTCGTACAGGAATGAGATCTATGTTGACCAAAAGCCGTATTCAGCCTTTTTTCATTTACTGTTGAAAAATGTCTTGCAAAACTCTCAGCAATCTCTAAAAGGTTTTCTAAAAGCACTTCATTTTCAATTATTTTATTTTCGTTATGTTTGTTTATCCTTCCTAACGTTTTGGTTACAATCTGCCAAGTAGCTTTTTGTTTATTATAGGATTGTTGTATTCTTGTACAAAAGCAATTTTTTTAGCTTCTACTACATTTTTACTATGTATTTTTAATTGTGATTTATAACTTTGATACAAAATTTCATCGTTTGTATTTTTTTGATTGTGTTTTAGTGGAAAACATATTTCAGTACCCCAAAGTAAAATATTTGTAAACTCTTCAAAAGCTTTGTCAACATTATCTCCAGTTTACACACTATGAAATGTATTACCCAGCAAAAAAGTTTTAAAAGAATCACAACTTCTTTCATTCATTTGTCGAAGGCACGTTTTATTATTATTATTATATTAATTGATAATTTAATCAAAAGGAATACCATTACAAACACTCTGTACTGCATTTATGATGAAAATTTGACAATAAGGTCAAGGAAAGACGCAAGACATAGATGCAGGCATAGTCTTGTTCTTCTGCAAATCTTGCAGGATTTTTGACTTGCTACAATTAGGCGGTCTTATTCTTGCGAAAATGCAGGAAGAAGAATGCGAGATGATTTTGGGCAAAAATAGACACTTGTATTCTTATGATTTTTGGAAATTTAAGAACGCACAATATTGCAACGGTCCTAATATCTTTTAACCCTCCCTGCATAAGTATAATTCCTCTCCACACTATTGACACTTTCTGTTTTTCTACTGTTTAAATTATTCCTGTATACTTATGTTTTACTTCGGCCCTATATGTCAAGTATTCTGTTTATGCAACTGCTTACGATCTGCCCTATACGGGTGTTCCTAAATTGGAGGTACAAACGAAAAGGGGAGGTTCCTTGAATAGTTTTAGGAAGAAAAAGTCCCATAAACATGGGTCCGCAAACGTTTCGTTTTCAAGATACAGAGTGTTAAAGTTTGAATTTTTTTCAAGTTTTTTTCTCATAGTATCTGCACTTCACAAGATATTCAAATGAAATTTGGCATAGATATTACAATTAAGAGTTTACACCTTGTGACATGCCAATTTCGATTGCAAAACTACAGGGTGATATTTTTTCGGGAACAATGTCCACTGTTGTCCTTCAGAACTTTTTTTTGGTGAGCCACTGGTACATTCAAAAATTGTAAAGAAAAGCTTTGTTGTTATACCAAACTTTATGTTCTCTTGTAGTTTTGTCGTATCTACTACCGGTTTCGAGAAAAAAATTTTGAATGATTCTCTTGAAATCCTCAGAAAATTCCGAATTGTCATAGAAATCTAGTTACCTACCTAGTAGGCTGTGGTGAATGAATAAATTTATTGTTAGTTTTGACACATCAAATTAAACTCCTGTGTTTTGAAAATTAAAGCTGTTTGCATTTTAATATCAAAACATGCCGAATTTTAGGAATTCCGAAATGGCTGACATGCATTTCATGCATGGTCTTGCAAATGGTAATTCAAGAGAAGCTAAGCGTCTTTAAATGGAACACTATCCCAATAGAGTGATGCCTGGTCATCGGATGTTCTCTAAAATTCACAGGCGTCTTTCAGAAACTGGATCTTTTTCTGCGAAAAATATTAATGCAGGTAGACCACGAAGTGTGAAAACACCACGACTCGAAGAGGCAGTGCTGAACGAAATAGAAGAACATCCAGGAACCAGTACAAGAAAAATTAGTGTTACCTTAAATACAAGTCATCAAGTTGTTTGGCGGATCTTGCGGGATTCTTTGCTCTATCCTTATCACATTCAGAGGGTGCAGGCGCTCTTGCCTCGAGATTGTCATCCAAGAATTATTTTTTGTCAGTGGTACCTCAACAGACTATTGAACAATCCTCATTTTGATTGCTAAATCCTATTCACTGATGAATCCTGTTTCTCAAGGACTTCAATCATAAATTTTCATAATGAACACATATGGGTTGAGGAGAATCAACATGAAATTCCAGAAGCTTATTTTCAAGACGAATTTTCATGAAATGTGTGGGGTGGTAATATTGGCGATTATTTGATTGGTCCTTTCTTCTTGCCAGGGCGACTTACTGGTCAATCATACAGACATTTTTTGGAGAACGATTTGCTCTTCTTATTGGATGATATACATCTTATGATGCGACGTGAAATGTGGTTCATGCACGACGGTGCTCCTGCTCATTTTTCACTTTTGGCTAGGGAGTATTTGAACGAAAATTATGTAAACAGGTGCATTGGACGAGGTGGACATCAGCCATGGTCCGCCAGATCCCCAGATTTAAATAGTTTAGATTTCTTTCTATGGGGCCATCTGAAATTTCTAGTGTACATAACGCCAGTGAATACCGTAGACGAATTGAGAAATCGTATAATAGGCGCGTTTGGTACAATTAGGAATACTCCAGAAGTGTTTGAAAGAGTTCGATCGTCTATGAGAAGAAGAACAGAAGCTTGTATAAGGGTTGGGGGAGGACATTTTCAACAATTGCTGTAGTTTAGTTCCTTTGTTGTTATTTAGTTTTTTTATTATGATTAATTTTTGAGTTGTACGTTTCTTGCAGTAATACATTTTTTTGATGATTATACCAGTTTATCGAATCTTTAAGAATCATTGCTAGTTTAATAATTCAATTTTTTTTCTCGAAATCGGTAGTAGATACGACAAAACTACAAGAGAACATAAAGTTTGCTATAACAACAAAGCTTTTCTTTAGAATTTTTGAAAGTACCAGTGGCTCACCAAAAAAAGGTTCTGAAGGACAACAGTGGACAGTGTTCCCGAAAAAATATCACCCTGTAGATTTGCAATCAAAATTGGCATGTCACAAGGTGTAAACTCTTAATTGTAATATATTTGCCAAATTTCATTTGAATATCTTGTGAAGTGCAGATACTATGAGAAAAAAACTTGAAAAAAATTGAAACTTTAACACTCTGTATCTTGAAAACGAAACGTTTGCGGACCCATGTTTATGGGACTTTTTCTTCCTAAAACTATTCAAGGAATCTCCCCTTTTCGTTTGTACCTCCAATTTAGGAACACCCTGTATAACTTTTTTAGCTGCCTTGTATAACGAATTCAATCCAACTAATATTTTAACCATCCTTCTATGCAACTGCTTATGTACCACCTAATATCACATGCCCGCTCTCACACAACAACAAACGTAAACCATACAGAAGAGTTCACCGACTTAACAAATTTCGTTTGGATAAACTAACGGGCAATTATCATGTGGGTCATGCCCTAAAGCTTATATCGGTCGAAGCAGCAGAGCGTGTAGAAAATATATCAATGAGCTTCGTAATTCTTTAATTCACTAAAAAAGAGGTTCCAATTATGACGAACATTTAGTAACAGAAAAATCATCTTTTCGACGAAAATTTTAAATACTATTGTATTTTACAATTTCATACAAGTTTCGTGTATTTTTGTGTAGGATCAAGTTAGATGTATTTCACAATTTCATACAGGTTTCCAATATTCTTTGTAGGTACAACTTATCTAATAGCTTAAACTCTATATCAAATATTTGGGAAACGTGACAGATGCACTGCACAGCTAAACTTCAAATCTTATTTGCCCTTTGCCTTCAACCATTTTACACCACACGGAGTCCATACAAATGCTTTAACCTCACACCGAACGAATCTCCAACAAAATAAAACAGCCTTTACATCACGTATCTGCTCAGCACCAAAAACGATGTTCGAACGAAGCTGGGGAGGTGCAGAAGCAGGGCTTAACGAACCTCGGGTAAGTGGACAAGCTTGTTATGATCCCTTGCGGAGAATCCGAAATATTGCAGAGCATTTCTCGTTTCAACGCCGCAGATATATTAAGCAGAAATTGCTCTTTATTAGAACGGATTTAGAAATGGGAAAACGCGGTGGGAAAACTGTTAAAATACGTACGTAGAGGAAACACGAGAGATGTGCGAGAGGAAATGCATCGAATGTTGGGAAATTGAAAAGGTTTTTTTTTCGTTTTTTTATTTTCTGTGTCTTTTTGGTGAACTGCATGTCGTCCACGATTTCAATTTGGTCTTGTGCTGACGGTGGGAATAGAACTGTCGCAACACTTTATATATGTTTTCAAAATAGCTTAAAAAGTCCTATAAAGTCGTATTGATCAACTGGTTGTAGCAAACTCTGCTTATTTATTTTAAAAATATCGTATTTTATTCAGTAAGGCAGTTCGATGGTATAGTATTGGATATTTAACTGTTTTTTTAACCGACTTCCAAAAAGGAGGAGGTTATCAATTCGTCGCATATTTTTTCGCTTTTTTTGTATGTATGTTACCAGATTTCTTCTCATGTGGTGAACCGTTTTGAATGAATATGGTCTTGTTTAATAGATTATATATCCGGATTGGTGAAACTTCAAATTTTGGAAAAGAATTCTATTGGTAAAGTGATAAAATTTGTGAATGAACACATGCGTGCATGGAAATCGACCAATATCCCTAATATTTTAGTCGACTTTTCGATAACTCCTTATGGATGTGTATAGTTTTTTAACGTTTAATCTATTAAGGAAGATCCTTAGTTGATTTCATATACTTTTCTGCGACGTGCAACTTGCAGTTTTGCAGAAAATCGCCGAAACTTCCAAAATTTTTATCAAAAATTTCATCGAAATGACATAACGAACATTTCCTAATAAATATTTTAATTGCAACGTAATAGTGCGGTAATTTTAGGCACTGGAAGTTTTAATTGCGAATTTGAAAATTTTCTATGTACATCTCAAGCATATAGGTAGTAAAGCATAGTATTTTCGGCTCCTTAAATCAATGAGTACCAAGCTCATTTTGAATGTATACCAGGCAAATACCTATTTAAATGCAAATTTTTCCATTTTGCGAGGACGGTGCTTTTGGTTGTCACTTTCTCCCGGCCTAATAAAAACTTCAGTGACAACACATGTCAAACTTTAAACTGCTATTTGGTACGTTTATAGACAGGGTGTTTAGTTATAGCAAACAAAATCACAAAGTACAGTGATAGAAGGAGTTGCATTTATATGAAGAGTGAATTATAGGACGGACTAGAATGATAGTGGTCCGTAGGCAGCCGTATATACAGGATGGTTGGAATATAGGGTAGACTGGACGTTTGGTGGTATAAAAATGTTGAAAAAAATGTGAAATTAAAATTATATAGGGTGATTAAAAAACTGTTATATGATGTGGACATAAACAAATCATATACAGGATGGTTGAAATATATGTTGTAGTTGAATTATATTTATACAGTGTGATTAAAAAATTATTTCTTTTATAGCCCATAAGAAGTTGCATAAAGTGTGGAGAGGAATTAATGTTACACAGGACGATAATATAAAATGTAAAAAATGAACTAATTTATGGGCTTTCAATGTTACCTGGTTCTGTCTATTAAGATTATACATACAAAATAAAAAATAAAGGATGAAAACTACCTGAGTTCAAAAATACTAAAAAGTTGAATAAAATATTTAAAAAAATATAACCAACTTCTACCTATAACTACAAAGCTAAAAATAATTATAACAAAGTACAACTCTAGCAAATAAATAACTCATTCAATGCTATTAGGTACCTACCCAGGAAGTAAAAATGTAAACATTAAAAGGTGTTCATTCTGTACAAATTAATTACCTACCAATCTAGTATATTTTTGAAGTCGGTGCCAAACAACAATCAAGTTTGATGAATTAGTAGATAAGTACGCAATGAAGGATTTTAGATTTGCTTGGCACCGGCTTCAAAATTTACTAGATTGGTAGATAATTAATTTGTACAGAATGAGCACCATTTAATGTTTACATTTATTACTTCCTGGGTAGGTACCTAACAACATTGAATGTGTTATTTATTTGCTAGAGTTGTATTTTGTTATAATTATTTTTAACTTTTTAGTTATAGGTAGAAGTCGGTTATATTTTAAAAAAAATGTTGATTCCAAGTAAAACTAAAATTTGAAAATAATTATAACAAAATTCAAACCTAGACAATAAATAAAACATTCAATATTGTTAGGTATCTACACAAAAAGTAAAAAATGTAAACAGTAAAATGTGCTCATTGTGTACAAATTAATTACCTACCTACCTAGTATTTTTTTGCTGTCGGTGCCAAGCAACAATCAAGTTGATGAAGTTGTAGATTAGTACGCAATGCAGCATTTCAGATATATTATAGGTAGCCTATAAGTAGTTGAATAGACAAGGGTGATGAAATATTTTATACAGGATAGGTAAAAAATTTTGTTGTATAGCGTAAAACATAAGCAGTTGCATATATGAAGTACCTAAAATATGGGGTAAAGTCAACTTTTAGTTACACAGTGTGATTCAAATAAGGGTAGAAAAAGTTACATATGAAGAGTGGTTTAAATCAAGTATGGAGAGTTTTTGTTCGAGGCAAAATGACACCGCAACTTTATTTTCAGGAAGTAGTGGTACACGTAGCTTGGAGAGTATGACCTTCTGGGTGTTGAGATTGCTTTGCCAGTGAGTATAGATTAGTAATTAAGTTTTATCATAGTTTGAAGCAAAATTAAACTGTTAAGTCTTTATTAGAACAACCTTTATCTTTTGGTTCTTCTTTCTTCAGAGGCTAGCCCCGCAGCGGCAGGAACTGTTTTTAGAGCTTCGTCTGAACAACACGTTACACAAAAAAAATGCGGGTTTAACAACAAATGATGCGCTTTTGTAAACACATAAGAAACAAAATGAAAGCAGTTTGGCGGTTTTTACGACCGGAACTATAACTCGCGAAATCGTAACACAATAACAACAAAAAGCGGCCTTCTTAAGACGGTATCAAAAGTGTCCGAATAGTTCGGCATACAATACACGAATCCTGTCTATATTTTACACAAATTGCGGCAACGCAACGAAGTGACTCTTTAAACAGTACTTTAGTTAACTAAACTTTCAAAATTAATTTCAATTATGACATTTTTTTAGAAGTGCATCACATATCCAGTAGGTTCCGAAACAGCCTGTATCGTACATAAATGTTCTTTTCCTTCTCTTTATAATGGCAATTTATTTTTAATTAACTCTACAGCTGAAGTGGGTTAATGATTTTTTTTTCTAATTTAAGAGATGAAATATTTCTCGACATTAAAGGAGAACATTCCGGTGGTTTTAGGATAACTGTTGAAAAATTGTGACGTGTAAAACATGAACAGCGGATTTTTAACGTGCCGCAGAGCTGGAAAATTCTTTCAACAGAATATTTTCAGGAGAATCCACGGGTCATTTAAAAAATGAAACAAAGTAAGAGATATACAGTGAGTTCCTAAAATTAAAATTATCTAAGTAATGATGACTGTAAATGAAAAATCCTGAAAAGTCTTTATTTTTATACAGCCTGTCCTGAAAAGTTCTTACCAAATGGAAAACTTTTTTATTTTCCAGTTTGTGAAAAATGTTAGTTTTCATAAAAAGTTCAGCATCCTCCGAAAATGTTATTGGAATTATAAAAGTTAAAAAATATGGTACAGGGTTGCCAAAAATCTTTAATTGACTGAAGAGGAAACTACCCATCAGTGTAGTTTTAGAGAAAACTGGTTTGGTTTACTCCTTGATGATGCCAACTTAGAGTTGTTGAAATGGCGTTGAGTGTTTAAATAAAGGTTTGGTGTTAGGGTGCAAAACTGTGTTTTTTCAGCGTAAGTTTTTTTGGTAAATAGAGTAAGAGCACAACATTACTGAACACGAAGAGATAGTTGTATGTTCGGGCTCGAATCATTCCATGAAAATTAAAAGGAGTTTTCCTATTTTCAGCTCGAATACGAGTGCAGTAACAGTACTTATTTCCCTTCGCAGTTGCGAGTACATTCAACAATAACAGAGTTTATTCAATTTCAACAATCACCATTTTCTCAATATAACATTGTTTTTGAATCTTCTGAGTTTGAGTTCTGCAACAGTACTCGTTTAACTAATGTTTAAAAACTATAATGGCCGACTGACACCATTTGCAATTTTCATCACGTTTCTTCCAGCAGTTGTCCTACATTCACGATGCCTTATAAACAATGCTGTATGCACAAAATCCAAAATCTGTTACAACTCACTAACCTAATACGACTATTCACTACTTCGAAGTATTAACTTTCAACGGTCTACATTCCCAGAATGCTTTATGACCTTTTGAAAACTAAAATCTAACAAACTACCAATAAAACTACACTTACATCGTTTTAGATACGCAATCTTCAAACTACTACTAGACAGGTTTCAAGACTATTTTCTTTGGGTTCGAAATTAACACATTGCTACTAACTGAAAGTGTTCATAGTTTTGATGTTAATGCCAGGTTGCGATGTTGACTAAACCAACCGTTAGAGTGCGCATCTCTCTTTAGGTACTCGAGTTTATTTAACTCTTTTAAGAGAAAACTTTGTTTGTTACATTTTCTAATACCTGAAAAGTAGCTCCGAATTTCTTTATGAAATTTAGAATTTTACTACGGAATTCTCAGAATAATTTGACATTTTGCTCTAAAAATATAATTAATTTAAGTTTTATGCTTCTAATAATATTTCGAAGAGTAAAGAAGAATAACCTTTCATCTTTATACATTTGATTTGTTTGGTTTATGTGAATAAAAGAGAATATTTTTTCTAGAAAAGATTGATATGAAACTGATTTGAAGTTTAAACATCCTATATGTAGAATTACTAAATCTTCAAATCCGTATATCAAATATATCATAAGAAATCTATTTATGTTCAAATTTATTATTAAATTAAGGTTGAAGTGTCCCAGGTTTTTTTTCTTCTTTTACCTGGATAGATGTTATTTTGTATGTTCCATATTGTATGTGCATACTGTACTATATTCTGATCAGTGCCTGTTTATTGATCAATTTCTGGTCCTAGATATTGGTTTCCTACTTAATATTTATTTACTACGGGAAGTTGAAAATATATTTAATGTCTACTTAGATCTTCCATGTATTCTAACAAACTATTTTCTTAAATTTTCTTTACTCTAAGCTCTAGAGATCACTATTATTTGGTTTCAAATAGAACTCTCAATATACTTGTATTTATTACTCTCTTCCAGGTACACAAGACACAAGACAATATATATAATATTATACAGGGTGTAAACGGTTTGAGTGCAAAGATTTTGAAGAACAATACTTCAGGCAAAAAAAAATCAAAAAGCTTTATAACATTTTCTAAAATAAACTATAGTTTTGCCAAAAAGAACACATAAAGTTAGATTTTATGTAGCCCTTGCTACAGTGAATAATACAATAATTTCGATATCAAAATGTCGGTAAATCTAAATATGTAAATACTCAATAGCTTATACATCTTTAATAGCCACATTAAAAATGAAAATTGATTATTTAAACTCGAAATATGCTTTTATAATTTAGTGTAAGTTTCTCCGAATAGATATGGCAACGTGGCATACAGACCAACTTATTTACTACATTTTTTACTTTAACAACGACTGAGAGTTACAATTGTTTTTTGCGATTTCGATTCTTGTAAATAACAATAGATAAACGGTAAAGTGATTTGAATGATATCTATTTGATGTAGACTTCGTGGTTTGCTTTCCATTTAATATATTTTTTAAATAAATAAAATCGGTTGTGATTAGTGTGTAAGTTCGAAAATTAAGAATAGTGCGACAGTATTTATTCGTGATAAATAATGGCCGATTATACAATTAGGGAAAGACATGACATGCTCTTAATTTATGGGGAAAGCAGATGTAATTGCAGAATAGGAAGAATGTTATACAGGGAAAGGTTTCCAAACAGACGCCTGCCCAATGCTAGGACATTCGTAGCTGTTTCGCAGAGGCTTCTGGAAACAGCTAGTGTAATACCACAAATAAACAATCGCGGACCACAGCGACATAATCGTATCTTAGCTGCTGAGGATCAAATACTAGACCTTATCGACATCAACCCATATCGTAGCACACGGAGTATTGGAAGTGAGCTGCAAATTTCTCACAATGTTGTTCATAGAACATTACGGGAACAATTGCTCTATCCATATCACATGCAGCGGGTTCAAGGGCTTTCAATTGATGATTTTCAACAAAGACTCAATTTCTGTCGTTGGTTCCTCAGAAAACATCGACAATTTCCTAATTTTGTCAACAATATTTTAACAACAGATGAAGCAAGTTTTAATAGGAATGGTATAATAAATTTTCATAATACGCATTCGTGGTCTGAGGTAAATCCGCACGAAATACGCCAGTCAGTATTTCAACACCAATTCTCAGTTAACGTGTGGGCTGGAATAGTTGGTGAATACTTGGTTGGGCCATTTATACTGCCTGCACGTTTGACAGGTGAGAATTACCTTTATTTTTTGAACAACACGCTACCAGATTTGTTAGATGAAGTGAACCTACAAACACGTTCCAATATGTGGTACTTACATGACGGAGCACCTGCCCACGCAAGTCATCTAGTTGTCGACTTCTTAAATAGAACATTTCCCCGTCGTTGGATTGATCGAAACGGACATATACGTTGGCCAGCAAGATCTCCTGATCTCAATCCTTTAGATTTCTACTTATAGGGACACATGAAAAATAAGGTTTACGAGAATGACCTTAGACAACGCATTTTTGACGCTGCTGACGAAATCCGAAATATTCCAGGAATTTTTTCTCGCATACGTGAAAATTGGATTAAACGTTGTCGTGCTTGTGTCGATAGTAATGGTGGGCATTTTGAACATTTGCTGTGAATAATCCGTTGTTTCAACTCAGTTCTATCATTATAATAAATTCGGTAAGTAGGATTACATATTTACTTGTCTAATATAAATAATATTAATTAAATCAGTAATAATGACTCTTCAAATAATTTAACTGGTAAAAAAGTACATATACAGATCTCTTGAGTTGAATATCATATTTACCCAACTTTAAATAATTGCATAAAAGAAACCGCCAAATACAAATTCTAATTGCAATACCTTGTATTAAAAACGTAAATATTTTCAACAAAATATTTCATACATTTTTATTTAATTCTAAGGTCAATATCATCAGTCAATACAAAAACACAGGTGTTTATTTTTTTGTCGGCGTAGTCATTCCTGTATTATTCGCGCTAAGAGTGAATCTGCTTCGATAGCGAGCGACGTTGCCGGATTGACAATAATTTACTTAATATGTTTTAGGGATTTTCTTGGTTATTAAGGCCTAATGACCATAGTGGTATAAGAGTTTTTTGTTTAATTTGATGTATACTACCTCCACCTAAAATATATGCACTCAAACTATTTACACCCTGTATATATAATATTATATATTGTCTGACAGGTGAAGTTAACCTGAAAATTTCATAGTGACATTCTAACCTAGGAGTTACGGGTAATCTTAGATCATTTACCATCTAGATATAGCCTGTCAAGAGAGGGCAATAGAGACAGTAAGAGGCTATTTCCCTTAGTGGGTGGAAGCAGCCAATGAACAACATGCTGAACGTATTTCAATGGAAACAGCTCCCAACCGATTGAAATAGCCTCTTGCTCTCTCTATTGGCCTCTCTCTCCTTAGTCTTACCACATCATTTGTGCACTGTAGGCTATCTCCAGAAAGTACATGCTCTAAGCGGGTAACAGCATTTACATGGAACGGCTCCAGATTCGGAACCTCTATGTTCTATTTTCCCCGAAAATCCTAGATGTCGGTCTTTACGTCTCGCGGGTTTAAATTTATACTTGTATTAAACGAATTATTACCACCGTAATCTTAATCTATGCGATTTAAGCAGGCAAGGCAACCCAACAGAAACCAAATAATTCAAAAATTAATTTGGCAAATACAAACGTAACAAAAAAAACTGCTATTGTAGCCTTTCGGTTCTGATCCTTTGTTGCCCGTCGAAAATTCTAGGTAATGAAAACTAACTTGACGTTTTTGCCGTCGTCCTTTAATGAAAACTCGTAAATATCCCACGCGGAGCGCGCAGCCCCCCGCTTTCGTTGCTGCTCACGACCTTTTTGCTCGAACGACTAGCGAGTCGCACACACAAGTTAAAATTGCTAAAACTGTCATAAAGCCGTCGTTTTATATGAGAGTTTGAGCGCGGACTTCATTGTTGTGATGTTTAGAAAGAGCTAACCACATTTTACCTACAAAATATATAAATTTACCGATACAGAGTGAATTAATTCTGTTTGCCAGGACAAAAAATGAGAATATTCATATGAAAATATTGATTGATAATGGGTTCATAACTTAGTTTGTGTAGTTTGTTTTAAATTACTGCTATAGGTAGTAGTAGAAATGTATTATTTGATTTAATTTTCTCTTTTCAAGACCGTAGCCAGGGAATTTATTCGAGGGGGGAATTTTTTTTGTTTATGTATTTCCAAGACAGGGATATATAAAATTGTATAAATATAAAATTTATTCTTATGAAAAAGATAATTAAGCGAGATTTTTCTCGTCTCGTCTGGTTCTCGTCTCACAAAAACGAGACAAGACGAGACTAGGGCTTCACACGAGAGCGAGATTTTTCTCTTCTCGTCTGGTTCTCGACTCCCAAAGAAGGACCAGACGAGACTAGGGCTTCACACGAAAGCGAGATTTTTCTCGTTCCGTGTGGTTCTCGTCTAGCAAAAAAGGGACGGGACGAGATTAGGACTTCACACGAAAGCGAGATTTTTCTCGTCTCGTCTGGCATCGTCTCGCAAAAAGAGACAAGACGAGACTAGGCCTTCACACGAAAGCGAGATTTTTCTCGTCTCGTCTGCTTCTCGTCTCGCAAAAACGAGACGAGACGAGACTAGGGCTTCACACGAGAACGAGATTTTTCTCTTCTCGTCTGGTTCTCGACTCCCAAAGAAGGACAAGACGAGACTAGGGCTTCACACGAAAGCGAGATTTTTCTCTTCTCGTCTGGTTCTCGACTCCCAAAGAAGGACGAGACGAGACTAGGGCTTCACACGAAAGCGAGATTTTTCTCGTTTCGTTTGGTTCTGGGCTAGCAAAAAAGGGACGGGACGAGATTAGGACTTCACACGAAAGCGAGATTTTTCTCGTCTCGTCTGGCATCGTCTCGCAAAAAGAGACAAGACGAGACTAGGCCTTCACACGAAAGCGAGATTTTTCTCGTCTCGTCTGCTTCTCGTCTCGCAAAAACGAGACGAGACGAGACTAGGGCTTCACACGAGAGCGAGATTTTTCTCTTCTCGTCTGGTTCTCGACTCCCAAAGAAGGACGAGACGAGACTAGGGCTTCACGAAAGCGAGATTTTTCTCGTTTCGTTTGGTTCTGGGCTAGCAAAAAAGAGACGACACGGGATTAGGGCTTCACACGAAAAAAGAGATTTTTCTCGTCTCGTCTGGCATCGTCTCGCAAAAAAGAGACGAGACGAGACTAGAGCTTCACACGACAGCGAGATTTTTCTCGTCTCGTCTGGTTCTCGTCTCGCAAAAACGAGACGAGACTAGGGTTTCAAACGAGAGCGAGATTTTTCTCTTCTCGTCTGGTTCTCGACTCCCAAAGAAGGACGAGACGAGACTAGGGTTTCACGAAAGCGAGATTTTTCAGTGTTTCGTTTGGTTCCCGGCTAGCAAAAAAGAGACGAGACGAGATTAGGGCTTCACACGAAAGCGAGATTTTTCTCGTCTCGTCTGGCATCGTCTCGCAAAAAGAGACAAGACGAGACTAGGCCTTCACACGAAAGCGAGATTTTTCTCGTCTCGTCTGCTTCTCGTCTCGCAAAAACGAGACGAGAGGAGACTAGGGCTTCACACGAGAGCGAGATTTTTCTCTTCTCGTCTGGTTCTCGACTCCCAAAGAAGGACAAGAGGAGACTAGGGCTTCACACGAGAGCGAGATTTTTCTCGTCTCGTCTGGTTCTCGTCTCGCAAAAAGGAGACGAGACTAGGGCTTCACACTAGAGCGAGATTTTTCTCTTCTTGTCTAGTTCTCGACTCCCAAAGAACGACGAGACGAGACTAGGGCTTCACAAGAAAACGAGTTTTTTTCTCGTTTCGTTTGCTTCTCGGCTAGCAAAAAAAGAGACGAGGCGAGATTAGGGCTTCACGCGAAAGCGAGATTTTTCTCGTCTCGTCTGGCATCGTCACGCAAAAAAAAAAGACGAGACGAAACTAGAGCTTCACACGACAGCGAAATTTTTCTCGTCTCGTCTGGTTCTCGTCTCGCAAAAACGAGACGAGACTAAGGCTTCACACGAGAGCGAGATTTTTCTCTTCTCGTCTGGTTCTCGACTCGCAAACGAAAGACGAGACGAGACTAGGGCTTCACACGAAAGCGAGATTTTTCTCGTCTCGTCTGGCATCGTCTCGCAAAAAAAGACGAGACAAGACTAGAGCTTCACACGACAGCAAGATTTTTCTCGTCATCAATGCTAAGACGTGTTGGAGAGTGTATATATAACCGCGGTGGACAATCACATTATTAACAAAAATTGCCTCCTTGTTTTACTAAAACAATATTAAATTTAAACGTCTTCCTCTGGGAGTTGAGATTTCTTTGTCAATCTTTTATTCTGGCGATGAAAAACTGTAAGCTTAAAAATATTTCCGTACTCTCTGTTATCGATATTACAGTTCTAAAACCTTTCTCTGAAATACCCAATAGCAATAACGATATGTGTAAAGTGCGCTGTAGAAGTTTCCAGAGAATAATATTCAAGTAAAAACAATTAAAGTGCTAAGACCGAAAGAGCAAGAAACAGTTCCGCACGGTCGTTCTGTAACATGCAATTGTGAAAACTTCTACACAGAGTAATATCCATAAACAAGCCACGACTTTATCGAGCAGCAATAGGAATAAATTCTTTCATTCTTTCAGTTTTTATATTGTTCTGTGTTTTTGATACCATTTTCGTTCTGGCCTTAAAGGGGAATCCTGCGACTGTTTTTTATGAATAGAAATATGATAAGGTGAAGTTTGAATAATAGAAAGTATTGTGTGGTTCGCGTCGAGACCCTATTCAATCTCACGAGCGATGCGTGGCGTCACGTAACGGCTGGTTTGAGAAATACACTTGTACACATAAAATTGTTTGATTCTTACCTTAATAATAAAATTAATATCTAAGTATTTGTGTTGTAATATTGAAATAGTAACAATACAATGTTTTTTGTGTCTAGTGGTACGGTTGCGACATGTCCAGTTTCTCCGAAAAAACAAGCAATCATTTGCTTGGAAGTGCTTCGTGCGCGAACAACTTTTGTTGGATTCGGCTCATCTTGAAATACCCATACAGTCGACTGCTGTTTACTTTCGAGCTCATACGCGTAAATCCACGATTCATCACCTGTCACTATGTCATAAACGTGTTTTGAAGCACCGTGATCGTATTTTTTGAGCTTTTCTTTCGACCAATCGACACGAGCCTTTTTTGAACGATTGACCACTTGTGTGGGATCCAACGCGAACAATTTTTTTGACATTCAAATGTTTATGCAATATTGAATGTATGCTCCCACTAATGTGTAAAGTTAACTCAATCTCACGATAGGTCACATGACGATCTTGCAATATCAGTTCGCGCACAGCATCAATGGTTTCCGGAACAACAACTGTTTTTGGACGACCTTCACGAAATTCGTCTTGGAGTGAACTACGACCTCGATTGAATTCACCATACCATCGATAAACAGTGGTCCTTGATGGAGTTTCATCGCCAAAAATTAAATAAGTTCATCCATGCACTCTTGCTGACTTAATCCACGTCGAAAGTTGTAAAAAATAATCGCACGAAAATGTTCTCGATTTAATTCCATTTTTTGGCCGAGATGAATCCTTTAAGTTACTGTAAACAACACATAGCGCTCGTATGTCAAAATGTTCTGAGTACGTATAACCTCAAAAATGTCAAACTTTACGATAGAGCTGTCAGTTGTCAGATTGTAACACTAGGGTTGTTCAATTCCGAAATATAAAAGGCAGCCCTCGTATCCTGAAAATTTTGATTATCTCGTAGAATCCAAACCCAATTTATGAGGGTTCAAAAAAACGATGAAGCACTTCGTGAAAAGGTAGTGCCCATCTTCGCTTGGGTCGTCTTTCAGCCATTTTTGAGTCGCTATATCTCCTTAATGATTGACATTTGACCTAACGTTTATACAACAAACCATCCTTTATTTTTAACAAGGTGTGGCCCCTTAAAGTTTCTCGCATTTGTTATGAAGCACCCTGTATATACACGTGTGTCTGCGCAACCATATCATACGGAAGACGCCTTGAATTTTAATTTTATCCAACTGGCGTGAAGAGATATGGTATGCCAACGTGTGCTTTTCTACTATAGAGACCACATTTTTTTCTCACTACTTATTTAGCCCTTATCCGGCAAACCGTGAACGAATCACGACCTACGTGTGTGCCTGCTTCCCGGTTAAACCATATTTCAAAGAAAAAACAGGATAAACACATGGGAAATTTATTATATTTACCCAGCCTCGGACTTCGCGCCTAGAGATAAAAGCATTGGGGGAGCTTGGCAATATGTTCGTAGGTCTATCTAGAGACATGAGATATTCTAAAATAATGTAATAAAATTTGAAAATAAGATGCTGGAGGAAAAAAGTTTGCGTGCTGTGTGGGTATTTGGTGAGGCACAATGTTTCAATTTGGGACATCAAATAACGTGAGTTCTAGCTTGTTAATCGAAAAGATGAGTAATCTTGTTAATATACAGGGTGTTCCATAACTAATGGACAATACGATAACTGCAGTTAGAAGCGGTGAAAATATACCGATTAACACAAACATGCCTTAGTAAAATGTTTGTACTAAACGATATACAGAGTCCTACCTAAAATTGGTATATGGTTTTTGAAAATTTGTGATATTTGAAAAACGACTCCATATATTGAACTCAAATTTGGTACAGCATAGTATTCAAGGGCAACGAACAAGAATTTGCAATCATTTTTCATGGTACTCTTACAGGGTCTTTGTTACGGTGGTCGAATTAGACAAATTCATGTTTATTTTTTTAACACCCTGTATAATTTGCGTTTCGACTATAAATAATGAAACTGACATAATTTCAATATAAAAAATATTAAAAATAGATATTGCAATTCAAATACGGTACAGCATTCATATGGGGGGAACGATCGTTAGATGCTGTTAAATTCTTAGAGCATGTATTTCTGGAAGTGGAATACAAGCTTTGTTATTGTTTAGTGGTAAAATAGTCAATGTAGTAGATCAGTATTGATTTTTCGGATGCGTTGCAGTAAATTTCATATTAAATATTCTGTTTTTAATGTGAATTTAATTATTTGATTAATATATTATTATCACAACCTTCCCGAAGGAGTTGTGTAAAAATTTGTCAGACAGCGGACAATAGAGAATGTATTCAATATTTAAGTTCTCCTAGGGTTGTTGGTCCTCTCTTTTCTTTAATATTCCTGAACTTGATTGAAACCGCAAATGGCGAAAACTTTTAGATTGCAAAGAACAATTATTGTATCGAATATTTTTGCTAGGAGCGGTTCCAGCCAAAAAATTGGGGGTCATTCATTTGTCAAAAATATTTCGAATACCGATATTCGATTACATTTTTATTTTCTTTTTATTTCAATAGATTTGTCAATATGAGTGAACAATTTTGGTCATTACATCTACTTCTCCTAATTCTCCACAACTCTGTTTTTTATAAAAATATACTTTTTACAATTTCATGAAATAGGGTCGAATTTCGACCACTGTGCGACCACTAGTAAATTGAAAAAGACTGGAATTAAATTAAAGTAAATGTCAGTTAATCAACTTCAAGATTGATAAGTTGGTCTTTATATACAGTGTGACTTCGTAAATTGGATTCAAATGGAAAACGTTCGTATGAATATTATTTAGAGGAATAGTTATTCTTCATAAAAAATTTGCACATTTTTCTCGGTTTTTCACACCTCCCCTCTACCACACGGTACACGGTAGAAAGTTAGGGTTTTTTTATTTCTATATCCTAGACTCTTATAGTTTCACTTTGTATGGGCATTTTTATGCCTTTTAAGGCTCCGATTAGATTAATATCAGTCGTAAAATATGAAAGCGTTTCCTTCTGTACATCCTTTGCAAGTGAAAAACTACATATCAGCTTGATACGATTTAAGCTGTAACTCGTTTTACATTCTTAATTACAAACTTAATTCACTAGAGACGTTATACATTTTGGTTAATTTTTTGTACAATATATATTTTTAATGCTATTAAATTAACATTTGTTATCGTATAGTGTGTGTCTATCCTGTCTTATCGATTAACAATTTTACTAAAGCATATATTTGTTGTTTGCCAAGTAGACAGATGAAGATTTTGAATTCAATTATATCAGTATAATTAGTATGACTTTAGATGAAGGTACATATTACCTTAGTTAAATTCATATTAGGGAACATATTTCTCTAAATAAGAACTCACCTCATATCAGTTTAGTGAGTAAAACGGTATGTTTCAAAATTAAGGTTATAAAAACTGTCTGACGTCAATAAATAAATTCACTTTACTTTTCTACTACTTTACCGAATTCAGTAAATCTTCCCGACGAAGAGCTGCCGTTCGACAATGTGAGCCACTAAAGGTGCGTCATTATTTTGAAGACATTTGACATTTGACATTTTTGAGCCTACAAGATTAAATGTTTATTCTCTATTAAAAGAATTTTTTTTGTGAAGTTATAGTTTGTCACCCTCGTTTCTACCACCAATTATTTTGTACGCAAGAATGACACCTCGAAGAGAGTATTCAATATCTCTGATAGGTGAAGTTAACCTGAAAATTTCATCGTGACATTCTAACGTAGGAACTACGGGTCACAGCAATTAAATGAAACGGCTCCAGACTCGGAAACTCTATGTGATATTTTCCCCAAAAATTCTAAATATTGGTCTTTACAACTTACGTTTTCAAAGTTAACGGTATGTATCAAACACATAAAGAAGTGTTCGAGAGGACATTCAATTGTGGGAAGCGTAACTGATGAAGGTTCCCTAACCAGAAACAATATATATATATATATATATATATATATATATATATATATATATATATATATGGTTGATGATTTATTCCGGTGTACATCCGTTCGTCTGTATTCGTTTGAAAAATCACTTGACGTTTCGCCAAAATCATATTTGGCTTTCTCAAAAGATACTAAGTAACTGAAGAATTTCTTGTTCTTGATCTCAATTTATACAAGAACAAGAACAAGAAATTCTTCAGTTACTTAGTATCTTTTGAGAAAGCCAAATATGATTTTGGCGAAACGTCAAGTGATTTTTCAAACGAATACAGACGAACGGATGTACACCGGAATAAATCATCAACCACATATTTCCATCCGTGAAACAGTATACACAAACATATATATATATATATATATATATATATATATATATATATACAGGATGAGTTTTTTGTTGATAATCAATATGGGGATCTCGGAAACTAACGGAGATAGAGCAATGGTTAAATTGGGAAAGATTTTTCAGTTTTACTCTCCCAATTTAATGACACTTTCGGATTTTTGTAAAAAATCATGGCTTACTAGTTATTTTGAAAAAACGAAATACTGTCGATTTAGTAAAACCCCTCTAGTGCCTTTGTTTTTGATTTAATAAAAAAAGTGTAAATATCAAAATTGAAGGGAATTGTATTCCGAATATGATTGTCATGTCCTCGTTTGCGTGACAGCTCTCGTTTTCGAGATATGACACAAACTTATCTTTTTTTGAATGGAAACCATAGCGAAAAAACTAAAAAGTAGGTACTTACTAAAAACTTAAGAAATTAAAATACATAATAATGGTTACAATTTATGTTCGAAAAGTTAACCCTTGTTATTTGGACAAAAATTACATCTTTTTAAGATTGACATTACCTCTTTCCTCACAGGCCGCCTATCAATTTCTTCAATTGCTTGTAATACCGCCTCCCTTAGGTCATCAACTGTCTCATACTTTCTTTCCTATACTTTGTTTTTTAGCGCACCCCATAAATAGAAGTCTATAACTGCCAAATCGGGAAACCGGGGTGGCCATTCGCGTGGGCTATTTCTTCCTATTTAAGAGTTTGGATAGATATTATTTAAGTGTTATCTTACTAATAACGAGTTATGAGCAGGTGCTCTATCATGTTGGAACCACTCAATTTCTAAACGAGTTCTCAAATTCAAATTATGCAACATATCTTGAAAAGTGTATTTTGCAAGAAATACAATAGCGCTCCCCAGTAAGTGATTCGTCATAGATAAAAGGCCCCAGTAGACCCTATGATACCACATCAAACATTAAAACCAAATTTTATCTGGGGTCGTCTTTAATCTACATGGAAAGGGTTTTCTTTAGCCCAGATATGCTCATTGTGTCTTTTGAACATACCTCAGTTAGTAAATCTAGTTTCATCTGACCATAACACTTTTACTGGAAACTGTGGATTGTCAAGGCACATGTCTCTAAACCATGCACAAAACAAAATACGTCGATGTTCGTCACCAGCATGCAAAGTTTGTGAAACTGAAAGTTTGTACGGGTGGAGCTTGTGCGCTTTCAGTATCTTAACTACAGTTCGTTGAGATGTGCCAGCTTCTGCCGCAATCTCACGACTTGATGTAGATGGATTTTGATTTACCATTGCCAAAACATTTATTTGTGCTGCTTCGTTTATTTGATTACGTTCTTTTGGTGGTTTAGTAAAAGATCTATATCTGCGTAAACTATCTTAAAGCCTCTTAACTGTAGATAGAGCAGGTTGACGACGATTAAAATATCTATGAAAGTATTCCTCAGCTGCACGAACTGAATTTTTATGGCATATCATAAAACATTCCACCATATTCAGTTTTTCTTCGTTAGAATATTCCATTTTATCACGACATCTTGGCAATATCGACTGTGAGTTCAGCATTACTAATGGAATTACTCTCAAATGAGGAAACGTCAAAGTGAAAACAATCCTTTTCATGGCTACCTATGTTAAAAGTGAAAATAAGAGAGAAAAGCATCCATAACTCCGTTATTTTTATGAATAACTATATCGAGTATTATATCGTGGAAAATCTCTAAAAATGTTCGATTTTTTGAGGTCATAGCCAACTATGGTTTCCATTCAAAAAAAAGATAAGTTTGTGTCATATCTCAAAAACGAGAGCTGTCAGGCAAACGAGGACATGACAATCATAATCGGAATACAATTCCCTTCAATTTTGATATTTACACTTTTTTTTATAAAATCAAAAACAAAGGAACTAGAGGGGTTTGACTAAATCGACAGAATTTCGTTTTTTCAAGATATCTGAAGCCATGACTTTTTACAAAAATCCGAAAGTGTCATTAAATTGGGCCAGTAAAACTGCAAATCTTTCCCAATTTAACCATAGCTCTATCACCGCTAGTTTCCGAGATCCCCATACTGATCATCAAATATATCTCTGACAGGTGAAGTTAATTTGAAAATTTCATCGTGACATTCTAACCTAGAAATTACGGGTAACAACAATTACATGGAACGACTCCAGATTCGGAACCTTTAT
Source organism: Octodonta nipae (assembly GCA_034190945.1). Lineage (NCBI taxonomy): Eukaryota > Metazoa > Arthropoda > Insecta > Coleoptera > Chrysomelidae > Octodonta > Octodonta nipae. The sequence continues at coordinate 158,325,147 of CM067218.1, forward strand.
GTACTAATTTCCCCGAAAATCCTAGATGTCGGTCTTTACATCTCGCGTCTTAAAAAAACGATTGTTTGTTTGCACGGTACATATGGAATTCTACATGAAATTGATAACAGACTCATTTACAATTTTTCTCAATTGTCAGGGGCGTACTGACAAAAAGTTGTAGGGGCGGAAAGAACACGTGACCCCAGAAAAAGTACTACCCTGTAGATTTTCATGACCGTTTCTGTGCTTTTATTATGAAGACCTCATAGAGGTATTAATGCTCCAAAATTGAAATAAATATCTCGAAAACTTTAGTAGTTAGAAGAAACAAAAAATCAACTTTTCATCATAAAATGATTCGAGGAAGCATATCTTGAAATATTTCGCACTGATTCATTTCCACCTTTTCCGTTAAACATATTTTGAACTGAGGAAACACTTGTTTAACTAATATTACTCAACCAAACCGCAAAATCCTAAGTGAATGCTTTCTTCCACTACTTGAAAAGCTGCCTACGCATTACACCTGTTGAAGACAAAGTAGTTTCTCTATCATTATTTTTTCTTTTAGACATTAAATGTAACTTAAATAGGTGTTACTGTTAAAGAATTATGTTCCAGATGCAATACTATTTGTAACCAACAAGGTTTTAAAACTAAATTATAATAAAATGAATCAAAAACATCATTTTATGCTTTCTTTTCTAGAAGCAACTTACTGATCATGTATGTTTGATGAAGATTTGTTACTTTCGAACGAAATTTTTGTGCAAAAACATTTGAAAATACCTTCAAAAACAATTTTTTAACGCTTTCCTTATACATAACCATAAATTTCTTTTGCAATGAAGCTAAAACAGATATCGTGAAACCTACCAAATTCAGCTTCGATCTTTCACATGGCAACTTTTCAAAGGATTCCAGAACACTTGTAAAAGATTTCCAGATCGTGTTCGTTATACCTCTAGAACCTCGACACCATATCACGGCGCACTCCCGCACTAAACGTTTCCGATTGAAAACACCACTCCATCATCAGACATCGAACTACGATTTCGACCCGCGAATCCTGATAATCACGGCCTGCAACAGGAAAAAATCTCTCAGGATAATTCCCAATGCCTGTTTAGCAAATCGTCCCGACTGTATCGCCAGCAAATCTGTCTTGTCTGGCAGTTCACCGTGTTTCCACTGCGGCTGCCGGTGGTTGGGAAGCGCAGGCTCCGGCTCGGTGCTCCAAACAGCATCCAGATCGTATCCAGCAGCTCACTCTGTATGCCGGGGCTCGAGACGGCAAGCCGAGCAAGGCCGAAGGGACGACGGCGAAGAGCGGGGCTGACGGAAAGCCGTAGAGGCCTTTTCCACATCTTTTCTTGCCAAGATGTTCGATGTTGCGTGCTCTTATTCAAGCTAAGAGTAATGAGGTAGAATTCGGAATTCAATTTTTAACAGTCGATAGTGGAGATACAGCGTCTTGATTGATGCGGTATAGTGCAAATGAAAGGAACGTATTTATTAATTCTTTGTTGGGAAAAATCGTCACGTGAGGCAGTTTTTATAAAAGCTTAAGGAGACTAGGGGAAATTGTTGCGACCTTTGAATGATTTCAATATTTTATTCAATGTCACGTTTTCATCAACATAATCATTTGCTTGACATTTTCCAACAAAAGAATCGAATATCTCACGAACTGAAAGAATTATATTATGTTAAGATCCAAAGAAATCTGTTACGGTTCCTTCTGGCTTGGAAAATTTTCCAAAAACTTTGTCAATTTTCTCCCACATTTATTTCAAATTCAAGTGACTCGTCATTTTTGTTTAGTTTGTCAATTGTAATGCTTTCAAAAGGAATGCCCATGTTTTATTACTCAAGCAAATCTAAAATCCTTCATTGCGTACTTATCTACTAATTCATCAAACTTGATTGTTGCTTGGCACCGACTTCACAAATATACTAGACTGGTAGGTAATTAATTTGTACAGAATGAGCACCTTTTAATGTTTACATTTTTTACTTCCTGGGTAGGTACCTAACAATATTGAATGTGTTATTTATTTGCTAGAGTTGAATTTTGTTATAATTATTTTTAACTCGAAAGCCTCAACATTACACAATGATACTTTCTCATTTAAATTGAGAGGTAAATCTTTACGAACAAAATTTACTAGTACGCGTTGACCTAATAAGCCATCCCATATTTACGGAGTCAAATCCGTCCTATATTTCAACCATAGTATATAACTCCTTGTGGGCTACGCCATAAATTATTTCATTTTTAACATTTTATATTATCGCCCTGTGTAACATTAATTCCTCTCCACACTTTATGCAACTTCTTATGTGCTATAAAATAAATATTTTTTTTTTCACACTGTAAAAATATAATTCAACTCCAGCATATATTTCAACCATCCCGTATATGATTTGCTTATGTCCACATCATATAACAGTTTTTTAATCACCCTATATACTTTTAATTTCACATTTTTTCCAACACTTTTATACCACCAAACGTCTAGTCCACCCTATATTCCAACCATACTGTATATACGGCTGCCTAAGGACCACTATCATTCTAGTCCGTCCTATATTTCAATCTTCATATAAATGCAACTCCTTCTACCACTTTACTTTGTGATTTTGTTTGCTATAACTAAACACCTTGTCTAGAAACCCACCAAATAGCAGTTTAAAATTTGACATGTGTTGTCACTGAATTTGCTATTAGGCCGGGAGAATGTGAGAACCAAAAGCACAGTCTTCGCAAAATGGAAAAATTTGCATTTAAATTTGCCTGGTATACAAACAAAACGAGCTTGGTACTCATTGATTTAAGGAGCCGAAAATACTATGCTTTACTACCTATATGCTTGAGATGTACATAAAAAAATTTCAAATTCGCAATTAAAACTTCCAGTGCCTAAAATTACCGCACTATTACATTGGAATTAATATATTTATGAGGAAATGTCCGTTATGTCATTTCGATGAACTTTTTGCTGAGAATTTTGGAATTTTCGGCGATTTTCTGCAAAACTGCAAGTTGCACGTCGCAAAAAAGTATATGAGATGATCACCTAAGGATCTTCCTTTACAGATTACGCGTTAAAAAACTATACACATCCATAAGGAATTATCGAAAAATCGACTAAAATATCAGGGATATTGGTCGATTTCCAAATAACGGTGGATTAAAGTATGACTGAAATTTTGGAAAAACCCACAAAGATATTATTTGAATACTTCGAAGAGGACACTTTTTTGCAACTCTACCTGGTCATTTAAGATTAAACTTGAGGATAAAGGGTCGTTAATACTCTTGAAAATTTGAACTGATTCTAAAATGGTGATTATGGGTTTAAAACTGTGTACGTGAATAATTTCTGTATCTTCTAATTTTGGGAAGGGATGGCCTGTTAGTAAGCAGTGATTTGCAAGTGTTGAGTTTGTTTTTTTATATCTAAATGATCGAAAATGTTGATCGTAGCGGGTGTTCAAATTTCTGCATGTCATACCAATGTAAAACTGTTGCATTCCGAACATGAAAGCCTATAAACTCCAGAATTTAGATAATTGTTAACTGTTTTGTCTTTGGCATTGAATAAAAGATTACTAAATTTGTGGTGTGATTTAAAACGGATGTTGTGTTTGGACAAAGTTTTGGCAATTTTGTCGCTGACGTTTCCAAACTATGCAAGGGAGACGTATTTTGATGGCTTCTCTACAGCCGATTCAGTGGGATAAATTAAACGTTGGACTAATTGTAGTTCTTTATGGTAGATAAGTTTATTAATCAACTTTTGGTCATAGCCATTGTTAGGGGCTATTAATTTAATATTTTCAAGTTCAATTTTTAAATTATTCTCAGAAAGAGGCAATGTGTAAGTTCTGTGAATCATGGATCAATACGCTGATAGTTTGTGAGTGTAGAGGGTGAAAGATGAGAATGGAACTGTGGTATCCGTAAAAGTGGGTTTCCTGTATATGTTGACTTCTATGGTATTATTTTGGCGTGTTTGGGTTAAGTCTAGAAAATTGATTTTATTGTCAGTTTCGGTTTCCACGGTAAAGGTTATATTGGGATGTAAATTGTTAAGGAATGATAGGAAAGAATGTAATTGTCTCTTAGTACCTGTGAAAAAGGCTGAGATATCATCTACATACCTGTACCAGAACTTTATATATTTCTCAGATAAGGTGGAGCACATGATAGTTTCTTCTAAGTGTGTCATAAAAATCTCTGCCAACAATGGACTCAGTGGGGAGCCCATTGCTAAACCAGTATTTTGGGTGTAAAATCTATTGTTAAATGTGCATTAATTTTGGCTGAGACACAACTCGCAGGCTCTTTTTGTATGATGGTGTTAACATGGCTATTAGTAAGGATATTGGAAATTAAAGGCATACATTCTACTGGGTGCATGTTTGAGATGTCAAAGGATACTAGGATACCGTTGTTTGGAATTTTTTGTTTACTTATTTATTAACTGAGTGAGGTCTATTGAGTTTTTTATGGAATATTGAGCTTTGAATTCACTTATAAACTTAAATTCGGAATTTAATTTAATGGCCAGATCTCTGGTGGGACTGTTTATATATGACACTACTGGTCTTATAGGAGCATTCGCTTTGTGGTTTTTAATAGGTCCATATAGTTTAGGTACCTAAACACAATTTATATCACAATTAACACACTATAAACTCATATCACTTGCAGATATTACAAAAAACAGTGAGAATCATTTACAAAGAGAAGTTCACATAACAGATTTTCTACGTTATATTTACGATTTTTACGAATAATTACATCAATCTCACTTTTTCAGTCACTTCACTTGTAAATGTAGGATTTGTGCATTTCAATCCGTTCACAATTGCTAACTTCCTAACATACCCTGTCGTCACACAAGCGCCATTCTGGCCAATTCTTGAACTTCTAATTTGAAAGCGTCCGCTGGACACTTTTTCAGTTTTACTCCCATATAAGTTTGTCCTCCTTTGCTCTATACTCCATAATATGAACGAGTTAGTTAAAAGAACAGATTTTGAATCGATTGCAGTCGAGATAGTAAATAAGTTGTTAGTATGTATGTATGTAGTATGTTTGAAATTCAATTGATGTTTATCAAACCCATAGAGTATGTAATAATATATTTCAAACTGAACACGAGATCGAGCATTTTAAAACAGTTCTGAACATTTCTATGAAAAAATCACAAGAAGTTAACATGAATACAGCCTCATGATGAATTTCCATAATAAGCACATACATCTCTCGCCGGACGTGAATGGCCGAAGTCAAGATCTTTTCAGGAACCGGCGCTAAAACTGTCGTGTTCTGGGAATTCAGTCATTTCATTCATTCGCCCACTCCAAGTACTTCACGATGATTAATAGGCTGCTTTATTCTTTCATATTCTGTTCTATCCATCATCATCAGTCTAGGTTGGTTTTACTTCCTCAAACAGTGTTTTCTAGATAGTCGAGTGTTTTTACAGCCTCCGTCGGGGGTCAGTTTATCGACCTACACACATATTTTAATGGTTTTCATACTGCCTCCATAAAAGGGGATAAACGCTTAACAAATGACGCTAAAGGGTAAAAGCAAAAAGGAATTAAACTACGTGAAATATTACGTAATTTTTTAATCAATTTCCACATATTTTTATTGCGATGAGCCTAGGCAAGGCAAAAAATTCAACCCCTTTGAACGGAAAGTCAAATTTCATCTCACAAGATGTAACTGGTTAATTTGATTACCTTAAACTATTTCTTAATATACGATGGCTGCCTTTTATATTTTATATTTCTGGATTGGACAACCCTAGTGTTGCAATCTGACAACTGACAGCTCTATCGTAAAGTATGACATTTTTGATGTTATACGTACTCAGAACGTTTTGACATACGAGCGCTATGTGTTGTTTACAGTAACTTAAAGGATTCATCTCGGCCAAAAAATGGAATTAAATCGTGAACATTTTCGTGCAATTATTTTTTACAATTTTCGACATGGATTAAGTCAGCAAGAGTGCATGGATGGACTTAATTTACTTTTTGGCGATGAAACTTCATCAAGGACCACTGTTTATCGATGGTATGGTGAATTCAATCGAGGTCGTAGTTCACTCCAAGACGAATTTCGTGAAGGTCGTGCAAAAACAGTTGTTGTTCCGGAAACCATTGATGCTGTGCGCGAACTGATATTGCAAGATCGTCATGTGACCTATCGTGAGATTGAGTCAACCTTACACATTAGTGGGACCAACATACATTCAATATTGCATAAACATTTGAATGTCAAAAAAAATTGTTCGCGTTGAATACCACAAAATTTGCCAATCGTTCAAAAAAAGGCTCGTGTCGATTGGTCGAAAGAAAAGCTCAAAAAATACGATCGCGGGGCTTCTAAACACGTTTATGACATAGTGACAGGTGAGGAATCGTGGATTTACGCGTATGAGCCCGAAAGTAAACAGCAGTCGACTGTATGGGTGTTTCAAGATGAGTCGAATCCAACAAATGATCGCCTGTTTTTTCGGAAAAACTGGACATGTCGCAACAGTACCACTAAAGCAACGCAGGACAGTCAATTCTGAGTGGTACGCAACCATTTGTTTGCCAGTTGTCTTCCAAGAAATGAGGAAAACCAACCGCCGAAGACGGATCACTCTTCACCACGACAATGCGGGCTCTCACACATCGGCTCAAACAACTGCATTTTTGACCACTCAAAACATCGATTTGATGAGTCATCCGCCCTATAGTCCGGACTTGTCACCAAATGACTACTTTTTATTCCCGTACGTAAAAAACAAACAGAGAGGTCAACGTTTTTCGACACCTGAAGAAGCGGTTGCACGTTCAGAATGCATGTTCTGGAGATACCTCAATCAGAGTGGAAAAAGTGCTGCGGTAATTGGTTCAAACGCATGCAAAAGTGTATAGATCTTCATGGGGAATATTTTGAAAAACAATAAAGCGATTTTCGATGATTAATATTTGTTTTTGTTCTCTAATTCCGAAATATAAAAGGCAGCCCTCGTATTAGTAGCCTATAGTAAATACATTCAGCAAATAGATAGATAGAAAACAACAACGATTAATTTTTCTTCCTCCCAAAAGAGACATTTTAGGGTTCACAGGTCGTACGCAATCTTTGACTCGTACCTGATAGCCCATAGCTGCAGACTCAGAACACCAATTTTTAGTTGACCTAATAGTTAAGCTGTATCTCAAGTTGAAGAGAGTTTCCATGCTTTGGGGTTCCCTTTTCCCAGAATTCCTATTTCCTAAAACACACAGAGCAAAAGGAGTCATACAAACCCAAGGTCGTCTTTTTAGTAAATTATGACATTACATTGTTTGTTAGAAGAAAAAATAACTCCTTTTAGTAGAGTTATTTATATTTAATATACAATAGGTGACAAATAAGGGGTAACTAGAAAAGTTATACAATTGGCGCCCAACGTGGGGCACGATTTTTTTTTATATACAGTGAAGTAAATATCTCTGGAATTATTAGAGATATCAAAATGAAATTTGGAAGCTGGATACTGCAGTAGATTGCCTATTTGTTTCCAATTTTTTTTACAATTTTGAATTTCCTGTTTTACCGGAAGTAATGTCGATTTTAAAATTTGCAATGAAACACCCTGTATAGTATTTTAGTTTCTGATGAAACATTTTATTGCGAATACAAAAATTGTTTACTTCAATACCTACCGAGATTTTACAGAAAAGTAATTAAGGAAAGGAAAAATCTAATATCCATTAAACAAATACATAATCATAATTATTAACTAAATCTAAATGATTTTCAAAACATTGAAACTTAACTTAACTGAGCTTAATGTATTAGATGTTCAAACTGAGGACCGTTTACTTCTTGACAATAAGCAAGTCGATTTTTAAATTCTCTAGTAACATTAGCTATTACTTCTGGTGTAATTCTCTGGATGTCTTCAGTTATTCTTGCAAATTATTTGGTCTATCAACATAAACCTTACACTTTAAGTAACCCCACAGAAAATGGTCTAGTGGATTAAGGTTGGGACTTCGTGCAGGCCATTCATAAGTACCCCTTCTTCCAATCCATCTGTGATGAAATCTCCTATCTAAATGATCTCGAACAATGCGAGTGTAATGGGGTGGTGCTCCATCCTGCTGAAACCAGATATTATTTGGTAATTGTCCATTTACCTCCAATGCCAGAATAACTTGTGTTTCCAAGAGCTATAAATACCTATCTCCGTTTAAAGTTTCTTGTAGGAAGAATCTTACAATCTAATTGTAATTAACTAATTAATGCGAACTACCAGTGTTAACATTTGTTTCTAATAGCAAGGTAAACTTCATTGCTAGACAAGATTCGAAATAAAAAATCATGAAGGTCATAGTCATAAAAATCAAAAATTTTAATACTCACATAGAGTTTTCCTTACTAATAAATATAAATCCATCAAACGACCTTATCTCGAAAATTCATTTGTGTCTCAAACAACAATACGGGAGTTGGATTAGATGTAATTCTGTGACAAGGACTATTTTAAAACAATTCTTTTACTAGCCTGACGATTTGGAAGTAATGTTAAAGAAATTCGAACCCAACATTAACAAATTATTAGAAATTATTTAATACTACCTCGATACTTATCTGATTTGAAAGGGGGAGCACTGAGAATATTTTTATGTAGTAAACCTAACAACTAATCCGCAGTTGATAATTTGGCCCCTTAAAACAAACAATATTTTAACTATATGCAACACGTAATACGACTAGAACTCTGAATTATTGGTTGCATATACAATTACAAACAATATATTAATAGAAATACAGAAAAGTTTTCATTTTTTTATTCTCTTTTGAACATTGAATTTAAAATGGTCATCTATATGTATTATGGAAGCATTTTATCTCAAAGAATTCTCTAAATTGATAAAGAATAAGAAACAACCATTTGATAAATATTTTATAATATATTTTTTTGAACACTCCCGATTCGGTTACAAATCACACATATTTTCTAGGTTCTATTTATCTTATTATACTAATGCTGATTGTAGTTGAGTGTTTTGTTACGAATGTTCGAGAAACAGGAGATTAGGAGATCACACACAAGAAGGTAAAACACAGCTACAAGTTGAATATTTGTTTATTCACTTCCTATCCATAATATTATAGCTTCTGCCATCTGCTGGTGTAATACTAAATTTACTTTAGAAGTTTAATAGTATTCTCTGTGGTAAACAGTAAAATTTAACAATTCAATTCTATAGTTTTATTACTTACCCGCAGATGGAAGCAGCTTGGCAAACTTTAAAACGTTTGTAGGCAACCAGTAATTCACTTCGAAATTCGTATGAGAAGTTGCCTATAAGTAAGTATAAACAAGGAATTTTTTCCGTTTAAATTTCTGCATTGTTGAATTATTTTATTGATAAGCTTATTCATACCTTAGAGCTTGTACCTTGTGGAGATTGCCTGCAGTGCACAAATGTCGTGCTAAGACTAAAGAGAGGGGGCAAGAGTCTATTTCACTCAGTTGAGAGCTGCATTCTATGAAATACGATTAGCGTGTTGTTCATTGGCTACTTCCACACACCAAGTGAAATAGTTCTCTTATATTATAGCCTCTCTTTCTAGCCTTGCCACAAATGTGTGCATTTCAGGCTATCTCCAGAAGGTACATGCTCTAAGTTGTAAACGGAGATATTTGTTTACATTTCTGAGCACCATCTATAGTCAGCAGAAGGAAGAGGTTTCATCGAACTCCCGTGAGAGGGCGTTCTCGGACCCAAAAGTTCAGATTTATTCCATGCAGCTTTGGTGTTTGAGTACAAAACTATGTATTTAAAAATATGTAATGTAAAAGATCAAAAAAAGTATTATGCGAAGACGTTGGGAAAAAATTTCACTTGGCACAAAACATTTTTTTACTTTATAAAATCTAGATTTAAGAGTAATTCCAAACTGTTAAAAGTTACAGAAAGCAAGTTCTACTGAGACACGTCATGATTTTTCTCATGTTCTTTGAAGAGTAGTTTCAAGAATATTTCATTTTGTGACATGAGTGGCTGTTTCTTGAAACCAACTCTTACTTTAATATAACCATGTAAGAGCACACTAGAAAGAGGTCAGAGGTGATAAATTAGCATTCTGGTGGTACCAATGAAGGTACAATGTTGCCATAAGGAGCAGATGTGTTACAATTTTGTGTCAAATTATGGCATGGTCCAAGAAAAAAACAACAATTTGGGAAAAAATATTTATTTTTCAACATAATTTCATTTTCCAAGCGCATTTCACCTTCTTTGGAGCCGATTTTCATTTTCAGTTCATAGTTTTGATTGGTCTGTTGTCTTGGATGTGAAGTGATGGACAGATGTTTCATCTATAGTTATTAAACGGCGAAAAAAATCTGTTGTGCTGCTAAAACACTTCGCTAAACACTATATTGAAATTTCTTCACAACTCTTCTTGCTCGAGTATGATCAAATGCGGCACCCATCGCGCACAATCTTCTCATAATATACGATGTAGCACACTTTTTGAAACGCCAACTGTCTGCTATCTCGCGCACTTTCAGTTGGCGATCATCCAGTACCGTTTTGTGGATTTTCTTCACCATCTATGGAGTCACCTCATTTGGTCGATCACTGAGATGCTCGTTTTGGCAGTTTTGTCGCGTTCAAACTTTGCTACCCAATATTTTATTGTTGTAAACGACGGAGCAGACTCACTCAGAGTAGAATCTAGTTCAGCTTTTATACGGTTGGGCTGAGACCTTCCAATTCAAAGTATTTTATCACAGAACTATGACAAATTTTCTCCATTTTCACAAATTCACTGAAAACGATCACTATTGATGAGTGCACTGATGTTTATCAAGCAACGACTGCATCTTTAGATCGGGCCGGGTACTAAATGTTTTTGTTGAAACCTGGTTGGGAATTTTACTTTTTAGTGAAGTTTGATTATCTGATCCAGTCTATAAAGTATCAATTTAGATAATCGATGTTCTTTTTGTTTATATAAAAAGAAACAATCTATAGTGCATTTAATGTTTATTTAGATTATTTACAATGTAAAAACGTATTATTGGTGATGTTATCTGAAAGATAGAACTGATATAATAAGGCCTCTATTGGCTTGGACATACATTTTTTCATTCTCATTCATATTTTCTCTTCATCGTTTTTAATTTTTTTATATAATTTTTCCTTTTTTGCTTGTAAATTTCGACGAAATATTCAAAAATTATTTATTTACAATAAAATTAACAATATTAATGAAAAATAACTTGTACTAAAAATTCAAACACCCACCAATTTATTTTAAATATTTTAGAACAGCAACGAAAATCTTGCCTCTTACAAGAAAATATTGTACATTTAAAAACAAATTTATACAAAAAACATTCTGTGTGAAAAAAAAATTAGTTAAAAAACTTTGCAAGATTAAAAAAATTTCACTACTGAGTACACTTTGATGATAGTTACGAAAAAATTGGATAACAAATTCTATGAATTTCAGCGGTTTTGTTATAAGTAATGTATGTGATTGGAAAAAATTTCTACACTTCCGTTAAAATTGTTACTAATTGGCATAAAATTCGAACAAAATCTTGGCAATTTTGAATCAGAAATGTCAATAATTCATTAAAATTCATTGAGACCAAAAGTTTTATGGGGTAACCTGAACTGCCAGCCTCAAAATTCTTATGATTTTGCAGTTTGTCATTTAAGTCTACATAGTATTGGGAAAACAAATGAAACATGGAGATAAAGAAAGCGGATTTACCAAAATTTGAGCGAAAAACTCCGTATCTAACAGACACGCAGTCTGAGTAAAAAAAAATAACATTGAAACAGACTAAAATCACTTTGAAATAACATAGATGAAGCACCAAGTATGGATTGAAGAACATTATCTCGAAAGTCCCAATACCTGATTTAACCCCAAGTGACTTTTTTGGAAAGATGGGAAAAACAAGTTTACAAAAAGAAAGAATAGAATCCAAGATTTACAAATAGCGCTACTTCCTTTTCAATGTGATCAAGACTAAGAATTTTCTCAAATGAAAGTAAGAAGAAAGGCGAGTGACTATGCAGTATTTTGGCATTGAGGTGAATGGGAATTTGTACATTTGCACAACACAATCTAATTTAAATACTATACCCTGTTTGTGTAGCTAGAATTTGAAATAATCCATATAATACATCAACTATGGAGTGGAGAACACTTTCTGGAATGGACTGTGTGAAAACCTGATCTAACCCCATGTGAGTTCTTTTTTCTGAAGATAGGAAAAACAAGTTTACTTTGTGAAACAATAAATTTAGACATTTACAAAGTTCTAAATCCTATTTAAATTGTCTATATTCCTCAACATTTCACACCACTATGGAAAGATGAGTAGTACTCATTGCACTTGGCACTTATTTCCATGAAATTGGCTTCATTTAAGTGAGAGTGTATTTGCATAAACCATATAAGGCACCAACCATTGATAAAAAAAACATATTCTGGAAAAGTCAATAGCCTGACCGAAACCCCGATTTAACACCAATTGACTTCTTTTTGTGAACATTCCTCAGCATTTCACACTAATGCAGTTTTTTCGTCGTCACTTGGGAGGAACTTGTCAATTATTTGTATCAAATTAGTTGAATGAAAAATCTTCGCACTATAGTAAATAAAAAAAAATGGTCAGCACTAAAGTATCAGACAATCCAGTAGCTCGAAATAAACATTCGAAGTTTAGCAATCGATTTTCTAAATCATTTCCAGTTTTTCTCACAAAAACCAAGACGCAAAAACAAAAGAAATTAGGACATTAATAAATGAATACATAAAACAAATGAACATAGGAAACTTGATAAGGCCTCAGCTGGACTCTGTTTTTACTGCTAGAAGTACAAGCAACACTTGAAAAATCTATTGAGATGATTGATATCGTCCCCCAAAATGGAGTGGCCCAGTTGTGCCTTCCACCTTATGGCACCCATTGTTTCTAACCTTTAGACATAAGATTTATGAAACCATGTAGTAAAACGCGGTAAAACTGGCTGCGGTGTTATCCAGAAAGTGTGGCTACACAATAACAAATTGCTGAGCTATTTGGGAAGGCTTGTGTAGCTGTAGCTATGATGACAATTGATGTAAGTTATTATAGAGCAGCATATATTTGATCTCTATGGGTACAAATATATTTAACCTTAGCTGATATTAGTAATATCCCAGAAATTAACACATGGGTGGAGCCATGCTCCCCTCCGAGAGGCAATCTTAACTTCTAAAAACCTAAAAGAAGGTAAGGCTCTGGGGACTATTTTTAGTGTAATAGCTCAAGAAATCTGGGTTTAAAATTATATTTAGGTTAATTTAGTACAGGATCCCCCCCCCCCCCCCAAGCCTGAAATCCTCCCAGAAGCACTTGTCTGGATCCGCCTTTGAAAGAACCTTAATTCAAAAGAGCTATTCCCAAATAATAGCCCACAAAAAGCCCCATGAGCTTCATTATGTTAGCTATTTTTCAAGGTTCTAACCAGGCCACATTATTTGAAGACACTACCAACGAAGACATCCCTAAACCATTCCAACTAAGAACTGTGTAAACACCATATGACTCTTGTTCGTAACCTGGGTGTTAGAAGAGCAGAGACCTGCTGTTCACCTTACAATAGCAAGCTGATTGCTTCGAAAATAACCAAAAAACAAAAGAGAAAAAGTAACTCAAACTGTTAAATTTGATACCAGAGAAAAACAAACGAAAGAAATTAAATTCAAGAACAAAAGATATTCGAAGATACATCCTCAGGCATTGACATTTTTTGTGGTAGGATAAAATAAATTGTCCCTTTTGACACCTCTGAGTATGGAGCAGAATGCTCCAATTACTAAATATTACAACTATAAAAATAAATGTACTTGCCAATTCACCATGCCCCTCTGTTCATTTGCCTGAATAGTAGTTCCAATTGGAATGATATTAATGTTAAGTGAATATTCAAAAAATTGATTTTTCAAAATTGGGACAAGTTTGAAATATTGAAAGCGGACACTTTGAACAAGACATCCAACTATCTGCTTTTTTCTTGGTTAACGAGAAAATTTTGAGCAAAATTGTTCATCAGCTTTAATTTTGCAAGGAACTAAAAAGAAATTTTTGAGAGACTGAGTTAAATTCATTCTGCTAGACTAGACTAGATTTTCAGACAATACAATAGCACCAAACAAATATCCAGTAAATACAAGTAATTTTCGAAACCTTTTTCGGTTGTTTACTCAAAAACAAATAAAAAAAAAACAAAAGAATTTAGGTAATTAATAAAAGAATATACAAAACACCAAGGCAGATACAATGCAGGAACAAGTCAAAAAGACTAGTTGATAGGATTTTTTTTCTTCTATTTTACTTTCCTGAATTCCTCACAAAAGCTCATGAACTTGCTTGGTTTGCCATTTTCAGAAAGTTTCAAAGACTACTTGTCTGTTTTTGCTGATATCTCTCGTTTACATAGGATTTGAATCAATCAACAGAATAAAACAATTGAAGCGAAGATTATTTAAAAACAACAAACACTTAATTTTTCACTTTTTTATTTATTTTTAATTTGACATGTTTCGCCAAGCTTCATCAGAAATTGGAAATACAATGAATGCTAGATAGGATAATGAAAGAATTAAAGGTGTCCTCTTAATTCTGAGGATTTCCAAGGAAAATTATAGATTTATGAAACATGATAACACATGTGGATAATCTATACTATTATAAAATTGTTTGTTTGTTAGTTTGTTCGGGCATCACGTAAGAACTACTTAAGTGATTTTGCTGAATCATTTTTTGTTGCGAAGCCTATAGTTTGACTTAAAATCTGGTAGATATTTTATCTCCCTAAATTGACAGAAACGGTAGATATAGCGAAAAAAACTTCTACCCTGTTGGGTAATACAGTTTCTCAATTGGTTCCACCGTACGCACAAAATATTAGATACTGGCATCAGCTTAGCTTTTATTCAAAATTCGGAATGTGCAAATGTAACATATTTCGATTTAACAAAAATCAACATATATCAAGCGTAATTATACAGGCTGTTCTGTGTATAGGAAACTTAGAGCGGGCTAGAATTACATGGATTTAAATAATCTAAAAAAAGTTATATTTGGTGTCCTATAAGCAGTTGAAAAATAAAAGGGGAGTGGAATTAGTTATATGGGGTGACCCAAAAAAGTTATATTGAGTGGGCCATAAACAGTTCCATATCCATATACCAAGTGGTTGAAAAAGGGTACAATATTTATACAGTGAATAAAAAATATTAAAAAAATGTGTTAGGTAAGCAGTTAGGATCTTTGAATTATGTTCATAAGATACTACAGTTATGAAATGGGTTGAAGAAATGTTAGAAGCAGTTGTTTATACAGGGTGTTTGAAATATAGATGGAGTATGGATATGTAGCGCAGTATAATTAGCTATACAGGTGGGTTTAAAAAATATTACAAAGTAATGTTATAATCTATAAGCTGATCCATTTACCGGATGGTTGAAATATAGGGTGGGGTAGGATTCTGAGGATACAGGGTGGTAAAAAAATGCAATATTTGGTGGCAAATAAGTAGTTGCATATAAAAGTTTGTTGAAATATAGGATGGTGTAGTTATAATTATACAGGGTGAGTAAAAAAAAGCTAGATAAATTTTGTTGTATAGCTGTTGCATATATGGAGTCCCTGAAATATGGTGCGCAGTAAAGTTATTATGTCATTCAAACAAGGTTAGAAAAACTTGCAAATGAAGGGTGGTTTAAATGAAGTGTGGAGAGAAATTAAACTTTAATAAGTCTTGAAAAAATATGAGGAAAAATTGTGAAACAGCATACTTCATAATAAGTTGCAAAGAAGCATAGTTGAAATATAGGGTGTGTTATGACAATTATTTTAAAAAATATTATATTGGTTGACCAATAAGCAGTAGCGTATACAGGGTAGTTGTAATACATACAAGGTGATTCAAAAATTTGGTATATTCGGTGCCTAATAAGCAGTTGCGAGTTTGGTGAAATATATTTGGCATTGATGGATTTATAGTTGTGCAGGGTGGTACAAACAGGTTAGAACATTTTTTATATAGGATAACCCATATTTTTCATAAGTTATTTCTTTTTGCGAAAATTTGAACATTCCGTACGCTGGTGAAACCGCGGGTAACGGCTAGTATAATATAATACTATTTAAAATTGGATGTTGAGATTAAGCAAGGGAGATAAATGGGTATCAATTTGATCATTCAACATATTCAGAGAATTTTTGTTTTTGTTGATTTCGAGGGATTCAAGTAGATATAATTTTTACTGTTGTTTTGTTAATATAAATAAATTTCCAATGTATTTTGAGGTATATGGTTTTCTTTTTAATAAGTGTTCAGTAAATGTAGATTGTGTTATTGTTTTTCCTGTTCTGTAAAAATTGGGAGATTGTTTTGTGAGCAGGTTCCATTAAATGTGAGAGTATGTTATAATTTAGGTATAGCGTTGGGATCAGTTGTCACTAAGTTGAGTGGTGTAACTATTGTTGACAGACGCGCGTTTGATTCTTTCAAGTTCCTTATCGGTTTTGTCAAGGTATTGTCACGAGTCTGTGTAAGATACAGTGATATCCAGCAAGTTTCTGTTGTATGGGGTAGTGTGAACTATTGTGGATGGTAAGGTCAGAGTGTGATGATTGATGATAAATGGAGAAAATGTATTTGGCGTATTTTTTTAGGTCTAGGACCTATCTGATTCTGTTTCATTCTGTTTTAAGTGTGAATTTTATGATGGGGTGTATTTGGTTTAAATCCTTGTGTTGTAACTATAATTGTCGATGTGTACCCGTAATACAGGATATTGTTACTGAGATTGTGTTTGAAAATTAGGGTTTCTACCTGACCTACACCCCGCCCACTTCCTTGGAAATCATCAGAATTAACAGAACACCTTTAAATATTTCATTACCCTATCTATATGCAGTTTCTTTGTAAGAAATATAAATTTAGCATTCATTGTTTTTCCAATTTCTGATGAAGCCAGACTTGGCCAAACATGTCAAATTAAAAATTAATAAAAAAGTGAAAAATTCACCGTTTGTTGTTTTACAGGAATTTTAAAAATGAATTTTCATCAAACGAAGACTGAAACAATCATCAATTGAAGCGAAGCCTACATAAACATTATTAATGAAAAAACAATATAGGTACTATTTTTTCGAAAGTTTTGAAAGTTCATACGAATGGAAAATACATAGAAAATCACAGCACATTTTTAGTTTTACAAATTTATAAGACAGTTGTTTTTGGCATTCCAATGGTCTAAGACAGAGATTTTACTGTATTTTCAGCTGTTTTCCCCAATTGTCATCTTGTATAAATAAATGAAATTTAACATGTATGATCGGAAAAAAAAATCAGATAGTAATCGGTTAATCTAAAATTTTAGCAATCGAATATATTTTGTTTTAATATATAACACTTCTAGCACCACTATATGGCATTCATAATGAATAAACCATGAATATCGAAACCAATTTGTTCAAATTTTATGCTTACAAAAATTTCTTGCACAAAGCTTGTTGTAAATCCTACAAAAATCATCAGGAATGGCTTCTATACTGCTTTCCTTACTTCAGATATAATACCTAAACGTAACAGAAACCAAAATTCTATACTAAAATAATTAGCCTAAATTAAGGAATATTCTACATTTTTTTTTTCAAAAGAAAATTTCTCTACTTGCATAAAAATACTTTTTTTTATCATTTGCATTTCAACCAGTCTTTTCAGCTACGTAAGCGATCGAGAATATATTAAAAATATATTATTATTTTTTATCACCTTCTGAAGTATTATAAAATTGCAACTCTCGACAAAAAAAAATTGTACAACGACTAGTATAGCAGTATTGCAGAAAGGGACTTTGCAATTGAATCTGGTCCAAAAATTTTGATAGCGGGAAGTTATCTCTTACTGATTTTGAAATTTTAAATAATTTAGGTGATTCACACTAAAATTGACAAGAGAGAGCTGTTAGGCGGAGCCGCGTCCTTCATTTTCGAAAATAAATGTAAGTGTGGCAAAAAATATAGTCACTTATAAACTTTGCTACCAAAGCCTCTCATGTAGTTAAAAAAACTCATGTCCTATACTGAGATTTCTTCTTATACCCCTGAATACGATGTCTCTACGTCAATTAATGGTTTATGGAATTATTCTTACTTTAAAGTGTAATAAACAATTTAGCTCAGGGCAATAAATCAAAAAAAGTAACCTACTTACTATAAAAACAAATTCAACTTATAAAAATTGGCGCAGTATCAAGGATATTAAACCAGGATTGCTTGGTCAATGTTAAAACTCTTCGAACATATTGTGACGTAATGTTATTACCGCTTGGTTGACAGTTGATGGGTTTTTTGTTTTACTTTCATTTGTTTCCGTTATAGTTTAAACAATTGAGGAAATATGTGTAACAAGACAACCCAAAAAAAACAGACTATAACATAATAAGAGAAAAGAGTAAGTTCAATAAAGGATTTTTATAATACAAATACTAATAGGACATTCCCCAATAAAGGAAGAAATAAAATGTACCAAATGAAAGATATAGACTGAGTTATAAAATAAGAAAACGTCCATATAAGAGGCATCGTCAAACACTACTATGAAGAGCTGTACTCCTCTGTTATAACCGAACTCAACACTGGCGAAGTTGAAAATGTTCGGATCCAAATGCAAACTGGAACAGACCAAGGAGAAAATAATTCATCAAAGAAATGGAACTGGATTGGGCATGCAACTAGACATGGAAACAGTTGATGTACGAACAGAACTGTGAAATGACTAAGGAAATACAAGGAAGACCAGGAATAACACCAAAACGATATTAAAACAACATCCTGAGATAGAGACATACATACCCATTTCAAGATGAGGACAACGTAAACCACTTATAGATGAGGGGGGGAAATCCATGTGTATTTGTCAGTCAATACGCAGAAATTTAGATTTAGGAGTGGCGAAAATTCTAGACAAATGCATCACAAACCTTTTCACCCCACAAAAGTTTCTGTATGGTGACCGACGTCTTCATCAGGGACTTTTTTAACGATTCCCTCGGCAACGTTGTGGCAGTACCCTCAAAAAGAAGCACCGACATGTTGGAAAAGATTGTTACACCACAACCTGCTCAATCCTGAATTCACGAGGAAACTTTGTTTTTCAGCGGAGCAACTTTTCATTCAGCAAGAGTAAGCATGAATACTATCAATGGGTTATTCCCTACAGATGATTACTCGAAATAGAGACACCTCTGGACCCTCCATTCACCAGACCACACAATGTATGACTTTTTTGTGGGGTTACATAAAAAGTTAAGCGTTTCCAGATAATCCTCTAGAAAATCTTGGAAGAATGAATCCGACAGCGACTGCGCCAATTTAGATTTCTTAAGAAAATAATAAATTTATTTGTAAAAAATAGAATTTATTCTTTTTACAGCCCTTTAAAATCTCTCGCTATTCTGCCCTACCTTGTATTACTTCAGATTGCAATGTCAATAAAACTGGACAAAGGGGGAAAATATGACGTGTGTTGAATGCAACAACTTTGTATTACTGTTAAAAGAACAAAGAACTTTTTTTGTTTTAAATTTCGTGAATAAATATTAAACAAACATTAGACTGTCTTATTTTCCTCGTAATACAGACCTAGAGTATCAATGGTGGTATCAGTTTTTTCAAAAACCGCTGAAAAAAAATTATTGCATAATGTATCAGATCTCTGAGATAAAATTAGGGGGTTCCCAGTTATTTTTCGAAAGTGAAAATTAATTTTCTTTTTTAAAAAATCACAGGGGAATCCCCTAGTTTGACTTCTGATTTCAATTCAGAAATGAAAAATCCATAACAATGTACCATCTTAGAGGAGGTTAATTATCAGGCAATCACTTTTTTAACGCCCAAAAATAATCCCGAGAGAAATTTCACCACAAGAATTGTCAAAACTGAAAAACAAATGAATGCGCCACATTTAAAAGCAATTCATCAAAAACAAATGAGATAAATTTAACGCAGATATTTAAATATTGTTTGGGAATCACCAACAAATAAGAAAAATTTCCCGTATAAAAATTTTTGACCAGCAGTTTTTCAGGGCACATCTTGCAAATTTTTGAAACGTTACCTTTTTTTTAACTTCTTAGAACGAAATTTTTCAAAAAATGTACTTGTGGGTGTCAACAATTATTATTATTATTATTAACAAAATTATACAACAGTAAGTATAAAACATTTTAAATATTAAAAATCGTAAATACAGAAAAATAAACAGAGATAAAAAATGCCCCAAAAGCATATTTCTATAAATATATTTACATCGTTACCGTAGGAGGGAAAACTTTTTTTTATAAATGGCACCATCCGATTTCAAGTTAACCATTCCGATTATGTATATGTACAGGGTGTTTCAAAAACAGGTACTCATCAAGTTGGGGGGGGGGGTAGTTGTTTTCACAATACAGATAATATGTTTCGATGTAATAAGTACTATTCACGTGTGAAAAATTTGATAATCTAATTAAAGCTGGTTAAATTTAAACACTATGTTTTCATCTAGACAAGCAGGAATTGTTGTGGAAAAACATTTTGGAAACATCCTGTAAAATTAATAATAAAAAAATCAATAGTATCGCTTATAAACCAACAAATAAATTACAAAAGATATATATATTTTTTTAAATCTTAAGACCAAATAAATAGGCACTTTGGTCTGTAATGCTTACGTCTAATTCGTAAAAAAATCTATGTTTCTCGAAAAATAAAACAAAATAAATATGGAAGTAAATACAGGATGACATAGTCCGCGACGTTGGTGCAAAAACCGACTGCTGTTTACGAATCGGTTAACACGGCATCAAAAAATAAAATGGGCGTGTCTATATGGATTTAAGGCGTGGCTCAACACTAGGTGTGGTTCAACTCTAGGAGGCGTGGCTAAATTGTCGAACACCACCAGTAAAACCAAACTTCTGTATTTCCATCAGCATTTTTAAAATTCCTTGGAAAATATACAAAAAAAAAGTTCAGTTGGAAGGGCAATAAATAACATTTGAAGCTAATTCCTGATAATATTTGTACCTTTCGAAACCCAATATTCCGAAGGTAGTAGGATGGGGTTGTACAAAAAGCACTACACCACTTTTGTTCAGTATTTATAAATTCCTTGGGAAATTTACAATGAAGTATCATGTAAAGTGGGTAGGGCAAAAAAATGCCGTTTAAAGTTAAATTCCAAATATTCTATAGTTTTATAAACTGAATATTCGAAAGGAAACCAAAATGTATGCACTAAACAAATGAGACTTTAAAAAATTTACAAAGGCTGGTAGTGGCTAAACCAAAATGGGCGTGTCTGAATGAATTGGAGGAGTGACTTAACACTAGAAGGCGTGGCCAAAGTGTAGTACGCTACACCAGCAGCAAAACTTCTGTATTTCGTTCAATTTATCTAAATTTCTTGGGAAATTTACAATACCAGTATCATATAAAGTGGGAAGGGTAAGAAAATAATATTTAAAGCTACATTTCAAATATTTTGTAGTTTTAGAAACACAATATTCGGAAAGAAGTCAGAATGTATAAAAAGCACTACACAACTGAGGTTTTAAAAATTTACAAAGGCTGGTAGTGGCTAAACCAAAATGGGCGTGTCTGAATGAATTAGAGGAGTGGCTTACCACTAAAAGGCGTGGCCAAAGTGTAGTACGCTACACCAGCAGCAAAACTTCTGTATCTCGTTCAATATTTCTAAATTTCTTGGGAAATTTACAATATCAATATCATGTAAAGTGGGAAGGGTAAGAAAATAATATTTAAAGCTACATTTCAAATATTTCGTAGTTCTAGAAACTCAATATTCGGACAGAAGCCAAGATGTATAAAAAGCAGTACACAACTGAGGTTTTAAAAATTTTCAAAGGCTGGTAGTGGCTAAACTAAAATGGGCGTGTCTGAATTCATTTGAGGAGTGGCGTAATACTAGGAGGCGTGGTCAAACTGTAGGACGCTACACCAACAGTAGAAAAAACTTCTGTATTTCGTTCAGTATTTCTAAATTCCTTATGAAATTTACAATATTAATATCATGTAAAGTTGGAAGGGCCAGAAAATAATATTTAAAGCTACATTTCAAATATTTTGTAGTTTTAGAAACACAATATTCGGAAAGAAGTCAAAATGTATAAAAAGCACTATACAACTGAGGTTTTAAAAATTTACAAAGGCTGGTAGTGGCTAAACTAAAATGGGAGTGTCTGAGTTAATTTGAGGAGTGGCGCAACACTACAAGGCGTGGCCAAACTGTAGGACGCTACACCATCAGTAGACAAAACTTCTGTATTTCGTTCAGTATTTCTAAATTCATTGCCAAATTTACAATATATCATGTAAAGTGGAAAGGGCCTGAAAATAATATTTAAAGCTACATTCCAAATATTTTGTAGTTTTAAAAACTCAATATTCGGAAAGAAACGAAGAAAGCACTAGGCTGAGGTTTTAAAAATTGTCTACGCCTGGTAGTGGCTAAACTAAAATGGGCGTGTCTGAATTAATTTGAGGGGTGGTTCAACCCTAAAAGGCGTGGCTACATTGTAGAACGCTACACCATCAGCAAATTAAGACCAAAATCTGTATTTCGTTCAGTATTTCTAAAATTCCTTCGAATTTACAATGAAATGATTTGTTAAGCGGGAAGAGAAAAATAATTCCTTAAATGTTAAAATAGGCACAATACCACTGAGGTTATAAAAATTTTGAAACAATGGTAGTGGCTAAAGTGAAATAGGCGTGTCTGAATGAATCGAGGAGTGGCTAATTTGTCAAAAGCTTGGCCAAAATCAAGTTGGGTTATAAGCCAGGTACTCAAAATGTAACAGGCCATTCAAAATATGTAAGATTCAAAATTTTTACCTAACTTATAGGTATATATTTAATTTATGAAGAAACTTACTTTATGTAAACAATTAGAAGGCAGCAAAATGGTGTTGTATCCAAAACAACTGTGATGGAAATCTAATGTTGAAAAAACGAAAGTTTCTGAAGTAGATGTGCCTACATCACTTTGGGTAGCAGCTAGCACTAACAAGAAGTTCATCTGGATGTGGAGTGGTCCTAAGTCATGTGTCAATTTGAGAGGGCAACAAAAAGTAATGTTTAGAATATGAATTCTATGAATTTTACAATTTCAGATCTTCAACAATGAGAAAGAAGCTTGACAGGGTTACTGCTCCTGATTAAATTGACAGATTCGTTAATTTAGTTTCAAACCTCTTAGTAGCTAAATATCGAATCTTCAATACTACAACTAGGTAATTACTATGTGAGCAAAACTGAGATATGTAGTTAGGGGAGTTGTTATATTTTACGAATTTATCAATATTAAAACTAAATTCTGCAAATTTAGATAGATCAAGTTTTTAAATTGAATAACAATGTAAGGAATATTTAGAAATTCTAGATTGGCTAACTTAAGATATAGTTATTGAACTTTACCAGGAACGGCAAAACCCCAAAGTTGATAACAGAGGGATATTAAAATCGAAAATTGGGGAAGATCCACAGATTGAGTGGAAGATTCGGTGATTAGTGCCAGTAGGACCAGCCCCAGCATCAGTGAAGTAAATGTAGTAAATACTGGGAATGAGTTTTCTTTAGAAGAGACGCTAAAAGACAAATGAAAGCTGACGAGCACAACTTATACTACCAACATTACTATTTGGCATCAAGAAGATTACAATAAGCAAGTTAACACAAAAGTGTAGTTGAATGTTTTCAAACTTACATTGTAAGCAAAAAGAGAAACACAAATCAAGTTTATAAAAGATCTTCTTTATAGAAAAGTGGTCACAGAAGTACCTAGCCCGACCTAAAGATGGCGATAGTTGTGTAATAAATATCAGTGTATTAGAAGGTATACTACCTGTGTAGCATATGTTTCAAGTTTGAGGACGCCACGTTGTTCAGGATTTGTTTGACAGCTATCAATAGTGAACGTTTTCAGTGAATGTGTGAAAATAGAGAAAATTGGTCATTATGTGATGGAATACTTTTTTTGAAAGGCCTCAACCCGACCAATATGAAAGTTGAACTAGATTCTACTATAGGTGAGTGGCCAAACTGTAGGACGCTACACCATCAGTAGACAAAACTTATTTCGTTCAGTATTTGTACTGGTTAGATAATGGCTAGCAAAGAGAAAGCTGGTTACCATTCGCAAGCAATGATCTTAACGTCCCTAAAATATCAACAATTTGAGATTACCCAGTTGTAATATTAAAGAAATCATCCATTTTTGACCACTACCCAATATCAACGAAGAATTAATTTAGAAAACAATGTAAATATGTTACATAAAAACAATTGAATTATTTACAACTTATTTGTTGTTTTTTGAGCCACTTTGTATAACAATTAACTAATTCATACATAAAAATTGAATGCGGCGTGTAAGAAAAAACATAGTGAGTACCTCAAAATAAATAACAAATTTTATGAACAATAAAAATATTTAAAAACTCAAAAGCCACGCTTCGTTTTTGTTTTACGTCAGCATTAAGGCGTTGGACTATGATTTTTCCTTTCTTGTTTTTTGTTTTTAACGAAATAAGTGTATGATAAAATCTAAGTAATTCTATTATCTTGTTTCTCCTTCTTCTTCTTTTAATTTGTACATTAGTGAGAGACCTTTTCGAAGTCAAAATCGAAAAGGTCTCTAAGACCTTCGTTAATTCCTAAACTGAAATTGTACTCGGGCGGTACGAGTTGTTCCAAAGGTACCAGTTCGTTGCAGGCGTGCAACAGTGGGTCCATACTTCCTACAAAAACAAAACAGAAACGTTAAACTCCATAATAACAACTTAATACAAAATTATCGAGCATTATTAATGGCAAGCTGAAAAAATTAGTTAGTCACTCGCTATGAGGGCGATTCTGTGGAGACTCGACCGCCAGGTGGCGCCAATGCATATAAGGGTACAATGGTCGTCAACATTTTGGGTTAAATAGCAATTTTTAACCGACTTCCAAAAATGAGATTATCAATTCGTCGGGTATATTTTTTGCTTTTTAGGGTTCCCTATATACAATATACGGATCCCCTTATAGTATAATTCCGGATTTCTGCCTGTCACATCACAGCAATTTTCTCCTAAATTACTGGACGGAAAAGGTTGAAATTTGGTATCAATGTATAGTTTGGTGACCCAATCAGGAGTACATATCGTAAATGAAGAAATTTTGATTTTAGGGGTAAGTCTGGGGAAAAACTAAAAAAATCGACCGTCCCCCCCCCTGATCACGAAACTACTGAGCCTAAAATTAAAAAAAAATAGGCAATATAGAACATTGCCCGAACTTTGCAGGAAAAATAAGGAGAAACCATTAATATTAATTTTGGGGGGGCAAATTATAGAATTAAATAAAAAATAAATAATTAACCCATCCCCCCCTTATCTCCGAAACTATAAAACGTACAGTTTTGAAAAAAATTAGAGGTATAGGTTCTGATCTGAAGTTTACTGGAAAAATAAGGAGAAACCTCTACTTTTAATTTTGGGGGGCAAATTACAGAATTAAATGAAAAACATAAAATTAAAATTGTTTCTAACCCATCATATTATATATCAAATGAAAGGGCTCATTACGAAGGAAACCATTTTTTTTTCATATTTTTAAAATAAATTAAAAGATATTAACAAAAATATATAAAAATTTACCCATTCCCCCCCCCCTTATCTCCGAAACCATAAGCTGGAAAATTTTGAAAAAAAAAATTGAGGTGTAGTCCCTCATCTGAACTTTACTGGAAAAATAAAGAGAAACCCCTAATATTTATTTTGGGGGGTAATTAATTACAGAATTAAATGGAAAATATAAAATTAAAATTGTTTCTAACCCATCATGTTATATATCAAATGAAAGGGCTCATTATGACGAAAACAAATATATTTTTTTCATATTTTTAAAATAAATTAATTAAAAGATATTAACAAAAATATAAAAAAAATTATTTTGTTATAATTATTTTCAGCTTTATATTATATTTTTTTAAATGTTTTATTGTTAATTATAATTTTTGTTAAATGTCAAATTCATGTCCAAATTGTAACGTAAAAATACAATGAAATTTAGATGTCCTACGGACCAGTTTTCAAGTTTATTTTAAAGCATTTCCCCTTGTATTTTTTGATCGCGTAGACTTACACTAATGACATTTGGAGTTAATTTTTTTATTTTCCATTTTAATTTATAATTTGCCCCCCAAAATGAATATTAGTTCTCCTCATTTTTCCAGTAAAATTCAGATGAGGCTCTATACCAGTATTTTTTTCAAAATTTTACAGCTAATAGTTTCGAAGATAAGGGATGGGTAAATTTTTTTTATATTTTTGTTAATATCTTTTAATTAATTTATTTCAAAAATATGAAAAAAATATATTTGTTTTCGTCATAATGAGCCGTTTCATTTGATATATAACATGATGCGTTAGAAACAATTTTAATTTTATATTTTCCATTTAATTCTGTAATTTGCCCCCCAAAATTAAAAGTAGATGTTTCTCCTTATTTTCCCAGTAAACTTCAGGTCAGACTCTATACCTCTATTTTTTTTAACTTTACGTTTTATAGTTTCGGTTGATAAGGAGGGGGAAGGGTAAATTTTGGTATATTTTCGTTAATATCTTTTAAATTATTTTTTTAATATGAAAAAAATATGATTGTGAGGCGTTTTAAATTTTTTTAATTTTTAAATTTTCATTTAATTCTATAATTTGCCCCCCAAAATTAATATTAATGGTTTCTCCTTATTTTTCCTGTAAAATTCGGGCAACGTTCTATATTTCCTTTTTTTTCAAAATTTTAGGCTCAGTAATTTCGGAGATTAGGGTGGGGGGAACGGTCGATATTTTTTTTAGTCCCCCCCCATAAGTACCCCTAAGATCAAAATTTCTTTTGCTGTATATACTCCTGATCGGGCCACCAAACTATACATTGATACCAAATTTCAACCTCGTCCGCCCAGTAGTTTAGGAGAAAATTGCTGTGATGTGACACAGGCAGAAATCCTGAGTGATATTAAAAGATAGACTAAGAGAATTTTGTAGCGAATTTAATTGCCTACAGGATAGTGGCAAGCAAAGTTTTTTGACAAATTTTATTGGTGTTATTATTTTAAAAATAATAAAAAAAAGAAATTTCAGATTGTTTTTTCAATGGGAAAGAGGAACCCCGTTGCGCCAGCTCAATTTTTGAGATATCGAGCTTAACTTTCAGGGCAATTTTTTTGTTGTGCCAAAGAAACTTTTTACATATATTTACTCGTTTTTTTTTAACACAGTCTAATATACAGTTTTATTTCGAAATGACACTAAGAAACAGGTCAAAATTGACTTAAAGATTCGGTTACGTAGAAATCCAAATACTGGTGAAGCTAATACAAGCGTGTTAAGAAAATAACTCAGGGCTATTCAGCTTTGTGGATATAAATTTTTAAAATAGCTACTTGAACGATTTTAGCACACTGATGTCATTCACGATTCCTTATTAATTACATTTAAATGGTATTTGATGTTTACGCACCTAATGAAAACCCCCAAAACACAAGTATGTAAAGTTGATACCAGCACTGGTATAAAAATAACAAACTTTCCGCACTTGTTAGATGTAGATTTATTAACACTATTTACAATGTTTACAATAAAAAAAGAAATTTTAGTACAAAATAAAACCAAACCACAGAAAAGCACTTAAAAATTAATAGAGCGATGTTATACAGCAGAGTTAACCACGAATAGTGAGCTGAATCCCATGGTGCTACGCAAACCTAAGCAGCCCTCATAGGAATCAGCACACCATAGGGGGCAGTCAGCAGCATTCCCAGAAGCGTGGCACTAGTTGGTGAGAGCGTCATCAGCAAATTGTTGAGTTAATATTTACAAAAATAGATTCAAACTACATATTACAATGACAAACACGATAAAAATGATATTCTTAACATATAAATATATCGTGTGTTCCAATTTGAGATTATTCCGGTTATTAAACATGGAGAGACATGCGATTGAGCAACGCGTGTTTATTACTAAAAATTATTTTAAATTTGGTGAAAGTTGTGCAGAAGTTGGAAGAAAATTTCGTACAGAATATGGAAGAGAAAATTGTCCGTCAAATGTTACCATTGGAAAAATTGTTCAAAACTGGTTCAGTAAAAGGTGAAAAAAGCAAAACATATCGTAGTGGACGTTCAGAAGAAAATAATGCAGCTGTTACTGCTAGTGTTGTTCAACAACCAAAAACATCAATTCGTCATCGTGCACAGCAATTGAACATTCCAAAATTAAAGGCTTACAAGATTCAGATAACGCAAGAAATAAAGTCTAAGTCTTTCTTGAGAAATAACACCACATTAAAGAAAAATTGCTGTATATTCCAAACGTTTCGGGTCTAGGTCAGACCCCGTTGTCAATGGTTAAGAAACTATGGATAAAAAAGACACAATTCGAAGATGTAAATTAAAATGTTTGACAATGTGTATTATTTGATTTCTGACGTCACTAAGAGAATTTCATTTGTAATATACAGGGTAGCACAGAAATTTCTAAAGATCATATAATCATAAAGCTCCTTTCAGATTGAAAGAATTTGAAAGGGAGATCTTCAGAATTTTATGTGGCGCTCCTAGGTGCGACTTTGTTATAAGATAGTGCATTCGCCAAAAATGCGACCAAAGAACTTTGTTGATTCAGTGATCCCATTAAAATCATAAGGGAAAACCTAGGAAAAACCTTATGAACTATCTCGATATTGGGTTGTTCACAAGGACATGACCATTAGCAATTTCTTCCTTAATCATCGGCAACCAGGAACGATTGAATTCTACGGAGGTAGTAGCGATACAATCGTTTTCATTTAACAAAATTAAAGCAGACTCATTTAGTTTTCTTTTGGCGTTGTGTTCTTCTTTGTGTAATATAACTGAATTTTGAAACTGTATTTTATTACCAAGGTCCCAAGCATGTTCTCAAATTTTGGATTTTTGAATGCAATTTTTTGTATTTTGAGTTGTGTTATTTGGTTTGGTTTTTGATACAATTGATTTTAGTGTATTTCTTGTTTTAAATGATGCTTTGATATTATATCTGTTTCCAACTCTTTTTAGTCTTTCTGATAGACCCTGTATGTATGGTATAGTTATTGCATTAATGTGATTATCTTGGGAGTCAGTGTTGCTTGGTGAAGTTTGATGTTGGTTGTGAGGGATTTTTTGGTATTCGAATTTGTTTAACTCGTTATTAATAAATTTATTTGGGTAATGATTGGCAGAAAGTACATTTTTTATAAACGTTTTTTCTTCATTGAATTTTTTGATGTTAGAACAGTTGGTTTTTGCTCTGTCATATAGAGATTTATTGATACCTCTTTTTACCGAATTTGGATGATTAGAGTTAAAGTTGAGATATCTACCTCCGTAGAATTCAGTCGTTTCTGGTTGCCGATGATTGAGGAAGAAATTGCTAATGGTCATGTCCTTATGAACTATCCCAATATCAGGATAGTTCATAAGGTTTTTCCTAGGTTTTCCCTTATGATTTTAATGGGATCACTGAATCAACAAAGTTCTTTGGTCGCATTTTTGGCGAATGCACTATCTTATAACAAAGTCGCACCTTGGAGCGCCACATAAAATTCTAAAGATCTCCCTTTCAAATTCTTCCAATTTGAAAGGAACTTTATGATTATATGATCTTTAGAAATTTCTGTGCTACCCTGTATATTACAAATAAAATTCTCTTAGTTACATCAGAAATCAAATAATACACATTGTCAAATATTTTAATTTACATCTTAGAAGTGTGCCTCTTTTTATCCATAGTTTCTTAACCACTGACAACGGGTTCTGACCTAGACCCTGAAACGTTTGGAATATACAGCAATTGTGAATTTAATGTGGTGTTATTTTCCAAGAAGTACTTAGACATTAAAAAATATGCGACAAATATCGTTCAGAAAACAGCAAGAAATAAAGCCAACAAACTTTGGTTACGTCGACAATTCGTTAATTGGACCATACAACCGAAACTTGAAAATGTGAATTTTTTCAACAAAATTATCTTCAACGATGAAGCACATTTTGAATTGGGTGGATTTGTTAACAAGCAAAATTGTCGAATCTGGGGTGAAGCAAATCCAAGAGAAATAATGGAAAGACCGATGCATCCACAAAAAGTAACTGTTTGGTGTGGTTTTTGGTCTGGTGGAGTGATTGGTCCATACTTTTATGAAGATGACAATGGAAATGCTGTTACTGTGAATGGTAATCGATATCGAACGATGATTACTAACTTTTTGTGGGATGAATTGGAGCATATTGATGTGCAGAATATGTGGTTCCAACAGGACGTTGCAACATTTCATTCAGCAGCAGAAACAATCAATCGAAAATTTTGGCAAAAGATTATAGCAGCAGGTGGTCACTTACAAGATATATTACGAAACTGAAACAATTGAACTATCATTTGAAATAAAAGATTTGATCATTCTCAAATAATTTGTGTATTTTTCAAATTGGAACACCCTTTATAATATAATGAGAGCATAAGCAAAAAATGAAATATTAAATTTTCAAGATGTTTGTTAGTCTAAATACTTATGCCTTATTTATGAAATGGTAAAAGAAAATGCAAATTAGTTGTTAGAAAGATACAGAACAAATAATATTTTTTTAAAGTTATTACATGTATGATTAAGTACCAGGACTGATGTAGAGATTATTGTGTTTACCAAACACCGCTTCTTAATAGGGAAAATACGGTTGGAGTGTAGCAATGGCTTGGAAAGTGTTGCCAGAAAAACTGCTCGTAGAAAACGATTTGTCGATGGTACGAGGATTTTAAACGTCGTCAAACAACCACCGAAGAAATGAGGCGCCCAGGTGATAGTTGATATGCGCATCTAGATTTTTCAAAATTCGAAAGTTTGTTCGAACAGTTTGAAGATTTGAATAGTATCAATTTACAGACAAACAAACATAAGAATTTGGCCGATACATCAAAAAAATGTATAACCTCAAAAAACTGATCAAAAATAGCAAACCTGGTGTAAAATGATGGAGAAGAAAAACATGACGTTTTTTGAGGATGCAGATTACGTAAATGGAGTCAAACAAGCAAAATTCAAAATGGTGGATACAATATGGCGGACCAACATCGAATATGGCCGATAAAACATGTAATAAACAGCATATGAAAGTCAAAATTGGTATAATTGGGTGTGTATGAAAAGAAAATAATTGTTGTATGACTAATGTGAAAAATTTGCTGAGATATATAACTAATGTATATTAATGGCAATATTTGCCAACATACAGAATAGTAATTTGCAACCATAGAATGACAATTTTAGCTAACCATATTTAAGACAGACAATCAATTAATTGATTAATATGCCGCTTTTTGAGAAACTTTAAACCAGTATTCTTTGTCATTCGATATAAATAATAAGAGGACTGCCTTTTTATTTCGGGATAAGAGAACAAAAACAAATATTAATCATCGAAAATCGCTTTATTTTTTTTTTCAAAATATTCTCCATGAAGATCTATACACTTTTGCATGCGTTTGAACCAATTGTCGAAGCACTTTTTCCACTCTGATTGAGGTATCTCCAAAACATGCATTCTGAACGCAGCAACCGCTTCTTCAGGTGTCGAAAAACGTTAACCTCTCAGTTTGTTTTTTACGTACGGGAATAAAAAGAAGTCATTTGGTGACAAGTCAGGACTATACGGCGGATGACTCATCAAATTGATGTTTTGAGTTGTCAAAAATGCAGTTGTTTGAGTCGATGTGTGAGAGCTCGCATTGTCGTGGTGAAGAGTGATCCGTCTTCGGCGGTTGGTTTTCCTCATTTCTTGGAAGACAACTCGCAAACAAATGGTTGTGTACCACTCAGAATTGATTGTTCTGCGTTGTTCTAGTGGTACGGTTGCGACATGTCCATTTGCTTGGAAGTGCTTCGTACCCGAACAACTTTTGTTGGATTCGGCTCATCTTGAAACACCCATACAGTCGACTGCTGTTTACTTTCGGGCTCACACGCGTAAATCCACGATTCATCACCTGTCACTATGTCATAAACGTGTTTTGAAGCATCGCGATCTTATTTTTTGAGCTTTTCTTTCGACCAATCGACACGAGCCTTTTTTCAACGATTGCCAAATTGTGTGGGATCCAACGCGAACAATTTTTTTTTAACATTCAAATGTTTATGCAATATTGAATGTATGCTGATCCCACTAATGTGTAAGGTTGACTCAATCTTACGATAGGTCACATGCCGATCTTGCAATATCAGTACGCGCACAGCATCAATGTTTTCCGGAACAACAACTGTTTTTGGACGACCTTCACGAAATTCGTCTTGGAGTGAACTACGACCTCGATTGAATTCACCATACCATACCACCAGGTATTGTTATAAAATTTATTATTTCAATTTACTAGACATTATCGAAAGGAGCAGTGTTTACTAACTATATCGGTACAACCCATAGATTTTTTTCTATTAATCACAAAAGATTTGGAAAAGACAAACGCCAAAGACATACATCAAAGACAAAAATCGTCAAAAATTAAATTAAGTTCATCCATGCACTTTTGCTGACTTAATATCCACGTCGAAAATTGGAAAAAATAATCGCACGAAAATGTTCACGATTTAATTCCATTTTTTGGCCGAGATGAATCCTTTAAGTTACTGTAAACAACACATAGCGCTCGAA
The DNA here is from genome assembly GCA_034190945.1 of Octodonta nipae. NCBI lineage: Eukaryota > Metazoa > Arthropoda > Insecta > Coleoptera > Chrysomelidae > Octodonta > Octodonta nipae. The sequence goes on from CM067218.1 coordinate 158,358,003, forward strand.
TGTCAAAACGTTCTGAGTACGTATAACCTCAAAAATGTCCAATCCCGAAATATAAAAGGCAGCCCTCGTACAAGAGTGTCATGGGAAAACAGAAGCAGGTTAGGTTAGGTTGTCAGATTAGTCCTTCTATTATTTGGCCCATAATTATAATTTAAACATGAACGGTATTCGCTGTAGCAGACAAATATTGTTAAAAACTATTTACAATATTGCAGAAATTGTAAAATATACACAGAAAAATGTAAAGATGTGATCCCTTTGCTACGCAACTGGCCTGGATATATAAAAAAACACTATAGTTGCCAGGGGATACGTCTGTATAGCACAGAAAGTATTTCAGCAACTGAAATAAGTCTGATATAACCAAGGCAACACGAGAATAATTATCAATTTTAGTGAGTATAACAATGTTAGGCAAATATGCAGGATATCCAAGTAGCCATCAGTGTAGAGATACAAAAAAGTTTTAATGTGAACGTTGTTGTGTACCTAAAAATGTCCTAAAAACTTATTTTTTTATTGCACCACCCTATATATTTTATTGTATGTTTAGATTGCCTCTAAAATTCCGAACAGATTATAAACAGATTATTTCTACCTAAAATTAATCATTTTTGACAGTTAGAAGACGGCCTTGTTCTTCTAACCAAATTTAGAGTTGTCGAAAATCTGTCTTGAAAGGCCATAAGTTTTAGACGTAAATTTTTAAATTCATTTGTGTCCTTTCGACGTCCGATGCCCACTTTTCCAAAAAAGTGGATTTCTGTTCATGCTGTATACCAATAATTCGACCTCCTAAATTCACTAAGCTGGTGAAAAAAATCGATTTTGAGCCTCACCGAACAGTTTGTTTTTTGGAAGATTAAAAAAAAGGAAAAAATTACTACAATATTAATTGAGAAAAAAAAGTTTATATGAAAAAACATTATTTTTATGTTTTTTGAGCAAAACACCACAATCGAAATAAAACGACGTATATTGCAGGAATACAAAACGTTTCAAAGCCTATTCTGATTGATGTAAATTGCAAAATTTACATCAATATATATAAAGCCATTGACAACGAAGTCAGAATAGGCTTTGAAACGTTTGGTTTTCCATCAATATACGTCGTCGTCAAGCCCAGAGTTATCCGAGTTCTCTGGAGAATTTAACATGGATGAGATATGTGCAGCGACTCTCAGCCTAAAAGTCGGAAAGGCTCCGGGATTTGATGGAGTTCACAATGAGTTTCTCATCAACTGCGGCCCCTATGCTAGACAGTGGTTAACAAAATTTTTCACTAACATTTTGAACACTGGTAAACTGCCTAATGAATTTAAAAGAGCAAAAATAATTGTCGTACTACTACTGGAAAGCCAGAATCACGAGCCGACAGCTATAGACCAATCTCCCTCCTTAGCATCTGCTACAAATTCTTGGAAAGACTCATACTCAATAGACTACAAGACAAATTACTTGCGAACACTCCAATCGAACAAGTTGGATTTAGACCAGGTAGAAGCTGCACAGACCAAGTGATAAGCCTGACAACATTCATTGAATCAGGATACCAGGAATGTCTTAAAACGAACGACGGCTGTATTCAGAGATTTAACAGCTGTCTATGTTACAGTCTGGAGAGGAGGTCTCCTTTATAAGTTTCTGCATGTGATTCCCTGTAAAAAACCTGAAAGGCTCTTGAATAACATGCTTTCTGATCGAAAATTCCAAGTGATCATGAACGGCAAAGGCAGCAAACAGAGAATTTTAAATAATGGCCTTCCTCAGGGCTCCGTAATTGCTCCTGTCCTTTTTTTAAATTTATACACGCTGATCTTCCTGCAACAAGTGCCTATAAATTTGCGTACGCCGATGATCTGGCTATAGCGGTGAAAGTTAAATCTTTTGATGCAGCAAAGAGAATGATAGAAAAAGATCTCGAAACTTTGGATGTTTATTATAAAAAATGGAGACTAGTTCCAAGTCCTAGCAAAACAGAGTGTTCCTTTGTTCACCTAAATAATAAAAAGGATAATCAAGAGCCTGAAATATTCAGGAATGGTGAACGCCTTAGGTACAATCCGAACCCAAAATACCGGGGTATTACACTGGACAGAACGCTCTCTTTTAGGAAACATATAGAGAACACGGCTGCAAAAATTCAAACGAGGAATAAAATTCTGGAAAAGCTCTGTGGAACCTCATGGGGAGCAACTGCCGTTACCTTACGATGTTCGGCAATGGGTCTCGTCTTCAGCGCGGCTGAGTAGGGTGCCTCCAGTATGGCCACCATGTCTCAAAAGTTGATGTTCAGCTCCGCAGGAGCATGCGTATAATAACGGGATGCATAAAATCTACACCAACTTACTGGCTCCCCAACTCTCAGTCATATTATGCCGCCAAATATCCGACGGAAAGAAGCTCTCCTACGAGAATACGAGAAAATAATGGGTATCCCGGAGTTGCCTATCCATGAGTACATACCAACTGCTTGCCTCACCAGACTGAAATCCAGGCATCCACCACTCGGGAGTGCGAGAGCGTTGCATGAAAGTGATTTGAGGGGTCTCCGGGAAAGGGATGCAGGTTGGAGGGAGGATGCTCCTCCACAGGTACTCGACTATGTGAGCATCCATGAGGAACCTGCGGGTTTCGATTTACCTCGCAATATATGGAAGAGGCAAATAGAATTAAAACGGGACATGGCGTCTGCGCAGTTATGCTGTATAAATGGAATAAACAACCGACGCACAATTGTGAATGCGGGGCAGCCTATCAAACAGTCAAACATATATACCAAGACTGTAAGCTTACGGCCTACCAGGGAACAATAACGGATATATATATACTCTCCCTCCTGCAGCAACTGAATGGATAATGAACCTATCTGTTAGTTTGTGATTATTATGTGTGGACTTGTTATTTACAAATGCTCTGTTTCTGTTTATACTCCGTACTATTCTTGTTCTTGTGTATTGTTAGTGTTTAAATGTAACTTCGTATTTTTATATTATAAGATCAGTTCATGTATACTATTGCCATACGCTAAATAAATAAATACGTCGTTTTATTTCGATTGTGGTGTTATTGCCCCCAAAAAAACATAAAAATAATCAAGAATATGCCACAAACAACGTTTAGAAGACAATGAAAAAAACATTAACCAAACTTTACACGAAATTCTAGAATGTGTATTTTACCACAACAATATTAAATTTAAAAATCTCCATCTGCGTGTTGTGATTTCTTTGTCAGGGAGTTTATTTTTTATAAAAACCACAATATTAATTCCAAAAAAATTGAAAGTTGACTCGGATTGCCTAGAAAATATTACGAATAATTTTTTCATTTACACTTACAAATTAATAAATTAACAGACAATAAAATTCTTATCTATTTAAATAAATTGTTATAAAATAGCAAAAAAAATAAAAATCGACATATTTCAAAAAAGTTAATTAAAAGTGGAATCGATCTGTATAAAAATATCTTCTAAATGTTATTTGTGACATGTTCTTGATTCGACTTCGTTGTCAATGGCTTTATAATATGTATTGAAAATGTAAATTGCAAATTCAAAGTTTGATTTATGACATTTAAGTTGACGTAAGAGAATTTACTAAGTTAAACAGCTTTTAAGTTGGAAGATTTTGAAAGAGTTGTCTTTAGAATTTATAAGTAGCGTTCCTAGGTACGACTTTGTTATAAGAATTCTATTGTTTCAGTGATCCCTAGGGAAAACCTAGGAAAAACCTTATGAACTATCCCGATATTGGGTTCTTCAAAAGGAGATGACCATTAATAATTTCTTCCTTAATTGTCGGTAACCAGATACGATTGAATTCTATAGAAGTAGAAGCAATACAATCGTCTTCATTCAAAAGAATTAAGGCAGACTCTTTTATTTTTCGTTTTGTGTTATGTTGTTCTTTGTGAAGTATAGTTGAATTGCCAAATTGTATTTTATGGCCTAGGTCCCATGCATGATCACAAATTTCCGATTTTACAAATTGTCATTTCTTCATGTAATTCTTGTGTTCATTTATTCGTACCTTTAATGGTTTCGATGTTTCTCCAATATAAAATTTATTGCATTCGCAAGGAATCTTGTTTATGCAGTTTTTTTTTAGTTCTGAGTTTTGTTGGTCGGTTTTGTTTTCGATATTAGTGCTTTCAGTGTATTTATTTTTAGCAATTGTGGTGTTATTCCAAAGAAAAAATAAAAATAATGTATAAAAATGATTCAGGATTTTAACGGCAATCTAAAAATACAATAAAACATAGACGGTTTCATTAAGAAAATAAGTTGTATGTCACATTACCGTTTTTGGGCACCCTATAAACATAAAAGTACTCTCAGGATATGCATTTTTTAGGCACACCTCTTTTGTATTAAACCGTTTTTGACCTCTACACTGTAAATTTTGCAAATATTTTCACAGCCTGTATACAGGTCGAACTCCAAACAATTGGCCATGATTGGTATACCTTCGGGAAGAGATTTTTTCACATACAACTCTTCATCATAATGTTATAATGATAATAGGTCAGTGGCGTAGCATAGAGATCCATCGAATACCCTTTTCAATAACATAAGCGTCAATTGAGATTATCATCAGCAGTCCCCAGAAGCGTATGTTGGCCGCATAGCTAGAACTCTGCCTGTGATGTGATTGAAATTGAACACAAGTCACAGATAGAGTCCCAGAATGCAGCCAACATTTTAGAATATACATAATAACCCTAAATTTTTAATACTACCACCACAATGAATAGTTTTAAAAAAATGAACGAAAAAAATGTTAATTATCCTCAAAGCGTTTAGCAGTTATGTTATTAAGGACAGTTAATACATAAGCAAAAGCCTTAAAGTTACATTATAGTTAGGTAAAAGTAGTTGTGTTAATATTAACAGAATATCACATAAACATTAGGTGTTAATAAATCTAAATCCGAACAGAAATAGTAATTTTAAATCCCCATATTTAGTGCTACCAAAGAGTTTAATATTTTACTAGTTGCATCTTTTAACAGTCAGATCAACATAAACATCACCAGTATGCATTTGGTATACAGGGTGGATAAAAAATGAGGTTATCAATTGGTCGACATGTTTTTTTAAGTATGCTCAGTGATTGTATAAAAACGGCTTTGGTAATTTGGATGATTTAAACTATATTGTATTAAAAAAATATTATTACGGAAAATCATCATATAACTTTCTATATCTTCACAGTTTTCTCTATTCTTCTATTACACTATAAAGGTGCGTATGTTTTAAAAATCCAGATGCTAAATCCACAGACATCATTATACAGTGATGGGCAAATGTGTGGAACCAAGTAAATATCTCTGGAATTATTAGAGATATCAAAATGAAATTTGGAAGGTGGATACTGCAGTAGATTGCCTATTTGTTTCCATTTTTTTTACAATTTTGAACTTCCTGTTTTACCGGAAGTAATGTCGATTTTAAAATTTGCAATGAAACACCCTGTATAGTATTTTAGTTTCTGATGAAACATTTTATTGCGAATACAAAAATATCGGGTTTGATATTGTTTACTTCAATACCTACCGAGATATTAACAGAAAAGTAATTAAGGAAAGGAAAAATCTAATATCCATTAAAGAAATACATAATCATAATTATTAACTAAATCAAAGTGATTTTCAAAACATTGAAACTTAACTAAACTTAATGTATTAGATGTTCAAACTGAGCACCGTTTACTTCTTGACAATAAGCAAGTCGGTTTTTAAATTCTCTAGTAACATTAGCTATTACTTCTGGTGTAATTCTCTGGATGTCTTGAGTTATTCTTGCAGCTAATTCTTGCAAATTATTTGGTCTATCAACATAAACCTTAGACTTTAAGTAACCCCACAGAAAATAGTCTAGTGGATTAAGGTCGGGACTTCGTGCAGGCCATTCATAAGTACCCCTTCTTCTAATCCATCTGTGATGAAATGTCCTATCTAAATGATCTCGAACAATGCGAGCGTAATGGGGTGGTGCTCCATCCTGCTGATACCATATATTATTTGGTAATTGTCCATTTACCTCCAATGCCGGAATAACTTGTGTCTCCGAGAGCTGTAAATACCTATCTCCGTTTAAAGTTTCTTGTAGGAAGAAAAGTCCCACGATTCTGTTGTTATAAATACCGACCCAAACGTTCAATTTGTACCCAATTAGGATTACTTTGCGACCAGTAGCGACAGTTATGTCGATTAACCGTAACATTTAAACAAAATGTAGCCTCGTATGAAAACACCACATTTCTTATAAAATCTTTATCACGGTTACAAATATCCATCATCGTTTCACAAAATTGCAAACGTCTGTCGAAATCGTCTTCGGAGAGTTCTTGAAAGAGGCGAATTTTGTATGGATGATATTTTTCTCGCCTTAATATCCTTCCTACTGAACGCCGGCTAATTCCATGCATATTGGCGAGGTCGGTAGTGGATAAATGAGGATTTTCTTCCAAAGATATAGCAACATTTTGAGCTACAACTTCATTACTTGCACTTTTTAACCGTCCACTTTTTGGTAAATTATTAACTGTTCCACTTGTGTCGTACCTTCGCAAAGTTTTCGTCACTACTGAACGGGATATTTGTGTATTCGGATGAACAATATTAAAAAGGTTACAAACTTCTTGATGCGTCCTTTTCCTCTCCCCATACCCAATAATCATTAATATTTCTATTCTTTCTCTTTCACTTAATTCGGCGATTTTACGATCAAATTAAAACAATACAATGTTTTTACGTTCAAATAAAAAAAACTAATAACTTATTTTGACAACTACTGTCACTTCTGCAATGAATTTCATGGACTACTAAACTTGATTCAGATTTAATTTGCGCCTGATTTAAACAAACGCTCGTGTATTCGATTATGGAACAAGCAGGGCTGTTGGCTGTGACGGTAAAATGCCACCGATTGGCCAATGGAAATACAAATCCTTACCGAGCGGTTTGTTTATATCGGGAGTAAATGAAATCTGAACGGAGTTTAGCTACCATCGAATTTTTCCTTTCCTTAGTTACTTTTCTGTTAATATCTCGGTAGGTATTGAAGTAAACAATATCCCGATATTTTTGTATTCGCAATAAAATGTTTCATCAGAAACTAAAATACTATATACAGGGTGTTTCATTGCAAATTTTAAAATCGACATTACTTCCGGTAAAACAGGAAGTTCAAAATTGTAAAAACATTTGGAAACAAATAGGCAATCTACTGCAGTATCCACCTTCCAAATTTCATTTTGATATCTGTAATAATTCCAGAGATATTTACTTGTTTCCACACATTTGCCCATCACTGTATATTAAAAATAGAAGAGTAGCTTTCTATAATGATTACGAAGCACAATTTAGATTATAATTTTTGATTAAACCAAAATAAGTTCATTTTGATCTGATATTCGCATTCGTATTCGCGAATATTGGAAGAGAAAATTCACATTCGCATTCGCGAATATCGAAAATCGGACATTCGTTACATCTCTAAAGCCGGGTCCACATCTATAAAAAATTGCGCCGAATGGAAAATTCCACGTAAATTTTTGTGTGTGCGGGAGAATTTATGTCAATGTTGACGTTTTGACGCACGCAAGAATTTATTCGACATTCAAAGCACGCGATCCGCACAGAGTCGGTTTTTCGACGAACATCAAAGGATTTACGCCGCATTCAGTTATCGATGTGGACGCGTTTGCAAATTCTGACGTACGAAATTTCTGAATTTGTTAACTAACCTCACTTTCACCTGACTTTTGACATGTTATGTTTATAAACAAATTTGTGATCTCCGATATTAGGAGAATATGTGCAGCTTTTATTGTTTTGTTTGACCATATTAAACAGAAAAAACAAAGATCAAGAAGGCGCTACTGGATAAAAGATCTTTACAGAGAAAGAAGATATGAAGGTGGTAACCGTTTATTGGATATATTGACTGTGACTTATTTGAACTATTTGAAGTATAGCAGTAGTTAAAACTTAACCTCAAATAAATACATTTATCTCAACTTTCGGCGCTTATATTTTCGGCGAACGCATTCGGGGCAAATTTTTATAGATCTGGACCCGGCTTAATACGTACGCATGTACCTAAAAAAGCGTATTAAAAAAAGAGAGAACAAATCCTTACCTAAACTACTACTGTCAGTCTGATTATTGAAACTATATCGCCCCACGATGGGGCTGAAACCGCCGGCACCCAAGTCGATGAGAGGCATTTCAGATTTACAAACAACGTCGTGTTCGGACTTGAACGTGTGACCGCTTTGATGGTGACTCGTACCGGCCCCGCTGCTGGTGGACGGCGAGTAGCCCATGTTCAAGGGTGACAGATCGAAATCGACGTTGTCGTGATGATCCGTCCCGTGATGGCCGCTGTGATGAACGCTGCTGAACGTCGTCGAGGTTTGAGGGTAGAACGGGTTCGCCGTCGATGAAGAGGTCGATTGTTGGTTGTTGGTGCTTGTGCTCGCTGAGGATTCAGCGGTGTCTTTGTTGAACAAACTTCGACAAAGCTGGAAATGCGTGAGAATTGATTAGCTAGTAAATAAGACACAAAATGAAAATCGGTTACGATCAATTATTTTTTCAAATAACGAAGATATTATTGTTGCTAGAGTATACCAATCAATAGAGCAAAAATTCACTGATAATGTGTAAAAAATACTATCAGGATACCGACTGTGCCATCACATTAACAAGGATTCCTAGCGAGATTTTGATATGTTTTCCACACGCAACTATGGTTTTTTACTTTATGATAAACAATTGAAGCAAGATAATTACGTTTTTTTTTCTTAACATGTTTATAAAATCAAAAATAATAAACTAATCTCAATGGTGTCAACAGGTCAATTGTAAAGCATGAAAACACCAATGAAATGAGCTCGATCCGATTGGATTAGTAACACGGAAAAACAAAAAATACTGAAAAATGTAGCCTTTTAAAAAAAAAATCGTATCTTCCTCACTTTAGAAGTTGTAGAACTGGGCTTGTAGGAGCTGATAGTAATTTACATCTATTTTATGTATGCCAAAACCAGGCGCTACCGGTTTATTAGTTTTTGAACAATTGTGATATAAAGTTTTCTGCTCACTATTTTTGCATTGTGCCCCCATGGGTCATAGATAATAAAATTTCAATTTTGAAAAAAGTTGTGGAAAGTAGAGGTGTCATTCTACAAAGCCTCTATTCTCATTTTTCACTAAATGTATGTGAAATATCTGAAAAATGTTAGCAAACATGACAAAAAATGGGCGAGCGTATGAATGTATCCAAGGAGTTGGGGAAACACGGTTGAGGGGAAGCGTATAGTAATATATAGTAGAGGCACATACATAGATCATTTTAATATTTAAAATACTCACAAGTAAGAATTTTTTTAATGACCGCTCTCTTTCGATGTTCCGTAAACCCAAAATCTACAAATTAAAGCAAAAACGTTTCCGAGAAACCATTTACATATAAATATATTAATAAACAAACAGTTCTCATTTGATACAATAAAATCGAACAAATCACTCTGTATGAAAGTTTTTTTAACGATTAAATTCTTTCACCATCTGTCAGAGTGGCAGTTAATATCGATAATAATTATTGTTTCCAGTTCCCCTAAACAACCGTGTTCCCCCCACTACTCGAACACATTCATATGCTCCCCAAATTTTGGTCATTTTTGCTCACATTTTTCGTATATTTCACAGACATTTAATGAAAAATGAAAATAGAGGCGTTGTAGAATGATACCTCTATTTTCAACATGTCTATTCTGAATTGATATTTGACGATCCATGTCGCATGGAAACACACTGCAAGAATAGTGGACTAAAAACTTCAGATCGCAATTATTCAAAAACTAATAAACCGATAGCGCCTGGTTTAGTCACGCATAAGGTAGATATCAATTAGTATCAGTTCCCACAAGCCCAGTTCTACAACTTCGATAGTGACAGAGTTATGATAATATAAAGAAAACCGCTAAATTTTCCAGTACTTTTTGTTTTTTCCTGTTACTAAAGATCGTATCAGATCGGTCCTGGGCTCATTTCATTGGTATTTCCATGCTTTACAATTCATCTGTTGACACCATTGAGATTAGTTTATTATTTTTCATTTTATAAACATGCAACGAAAAAAATTTTCTTGTTTCAATTGTTTATAATAAAGTAAAAAAACATAGTTGCGAGTGGAAAAGGTAGCAAAATATCACTACAAATCATTCTTAATGTGATGGCACAGGTATCAGGTATCCTGATAGTATTTTTTGCACGAAAAAATCTCTATTGATTGGTCTAAGAGGTGAAAGTAAAATTGCTGAAAATTGTAACAAATATTTTATTAACAGTATTATGGATATTAGAAATTCTATACATCCGAATCTATACAAAAATGAAATATCCAGAGTAACATGTAGTATGACTCAGTTTAAATTACTGAGCCTAAATGATCTATGTGATGTAGTCAATCAAATCAGTTTCACTCCACCCTATGTACCAACCATCCTGTACATACGACTGCCCACGGACAAGCATAAATTTGTTTGCTGCCTTCTGTAAACTATAGGACGGAGTAGAATCCATCCCATATTTACGGAGTCAAATCCGTCCTATACTTCAACCATACTATATAACTCCTTGTGGACTACCCCATAAATTATTTCATTTTTAACATTTTATATTATCCTGTGTAACATTAATTCCTCTCCACACTTTATGCAACTTCTTATGGGCTATAAAATAAATAATCTTTTTATAGCACTGTATAAATATAATTCAACTTCAGCATATATTTCAACCATCCTGTATATGATTTGTTTACGTCCATATCATATAACAGTTTTTTAATCACCCTATATAATTTTAATTTCACATATTTTCCAACATTTTTATACCACCAAACGCCCATTCCACCTTATATTCCAACCATCCTGTGTATACGGCTAAACGGCCTTACCTATATTTCAATCATCATATAAATGCAACTTCTTCTATCACTTTACTTTGTGATTTTGTTTGCTATAACTAAACATCATGTGTATAAACGCATCAAATAGCAGTTTAGAATTTGACATGTGTTGTCACTGAATTTTCTATTAGGCCGGGAGAATGTGACAACTAAAAGTACCGTCTTCGCAAAATGGAAAAATTTTCATTTAAATAGGTATTGGTCTGGTATACAAACAAAACAAGCTTGGTACTATTTATTTAAGGAGCCGAAAATCTATGTTTTACTACCTATATGCTTGAGATGTACATAGAAAATTTTCAAATTCGCAGTTAAAACTTCCAGTGCCTAAAATTCCCGCACGTAATACGTTGGAATTAAAATATTTGAGGAAATGTCATTTCGAAGAAATTTTTGATAAGAATTTTGGAATTTTCGGCAAAACTGCAAGTTGCAAGTCGCAGAAAAGTATATGAGACCTTTCTTAATAGATTAAACGTTAAAAAACTATACACATCCATAACGAGTTTTCGAAAAATCGACCAATATGTTAGGAATATTGGTCGATTTCCATGCACGAATGTGTTCATTCACAAATTTTATCACTTTACGAATAGAATTATTTTCCAAAATTTGAAGTTTCACCAATCCGGATATATACTCTATTAAACAAGACCATATTCATACAAAACGGTTCAACACAGGAGAAGAAATCAAATAACAGACAGAAAAAAAAAGTAAAAAAAATACGCGACGAATTGATAACCTCCTCCTTTTTGAAAGTCGGTTAAATAAAACTCTAATGTTAATTTTTGGGGGCCAAATTACAAAATTAAATACATATGTATTCTTATAAAAATCAAACGAATCCTGAAGCAGATAATAAAAAGTCTGTGTGTGGGAAATGAAAGTGTATATTTTTTACACATTTAAAACGCTTTCTTTAAAATATATTAGGTTAAGTACGAGTATAAGAAAATGCACTCATTCCCTGCTTGTCTGAAACTTGAATATTAGAATCTTGAAGGTGGTACGGAATCCTTAGTATGCGAGTCCAACTCGCACTTGACCAAATTATTCACATTCTCATGACCTTTCTGCTGTTTTCTTAATGTCAGCAAAGCATGCGTAAAGTATCAAACGTCAAACCTTTACAATTATTTTGTTTCTTTGATTTGACATCGAGAAATCTTTATCATTTACGACTACCGGTACATACCCCCGAAGGTAATTATTGACAGATAGGGATTTCCAGATATCAACAGCAAGGGTATTCTCGATTCCTCATTCATTCATTCATTTCTTTAAATGCCTGTTCCTTCTCCAGATGCCTGCGTGGTGGTGATGTACCGGATTTTATGTGTTTGTGCTACTCGAGATCCCAGTAAACTTCGACTTCGAGTGGTAAATTTATGTTTACAGAAAAGAATTTGACGCCGTTATATACGAGATTATTTACAAGTGGGTAAGGTGGGTGGCGGTTTGAGGATTCCGTATGATGATGTGTGCTAGTCGACTGAAGGGAAGCCTTATCGAGATAAGAACCTAGTGGGAATGTTTAGAGAATGGAATATGTTTGTACGACTTTTATTAATGGATTGTGTGAGTTTTGTTGCCCTAAAATAAATACAATTTTACGAAAACTGAAACCGCTTCAAAAAAAGAAACTAAATAATCTTAACTAAAAAGCTAAATTTAGTTTTTTGTGCAGGAATTAAATACTTTTTCTTGCTTTAAGTCGGTGCAAAGTTGAATAACAAATTTGCGAAGTACAAGTCATTAATGTACTTCTCAAATTGTTTTCACTATAACTTAAGTAACTTATATTAAATAATAAATAATTTGGTCAAGTGCGAGTTGGACTCGCATACTTAGGGTTCCGTACCACTTTCAAGATTCGAATATTCCACTTTCAGACAAGCAGGGAATGAGTTCATTTTCTTATATTTACCCTAATATCTTTTAAAGGAAGCGTTTTAAATGTATAAAAAATATACACTTTGATTTTCCACACATAGACTTTTTATTTTATCTGCTTTAGGATTCGCTTGATTTTTATCACAATACATATGTATTTAATTTTCTAATTTGGCCCCCAAAAAGTAACATTTAAGTTTTATTTTACTAATAAACTTTCAGAGATGCCTTTTATAATCTACTGTCTGAGTTTTGAGGCTCTGTAGATTGGAAAAAAAGGGCAAAATAGGTCAAAGTTTAAATTATAAATTATTAAATCTGCTATTCAAGTTATTTAAAAATATAAATAAAATACATTTTACAAAATTTAAATAGTGTAGTTTCTAAAGTGGGAATTAAGTCGATGTTTAATATTTTATAATATATTTTATACAAATAATTTAAAAATATGATATATTTGTAATTCACATAATGAGCCTTTTATCTGATATATTAGATGATGCGTTTGAAAATTGAATCTTTATTTTCCATTTAATTGTGTAATTTGTCTCTAAAATTACTATGGGGGTTTTTTAATAATTTATTTTCCATTTAATTCTATTATTTGGGGGCCAAATAATAGAATTAGGGATTTTTTTCATATTTTTCCTATAAACAAAAAAATGAGGTCTTAGAGTTTGGGGAATAACGGGGAGAGTGGGTAATTTTTTTAAAATATTTTTTAATGTATTTTAAAATATTCATTTTAAAAAAATTAAAAAAATATATTTGTATTCGTCATAATGAGCCCTGGGATTTGATATATTACATGATTCGTTAGAAACAATTATAATTTTTATTTTCCATTTAATTCTATAATTTGCCCCCCAAAAAAATATTAGGGGTTTTTCCTTATTTTTAGAGTAAAGTTCAGGTGAGGGGCTATACCTGAATTGTTTTTCAAAATTTTCCAGCTTATGGTTTCGGAGATAGGGGGGGATGAGTAAATTTTTGTTAATATCTTTCAATTAATTTATTTTAAAAATATGAAAAAAATATATTTGTTTTCGTCATAATGAGCCCTTTCATTTGATACATAACATGATGGGTTAGAAACAATTTTAATTTTCCATTTAATTCTATAATTTGCCCCCCAAAATAAATATTAGGGGTTTCTCCTTATTTTTCCAGTAAAGTTCAGGTGAGGGGCAATACCTCCATTTTTTTTCAAAATTTTCCAGCTTATGGTTTCGGAGATAAGGGGGGGGGGGGGAAATGGGTAATTTTTTTTATATTTTTGTTAATATCTTTGAATTAATTTATTTAAAAAATATGAAAAAAAATTGTTTTCGTCGTAATTAGCCCTTTCATTTGACATATAACATGATGGGTTAGAAACAATTTTAATTTTATATTTTCCATTTAATTCTGTAATTTGCCCCCAAAATTAAAAGTAGAGGTCTCTCCTTATTTTTCCAGTAAACTTCAGGTCATAACCTATAAATCCATTTTTTTTCAAAACTTTACGTTTTATAGTTTCGGAGATAAGGGGGGGGATGGGTAAATTTTGGTATATTTTCGTTAATATCTTTTTAAATATTTTTTTTAATATGAAAAAAATATATTTGTGTTCCTGAGAATGAGACCTTTCATTTGATATATTACATGATGCGTTTGAATTTTTTTTATTTTTAAATTTTTATTTAATTCTATAATTTGCCCCCAAAATTAATATTAATGGTTTCCTTATTTTTCTTGTAAAGTTCGGGCAACGTTCTATATTTCCCATTTTTTTCAAAATTTTAGACTCCGTAGTTTTGGGGATCAGGGGGGGAACGGTCGATTTTTTTAGTTTTCCCCCCCAAGGGTATCCGTATATTGTATATACGAAACCCTAAAAATCGAGGTTTGTACAATGTTTAACAATGTAAATTATAAGGACTGATATTTCAAATATATAGCTATGATTAATTCTCCCAGATCGTTAAATCTCAAGTGCATTCTTATCACAATCATTAGCGCGATAATTTGTCATCTGCACATAAAAACTTATAAAATACATATTATATTGTTATTCTATTGAACTTTAACTGTTTATAATTACTATTTGGTATATATTAGGAACTATCTCTAGTGCTATCGATCGTTTTAACAATCAAACATATAAATTGAGTTGAGCTTTTTAAGAATTTTCAGTTAAAAGTCGCCGATACGACAATTTGAAGCATAGTAAAATCTATTATTCCAAAAGAAAAATTGAGTCATGAAAATTGATATAAATTGTCCTTAAATGACGAGAACTGAGTCGTTTTCTTGTTAAATGTTTAAAATGACAAAAAAATAAACCTAAAATATAACTGACACAAGAGTAAACAAATCTCAAAATATGCATATCGATGATTTATGTATAAATAATAATTCTAGGGTCACTTATTTGTAGTAGTCAATTAATAATTTCGAAAAGATTGTGGAGGAGATCTTAAAACGGTCGATTTTTTTAGTTTTTCCCACCCAGAAGTACCCCTAAAATCAAAATTTCTTCATTTACGATATGTACTCCTCATCAGGTCACCAAACTACACACTGATACCAACTTTCAACCTTTTCCGTCCAGTAGTTTAGGAGAAAATTGCTGTGATGTGATCGAAATTACCGAAGAAAAAGTTCTTGCTGTTTTGGAGAAATTCGTTTGGATTGTAGCACAGGACCAGATAATATTAACCCTGTGTTTTTTCGAAGATGTGAAGAATCATTGCTTACTCCTTTAACTAATTTGTTGAAGCATTCTTGCGAAGAGTCTTGTGTTCCGGCTGATTGGAAAAACTCAATAGTTGTCCCAGTCTTTAAAAAGGATAACAAGTTAGTTATCAGTAACTATCGTCAAGGTAGTTTAACTTGCCTTCCATGCAAATGCTTGGAGAAACTAATTGTTCGGGATTTAACTGATTATTTCGTTACTAATGGGATTTTAAGTGAGAGACAACACGGTTTTTTACCAAAACGTTCTATAATAACTAACATGCTATACTGTGTTAATGCGTGGACCAAAGCTGTTGACAATTCTGAGCCAGTTGATGCGATTTATCTAGACTCTAAAAGAGTTTTTAATCAAGTCCCTCATAGCCGGTTATTGTATAAACTTGAACAATATGGTGTTCGGGGAAAATTGTTAGACTGGATTAAAAACTTTTTAACGTGTCGATCGGCTCGCGTTCGGGTGCACGGCGAACTGTCCGAATCATACGAAGTAAGAAGTGGTGTTCCTCAAAGTTCAGTTCTTGGGCCTCTGCTGTTTAATGTGTTTGTCGCTGACCTGGCTTTGCTGTTTGGTTCAGATGTAGTGCTGTATGCGGACGACACCAAATTTTTCGGGAATCCATTAACCACTGATAACCAGCTAAGAAGTGATATTGCTAAGTTAGCACAGTGGTGCAGTGATTGGTGTCTTCACTTGAACTCCGATAAGTGTTCGGTATTGCACATAATCATTACTTTATTAATAACACTCGAATAGTCCCTGTTATTACCCAAAGAGACCTTGGATTAATTGTTTCTAACGATTTGAAATGGTCTGCTCATATTTCCAAACTAACAAAAAAAAGCCAACTCTATGGCTTACATAATTTCTTTGGTTTTTAAAAATATGTCTCCTACTTTGCTATGTTAACTATACAAAACCTATATACGTCCATCACTTGAATTTGCAGTTCCCGTATGGAATCCATATTTTGCTAAAGATATTCATCTACTTGAACAGACTCAACGTAGAATCACAAAACTGTGTCCTGCCCTTCGTAATTGTCCAAACGAGGAACGCCTAGTGAAGTTGGGCATCACTTCACTTACCGACAGGCGATTACGTAGTGATCTTATTGAAACTTATAAGATTCTACATGGTTTGTATTCGATGAATTTAAGTGTACTCACAATTAATCCGAACAGCGGAGGTCATAATTTAAAATTGTGCCCGGAAAGATTTTATAAGTTGTGTCGACAATTCTTCATATCCAACCGAATCGTACGTTCATGGAATTCGCTGCCCTCCGAAATAGTGAATGCTACATCCATAAATTCTTTTAAGAATTTATATGATCGATATGTCACTCCTATGCTCATATAATTCAGTTAAATTTTCTTACTCAAATGGTATTCTATGTTGGAGTTCCATCGGCAATTTTGCCGCCTAAACTGCTTTTTCATCTAATAATAATATTATAAGGGTATCCGTATATTGTATATACGGTACCATAAAAAATACGAGCCGATATATTGTTCCTTTGTACACAAGACAATATGTCAACAATATCGCCTGTCTTTGAATATGGAGAACTTAGAGTATGAATGTTCAGCATTCTGGAATAGTTGCTCTTCGCGTCCACTTGGGTACAGGAAATTTCTACCATTGTTGCTTTTTCATAACAATCAGGGCACTTTTTCTCTTGTTCTCAACACTTGACCTTTCTCTAGAACAAATCAGTCCAAATCTTTACTTCTGGACCATGAGTCTCTCTATACTATCTATAATTTTCATCTAACGAAGATTCTCTGACCCTCTAAGAATTCCTACTGAAGATAATCCCCGGTATGGTCGACACCTACGACTGTCGCTTATGATTTGCATCTTTTGTCAATAACAGGAAACAAATTTTTGATTAAGCCCTGCTAAAGACATATAACTTCGAAAGGGTGCGTTTTAGAGCACATGTTAATAGATACACAGCAAAAATTGGGAACCCTGTATATTTACTCATGTTAAGTCTATCAACCACAAGTTTCAATAATAACTCAATCTATCCGTTTTTACCTAATTGCAAAACATGTACTACTTCATCTCAGTAATTGGCTTAGTTTTATTTAAATTATAGTTTTTCTATTATACTAAAATATGCTTTTCGCACTATCAGTGTCGGGTTAGTTCAAATTGTAGAAGTTAAATTAACGAAGCATCTAACGATATGAATCATTATCTCGTTAAGATGACCAACATCCGGTCTTAATAAATTGCCTATCTGATTTCCGTCTTGCAGTGAATTTCAAAAGATTAGTGTATAAGCATTAAAAGTATTACAACATCTCATTCGAAGAATCCGTTTAGTATTTCTTGTTTTAACAAACGATCGGATTCTCTAGAACAAATGGCATTCGATTTCATAGAATGTGTGCTATGCGGGAAATCTTATCTTTGTTATTCTGATATTCAATTACAAATTTCAACAATTATTTCAAGGTGTGAACTCGAATAAGGTAAGCCTGGATCCTACAGTTCAAGTCAAATGTAAACATCGGTATAAAAATTCCCAACCAATTGAATCACTCACATTGTCATACAAAATCAGCACTCTAGGAGATTCATTAGGATCTCTAACAATTGCCGATACACTGATCAGTTAAACCTAATCATTCACCCTCCTAAGGCTGAACTCATACCAAGGCCATATTTTATTGTTGATTAAGCAGAAATATTTGTGGCTCGAATCATACACATATCTCTGGATTTAATGAAGACATGCAGGTGTTAATTATGCCAACATTTATTGTTAAAAAATGGTATATCAACAATCTCCTAAAACTACCGTCTTCAACCCCCATGCTGTTTCAAACCACCTCAAAATTTCATCCCGATATCTTCATTCATTGAGATCATCATATAAATCTACAGTATCTAGGTGACCGAGCTTCACTCGTAAAGTCAGTCAAAATTTTATCTTAATAGACCAATCAATAGAGGATAATGCCTGTGCCATCAGTTGAAGTTTTTAGTGCACTATTCTTGCAGTGTGTCTCCATGCGACATGGATCGTCAAGTATCAAATCAGAGATGTTGAAAGTAGAGGTATCATTCTACAACGCCTCTATTTTAATTTTTCATTGAATGTCTGTGAAATATACGAAAAATGTTAGCAAAAATGAGCAAAATTTTGTGAGCGTATGAATGTGTTCGAGTAGTGGGGGGAACACGATTGTTGAGGGGAACTGCAAACAATAATTATTATCGATAGTAACTGTCACTCTGACAGATGGTGAAAGAATCTAGTCGCTAAAAAACTTCTATACAGAGTGATTTGTTCCACTTTATTATATCAAATGAGAACTGTTTGTTTATTAATATATTTATATCTAAATGGTTTCTCGTTTTTGCTTTAATTTGTGGATTTTGGGTTTACGGAACATCGAAAGAGGGCGATCATTAGAAAAATTCTTACTTGTGAGGATTTTAAATATTAAAACGATTTATGTATGTGCCTCTACTATATATTACTATACGCTTCCCCTCAACAACTGTGTTTCCCCAATCCTTGGATACATTCATACGCTCGCCCATTTTTTGTCATGTTTGCTAACATTTTTCAGATATTTCACATACATTTAGTGAAAAATGAGAATAGAGGCTTTATAGAATGACACCTCTACTTTCAACAACTTTTTTCAAAATTGAAATTTGATTATCTATGACGCATGGGGGCACAATGCAAAGATAGTGAACAGAAAACTTTATATCACAATTGTTCAAAAACTAATAAACCGATAGCGTCTGGTTTTGGCATACATAAAATGGATGTAAATTACAGTTGAATCAGTTCCTACAAGCCCAGTTCTACAGCTTCTAAAAAACATGCTCAGAAAAAAAAACGTAATTTTCTTGCTTCAATTGTTTATAAAAAAGTAAAAAACCATAGTTGCGAGTGGAAAACAGCAAAATATCGCTATGAATCTTTGCTAATGTGATTGCACAGTCGGTATCCTGATAGTATTTTTTACACATTATCAGTTAATTTTTGCTCTATTGATTGATCTATTAAACGTACATATATCCAAATAATCGGACATTTGCTATGGACACTAATTTAAACTTCCTAACATAATATTTTTTTCTTACATGGTGTTACTACAATTCTACTCCCCCCTATATTTCAACTATATATGTAACTTCTTATGAAAAACCCATTCAAACATTTTTTTTAATCACGCTACAATTCCACTCGATTCCATATTCCAACAGCTCCATATATGCAACTTTTTAAAGACTACCGAATCTTTAATATATTTTAAATCACACTGTATAACTATAATTTCAAACCACCATATGCATTTGTTTATGTGCACCTATTGTATTTTTTTCACCAATTCATATTATATGCACCACATTAACATGCAAAATCATGAGATCTTACTCATCCAAAAATTGTCTACCATGCCAATTTTTTCACCTTAAAAACTTGAAATGTCTAGCTATAAAAATAAATGCTAGGAAAATATGACGGAGGCATAAACTAGTTACATGTTCGGAACATACAAATACAATTTGAAAGAATGTTTACAAGAATAGTTTCACTCTCAAATAGGTCACCAAATCACCCTGTATTGAAAGAATTTTAACGACAGGAGTCTCACTCTTACGTAACCAAATCACCCTACATTGAACGCCTTGAAATTACAAAACAGCCGCCTTGATCAATAATTTTTTTAATAATTTAATTTCTCAGTAAAACGATTTTTCCCAAAGACGAGACTATCACTAATAGATTTCGATCCATCGAAACTTCCCAAACGGAAAATTTATCGAAATTGTTAGAGCTGTTTTCCAGAACTCAATTATGTATATATGTATATAGAGGGTGAGTTTTCTTTTTTGATTATCAGTATGAGAAACGAGAGGTGTCACGCAAACGAGGACATGACAATCATATTCGGGATACAATTCCCTTCAATTTTGATATTTACACTTTTTTTATAAAATCAAAAACAAAGGAGCTAGAGGGATTTGACGAAATCGACAGAATTTCGTTTTTCAAAATGTCTAGTAAGCCATGACTTTTTTTACAAAAATCCGAAAGTGTCATTAAATTGAGCCAGTAAAACTGCAAATCTTTCCCAATTTAACCATTGCTCTATCGCTAGTTTGTATATATATATATATATATATATATATATATATATATATATATACAGAGTGAGTTTTTTTTGATGATCAGTGTGGGGATCTCGGAAACTAGCGATATATATACAAATATTGCTCGTATTATAGTATTAGATTATGCACTGTTTCTCGAAAAGGATTAGAGCAATAAAATCGTAAAACTCAAATTCCATAGTTTTCTATATCAATCTATTTTGGAAGTATAAACAAGTTAAGAGGTTGATGTGAGTAGATTTAGGCGGTTGCTGATCCTCCATTTTTGAGCAATTAAGCATAAGTGTTAAGTAATATTAGCAATTGTTTCTCTGAACGGCTTGAAGCAATAAAATGATACTTCGCATCTAAAAGTACAGCAATAAACTAGCATCTCCTTAGCTGTCTATAAGCATAAAAGTATGTTTTAAGACCTTTTCAAATTTTGAGGCGTGAAAAAAAGCAAAAAATTTAAAGCCGCTGCCTTACGAAGTTGTTGATATAGCACCATCTTTTAACAGTTAATTCTAAATCTGATGTTAGTGTTTCTCGGAAGAAGTTGTAGCAATAAAATGATAATTCACGTAAACTATTGCAATAAATTAGCAATTAAAAGTTCAGAGTTGTCTATAAGCATATGAACCTATTTTATGACTGAAATTTTCCAGGCTGAAAAGAAAATTGGATGTTAAAAGGGGTAGTTTTAGGAAGATTTTAATGTACCCTTTTTTAGCAATTAATTCTAGCGCAAAGGAACACCCGATATCTTCATTAGATAGATGATAGTGTTTGGCTTGACACAAATTAGCCAGTGTTTGATCAAGAGGGTTATAGCCATACATCTATTTTTCTTAACAATTACTTCTGATTTGGTCCGAATTCAGTCTTCTGAGATAGATGACGTGACTTTATAGAATTCACTACTACAAATGATACTGTACTCAAATGTACAATAAGTTCTCCCATTTCAGCTCAATGCCACGGTAGCAAAAATGATGACGATGTTTTCGAACTCAATTTTTATGAACTTGAAACGAAAAATTCATTAGAATCGTATTTGGTAACGAGAGAAATCGCGATACGCTATTACCCGGGTTTATTCATTCTTTGTCAACATCATTGCATTGATAATAAGAACCAAAAACAAACCACATGTTTTAATCTGGGCTGCAAAGATCGTTAAAAATATGAAGTTTTTTGGACACAGTAATACATCTCTGTTATTTTCTAAACTAAAATGTTGACCTCTGAAACGTTTTATAATAAAATAAAATGAACTTTAAATGTTTAAATAACTGAAAAGTTATAATGTTACCTCCGGTTTTTATCTGGCTTTCAAGGGCTGGCGCTTTATTACGGTTGATTGTTTACAAAACTTTTACGTATTTAAAAATTCCATTCTAATGCGCTGATAGAACAAACAACACGAAAAACTTTACAACTACAGGAAGAAAATAAAAATATGTAAACAACGAATGTTACTGAAATTAAGGAGGCATTTTTTGTTATGCCTTTAGTGTCTGCCTTCGTAGTTTTTAATGTTAAACATTCTTTCGACAATAGGGCACTGACATGATGGCCAATTCAAAATTTTATCGAACACAGTTTAGAAAAATTGAATATTAAGTTAATGAATCATTTTTTTAAATATTAGCCGACTTTTAACCAGAACTAGGCAATAAATAGTTTATTCGCTGTTGTTAGAGGGCTGCCTTTTATATTTGGGGATTGGACAACCCTAGTGTTACAATCTGACACCTGACAGCTCTATCGTAAAGTTTGACATTTTTGAGGTTATACGTACTCAGAACGTTTTGAAATACGAGGGCTATGTGTTGTTTACAGTAACTTAAATTCATCTCGGCCAAAAAATGGATCTAAATCGTGAATATTTTAGTGCGATTATTTTTTACAACTTTCGACGTGGATGAAGTCAGCAAGCGTTGCATGGGTGAACTTAATTTCATTTTTGGCGATGAAACTCCATCAAGGACCATTGTTTATCGATGGTATGGGTATGGTGAATTCAATCGAGGTCGTAGTTCACTCCAAGACGAATTTCGTGGCGGTCGTCCAAAAAGAGTTGTTGTTCCGGAAACCATTGATGCTGTGCGCGAACTGATATTGCAAGATCGTCATGTGACCTATCGTGAGATTGAGTCAACCTTACACATTAGTGAGACCAGCATACATTGAATATTGCATAAACATTTGAATGTCAAAAAAATTTGTTCGCGTTGGATCCCACACAATTTATCAATCGTTCAAAAAAAGGCTCGTGTCGATTGGTCGAAACAAACGCTCAAAAAATACGATCGCGGTGCTTCAAAACACGTTTATGACATAGTGACAGGTGATGAATTGTGGATTTACGCGTATGAGCCCGAAAGTAAACAGCAGTCGACTGTATGGGTGTTTCAAGATGAGCCGAATCCAACAAAAGTTGTTCGCGCACGAAGCACTTCCAAGCAAATGATCGCCTGTTTTTACGGAAAAATTGGACATGCCGCAACCGTACTACTAGAACAACGCAGAACAGTCAATTCCGAGTGGTACACAACCATTTGTTTGCCAGTTGTCTTCCAAGAAATGAAAACCAACCGCCGAAGACGGACCACTCACACATCAGCTCAGCAACAGAAATAATCAATCATTTAAAACAGAAAAAAATCAATGTTTTAGTTTTTACGGCAGAAGAGCATATGTACCAAAACTTCAAAAAATATTTTTGTTAGGCGTTGTTGATTTATTTCAACATTTTCTTTAATAAAATATTAAAAACAATATACATCAGTTCTTCAATCTGAAAATCTGAATACAAGTGAAACAAAGTTCTTCGCCATCAACATCAGGGATTTAAAAACATTCTAATGTTATCGATATAACAATAGAACCCAAGTATCCAAGCAACTAATTTAAAAATGCCCATTATAATTTCCATCAACAGGTAAAACGACCCTTCTGGCAAGTCTCGAAAACACCCCATGCCTCTCGATTGTATTTGTGCCCTTCAAAGTTCGTTTGAATCTCACCTATGCTACCACAACGTCCAAAGAGTAACGACACGTACTTTTGATTTTAATATCAATGAGTTCAGACATTTAACTATGCATTTTTAGTTTCGATAGTGACAGAAAGAAGCCCGTTACCTTGGGGGTCAACGACACGACGAAACGTTGTACAAAAAAGGGTTGACAAAAATAATGCTAACAATGATTCGGTGATTTTAATGAACGTTGATCTCATTCTAACGGATGATTTCTATGCAATTAGTGTGGTAGAATGTAAATGGATTTCGACAATTACGATCAAAAATAATGACATCT
The DNA here is from genome assembly GCA_034190945.1 of Octodonta nipae. Taxonomy (NCBI): domain Eukaryota; kingdom Metazoa; phylum Arthropoda; class Insecta; order Coleoptera; family Chrysomelidae; genus Octodonta; species Octodonta nipae. The sequence continues at coordinate 158,382,079 of CM067218.1, forward strand.
AATTTGAAAAGAGTAAATATATCTAATAGTTTTTAGAAAGTTGAAAGAATGAGATGTTAAGAAATAATTTGGTCAAGTGCGAGTTGGGCTCGATCCGTATCAGCTTTGAGAATTGATACAATTTAGGTAAATCATAGTAACTCAGTTTCAGACAAGTAGATAAAACATTTTTAAAAAATATATAACCGACTTCCACCTTTAACTAAAAAGCTAAAAATAATTATAACAAAATACAACTCTAGCAAATAAATAAAACATTCAATGTAGTTAGGTACCTATCCAGGAAGTAAAAAATTTAAACATTAAAAGGTGCTCATTCTGTACAAATTAATTACCTATCAATCTATTATATTTTTGAAGTCGAAGCCAAAAAAAACGCGACGAATTGAGAACCTCCTCCTTTTTGGAAGTCGGTTAAAAATGAGTGAATTTTCTTACAATTTCCTTAATATCTTTAAAACTAAGCATTTTTAATTTCTTAAAAAAATATAATTTTATTTCTCACACATATCGTTTTTAGGGTTCCGTATGTATAATATACGGATACCTTTATAATATCATTCCGGATTTCTGCCTCTGTCACATCACAGCAATTTTCTCCTAAACTACTGGACGGAAGAGGATAGTTTGGTTATTATTACCCGATCAGGAGTACAAATCGACCGTACCCGCCACTTATCTCCGAAACTATAAGTGAAATTTTGAAAAAAATTACAGATATAGGGGGTCACCTGAATTTTACCGGAAAAATAAGGAGAAACCTCTTACTATTAATTTTGGAGCCAAATTACAAAATTTTTGTGGGGCTCTGATCTCCGAAATTACTGAACCTAAAATTAAAAAAAAGGAAATATAAACGAAAAGAAATATATTTTTTTTATATTTTTAAATTAAATAAATCAGGCTTCCCTGAAAGTTTATTAGTAAAATAAAACTCTAATGTTAATTTTTGGGGGCCAAATTAGAAAATTAAATACATATGTATTCTTATAAAAATCAAGCGAATCCTGAAGCAGATAAAATAAAAAGTCTATGTGTGGAAAATGAAAGTGTATATTTTTTATAAATTTAAAACGCTTCCTTTAAAAGATAATTAGGCTAAATCTATATATAAATAGGCAAAGACGAAACAGTTAGGTACCATTTTCTCCTCTGTCCCTCAACCGATTTATTTGATTTTTGTTTTGTTTAGAAGCTACTGACGACCTTCAGTGCAGAATGCTAAAATATATTTATAATATTGATTCATTCATTAAATAAAGTAAAATAAAAAATTTATAATTTACGTCCACAGTACCGCCAGATTGCGTGGAGAGAAAATCGTAAGACGGATGATTGACTCGAATGAGAAAAACAAACTAAATTAAACGAAAAACTAACAAATTTTGTTTGGTCCTGAAAGTTATTCTACATTATCATGCTATTGAGAATTCACCCACAAAAATTGATATTATATGATAATGACAATTTATTGGGTACTCGCAAGTTTTTCTAAATATAATTTGTCAACTAAAATCAGAAATTTGTATTGCGTGGCAACTGAACAATATTTTTCCGATAATATTTTATTATTTTAACATTATACTATTAATTTATAATGTTTCTATTTTAAAGGCTAATTAATAGTTTCATACAATTTAACTAAGATTACAAAGTCTATGGTATAAATACAAATAGTGAAATTGAAGATAAATAGTTAGATCTGACATCATGGCAATGGTTCTAATTTCTCGACCAGTTCACGGCCAATCACATTGTAGCAGATTAAATTTCAATTTGACATTTCTTAACAGCTAACCGCTAGGTTAAGGTACCTTCTCAATGCAATCAGAAAATTATCAATGTATAATTTTCAAAATTTCAATTTCAATGAATTTACAAAAAATGTCAACAAATAAAGGTATTATTTAACATAAATTAACAGGTGGTGCATTGTATTTCTTAAATGTTTGGTATAATCCCCCGATGAAAACTTTTCCGTAAGTAAACTAACTATTGAGAGATAATAAAGCTAATTGATACATTTGATTTCAGATCCTCTCAAGTTAAATATGTTTTTTTTATTTTACGTCATGTGCAAATGAAAATTGAATAAGTATTAGTAATAAATTGCTGTTTTATTCGATATAAGGTAATCTTTTAAATTAATTTTAACATGTCGTTTAAAATATTAGCAGTCAGTCAAAAACTGTTAAATGTTCTTTTAACGAGATGTGATATGCTGCAAATATATTTTTACTTATTTATCTAACAATATAATACATATAATGTTTTGTTTATTTACATATATCTTAATATATGTAATTCTCGCAAACTGCACTATGACTGTCGACATTTCTTTTCGGGGTTTTGGCATCTACAAGACTACAAATCGATTGCTCGGAAACAATCGTATTACCGAGAAAGAACGAGATTGTGACAATAATTATGACAACTCAGCTTTGAAATTACAAGAGTTTCAGTACAGGATGATTTGGTAACATACTTTAGGTTGAAACTGCTCTTAAAAAAAATTTCCAATACAAATTGATGTGTAGAATCTTATAAGAATTTTATCGCTATTTAAATTTTTGTTAAAGTAAAAATTGCTGCTTAGGCGATTTTTGGATGGGTAAAAAGTTATGTGTTCTCATGTTCTAAATTGACTGAGATATAAATCATTGTATATTATAATTACACAGGGCGATTCTAGATATGTTATTGTTTTCGTGGGTAGCACACAAGCAGTTGCATATATAGGGTGTTTAAAATATAGAGTAAAGTGCAATTATAACTAATAAAATAATTATATAGTTCATTTTACAGGTTTCTTGGAATAGAGGGCGCAATAGAATTACAGTTATACAGGGTGGTGCAAAAATATACAGAGATGCATATACAGGATGGAGGAAATAGAAATGCAACATTTCGTAACCCCTAAGCAGTAGTATATATAGGGTAGATGAAATATATGAATTATAGATATACAGGATGATTATAATAAATGTTATAAAAGGAAATGATTTATAGAGTAGCTGACGATGAGTTCCATATATTGATTGATTGATTGAAATATAGATCAGAGTAGAATTATTGTTACAGAAGATAGTTAAAAATTCCATAAACAAAAAGAGTAAATACCGTGGCTTATAGTCAGTCGCATATACAGAATGGTTTACCGGGTGGTTCAAAAATGTTAAAAAATATGCGTGGTCCATGAATAGTTGCATATACAGGGTGGTGGAAATATATAATGAAATGGAATTATACATAAATGTTAGAAAATTGAGTGCAATTATAGTTATACAGGGTGGTTAGAAAAAATAATTATGTAGGGTAGCCCATTAGCGGTTGAATTGTTGTCATATTAAATTAAGAATTACGAATTTGAACAGAAATAAAGTCCTATTATATATATATATATATATATATATATATATATATATATATATATATATATATATATATATCTGAAAAAGAACTTGAATTTCGTTAGTTATTTGTAGAAGCGAGATGTAAGACCGACATCTAAGATTTTCGAGAAAACTATCACACAGAGGTTCCGAATGTGGATCCGTTGCGTGTAATTGCTGTTCTCCCTTAAGTCCTAGAATAGAATGTCACGATAAAATGTTCAGGGTAGTGAAGTATCCTGAACATTTTATCGTGCCAGAGGTATTGACACAATTCGTCGAATTTCGACCACTGGGCGACAGCTAGTACAAATAAAATTACTAATTCTAAAAATTCTAGCGGATAGCGTAGCTTTCTATTGGTGAAAGAATTTTTAAAATCGGTTCAGTACTTTCAGAGATTACCCCTTATAAACAAACAACTTTTACCTCTTTTAATATTAGTATAGACTAGCTGATTATTTTATTTCTTATTTCTGGTATATTTGATATTTTATATATTTTGAGTTGTTTGATATTTTGTCAATGTGACATTTTTGAGTTTTCTTAACAATTTTTTTTTGATATTTGATATTTTTAACTGCTGTCTTCTGACATTTTGATAATTATTTTCTTTTTAGAGATTTATATCTATGAACATATTTTTATGTTTTCTATATTTTTACGATATTTATACAATATGTCCTAATATGATGATGACTAAATAAAACGTGATTTGTAATTCAACAAAGATAAAACAACTATAAATTCATCATTATTGGTCTAAATAAACTCCCAAAATGATATTAACTATAAAGATCATTAAGCAGTTTATATTGGGCAAAATGTGAAGAATATGAAAAACAGGTTAAAAGAACATATGATATATTGAAATTAGTATTTAGATTTACATTACATTTTATTGTTGATCAAATAAAGACAAAAAACAATCTCTTATAGCAATTAGAAATTAAAAAATGTATAAAAAAAGCAGATTCACAACATATAAACTATAGTCGCGTCTATAACTATCTAATCAGGTGAATGATAGAAAACAAAGTAATTTCGGGCTTTTCTTTGTTTATTACGTGTTTAACTTATTCGGTAGCAGCTAGCAGCCTTTTACAGTGAACGCGATTTCAGATCGTTTGCGAATAATGTTAGCAACTTGTGCTGTGCTGTTCTGCCATAAACGCGATTAGCTTTGAGGGTCTAATTTAAATTTATCAGTGGAAGTGCTCGAGTGTGTTTTACATGAACAATAAGCACGACGATTGTGCGATGCAGATCTCCATACGAAAACTTGAGAAACGAGAGGAGAATGTCGCGCTTATATGGAATGTCGACTAATTTGAGAATAGTACTTCACACTATTTATAGATCGCATAGACAATGGCTTTGTGCGAGAAGAATTAAAAGAAATTGTAACAAAAGTTCATCGGTGACGAACTTTCCTTCTTTTTTTTTTTATACACAACTTGTGCCGAAGTAAACGTCAATTTACCTGTTGGTTGAAAAAAAAATATTGCCGAGTGTATTGCCTGAGTGTTTGTTGCTGCTTTAACTTTAATCAAACACTATTTATCTTTATCAAAGTAAATACAAACGTTGAAATTGTATCAACACGATTCAACTGTTAGTCGATTTAGTATAAAAATCACAATTCTGACAAGCGATTTTATGGAAGTAATAATCTTTTTCTTGCAAACTTTAGACAACGACCAATATTTATACAGGGTGAGTTTTTTATGATCAGTATGGGGATCTCGGAAACTAGCGGAGATAGAGCAATGGTTAAATTGGGAAAGATTTGCAGTTTTACTTACCCAATTTAATGACACTTTCGTAATTTTGTAAAGTCATGGCTTACTAGATATTTTGAAAAAACGAAATTCTGTCGATTTAGTCAAATCCCTCTAGCTCATTTGTTTTTGATTTTATAAAAAAAAGTGTAAATATCAAAATTTAAGAGAATAAAATCCCGAATATGATTGTCATATCCTCGTTTGCGTGACAGCTCTCGTTTTCGAGATATGACACAAACTTATCTTTTTTTGAATGGAAACCATTGTTGGCTACGACGCCAAAAAATCTGACATTTTTAGAGCTGTTCAACTATATAATACTCGATATAGTTATTCATAAAAATAAAGGAGTTGTGGATGCTTTTCTCTTATTTTCACTTTTAACGTAGTTAGCCATGAAATAGATGGATTTATTAATAACTATTCCAAAAAACATTTAAGGATTTTTTTATTAGATATATCAGATATAACGAAAAAACTAAATAAGTAGGTACTTACCAAAATCTTAAAAATTAAAGTACACAATAATGGTTACAATTTATGTTCGAAAAGTCCACCATTGTTATTTAGATAAAAATTCCATCTTTTTAAGATTGACATTACCGCTGTCCTCACAGATCGCCTATCAATTTCTTCAATTGCTTGTAATACCGCCTCCCTTAGGTCACCAACTGTCTCATACTTTCTATTGTGTACTTTGTTTTTTAGCGCACCCCATAAATAGAAGTCTATAACTGCCAAATCGGGAGAACGGAGTGGCCATTCGCGTGGGCCATTTCTTTCTATCCAAGACTTTGGATAGATATTATCTAAGTGTTGTCTTACTAATAACGAGTTATGAGCAGGTGCTCCATCATGTAGGAACCACTCAATTTCCAAACAAGTTCTCAAATTCAAATTATGCAACATGTCTTGAAAAGTGTATTCCAAGAAATGCAAGTAGCGCTTCCCAGTAAGTGATTCGTCATAGATAAAAGGCCCCAGAATAGTAGACCCTATGATACCACACCAAACATTAAAACAAAATTTTATATGGGGTCGTCTTTGTTCTACATGGAAAGGGTTTTCTTTAGCCCAGATATGCTCATTGTGTCTATTGAACATACCGCAGTTAGTAAATCTAGTTTCATCTGACCATAACACGTTTAATGGAAACTGTGGATTGTCAAGGCACATGTCTCTAAACCATGTACAAAACAAAATACGTCGATGTTCGTCACCAGCATGCAAAGTTTGAGAAACTGAAAGTTTGTACGGGTGGAACTTGTGCGCTTTCAGTACCTTAACTACAGTTCGTTGAGATGTGCCAGCTTCCGCCGTAATCTCACGAGTTGATGTAGATGTATTTTGATTTACCATTGCCAAAACATTTATTTGTGCTGCTTCGTTAATTTGATTACGTTCCTTTGATGGTTTAGTAAAAGATCCATATCTGCGTAAACTATCGTAAAGCGTCTTAAATGTACATAGAGCAGTTTGGCGACGATTAAAATATCTATGAAAGTATTCCTCACCTGCACAAACTGAATTTTTATGGCATATGATATAACATTCCACCATATTCAGTTTTTCTTCGGTAGAATATTCCATTTTATCGACTGTCAGTTCAGCACTACTAATGGAATTACTCTCAAATTAGGAAACGTCAAAGTGAAAACAATCTTTTTCATGGCTACCTACGTTAAAAGTGAAAATAAGAGAGAAAAGCATCCATAACTCCTTTATTTTTATGAATAACTATATGGAGTATTATATCGTTGAAAAGCTTTAAAAATTTCCGTTTTTTTGAGGTCATAGCCAACTATGGTTTCCATTCAAAAAAAGATAAGTTTGTGTCATATCTCAAAACGAGAGCTGTCACGCAAACGAGGACATGACAATCATATTCGGGATACAATTCCCTTCAATTTTGATATTTACACTTTTTTTAGAAAATTAAAAACAAAGGAGCTAAAGGGATTTGAGTAAATCGACAGAATTTCGTGTTTTTAAAATATCTAGTAAGCCATGACTTTTTACAAAAATCCGAAAGTGTCATAAAATTGGGCCAGTAAAACCCAATTTAACCATTGCTTTATCTCCGCTAGTTTCCGAGATCCCCATACTGATCATTAAAAAAAACCTGTATAACCTGGTCTCTGTTTCTTACATATAAACCTTACCTGTATAGGTTTTTGAAGGTAAGCGAAGTGTCGATACGAAGTCTCGAAGTCAAATTTTGCATTTCATTACCATACCACCTATTCGGCTTCAAAAACACTCTTATGCGTTTTTAACTTCAAAACGGTAAACATATTTAAAAAAGTGCTCAGCGTTTGCGTGAAATAGCAGACGAACTTCAGAGCCTACTTGTGTAACAGCCAGTTAGTTATCCTCTCGAATTTTTTAAAAGGAAATTTGATAGCGCAATATCAACTTTCGACGTTCCATTTCGCCCTGATCTCGCCGTAAATACGGGCAAATATGGTTTTGCAGAATTTATTATCGATTTCGCATACCTCCATAAACTATTCTAATATTCCTCAGCCATTACTCTTTTGTCATTTGTACCCGTGTGTGGTTGCCCGATGATATTTCGTCATCTAGTTCACGCATCGAAACGTTCATTGATTATCGTTCACTTGAAAGGCGTGCATTTTTTTCATAGATGTAATGGTACGCTGATTACCGAAAAAGCAACAGACGTAAAAAAATGTCATTAACGTTGAAATATTTTCACGAAATGTTTCGCATCGTATCAACTGGATGACCTTTAGCAGTATGACTTTCGAAAAATATGTCATAGGTTTTCGAAAAATATAAAATAACTAACTGAATAGTTTTGTGTGACTATTTCAAAAATTACAATGGACGTATCTAAGAAATGGTAGAAGATATGAAAAACGCCTCAAACCAAATAAAATTATTTATTAACTAATTCGTCTTGCCTTACCCCCCTTCCCCCTAAAACTCAGTAATGTTAAATGGCAAATCCACTTGTAAGTTCTTATCTGAAGGTCCTCACCAAATGCGCTTTTCAACGATATCCTACAAAGCAACTTTTATTCGGTTAATTACGATATTAATAATAAAAAACAGTAAAAATCTGTTTCAGACTATTAACACCTATGCGTGTTCAGTGCTCAGTTACTCTTTCGGTATAATTAATTGGTGCAAGACTGACATTGAACAAATACAACGAAAAGTTTGAGTTTTACTAACAAAAGCTCAAAATCACCATCCAAAGAGCTCAGTCGAACGTACAACTTTGCCACGGTATGAAGGAGGAAGAGAATTGACAGATCTAAGAAAACTATTAGATCAACAAATTTCTGTTTTGCGTAGTCATTTCCAGAAACTCGCAGAATTTTCTGATCTACCCAGAGTCATGTGCCAGGTTGATGACTCAACACCACTGCGACTGACAGAACACGTCCAATTACACCACCAGACCACAGATCAGAAACTGCTGAAATGGAAAGAGAAGCCCCTTCATGGAAGACATATAAATGACGTCAGGCAAGATTATGTCGACAGTTTAGCATCGAACTACTGAAACGGAAGGCTTTATACTGGCAATTCAAGATCAAGTAATTCCAACTAAGAACTATCTAAAGTACATCGTTAAAAACCTTTCTATTAACAACGACAGATGCAGGTACGGTTGCCAAACATCTGAATCTATCCAGCATCACAGGAGGTTGTCAAGCGTTCGCTGCAACTGAATACAAACAACGACACGATGCTGTGGTAAAAATATTGCATCAGGAACTAGCACTGAAACTTAAACTCTCCCAGACGGTAAGATTACCATACTATAAATACAAAATCCGTTTTAGAAAGTAAGAACTACAAGCTGTACTAGGACCGCACGATACTGACCGAGCGGACTGTTGCTCACAATAGACCAGATATAGTTTTGGTAGATAAAGTCTCTCGGAACACAACTTTAATTGACATAGCAATGCCTAACAACAATAATATAAATATCAAGCAGGCTGAGAAAATAACCAAATATAGGGATATGGAATTTCAAATAAAGACAGTGGAACATGAACAACGCACGAATTGTTATGTCAACGACAGGACTAGTCCCAAAACATCTATTAAACAATTTAAAATACCTAGGTCTGGACGAACATCTTTACAAACAATTGCAAAAAGTCGTCCTGTTAGGGACAGCCCGGACGGTCAGGAAATTCATGGAAAACTGCCGCCACGACTCCAACCATGGGCCTGAAAACCTGGCAAGGGCTCCCACAGAGCTAAATCTTTTTGATATCTAGGAGATCTGGTGTTTAGTGAATTTTCCCCTAAAGGTACGCTCTGTGTGCCTTAGAGGGAGTGTGTTGCCACACATTGTATGGTCAAGTCGGGGAAGAAATAATAATAATGGTGGCCTGGTTAGAATAGCACCATGATATCCACTGCCTGTCGTATGAGGCGGCTAAAGGGGCAGCTGTCCGCTGACCTACTACCTAGCTTTTCCAGTATAGAAATCAGTTAAGAGGTTACTGTCAGATTTATTTGATATACACAAAAAGCTATCCATCTCAGTGATAATTGAAAAACCAACGCTTACAATAGTGATTGGCAGCGATTCCAGATGGAAAATTGTAGACAGTGTGACTAGTTAATGATATTGAAGTGATTTCTTTGTTTCAGAGCATCCGCGAGGAAATAAATCGGGCAATTTTTTTAAAATTCACTTTCTCCATTACAAAAATCAGATCCTTACCTATTATCTATTACAGAAAAGTAGTAAGGAGAGAAAACAACAATGAAACACAACACCCTAATTATTCTTCATTTATTCCTGACTTTCTATATTATTCCATAATTTTGCTACTCACTCTTCTCCACAACCCGCCCGGGATGTTCTGATTTAAATCATTTCATCTGTGAAGTGACAACCCCACGGGTCCGAGTTACCTGGGTCACCAGGGTCAATTGGTGACACCACCAATGAAAATGGAGCTACGGAGTAGATGCCTCGGAAAAGAGCCGCTGCCTGGGGATCGCCAGGGCATGTCTGGAGCCGGCGCTGGACATGACAGCATGCGGGACGTCGGTGGCAGGGTGCTGAGGAGGTGGGCCCCTGCCGTCTAAAGAGGTACAGCCCAAGAATCAGAAGAACCACAACAACACTCACCAATACAGTCACAACAACAACGTGACCATCACCAAGGGAGTCAAACGAGAACTCCATCCGCAGAAAGTGTTGCGCAGAATCAACAGCCAGCGCTAACTCAAGCGGGACTGAAAAAACAGCGCATGAAATGGACTAGCGCCATGAATGAATTTATAATGCGCACGTTTTACCGAGTTACGAATCTTGGCCAGGACAAGACTGGATATCGCCAAATACCCCATCAAGAGTAGTGTCGTGAGTACCCAGAGCTTCAAGTTAACGAACAGAGTCACAAATCAATATCCTGTCATCTTGAGAAAAGGCCTTATTTCACCTGAACAACTGGATACAATAAAGAGCAAAGTGGAGCGCGAACTATTTGGTCGAAATACAATCGATCCAGAGCCTAAAACACCTTTGGTACAAAGAGTGGACGAGACTCAAGAACTTCAACAAGAACAGTCAACCAACGCTGACCTGCTTGAGAAGATCCAAGCAGAAATGGAAGGAGCTTTTATAAAGTATGGTGGAACAGATCCACTGACTAGACCAGCTCTTCCCAAACTAAGATCTAAGAAACTGGGTATCGTCTTGCAGGCCATGAACAAATTGATCTTGCCAAACTATGTTTTAGGTGCTAATGCGTTATAGTAGCTACACACAATCATCTACTGTGCTGCAACTTCCATCTGCAGAGCAATTGGGGTCGCAGTAACACCAAAGCAAGACCCTCCCCAATTTAGACAAGCATCTCGAATACCACCTTGTAAAAGGTTTGAAGGGAAAATCAATTCTCTTCGAAACGACGTTGGAAGACTGACCGAGTACCAACGAGGAATCAGGAACAAGAAAATGGAGAGACTTGACAAGATTATCACAGACAATAACCGAATGCTCTCTCAAGGGGATGGAGAAAACATCACATCTTAACAGTGTCCTGACAGAAGCTCCTCGTCTACATGCGTCGGTTACGAAGGTACAAAACTAGTAACCAACGTAAACTAGACAGGCGTGGCGGTTATTTACATGATATTTTGTTCTACACATACCACTTCAAAATTATAAATCAACAAATATTTCAAGCCGTTGCTTCAGAAAACTATGATTTATTGAACTTTAAAATGTTATTAAAACACACTGTATAAAAACATATTTTTTAAAATTTATTTCAGTATTTATAAAAAGCAATAAAGTGTCAAAAATAGTAAAAATGTAAAAAATGGCCAATATGATAAATATATCGAAAATCTCTAAACGGTCTAAAACATAGAGATCGTTTAAAATGTCGAAAATTTCAACAATCTCCAAATGCCCTGTTTTTAAAAAATCTACAATGGTCATAAACGTGAAAATGTCAAAAATCTCAAAAATACAAAAAATATGATAAAAATATAGAAAATGTCTAAATAGTCAAAATCGTAGTCATCTTTTAAAAAGTCGAAAATGTCAATAATTTAGAAAATACCAAAAAATTTTAGAAATCTACAATAGACATAAACGTGAAAAGTGTCAAAAATCACAAAACAGCCAAAAATACAAAAATGACCAATATGATAAAAATATCGAAAATGTCTAAATGGTCAAAAACGTCGACATCATTTAAAACGTCGAAAATGTCAATTGAAAAATACCAACAATTTTTTAAAATCTACAACAGTCATAAACGTGAAAAAAGTCAAAAATATCGAAAATATCTAAATAGTCAAAAACGTAGATATCGTTTAAAATGTCGAAAATGTCAGTAATTTAAAAATACAAAAAAAAATAAAAATCAACAAGTCATGAACGTGAAAAATGTCAAAAACCGCCAAAAATACAAAAAATCTCAAAAATGACCAATATGATAAAAACATCGAAAATGTCTAAAAATTCAAAAACGTAGACATCGCTTAAAATGTGGAAATGTTAACAATTTAAAAATGCCTTAATTTTAAACAATCTACAAGTCATAAACGTGAAAATGTCAAAAATCTCAAAAACCGTCAAAAATACCAAAAATGTCAAAAATGAACAATATGATAAAAATACCGAAAATGTCTAAAAAGTCGAAAACGTAGAAATCATTTAAAATGTGGAACACGCCAATAATTTAAAAATACCAACATTTTTTAAAAAACTACAATAGTCATAAACTTTAAAAAATGCCTCTCAAAAACGGCCAAAATAGTCATAAACGTGAAAAAGATAAAAATCTCAAAAACAGTCTAACATACCATAAATCTCAAAAATAACCAATACGATAAAAATATCGAAAATGTCCAAACAGCCGAAAACGTAGTCATCGTTTAAAATGTCGAAAATATCAACAATTTAAAAATGGCAAAATTTTTAAGAAATCTACAATGGTCTTAAAACGTTAAAAATGTCAAAAATCTCAAATACAGCCAAAAATAGCAAAAAAATGTCAAAAATGGCCAATATGATAAAACTATCGAAAATGTCTAAAAAGTCAAAAACGTAGACATCCCTTAAAATGTCGAATAGGTCAATAATTTAAAAATGCCTTAATTTTAAAAATCTACAATAGTCATAAACGTGAAAAATGTCAAAAATCTCCAAAACCGTCAAAAATACAAAAATATGTCAAAAATAGCCAATATGATAAAAATGTCCAAAATTTCTAAACAGTCAAAAACTTAGACATCGTTTAAAATGACGAAAATGTCAACAATTCAAAAATGGCAAAATTTTTAAGAAATCTACAATGGTCTTAAAACGTGAAAAATGTCAAAAATCTCAAATACATCCAAAAATAGCAAAAAAATGTCAAAAATGGCCAATATGATAAAACTATCTAAAATGTCTAAAATGTCAAAAAAGTAGACATCCCTTAAAATGTCGACGAATAGGTCAACAATTTAAAAATGCCAAAATTTGTAAAAATGTACAAGTCATAAACGTGAGAAATGTCAAAAATCTCAAAACCGCCAAAAAGTAACAAAAATGTCAAAATGATAAAAATATTGAAAACAGTCAAAAACGTTTAAAATGTCTGAAATGTCAATTATTTCAAGATACCAAAAATGTTAAAATCTGCAATAGTCATAAACGTGAAAAATGTCAAAAATCTCCAAAACCGTCAAAAATACAAAAATATGTCAAAAATAGCCAATATGATAAAATTCCAAAATTTCTAAACAGTCAAAAACTTAGACATCGTTTAAAATGACGAAAATGTCAGTAAGTAATTTAAAAATACAAAAAAGTTTAAAAATCAACAAGTCATGAACGTGTTACAAAATTTACAATGGTCATAAACGTAAAAAATGTCAAAAATCTCAAAACCGCCAAAAATACCAAAATTTTCAAAATGACCAATATAAAAATATTAAAAATGTCTAAAAAGTCAAATCCGTAGACATGGTTTAAAATTAATTATAATTAAAAAATGACTTAATTTTTACAAAATCCGAGAAAAATGTCAAAAATCTCAAAAACTGTCAAAATCGTTAAAAACGTCAAAAACTTAAAAAACGTCAAAATTTTAAACTATAAATACCTAAAAGGAGAATGTTAAATGTCAGTCGCCTCCTTGCTCCCCCCTCCTCTTCGGGACGCCCTTGCATATATCCATTTTATATGTTCTTAAATTGTCACACAGTACCCAAAATATATGAGTTGAAATACTTGTTGACAAATTTCATAATTACAATAAATTTATTTTATTTAAAAAATCCCTTGAATTGGTACAATTAAAAACTTTTTGAAATTTTGTTTAATTTGCATTACTTAAATTCAATGCTAATTTCGGGTTCACCAGCTACTTGAACACCCTGTTTAATAATTTTAAAGTTTCAAACTTTTTATGTTAGGTATTTATATATCATCATATCAAAACCCTGAGGAAGGCACACAAAATAAGACGAAACGTCACAATCAAAGAAATTCTCAGAACGCTATGGATCAAAGCTCGCATTCTTATAATCATCTGAATTCTGATATACAGTATGTTAAAAAAAATAGATGAAACATTTCCATAGCATCACTCTGTATGTAAAAAATCATACACAAATCGACTTACCTGTGATGAGATAGGTCGATGTTGTACCACATAAGGAACTAAGGGGCTATCTAAAAGAGGCACTGGCGGAGTAGTCATGTCGAACAACCCTGGACTGAGGTCCCTCAACAGAGGATCCATAGGCGGTACCACGGACTTGGGCTTGACAGGTGACACGTTCTCAGGACACAGAAACACCTCGATCTCGCCTAGCTCGCTCTTCATCTGTATGTTGTACCTCTGAGTAGGACTGTTGTCCTCCTCACTGGGCACTGACAGCTGAGTGTTGGGTGGGGCCTTGATAGCCATGACAGTCTTATTTTTGAACTTGTCAATCGACCTCAAGTCTTGGTAAGTCACGTAACCGTACCTGTCATCGTTGAGTTTGATCAAATCTTTTTCCGCCGACCTGATAGTCCGATCTAAGGAGTTTTCAATGTCCTCCAAGATTTTGAGTTGTTTTTTCATGTCCGACAACTTTTTGCTATCCCCCCTGGCACCTTTCCATTGGATGTTATTCTTGGACTTCTTCTCCAGAATCCCAATGCCTTCCAAAACGTTCGTGATATCGTAAATCCGCCGTTTTTGCACTTGGAGCTCCAGAGAGGCTTTGTTTAAGTCGATGACACCGTTCGGAGATTTTTCCAGCAAATCTGAAAACTTTTTGGTCAACAAACTCAAAGAGGTGTCGTACCTCGTGTTCTTCTTCTCAGGTATCGGTCTTTTCTGTTTTTTTGGCTGCGGAAGTTTAAATTCTGTCGTTATAGGTACTACGTAGTGTTGAGTTTCGAGATTGAGTTTTCTTTTAACCGGTGGTGCCTGAGTCGGTATTGAAGACGACATCATTTGATTGATCGGAGTACCGTAGCCGTGATCCAACAAATGGGGACTAGGTGTAGTCTCCGCTTTGACTATAGTCATGTCGGGGGTAGCGCTCAAATGAACCGTCCTGAAACCCCCTGGACTGTCACCTCTGCGTATTTGTGAGCGAGACATTTTGTCCATGCACTTTGTTACGATTTTCCGATGATTAACTACTCTATTCCATTTTATTGCAAAAATAAAAGCCTTCCATTTTCTGGGGAAGAAACAAAAAGACACGATTAAAAAAAATACACGTACTGAAAGCGAAGGAAAAAGTGACTTAGCAATAAACAGGAAATTGAATAACCTCGAAAATGGTATCCATGTTTAAAAACCTGTTTGGAGCAATACAATTCTATTTTACAACACCTCGAAGGTAGTTTTCAACATTTTCCATTCATCTTTCGCGAAAATTCAAGCTTTGTACAAGGGATTTAGCCCCGGATGTATTATTGCGAAAATTGTAAATTATTGAATACAAAATACGTGTATATTCATATTTTTGAAAAACTAAACACGTATCGAATCAACAATACGTGATATTTCCCAAAAATCGGCGCGAATTTAGCAATAAAACAGGGAAGAGATAATTTTAAAAACCGTTGGAATTCGAAGGGGAGGGTCTAAGCAAAGTCCGTATTTCATGGCGTGCTAGAGCTTTAAAACGCCAACCTGGATGAAAATTATTTGATCGATAAAATAATTCAACATTTTCCCCTTTGTTCCACGTGTCCCGCATATTTTTAGCGATGAACAATAAAGAGAAAAACGCGAAATAGAATATGCACTTCACCCTGTTCCATACCCGCCATAGACGAGTTTTGGAGCTCTTAAATTTAGAAACTAAAGTCACTTAAGGCTTACCTTTTGTTTGATCCCAGCTTACTAAGATGTAATGCACTAATGTTTTATTGCAATTGACGAAAAAATTATTTAACACTTCAAGTAAACCCTACATGTTCCGGATAACTAAACAAAATGGTTTCCAACTATGGTGCTTTGTAGTCGGCCGAAGTCGATCGAAAAACACAAGCTCAAACGGCATCGAGGTTGGATTAAAAACTTTGGATTTTATCTACTCATATTGTTTAAAGAACGGGCTTTCCGACGGCGGTATTTTCGTCACTATACGACCCGTAGTTTCGGCGTGAAAAATTATTGAAATCGAAGCCCAATTTGCTTATGGCGTGTACACTTTTCTCATTTTCTGCTGGTTACAAAACATCTGCCATCTGTACCGGGCATTGGCGCGAATTGCCGCGCATGCGTAACGGCCGATCGCTACAGATGATCTCTTGAGAAATATATCGTTTTTACCTGGACGATACAGCTGCCGAAAAGGATCTTACTTGAATCAGATCAAATCCTTTATTTAGGGTCGTGAATTATCAATAGGGATAATAACTTTTGGCAATGCGGAAATTAAATTATTCAAATTTGATAACCAAACTTGACAGATCTTGTAACGTTTACGAATGTAAACAAATATGGCAGAAACAGATGGCAGTAGGACATGCTGGGGGAAGCGGGGCAACATTATACGCTAAAGCACCCGATAAACCCCTTATAATTTCTTACGTCATTTCTTTGAGGGGGTCATAGAATCCTTTAGAATGTCGTCAAACAAAAGGTCTGCGGGCCGTTAGGACATCAAATAGATGCACCTCTATTATATTAATGCACAAAACGTTGAACTGGTTAAAGCAGTCTATTAAATGGTTCCTTCTTACAGTTTTCTTTTTGTTTGTAATATTTAACGTCTTGCATTATGGTAATAGGCGAGAGCATAATAATTAAATACGAGGAAGGAACACATTAACTGGTGTCTGTCTGTTTTAAAAACAGACGAGGGCCACGATATCATTTGTTGCTTGTCATCATCTGTTGCATTTAACAGGAAGTCTGCTTTTATTATCCGTTCTTTTATTATTTTAATGTTATGCTGCAATTTTAATGATGCATGGCAAATATTACTTGAAATTCCTATTCAAATAATTTCCTGAGACATTTTTCAAAGAAATATTTTTTTGTCAGACAATGAATCAAGCAGAAGCAGTTTGAAAGCTATCATAGTTTCATATGTCAAACTGAGATATAAAACGGGAGCACCTAAATTCATTTAAATACAATTTTAATGTCCATTTTAATATACAATATACAGGGTGTTTCTAAAATAGGGTTCCAAACTTCTGCTGTCTATAGAACTCATTAAAATAAGCCAAAAAGTCCCTATAAACTTGTTCCCTCAAACGCACCCTTAGGAAGTTATTTGCCCTTAAAATAGCTTTTGAAGATAAAAGCTATTCAAAGCCACGTTAGGATGTATCTACTGGAACTCCCAAGGACTTACGTAGATTCATAAGAATTCTAGTAATAAATAATTGAATTTAATGCAAGCAAGCAATGAAATAGGCCTAACAATAAATATTGATGAACAAAACAAAAGAATGTAATTTATTTTTAACTGACCTCCAAAAAGGAGGAGGTTATCATTCGTCGCGTATTTTTTTTTAATGTATGTTACCTGATTTCTTCTCCTGTTGTGAACTGTTTTGAATGAATATGGTCTTGTTTAACAGAATATATATCCGGATTGGTAAAACTTCAAATTTGGGTAAAGAATTCTATTGGTAAAGCGATGAAATTTGTGAATGAACACATGCGTGCATGGAAATCGACCAATATTCCTAACATATTGGTCGATTTTTCAAAATGTGTATAGTTTTTTAACGTTTAATCTATTAAGGAAGATCCCTAGGTGATTTCATATACTTTTCTGCGACGTGCAACTTGCAGTTTAAACACCTTAACCACCACTGAAGAAATTGAAGACGACCTGAAGACAAAAGGATTTAATCTGTATGGGGTGTAGGTCATGTACTCCCAACGGAAGAAGAACCAACAGCTGCCTCTCTTCCTGGTAAAACTACCACAAACCGAGAATGGGACGATGGAATTGAAGGCAATATTATACACCTGCATCACTATAGAGATGCAGCGCAAAAAGACAACTCCACTGCAGTGCTGCATCTGCCAGAGATTTGGTCACGGACAAGGGACCTGTAACCAAGATGCCAGATGCGTCAAATGCTCTGGGCCGCACAGACCATCAGACTGTCCAGTAAAAGAGACGGACCCAGCCAAGTGCGTAAACTTCCAGGAAGCCTACGTAGTCAGCTATAGGGGATGCAAGAAGGCACCGAGGCCAAAAAAACTGCGGGAAAACCCCCGCAGCCACAGCAGCTGTGAAACCTTGTAAGTCCTACACTTCCCTGGCCAACGGAGAGGCGAAATTCCCGCCTTTGCGGCTTGAGCAGCAAGGAAGCCCACCGCACCACCGAAACAGAAACCAACGGAAATGACCAAGGCCAAAACAGCACCCAACCAGAAGTTGGATGTCAACGCCACCGCGAGATTGCAGAACTGGGTAAAGCCTAATTAAACTATCTTGATGGCTAATAAAATTCCAATATTCTAATCAAAAAATTCATCGAAGTGACATTTCCTCACAAATATTTTAATTCGAACGTAATAGTGTGGGAATTGTAGGCACTGGAAGTTTTGATTGCGAATTTGAAAATTTTCTATGGAGATCTCAAGCAAATAGGTAGTAAAGCATAGTATTTTCGACTCCTTAAATCAATGAGTACCAAGCTCGTTTTGTTTGTATACCAGGCAAATAAGTACCTATTTAAATGAAAATTTTTCCATTTTGAGAAGACCATGCTTTTAGTGTCACACTCTCCCGGCCTAATATAGAATTCAGTGACAACACATGTCAAACTCTAAACTGCTATTTGGTGCGATTATACACAGGGTGTTTAGTTATAGCAAACAAATCATAAAGTAAAGTGATAGGAGTTGCATATATATGATGATTGAAATATTGGACGGAGTAGAATGATAGTTACAAAAGGCAGTTAAAAACATTATAGTGGTCCATAGGCAGCCGTATCTACAGGTTGGTTGGAATATAGGGTGGAGTGGACGTTTGGAGGTATAAAAATGTTGGAAAAAAAATCTGGAATTAAAATTATATAGGGTAATTAAAAAACTGTTATATGATGTGGACATAAACAAATCATATACATGATGGTTGAAATATATGCTGGAGTTGAATTATATTTATACAGTGTGATTAAAAAATTATTTATTTCATAGCGCATAAGAAGTTTCATATAGTGTGGAGAGCAATTGATGTTATACAGGGTGATAATAGAAAATGTTAAAAATGAAATAATTTATGGGGTAGTCCACAAGGAGTTATATACTATGGTTGAAATATAGGACGGATTTGACTCCGTAAATATGGGATGGATTCTACTCCGTCCTATAATTTACAGAAGTGGTCCGTAGGCAGTCGCATATACAGGATGGTTGGTACATAGGGTGGAGTGGACTTATCTTTAGTTATATAGGGTTGTCAAAAAAAGTTGAAAAAAGGTTACATGGCGTGGTCCATAAGGCATAAATATATTTTGGGCTTATTAAGTCAACGCGTACTAGTACATTGTGTTCGTAAACTTTTACCTGTCAATTTAAATGAAAATGTATCATTGTGTAATGCTGGGGTCTATTAAGGTTATACATACAAAATGAAAAATAAAGAATAAAAACTACCTGAGTTCAAAAAAAAACTAAAAAGTTGAAAATAAAACATTTTTAAAAAATATATAACTTCGACTTCCACCTATAACTAAAAAGCTGAAAATAATTATAACTCAATACAACTCTAGCAAATAAATAACACATTCAATGTTGTTAGGTACCTACCCAGAAAGTAAAAAATGTAAACATTAAAAGGTGCTCATTCTGTACAAATTAATTACCTACCAATCTAGTATATTTTTGAAGTTGGTGCCAAGCAACAATTAAGTTTGATGAAGTAGCAGATAAGTACGCAAAGCCGGATTTTAGATTTGCATCACATTAAATAAAAGCTGCAGGCAGTGCCATCTAGAGTGGGGACATATCAACAATCTCACGATAATATCAGTGAGTGGAGAAGGGAAACAAAAGTATTTAATAGCATTGCCAAAAGGAGAGTTAAACAGAAAGTTGCCTCAATAGAACATACCACATTTGTTTTACAATAGTCGTCCATATTACAGATTTCCATCAGTGGTAGAGAGCTCTAGCCGTATCTAGCAATTGGTTTAACATGACCATACAATCAGTGCAAGATCCATAGTGATCGATCGAATTACTTGTAATAATCATGCCACAATTTTATTTCTATGCAAAATCAGAAAGGAAGAAGATATTACATTGACAACATAATGATGGGGGAGTCAAATAAATAATAAATACCTCTGCAATGTTAAATGTCGTGACAATACTAAAAAGAAAGCATCCATGTCTTATTTGGTGGGTAGAAGCAGTCACTGAACTACATGCTGGACTTATGACACTGGAAGAAACCCCCAATCGAGCGAAATAGCCTCCTGCTCCCTTTATTACCCCCTCTTAACCGCCCTGGTGGCTTCAGAAAACCCCCAGTAGAAATTAAAATGAGTAACTTACTCTTGACCAACTATGATAACAAAATTTTGTTTGCCTAGACTGAATCTATAGACAATTAAAATCATGTAATAATACCTTCAAAAACACGTCAGTGGCAACACCGCATTGACATTCAACAAATGGGTATCAAAGCAAAACCCCTCCCGTGTCAAATAAGACGATAATATTATTTTACTTTCACTTTTTTAACCGACTTCCAAAAAGGAGGGGGTTATCAATTCGTCGTCAAGTTTTTTTTATGTATGTTCAGTGATTATTCAAAAACTGCTTGGGCAAATTTGATGATTTAAACGGCATTGTATTAAGCAATATTACAGAAAGGTACCATATAATTTTCTATAAAGTGAGATTTACGGTTTTCCAGAAAATCAGAAAAAACAGTAATTAAGGAACTAAATTTCAGTGAATTTCAATAAACCTACAGTGTTTTCTCTTAAACGGCTCAACTAATTTGAATGTTAAAATTGTATTCTACAAAGAGATGTTCCGGCTTGGTTCCGTATAATTATCTAGAGGGTGAGTTTTTTTATGATCAGTATGGGGATTTCGGAAACTAGCGAAGATAGAGCAATGGTTAAATTGGGAAAGATTTGCAATTTTACTGGCCCAATTTAATGACAATTTCGGATTTTTGTAAAAAGTCATGGCTTAATAGAAAAAAAGAAATTCTGTCGATTTAGTCAAATCCCTCTAGCTCCTTTGTTTTTGATTTTTTAAAAAAGTGTAAATATCAAAATTGAAGAGAATTGTATCTCGAATATGATTGTCAAGTCCTCGTTTGCAAGACAGCTCTCGCTTTCGAGATATGACACAAACTTATCTTTTTTTTGAATGGAAACTATAGTTGGCTTTTCAACGATTATGGATGCTTTTCTCTCTTATTTTCACTTTTAACGTAGGTAGCCATGAAACAGATTATTTTCACTTTGACGTTTCCTCATTTGAGAGTAATGAGAGTAATTCCATTAGTAGTGCTGAACTGACAGTCGATATTGACAAATTTTCCTGATAAAATGGAATATAACGAAGAAAAACTAAATATGGTGGAGTGTTATATCATATGTGATAAAAATTCAGTTCGTGCAGCTGAGGAATACTTTCATAGATATTTTAATCGTCGTCAACCTGCTCTATGTACATTTAAGAGGCTTTACGATAGTTTACGCAGATATGGATCTTTTAATAAACTCACAAGGAGCGTAATCAAATTAACGAAGCGGCACAAATAAATGTTTTGGCAATGGTAAATAAAAATCCATCTACATCAACTCGTGAGATTGCGGCAGAAGATGGCACATCTCAACGAACTGTAGTTAAGGTACTGAAAGCGCACAAGTTCCACCCGTACAAAGTTATAGTTTCTCAAACTTTGCATGCTGGTGACAAACATCGACGTATTTTGTTTTATACATGGTTTAGAGACATGTGCCTGACAATCCACATTTTCCATTAAAGGTGTTATGGTCAGATGAAACTAGATTTACTAACTGCGGTATGTTCAATAGACACAATGAGCATATCTGGGCTAAAGAAAACCCTTTCCATGTAGAACAAAGACGTCCCCAGATAAAATTTGGTTTTAATGTATGTGTGGTATCATAGGGTCTACTATTTTGGGGCCTTTTATCTATGACGAATCACTTACTGGGGAGCGCTACTTGCATTTCTTGCAATACACTTTTCAAGACATGTTGCATAATTTGAATTTGACAACTTGTTTAGAAATTGAGTGGTTCCAACATGATGTACCACCTGCTCATAACTCGTTATTAGTAAGACAACACTTAGATAATATCTATCCAAACTCTTGGGTAGGAAGAAATGGCCCACGCGAATGGCCACTCCGGTCTCCCGATTTGGCAGTTATAGACTTCTATTTATGAGGTGCGCTAAAAAACAAAGTATACAAAAGAAAGTTTGAGACAGTTGGTGACCTAAGGGAGGCGGTATTACAAGCAATTGAAGAAATTGATAGGAGGTCTGTAAGGAAAGCGGTAATCTCAATCTTAAAAAGATGCAATTTTTGTCTAAATAACAATGGTGGATTTTTCTAACATAAATTGTAACCATTATTATGTACTTTAATTTCTTAAGTTTTTAGTAAGTACCTACTTATTTAGTTTTTTCGTTATATCTGATATACCTAATAAAAAAATCGTTCAATGTTTTTTGGAATGGCTACGTTAAAAGTGAAAATAAGAGAGAAAAGCATCCATAACTCCGTTATTTTTATGAATAACTATATCGAGTATTATATCGTTGAAAAGTCCTAAAAATGTCCAATTTTTTTGAGGTCATAGCCAAATATGGTTTCCATTCAAAAAAAAAAGATAAGTTTGTGTCATATCGAGAGCTGTCACGCAAACAAGGACATGACAATCATATTCGGGATACGATTCTCTTCAATTTTGATATTTACACTTTTTTTATAAATTCAAAAACAAAAGAGCTAGAGGGATTTGACTAAATCGACAGAATTTGTTTTTTTTTTAATATCTGGTAAGCCATGACTTTT
The DNA here is from genome assembly GCA_034190945.1 of Octodonta nipae. NCBI lineage: Eukaryota > Metazoa > Arthropoda > Insecta > Coleoptera > Chrysomelidae > Octodonta > Octodonta nipae. The sequence goes on from CM067218.1 coordinate 158,405,267, forward strand.
TACAAGAATCCGAAAGTGTCATTAAATTGGGCCAGTAAAACTGTAAATCTTTCCTAATTGAACCATTGCTCTATCTCCGCTAGTTCCCGAGATCCCTATACTGATTATCAAAAAAAAAAACACGACAAACATCAATGTAAATGTCAAATTTTCATCATAAATATCTAGCTTAAATATCAAGATATGCCATGAAAGTATATCGTACAGGGTTTTCATTACAGTCGAGTGAAATGGCACAAAATATTCCATTAGTGTATCGAAAAGATTTTTTTTAGGTGAGCGATGTTTCCTATATGGTATACATTGGTCGGTGTGCCCGTGCATCGAAATACAAGCAGCAAATATTGGGCGAAGTAAAATTACAGTTAGACAGGTCGGTTCAAAAAATTTTACAAATAAATGTCATATTGGGTGGTACATAAGCTGTTCCATATATAGGGTGGTTAAAATATAAGGTGGAATAGAATTAGAGTTATACAGGGTGGTTCAATAAATGTTGCATCGGGTGGCACATAAGTAGTTGCTTATACAAGGTGATTGAAATAAGAGTGAAGTAAAACTATAGTTATACAGAGTGGATAAAAAAACTTAAAAAATGGTTAAATGAGCATATGCAGTAAGGATATTCGCTTTATAGGGCGGAGGGTTCAGAAAATGTTAGAAGCAGTTGCATATACAGGATGATTGAAATATAAAGTGGAGCGGAATTACAGTTATACAAGGTGGTTAAAAAATCTTATATAGTGTGGAACATAAGTAATTCCTTATACTTGGCATATTGGGTGAAGTAAAATTATAGGTATACAGGGTGATTTAAACAACAGAACATCTAGAGTAGTGAACAATACACAAAACCATATACAGGGTGGTTGCAATATAGGGTGAATTAAAGTTACATTTTTAGAAAGTGGGTCAAGTAATAAAACAAATAAAAAAGTTAAAAAAATATGTGGATATTATAAAAAAATACAAATTAGAGAGTGAGGGAGAGATAAGAATAATCATATAAAAAAAATAGTAAATTATCTGTATCTCTGTGCATGCAAAATCATGACGTTTTAAAGTTAGGTTTAGCTTTATCTGAGCTGCATCCTTGTTTATAGATCCTTTATAATCAGGTGAATAACTTCTTTAAAACTGATCTATAAAGGATAATTTTATATTTTTGTTAATTGGTCCGTGTATAAAAATACTCAAATAATATAGGGTTTTCTGAAATTATATATATTTTAGTTACTTTTACCTGAACGAACCAAAGGATAGCAATGCCCGCAATTCTTCGAAGTTATATTTACTAGGAACATACTGAAGATAAGTTTCCTCAAAAAGGATATAACTTGCATCAAATATAAAGCAAAGGCCTTCAAAAGTAGCTAGATTTCTACTCGGACATAATTGCACGTCAATAGCATAGGAACTGGGTGGACCAATATCACGATTTGGCATAAAGAGTGATTTGTGACAGGAGACTGGAAAGGTCCAGAAAGACAAACAACTTGTAAACGTACGTAACGAAACTAGAGAAAATGCAGCAAAAAAGAATCAAAGAATGAACTGGCCAGCAACGTCACCTGACATGAATCCCATGGCACATACAGTGATGGGCAAATGTGTGGAACCAACTAAATATCTCTGGAATTATTAGAGATATCAAAATGAAATTTGGAAGATGGATACTGCAGTAGATTGCCTATTTGTTTCCAAATTTTTTTACAATTTTGAACTTCCTGTTTTACCGGAAGTAATGTCGATTTTATATTTTGCAATGAAACACCCTGTATAGTATTTTAGTTTCTGATGAAACATTTTATTGCGAATACAAAAATATCGGGTTTGATATTGTTTACTTCAATATCTACCGAGATATTAACAGAAAAGTAACTAAGGAAAGGAAAAATTCGATGGTAGCTAAACTCGGTTCAGATTTCATTTACGCCCGATATAAAGAAATAAAACATAAAAAAAATAAAACCGACTTCTACCTATAACTAAAAAGCTAAAAATAATTATAACAAAATGCAACTCTAGCAAATAAATAACACATTCAATGTTGTTAGGTACCTACCCAGGAAGTAAAAAATGTAAACATTAAAAAGTGCTCATTCTGTACAAATTAATTACCTACCAATCTAGTATATTTTTGAAGTCGGTGCCAAGCAAATCTAAAATCCTTCATTGCGTACTTATCTACTAATTCATCAAACTTGATTGTTGCTTGGCAGTGACTTCAAAAATATACTCGATTGGTAGGTAATTAATTTGTACAGAATGAGCACCTTTTAATGTTTACATTTTTTACTTCGTGGGTACTTAACAACATTGAATGTGTTATTTATTTGCTAGAGTTGTATTTAGTTATAACTATTTTAGCTTTTTAGTTATAGGTAGAAGTCGGTTATGTTTTTTTTTTAAATGTTTTATTTTCAACTTTTTAGTTTTTTTTTAACTCAGGTAGTGTTCATTCTTTATTTTTTATTTTGTATGTACAACCTTAATAGACAGAACCAGGTAACATCGAAAGCGTCAACATTACACAATGATACTTCATCATTTAAATTGACAGGTAAATCTTTACGAACAAAATGTACTAGTACGCGTTGACTTAATAAGCCCAAAATATATATATGCCTTATGGACTACGCAATGTAACCTTTTTCAACTGTTTTTGACAACCCTGTATAACTAGATAATTCCACTCCAACCTATGTACCAACCAGCCTGTACATACGACTGCCCACGGACAAGCATAAATTTGTTAGCTGCCTTCTGTAAACTATAGGACGGAGTAGAATCCATCCTATATTTACGGAGTCAAATCCGTCCTATATTTCAACCATAGTATATAACTCCTTGTGGGCTACCCCATAAATTATTTCCTTTTTAACATTTTAGTTATCGCCCTGTGTAACATTAATTCCTCTCCACACTTTATTCAACTTCTTATGGGCTATAAAAGAAATAATTTTTTAATCACACTGTATAAATATAATTCAACTCCAGCATATATTTCAACCATCCTGTATATGATTTGCTTATGTTCACATCATATAACAGTTTTTTAATCACCCTATATAATTTTACCTTCACATTTTTTTAACATTTTTATGCCACCAAACGTCCAGTCCACCCTATATTCCAACCATCCTGTATATACGGCTGCCTACGGACCACTATCATTCTAGTCCGTCCTATATTTCAATCTTCATATAAATGCCACTCCTTCTATCACTTTACTTTGTGATTTTGTTTGCTATAACTAAACACCCTGTCTATAAGCCACCAAGTACCAGTTTAAAGTTTGACATCTGGTGTCACTGAATTTTCTATTAGGCCGGGAGAATGTGACAACCAAAAGTACCGTCTTCGCAAAATGGAAAAATTTGCATTTAAATAGGTATTTACCTGGTATTCAAACAAAACGAGCTTGGTACTCATTGATTTAAGGAGCCGAACTTACTATGCTTTACTACCTATATGCTTGAGATGTACATAGAAAATTTTCAAATTCGCAATTAAAACTTCCAGTGCCTAAAATTACCGCACTATTACGTTGGAATTAAAATATTTATGAGGAATTGTCCGTTATGTCATTTCGATGAAATTTTTGATAAGAATTTTGGAATTTTCGGCGATTTTCTGCAAAACTGCAAGTTGCACGTCGCAGAAAAGTATATGAGATCACCTAAGGATCTTTCTTAATAGATTAAACAAATCCATAAGGAGTTATCGAAAAATCGACCAATATGTTAGGAATATTGGCCGATTTCCATGCACGCATGTGTTCATTCACAAATTTCATTACTTTACCAATAGAATTCTTTTCCAAAATTTGAAGTTTCACCAATCCGGATATATACTCTATTAAACAAGACCATATTCGTTCAAAACGGTGCACCACAGGAGAAGAAATCAGGTAACATACATACAAAAGAAAAAGAAAAAGCGAAAAAATACGCGACGAATTGATAAACTCCTCCTTTTTAGAAGTCGGTTAAAAAAAAAGGAGCAAGAGCAAGAAAATGCACACTAATTATAATCTTTATATAACAACTCAAGTAGTTGACTGTTCTGTCGTATAACAGATTGAAAAATTATTTTTTATTTGTATGTTGACAACACTGTTGGAGTTTTGTCATACGTGGTTAACGAGGTTATTAAAAACCAGCTCAAGTTATTATTTTAAGATAACTGGATTCTCTAGCTTTACTTGTAAACCGATGCCTCGGCAAAAGCGACTGACACCTTCAAAATCAATTAAGGTATGACGGAGTAGTCCAAAAAAAGAAAAAGCAATATATAATTAAGAATAATTCGCTACTCATAAGTGTAACTACAATGGTACATTTTTACCAGTGAATATGATTTTCCTCATAAATGAGAAACTTCTTCCTTCCAAATTTATTCTATAAAGTACATGGTTTACAATCGTTTGTAATCACAAACAGTTCCTGAAAATAGAAATACAACACACTTGTGTTCAAACCGAGGCAGCTACTTGACACTTGGACAGTACAGCCTCATTAAGGCCAATGTTGCTTTATAAACAAATAAAAAAATGAAAATATATAATAATAACCACCTGGACAAGCTTCAAATTATATCTGGAGTCATATATACTGTTTTGGTTATCAGCACTAAAAACCTCATTGCTTACAAAAAAATACAAGAATTTATTCTTGTATTTAATAAATATATAAATGAATTAATATATAAATGATTCGCTTGAATATTTTAAAATTATTGTAAACTAAACTATTCTTAGTTATATTTTAGCCGAAGTAATTTATTGGTTATGCAATCAAGAATATTTTTGCATATATGGTTGCATAAGCAACTCGACAGATATAATTCACCTGTCATTTTATTTAGAATTTGACATGTGACTAGATTTTGTACCTTTAAAATTGTCAGGAACACGAATTTTCCCAACGTTGAAACTTTTACGGATAACTTACCCAAATTAACAAACTCCATCAAAAACGTTAAAGCCGTTTCTGAGAACAAGATTACATTTTATTAAATAATTATTACAATTTATGTTTAATTACTGATGTATATTTTATTACATATCTATATCCAAATAGTTTTAAACCCACCAGAGCTTATTAACTTGGATTTCAATTAATTTCCGAGCTTATAACTTCATTCACACGCGTATGATATGCACCTAAAAATTTTATATTTAAAATTCTAAGATTTGGGTAAATAAAATATATTCGACAACAGCGTGTACAAAATACATGATAATATATTTTTTTCTTTACTATTAAACATAATTTTAACCTACGTTTAATAAAATTAGTAAACTTTTCCGTCACGACTAAAACAAAACCTTCCTGGAGAACAATTTGATACCCCCTCGTAACAATAGGCTACACATACAGGATGTTTCAACAATAATTCAGCAGTCTGGAAAATTACAGCAGTAACTTAAACGTGACAACAGAGCGTATAATAGACTTTAATACGCCATAAAAAACTGGGGTTAGAACCTCAAAACTTTGCACTTAATTGTACACAGTTTTGATGTTTTGATAATTTCACATTGAAAATAAAGCTTTTAACTATCTAGATGCCGAATGATATACTTGAACGACTTCTAATAATCATTGTCTTCAGAAACCGGCAATCTGAACTTACCTTGATACACTGTTGAAAACAAATGCGTGCGAAACACATGGAGCACAAAAAATTAATTGACGTATGAATTGAGTCGCGGAACAAGGTCTTTATCGGGGGCTTAGAACCAAGGCTGCTTGTCCAGAAGATGCGCTGTAAAACATGAGTTTAAATATGTAGAAATTTTCGTGTGAAGATCACAGTTTCATATTTTCAAAGAGGTTTCTTACTTAATACTTTGGTTGTGGGTTTTTTTTATCACGATATTAATTTTCAAAAATGTTGATTCAGTTACCGCAAGAGGGAGTTCTCTGGATGTTAAGTCAAAAAGTGGATGTTCCGAATTCAGAACTTATCGGAAAATTAAAAAAGGAATGGAACCACTACATGTACAGGGTGAACCTTGTGTAACTGTAAAAAAGGTATATCTGTGGATATGAACGTTGCGATTTCTGTATGGAATACAACTAACTGCAAACTTTGATTGGTCAATCCAAGATAATGTCACAAATTTTGTGCTTAACTTAACACTATTTGTTTGCATCAGATTTCGTTTGGTTGATTAGCTGTAAGATAACCTCAAAGAAAAAATCGGCAGGCGACCTGGCTGCGCAAGGCTGCACCTAATCTCATGAACCTTGTGTCTCAAAACAAGCTCTATATCCCTTGCTGTATGCCTGTTTGTACAAGCTGCAAGTTTATTTGTTTACTCAGTGACAGTTGCGGTCGCTTAAGGTTGGGAGTGGGGGATCAGAGTAAAAAAAACTTTAGAGAAGCACATGAGCAAAATATTGCCTGCGATACGACAGAAAAAGTTTTATGGGGATATTAAGAAAAGATGAACGGGTTTTAAAGTGTAGAGTGTAGGGCTAATAATTTTGTTGGACTAAGAGATATGTGAAACCAACAGAAAGAGAAGTGGTGAGGGTACAACATATTTATAAGGAGAAAGAAAATTCAAGGTATGTGGGGGCAGGACACAAATAAAAACCTCCTACCGGCTACAGTGAACAAGTGTATAGCCTGAGCAGAGAGATGGGATTTGGAGGGGTGATGGAGGACGGTAAAAGGAGCATGGGAAAGCAGATTGTGCCAAGAGAAAATGGCGGGGAGGGAAGATATAGGAGGAAATGTGGAACATGGGTACAATTAACAGGACATGTTAACGTGGAGTGGAAATATGAAAACTAGGGACAGAGGGGAGGGGTAGCAAGTGTAGGAAGGAGAAGTAGGAGTACAGGAAAGAAATATGGGGGGGTGACAAATGTAGGGGGACACAGGAGAAAATAGACATGTATTGGTACCCAGATACACGACACACGACATCCGACACCCCTTACCCGATATCCGACACATGACACAAGACACCCGACACAGACACCCGACTTCAGACAACTGACATCCGACACCCAACACGTGACAATGGACTTCCAATACCTGACATCCGATACTCGACAATTGACATCTAACACTTGACACCAGACACCTGACAAGTGACATCCAACACCTGACACCCGACAAATGACATCTAACACTTGACACCAGACAAGTGACATCCAACACCTGACACCCGTCAAATGACATCTAACACTTGACACCAGACACCTGACAAGTGACATCTAACACCTGATACCCGACACTCGACAATTGACATCCAACACTTGACACCAGACACCTGACAAGTGACATCCAACACCTGACACTTGACACTCGACAAGTGACATCTAACACTTGACACCTGACAAGTGACATCCAACACCTGACACCCGACACTCGACAAGTGACATCTAACACCTGATACCCGATACTCGACAATTGACATCCAACACTTGACACCCGACACTCGAAAAGTGACATCTAACACTTGACACCAGACACCTGACAAGTGACATCTAACACCTGATACCCGATACTCGACAATTGACATCCAACACTTGACACCAGACACCTGACAAGTGACATTCAACACCTGACACCCGACATGCGACAGTTGACATCCAACACTTGACACCAGACACCTGACAAGTGACATCCAACACCTGACATCCGACAATTGACATCCAACACACGACACCAGACACCTGAGAAGTGACATCCAACACCTGACACCCGACACTCGACAATTGACATCCAACACACGACACCAGACACCTGACAAGTGACATCCAACACACGACACCAGACACCTGACAAGTGACTTTCACTGGCAGCTATGTTGTACCCATCCTACTTTGTCAAAGATGGTTAGCATGAGGATTTTGTGTACCCCAAATTCATCCAAGAATTTCATTTTATTTAAAATAACCTTCATTGCGAACTTTAAATACGTTTCTGTCAGTTGTCAACATACGCTATTAGAAAGTTATATATTATATATGTTTTTGTGTATTATTTTACAAGAAGGATAATAGAATAATAGAAGTGTGTGAATGGAACAAATACACTTGCCGTAAACATCGTGAGGGTTCAAAATTTCCAGAATTCTCTTAATAACCATATTTTAAATTCAAAATGGCGGTTTCACTGTATAGCAGCCATTTAGAAACCTGAAAATACTTTCTGGGTTTTTTTTTGTCACTCTACTTGTAATTTTTTACTCAACTATCTATCTATATTGAGTAGTTTCCAATACACAGTTCTTGTAAGTTTTTTTTGGCAATCTTGTACTTGCTTCTATATATACATAAGCTCTGACTTCCATAAATTTACCAAAAAAAAAAGGTAACTAGACCTATCAAGGCATGGCATAGTTGACATCTTAGATTGTTTTCTTGAAATTCGTATCAAAAGAGGTAGATTGCAAATTCTTAGAGGTTAGAAATTTTTGAGCAGGAAATATGCACCTAGACAGAAGTTAAAAATTTCTATACTGCTACTCTAAGATACCAAAGTCTCGTTTTGCTTAACTTCTGCAAATTAGGCGCAAATTTTTTACTTTTTATTCACTCGAATTTTTAACAAATCAGATTTTAACGGAAAGTCAAGAAAGATTAATTGACATGCATGTCTATCTATGGGAAATTCCAATTGGACGATCATGGTTAATACTGTATGTTTTGCTAAATATCTCTTTAAATTACACTTTTCAAAAACTACCTACATGGGCTGTTCACGTTTTGTTGCAACATAGTTATCAGTTTTTGGAAAAATTTACTTTTTACCCGTGTTTACGATTTTTTTTGCTGAAAACTGCTTCAATCAAGATACGCCAACTTTTCAACTGACTATTAATAGTTTTATTGTTTAAATAATTCTACAATTTGCAGTTAAAATCATGTCAGTTAACACCAGTGAAATATTACTGGATTCAGATGGCATAAGCGTAAGGGCGTCGCCAGGAAGCAGTGGCGGACCCAGGAATAACTTTATGGGGGGAGGCTTGAACTCATGGGGGGATCTTGACCCCGCCGAATCTAGGTTATAGCAAAATTAAACACAAAAAATGCATAGGACTCAGTGCACCCATGTACTTAGTAGTAGGTACTTTCATTTAGACGCTGAAAAAACAGTTTATCCTATCCGAAGTTGTGTCATAAGTCATAATGGAGAAAACATAACAATACATTCTTCAGTTGTTGGTAATATCAAAATGTCATTTTTAATAACCTTCACCGCTGTTTCTGACGATTGAAACTTCTTCTGTTCTAGTTTGTCGAAAATGTAAAGAAATGTTTGGATATAGCTCAGGACTCTATGGAGCATAGTCTAATAACCTGATGTTTTGTTGCGCAAATAAATTTTGATTACTGCTGCCCTCTAACTGCTAATATACAGAACTAAAAAGAAATCTCACACCCTTAAGCCTTTCTGGTATCTAGTCGTCCACTGCTTTTAGCATGGTGAACTAACTTTGTCTAACAATAAATACTGGGTGTTCCTCTTGAATCATATGTACACTGACAAAAAAATACCGAACAGTAGGTGATATGGTATGGGGTGCTACTGCATATGGATGTAGATCACCTTTAGCCTTTGTTCGTGGCAACATGACAGCTTTATCTTCAGGAAGTAGTTGAGCGGTATGTACTCCCTTAACTTAATCGGCTCATGGATCCCACATTTTAACAAAATAATGCTCGGTGGTTTCGTCTGATCCATCATTGATTTGCAGTAAATCCACAGAAAAAAACTCTAATGAGGGAAAATGCGGTAATCCCATTACGCATTCTACGAACTGGACGACGTGGACACATAGAATAGCCAGATCTTACACCATTGGATATTGTCCGTGTTGTTATATTATTGCCAAAGGTTAATGGTGAAGATTTCAAACACCTTTTAAAGTAGAATGTTGGACTTGAGCGTTAACTGAAGGGAAGTAATTAGAATGCCGAATCCTCCGATCTCTTGGGAGTAGCGATTTCTTTGCCAGTGAGTATATTTAGTTTTTCTTCACTGCCGAGTGTTTTAAATTTTGTTTATGTACTTCGCGTGGTTCTGGTTTAAGTTTAAGATCCCTGGGTCTTAGTTGATAGAGAGAGAACAAAACAACCAGGATGTTCTGACGAGGGGATTGAAAGCCTCGTTCATTCTAACCCCAAATATTTCTTATACTACTTACAAAATGGCTCCCTCAAGGCTGGTCGAAAAGATAGCCGGTGTCCAGTTTAGATATCATACACAATTTTATCAATTCGTTCAGCTATTTAAATGTTACAGACAAACAAACAGGCACACTCTCAGTTTTACAGCTTGTGATTTTTTTGTCGGTTTCCTTTTGACACACTCGAACTTACATGAAAGGCTTGTCGAATAAATAAAATAAAATATATTAAGTTTAAATTTCGTGAATTTTATCACTGATTTTTATATACTGAAAAAATAATAAAATTGACATACGAAAAAAATTTATTCATTTCTTGATACGAAATCCAGTGTTTATTTAAAAATTTGCTAGTCTTTTACAATTTTATGTCACTTTCATTATTAATTTGTTGAGAACTTTCAAAATCCTTAAGTGATTATGTGCTGGACTTTTCTTAGTTAAATAACTTGGCATATCTTGAGAAACTCTTGGTGTGACATCTTCTTGAACTTTAAGATTTATTCGGTAAAATTCGGTTATTTTATTAATTATTCACATTTTGTCTACCCTTAGGTCGTTTCTCACGTAAACGCTACCTATCAAACACATAAAAATCTTCATTTTGTCCTTATAGGAAAATATATTCGTAAAATTCGAAAAATTTTAAACTGTTGAATCGCTTAGTTGGTTTGTTTGCGTCAGCAGTTACAGTTTTTAATTGTCACATTGACGTATCTCACCGCCCGCACCGCGCATATCGCGTTTACGTGGGAAACGGCCTTATGATGCACTTCAAAATGTTTTATAAAATTCTTGGATTTTTTAATTAACCCAATATTTCGAACCCAATGTCGTTTTAGCTCATCATTTTTATGCAAACAAAAAGTAGATACTTGTTCTACACCTTTTTCTGATTTATATATTTATAATTTGAGTTACAACCTGAGACACTACACTTATAAGGTATATTTTGTCAAAATATACACCTTTTTTGTTAATAGTAACATTTTAAAACAAAAACTAAAATAAAGGTACGCTACACTTTTTAGGTTAGCCACAAAACTGACGTCCGCCTCATATCGTCACGTAATACATAGCGTGTCATGGCCATTTGTTTACTAGTAGGCTGTGGCAATAACAAATGAAAACACATATCTTTGAGATGTTCTGTGACACGACCACAGCGACGGTGCTGCCATCTAGATTGAGCCTGAGGAGTCATAGTGACAAAAATGAAACACACCAGCTATTACTTTACATTTATTTGTGAATTAATACGAACAGTCTAGCCCTAGGGATATATAGAGATAATCCCAACATTTGCTAATACAAAAAAAAAACAGACATGAGAAAATAAAGCATAATGAACTATATATAATAATATACCATATCTTAAAAAGTGTGTGTGTGTGTACAAACATTCAATGAAAGTAGAGACAAAGAAAACATAATGAGAAAGAGAACAAACACATAAAAAAAGCAAAATAATTAATTTACTCATTATTTATTACTTCTACTGTGGTAAAAAATAATAAAATCGACATACGACATATTTATACATATTTGAATATTCCACCTACTGAAAAACTAGCATGCATTCAATAATTATAAACTAAATGTACACATTCATGAACAGAACGCAGAAATATATAATAAATATAATCAAATATACAGCCGCAGATCCGCAGAGAGCTATATTAGTCTAAGAGCCGGCAACGTGGCACACACATAAACAAACATCGAGTCGACAAAACGAAACAAGTTCCGTCGGGTAGACGTCAAGTTTTAACACGCATGCTCAGATCACAAAGCGCCTGCGCGTGATGACGTTGAAAACGTCGTACATATATATATATGTTATGCCGTTGCGATGTTGCCAGTTCTCCGTCTATATATTGTTGTGAACATAAGTGATCCCCAGTCCAGCTACCCTACTAAATATATGCGCGATCGGCAACAGTTTTTTTTTAAATTATTATATAATCGACTATTTCCACAAGTTGCCGAACTGCGCGTGTTTAAAAATTACAATATAACAGTGTGAAAGAAACAGAAAAACTGCTCCAATTTAGAATACATAGTTTACAAATTTATAATAATTACAACACGTTGATGTTTTTTTGTTTATTTTTACACATGTATTATACAGTTTTACAAACGTGATCAATATAACCAAATGGAATTTACACTTTACATTCTTTTGTTTTTTAGTATCTTTACATCAGTCTGCCATATTCGAAGAATCTGAATTGGCTTTCGCACCTTTGTTCCCCGCCACGCTAAATTTAGAAATGCGTCGGTTTTTATGCTCGAGCAAAACAACAGTTATCCATTTTTTTAATGCCTGCAATTTTAATTTCATCAACAAATGCGACTGTTAAAAATTTAGTGACTATTTCCAACACTTACCATGCACGAAACTTTTCAAAAGAATTATGAATCATAGACCAGCTTTTATAGAGCAAAAGTTTAGATTTTTTGTCCAGACTGCGCCAATTTTATCAATAAAACGTTGAAATCCGCCTGTATGTTTTGATTTTATTTGATAATTATTTAATAACTGTAAATTCTTAGCTGATATTTGGTTTTCAATAGATTCACTACATTATACCATTAATTTATTTTTAGTTTACGTAATTTTTTTAACCACTTAAAATCTGAAGATACTAAGTCAAGAGTCGAAACTAGTGACAAAATTTCTGAAAATCCAGCCAGACATAAATGTTAAACCAAACCAGATAATATACAAGAATGTAGAGTCAATTAGTAATATGAAGGAATAAAAATTTAGCATATATACATACTGAACAAAAAAAAAAAAAAAGTGATGATCCCGTAAATGAAATTTTCATTAAATTAATTTATTTTTACATGTATGTGAGGAAAGCTGCCATTGCTTGAAGATGGATTGGTGGATTAAAAAAACTCTTGATATTGACATATCGTGAAAAAATATTTGACATTTGTGACAGCTGTCAAGACTTCATAACCTACTCGATTACTGATTTTTTCACATGAATGAAATAGATCATGACATAATCAATGCCTACTTCAAAACAAACGAACACAGCGAGATTTTTCGAAATTTTCAAAAAAAAAATTAAAAGAAAATGTTGATGACAACCGAATTGTGCTGTTGTTTTGCTCGATCAAAAAAATCTTAACAACCAATCGATAATAGCAATAAAAATTAATAATATTTCAGATGATAAAAGTACAAATACAAACAATCTCTAAGTACAAAATGGATTATTTTACATTATTACACTATTTAAACATCTTGATGATATTAAAGTTTTTGTTTTTTTTTATTTACTTCATTACCTTTCTATATAAATACATGTGGTACAATTCAAAAATGTTTTATATCATACTTTAAAACGTTAATCATATATATACATATATATCACTATGTGTGTGTTAATGTGTTCAACTTTTTGTTTTCTTTCTTCATTGTTGTGGAGCGGGGGGAAAACAGGGGTGTGACAGCGACGAGTCTCTGTAAACGCACGCTCGGAATTACCGGAAAAAAATGACATTTGACAATTACAATATATATATATATAGATATATGGCGGATCGGTATTTGGAAAATGATTCGAACGAAACTATATTACAATATAATACAATTATAATGGTGAAAGAGCCGGCATGAGAGTGGGCACGTTTACCAACGGTCGCTGCACGTTTGCCTTTTGTTTTTGTCGGGCCGTTCTTACACTAGCTGATATATTTTTTTTATATCAAAAACATTCTGAATACGGAAATCAAAAGTTGATTCAATAAAATTTACCCAATTTAAAAGGAATTCTTAGAAATATTTTCCGAAAATTCTAACAAATCTTTTATTTTTTTTTAACTAAATTGTTCTCAAAAACCAGTAAAATGAAAAATTTTTAGATTGGTCTATTTTCCGGAGTAAAAAAATTTAACTGTTGCAAAGATTTTACAAATTTCAATTTTAAAATTATTTTTTAATCCTTGCTATAATTGGAAAACACGATTTTAATAAATATTATCGACTAATTCATTCATTCAAAATTATTTAAAAATCAACCATGATCAATTGTTTTTGGCTAATATGAGATATGTATCCTGAACCAAAAACAATAATTATTGATGGCATTAGAAAACAAATCTGTGTTCCAGAGTCACACAAATTTTAACTGTTGCAAAGAATTTGCAAATTTCAATTTTAAAATTATTTTTTATTCGTTATCATAATTAGAAAACATGATTTAAAAAAATATTATGGACTAATTCATTCATCCAAATCTATTTAAAAATCAACCAGGATCAATGGTTTTTTGTTAATCTGAAATACCTATCCTGAACAAAAACCATAATTAATAAAAAAACTGCAACAATTTTTAGTAAATCATATCGGAATAGACATTTACCATAAATCGTTTATACCCTACTTATGATATTTGAAAATAAAGATTATTTTATATTTTTATTAAACTTTTCCCAAAAATATTCAATAATTAAGAGCGAGTTATACCGTTGTGATTCCCCGATTTGAAAAACTACGTAAAATCTGTTTATCATATACCGGGTAGTGTAAAATCGTGTCCTGCAAAACGGGTGTTTTTGTTCTAACACTACTTGCATACAATTATGACGTGAATTATAATCGATGATGATACAATGATTACAGAAATCCCTAGACATTAGATTAGATCAAAAACACAAGACAGTCAATATGTTTATATAAATGCATACATCATAAATAATATATTTCCACCATAATGACGTGTTAATAATAAATTCGTTAACAGAAAAATTTACAATCATTACAAATATACGCTTAACATATTAAATTTTCTCTTCAATCGTTTACAATAAAAGGAAAGTGCCATCAACTCTACATCATTATTATTTTTTTAAATATAAGTTCCTACGATTATTATTAATGTGTTGTTTTAATAACTGGAAATGCTTTACATTTTTTTTTCTTCTTCTTCTTCTGCATATAGACTTTTCCTTCAATACGAAACAAAAACCAAGAAAACCCCCTACCGTAATTCTCATCATTAGATTAGTAAATGAATATTTGTTAACAGTTGAAAACGTTTTGAATTCTTTTAATTCCAAGTAAATACTTCACTATTTACAATTGCCTTTGTGACGGAGACAAATTATACATTTTTTTATACAACTTAGTAATATTTATAAAATTAATATATTTACAAAATTCGGCTTCCGTTTTATTATTTTTTAATTATATTTTGTACACAATTTGCATTAAAAAATCCTCTCTTTACACAAAAAAAATCGATCAGATCGCTTCATAAATAAATACATCTTTCGAGTCTTTTCATTTTGTTAATTTACAACACGTATGATACAGAATTGTGCGGGACTTCCCCCCCAACTTTGACGAAAGTCAAACCTCCAAATAGAGGAAATTTCCACGACAACGAATTATCTAATCGGTCAAGAAAAACCAACATTTTAAGATTTACACCGTTATTTTTTTGGAAATTAAGATTAAGAATCAAATTCCACAGTTGTCTGTTGTTCCACAGTGCTGATTTGGGTGACATGATTCCTGAAACGGTTTTTAAATGCATTTTTTATATTTGGATAGAAAAACTGCTATAAAGTAGGTTCCACAAAATATTCCTAATAATTGTTGGGTTATAAAATATTTTGAAGCTGTTTGTAGCATTACTGTAATAAAAAATTCCACAGCTGTTCCACAGTGGAAATTGTTTTTAAATATTTCATAATGACAAAGTTGAAGAACTGAATTGCAAAAACAACAATTTGAATTAAATTCTATTGCTATTATTAAAGAATTGTATTTTCCATTGATAATATGTGAATTTCAAAAATAATCTGAACTTTTGTGAATTGTCATGATAATTGAATTGCGATTTTTAGAAGCTTTTCTTAACCTTTTAAGATATTTAAAATTCCACAATTATCAACTGAATTAGTTTCAATCCGTTTGTGGAATTTCTGAATAATAAAAATTCCACAGCTGTTCCACAGCTAAACAGTTTTATATAAATTTGTAAAAATTTCAATTTTTAAATTATTTAGGAAAATATTTGGATTTAAAAAGCAATGTAAAGTTGGATTTACTAAAATTTCTGCAAATAATTTTCGTAATTTTTGTTGACTTGTGACATATTTTGAACCCGTTTGTGGAATTTCTGAAAATAAAAATTTCACAGCTGTTTCACAGTGAAACAGTTTTATGAAGATTTGTTAAAATTTCAATTTTTAAATATTTATGAAAATATTTGGATTTAAAACGTAATTTTTGTTGACTTGTGAAATAGTTTGAATCCGTTTGTGGAATTTTCGATTAATAAAAATTCCACAGCTGTTCCACAGTGAAACAGTTTTATGTAGATTTGTTAAATTTTCAATGTTTTAGGTTGGATTTCCATAGTTAATCTTACGAAATGATCATCAAATTGGCATATCTGACAATTATAATCAAATTCGTCATCTGACAAAAATTTTCCTCTAATTTTGGAAAGCTTAACTTCATCAAAATCCGGACGCAATCCCACGGCTTACCTAAAATGTTAATTGTGAAGTATTTGTCAAAATTAATAGAATCCGTTTTATCGGAAAAACGCGATTTCTAGTAATTCTATTACGATTTAAACAAAAAATGCCCTAAAACTTTCTACCTAGTAAATGCACGACACATCATTGTCAAAAACAGACAACGGTGCAGAGCGTCAAGAAATACGACGATTACGTGAATGTATGTGTATTTTAAAACGGTTTTAACGGAATAGCATCTGAAGATGACCACCATACATAGCTCGAAACGTAGTGATTGGTGAGGAAAACGCGTGAAAAGTTTCGTGTGCATATCGGTGAGTGTACGTGTGTGTATAATTCGAAAAAGTGTGATATTTTTAAAACAACGATTTTTTTTTAAATAGCCTCGTGTTGTTGCTTCGCGTGAATGTGTGTTCGTATAATTAAGGCTCTAAAAAAAATTTGATTCTGATGAAGAAACTTGAAATATTCTTTTTTTTGTCACTTTATAAACTTTATTATGTTGATGATGTTTCAAGTCTATTTCCTGAGGACCGTATCACAATTATTAAATAACGTTTTTTTGTTTTTATTTTATTTACTGTTTTCAGAAGAATCGGGGACACTTGAGTTTTCGTCTTGTGATTTATCAATCAACTTTTGTTTTATATGTACACTGAATTTAAAATCGTCCTGATCGGAATTTTGAGATTCTATAGCGCGACAGCTATATAAAAGTTATTATGTTATGATCGCCCTGTATACGTTTTCTCCTGCAAATTTATCGCCTTGCCTTTCGTTCGTTTTTCTTTTTTGCCCAACCAAATTAACAATTCTTCTTAGCCTCATAGAGTTTCCAAACGAAAAAAAAACTAGTGAAAAAACAAAAGCGAATCGATACAGGGACAAAAATTTATGCGAACTATAAAATTATGACGTAAATAATGCGGTTACCGTTATAATACAGACATTATTTTGTGTTTTGTTGTTTAAATACACGACATCTTGTATAACTACCCTAACTTAAAAAAAAAACAGTAATGCTAACCTTAAATTAAATTACAAATCATGATAAAAAAATTACTAATATTTTAAAACGAAATCAATTCAAGTAAATGATTAACAGAGACACAAAGAACTCTAAAAATAGAAATTAAAAAAAAATACTGAAACCGTGTGTGTTTTTTCTCGCGATAGAACAAAATAATAATCAAAACTAAAAAAAAATTGTCATCAAAAATCCAAAAATTAAACGGCTAATCGCTGCTTAAAAAAAAACACACAATTGGTCAATTAAACGTAAAAAAATGGGGAAAAATCATCATTACAAAATTTCCTCATCTACCCTCGCTTCAACCATGCCACTTCTTCTTAGGCCCCACGTTTAGAGTACCCCGTTTGTAGGGGGGCCGATGGGGCCGAGCTCCCCTCCGATGGAGCCCAACGAGCCCGGAGCTTTCATGAAGTATTTCTCCAGTTTGGCGATGATGTGTTTGCCGTAGGTGTACTTCCTCAACGAATTCAAATGGGGTCGGATCTTGTGCATGAGCACCTTCCTCTGGGTCGGTTCGCTTACGTCGATCATCTTCTGGACGACGTAGTTGGCGTATTGGTCTTTCATCATGACGTGTAGAGCGCTGAAAACACAAAAAATATATTGAGAGAAAACACTATTATGAGAATTCTGAAAAAGGAATACGGATTAATTGACATATTCAAGATTGCTATTTTTGAGGTAACAGTTGCTATTATTATTACTATTTGCACCTAACAAGTAAAAATAACAGATATAACAGTTATATTTTGTAACTGTCAAAAATGCTGCTGCCATCTATTGGATGAAAACTAAAATATGCTGAATTCATTCAGTAATATTGTGATCAATATAAAGAATACTATTATTTAAATATCATTATTATGTTTTATTATATTTAGCTGTAAACTTTTTTTTATTGAAGACATTTATACGATTGAGTATAAAGTAACATTACTTTTGGCTTGGAAACCTAGCCTTCTTGCAAGAATAAACCGATGGAACACACAATTATTTTTTCTCTTATTGAAGAAAACACGATTTTCATGAACTCAAATAAAAAAACAACCGAACTAAAAGTAATAATGATCTGTACGCATACAAGGGCTGCCTTTTATATTTCGGGATTGGACAACCCTAGTGTTGCAATCTGACAACTAACAGCTCTATCGTAAAGTTTGACATTTTTGAGATTATACGTACTCAGAACGTTTAGACATACGAGCGCTATGTGTTGTTTACAGTAACTTAAAGGATTCATCTCGGCCAAAAAATGGAATTCAATCGTGAACATTTTCGTGCGATTATTTATTACAACTTTCGACGTGGATTAAGTCAGCAAGAGTGCATGGATGAACTTAATTTAATTTTTGGCGATGAAACGCCATCAAGGACCACTGTTTATCGATGGTATGGTGAATTCAATCGAGGTCGTAGTTCACCCCAAGACGAATTTCGTGAAGGTCGTCCAAAAACAGTTGTTGTTCCGGAAACCATTGATGCTGTGCGCGAACTGATATTGCAAGATCGGTATGTGACCTATCGTGAGATTGAGTCAACCTTACATTAGTGGGACCAGCATACATTCAATATTGCATAAACATTTTAATGTCAAAAAAATTTGTTCGCGTTATATGCCACACAATTTGTCAATCGTTCAAAAAAGGCTCGTGTCGATTGGTCGAAAGAAAAGCTCAAAAAATACGATCGCAGTGCTTCAAAACACGTTTATCACATAGTGACAGGTGATGAATCGTGGATTAACGCGTATGAGCCCGAAAGTAAACAGCAGTCGACTGTATGGGTAAGTGTTCTCGCACGAAGCACTTCCAAGCAAATGATCGTTTTCGGAAAAACTGGACATGTCGCAACCGTACCACTAGGACAACGCAGAACAGTCAATTGTTTGCCAGTTGTTTTCCAAGAAATGAGGAAAACCAACCCCCGAAGACGGATCACTCTTCATCACGACAATGCGAGCTCTCACACACCGGCTCAAACAACTGCATTTTTGACCACTCAAAACATCGATTTGATGAGTCATCCGCCGTACAATCCTGACTTGTCACCAAATGACTTCTTTTTATTCCCGTACGTAAAAAACAAACTGAGGGGTGAACGTTTTTCGACACCTGAAGAAGCGGTTGCTGCGTTCAGAATGCATGTTTTGGAGATACCTTAATCAGAGTGGAAAAAGTGCTTCGACAATTGGTTCAAACGCATGCAAAAGTGTATAGATCTTCATAGGGAATATTTTGAAAAACAATAAAGCGATTTTCGATGATTAATATTTGTTTTTGTTCTTTAATCCCGAAATATAAAAGGCAGCCCTCGTAATAAAGAGCCTATAACTGGCAATTCTTATTAAAAAGACAATTGCATTTTCACCGACGCTGATAATAGCCCAATAGCGTTATTTATTAATTCACTTTTATAGTTTTCATTTATGATAAAAATATAATTGGCGCAGTTAGTAGGACTTGGCTAGTTTTAAATATTGAAAATTAATATCAAAAAATTAATTTTAATGTTGAATGTTATTTAGCGTGTAGACTGTACGTTGAATTGGTACTGAACAACTTACTTGTCATTAAATCCGCAAACTTCTTCAATCAATAATGCTCTTTCGGCTCTTGTTGCGTGCGTTACACACTTTTCAACTACGTTGCTAGCAAATTTGTGTTGGCTCAATGCGAGCACTTTGCCGCGAACGTTGCTGATCAATTGCGATTTGTCCTCAGGTTTACCGTGTTCTGAAATACAAACAAATGTAAATGAACAACACTATAATCTCAAACTCAAACAAAAAAATTACATATGCCTTCACTTGGGTTCGAAATTCACTATTCAAGCTTACTTTTCTATTACAAAAAAAATTCCATTGTTTTACTCTTGATGTAACAAGAGTCCTTGAAGCTAACACTACTTCAACTGTTAAAATAATTGAATAACCCACCAGTCAAGTTTCATGTAGAGAATTACCCCGTTTTCGGGCTTTATCGAGATCTTTTTGTGAATGTAGTAAGTACGCGTGCGCTTTTGTAGGCAAGCCTTTCACAAAGATCATTTATGACAATAAGTAAAAGAAACGGCCCCAAATTACAACCCTGAGGTACCCCAAAGGGCGCAAGTTAATATTACACCTAAATCAAGTATATTGTTCAAACGTAAACAATTATCAGGGTCGTTTTCAAACCGATATAATTAACAACAAAAACAATTACTCGACGAAACATTTATTTACATAAACAGATTTCGTAGGCAAATGATGAAATCAATAATTTAATATTGAAATTTTCGATAACTACCCCCAAAACAACTGAAAATAGAATACCTACATGTATCTGTGACTCCATCAAAATTCTTGTCACCTTCCGTGTCGACCGCGTTATCGTTATGTGGTGTTGATTATAAAAGCAACTCCCTATGCGGACGTTACATTGACTTATTAATGAGCCACGAATCGATAGTCGATCACATTCTCGTCAGAAAAGTCCACACACACACACACAAGTCTAGTTGAAAAATAATGTTATGAACAAACATTTTTGAATTATTTATCTGCCCACACCGTCGTGGTCGAACAAGTATTGATTTTTCGGTTTGTTTTATGTTGAATTAAGGTATAAATACATGTGTCGCTGACTTTTAATTGCATGTGGGGCTTATAACGGGTGTTCTTTTAGAGGTATAGAACTTTGAAATGGAATAAAACAAGGATATGTTTTTTTTAATTGAGATGAAATTTACTTTATTCGAATGATAATCTTCTGGCATTATAATTTGAATATGACTTCTGGCATATGACCACCACGGGGTAGTCTAATCTGGAGTTCTAATTTTCGATGACTTTTTCCAACATTTGTGGCCGTATATCGGCAATAACGCGACGAATGTTGTCCTCCAAGTGGTCAATCGTTTCGGGTTTATCGGAGTAGACTAGCGACTTCACGTATCCCCACAAAAAATAGTCAAGCGGCGTTAAATCACACGATCTCGGACGCCAATTCACGGGTCCGAAACGTGAAACTATGCGGTTACCAACGTTTCTTTCAATAAATCAATTGTGGCATGAGCTGTGTGACATGTTGCCCCGTCTTGTTTAAATCACAGCTCGTGTGCATCATGATTGTTCAATTGATGAACGAAGAAGTTAGTAATCATGGCTCTATAGCGATCACCATTGACTGTAACGTTCTAGCCAGTATCGTTTTTAAAGAAGTACGTACCAATTATTCCACCAACCCATAAAGCACACCAATCAGTCAGTTTTTCTGGATGTCTCAACATGATCTTAAGCATTATCATCACTCCAAATACGGCAGTTTTGTTTATTGACGTATCCATTCAACCAACAGTGAGCTTCATCGCGAAACAAAATTTGCTTATGAAAATCGGGATCAACGGCAATCTTGTTTTGTGCCCATTCACCGAATGTACGCCTTGCTAGGTGATCGTGTGGCTTCAATTCTTGCACGAGTTGAATTTTGTAAGCACGCAAACCACGATCTTTCCGCAAAATCCTCCATAAAGTGGATGGACACATATCCAATTCCTATGCACGATTGCCGATAGACTGATTCGGGTTTTCCTCTGCGTTACGCTCTACAGCAGCAATGGATAGGTATGAAACGATACCACCAAGGTATCGATACTTTAGTCGATACCGTATCGGTCGTCAACTATCGATACTTACTCTGTATCAATTGAAAAGTATCGATACTTACTCGAATCAGTACCGAATCAGAGTGACTTTTTAAATGCTTATGCCACAAAACCGAACGGTTTTAAAGCATTTTTTGCAACTTTTTGTCATCGTTTTTTAGAATTCGGAGGCCCAATTTTCAACCAGTCAAAAAATTACAATGTTAACACCGACCGAACGAAAACAATCGTGGCAACGCTAGAAAGAGATGGCAATATAGAAGGTAAGAGGTTGTTATTTCCCTCGATTGGGAACTGCATCCAATAAGCTCATTCGCTCCACCTACCAATCGAGTGAAATAGCATCTATACTCTCGCGTCTCTATTGCCCTCTCTTTCTATCCGTGGCATGACATTTCTTTACTGCAGCCTACCTTCAGAAGGTGTATGTATGCCCTAAGAATTTAAGAATGCAATTTTTTATCAATGTTTAAATGAAATAGTGACATTCGCATTGGTATATGAGTACTTTTGACGAGTGAGTAAAGTATTTTGAGCAGTGAGTATAGTTACTCATTGCTTTTGACCGATACCTACTCGATACTTAATTGCAAAGTATCGATACTAAAAGTACTTGGTATCGGAGAAAAGTATCGAGTATGTACTTGTATTTACTCGTATCGTTTCATCCTTAGCAATGGATTCTTCTGTACGCACTGTACGACATCTCTTTGGATGCGTATTATCATTTAGAGTAAACGTAGTACGAAAACGTCGCATAGTGAATCGATTAATTGCTCTGACGTATTTCTAACAGAACCATGATTTTCAAAATAAATTTGCACAATTTGAAAGCGTTGTTCAGGCGTCAGTCTATTCATGATGAAATGCTAAACCAAATTACTAAACATGAATCACTTGACAGCTGACAAGATGGTCGCCGGTTAAAAGAGTGTTGCCAACTTAAAGTTCTATACCTCTAAAAAACACCCTATATTAGTAATTAAAGTTTGTTGTTCGAATAAATCAGGAAATAAAAAAAAGGACTTACCTAACACGTGCTGAATGACGTAGTTCCCAAACTGATCCTGTATCAGTTGATCGGTGTGTTGGTGTAGTTCTGCCAAAATTGGCGAAGTCTGGTCGGGTGTGCAGTGTTCGAGGATACGTTGGATCACTCTGCAACCATAGGGGTGCGTTGACAATGTGTAGACTTGACCGGAGAAAGACTGGATGATGAACTGAAAGAAAAGTAGTGTATTTATTAGCATTATATTAAGGTTTCACATCAAAGCCATGCATAGCTTAAAAGATTCTAAACTAAAAAACAAACTATTGGGATCCAAAAATCGACAACACGAAAGGACCTCGCAGAATCCTTATGGGAAATGGCTTTCGGTCAATTTTTTTCAAATTAAAGTATGCGATAGCTCTTGAAGAGTAGATCAAAAGTGCTCATGGGTGCAAAGCTCCAGAGCCAATAGTTTAAGATCTACAGTCCTCTAAAGTTAACGTGGTCCAGAATCCTTATGGGAAATAGCTTTCGGCAAAATTTTTTCAAATTCAAGTATGCGATAGCTCTTGAAGAGTAAATCAAAAGTGCTCATGGGCACAAAGCTCCAGAGTCAATAGTTTAGGATCTACAGCCCTCTAAAGTTGACTTGGTCCAGAATCCTTATGGGAAATGACTTTCGGCTAATTTTTTTTTTCAATTCAAGTATGGGATAGCTCTTGAAGAGTAAATTAAAAGTGCTCATGGGCACAAAGTTCCAGAGCCAATACTTTAGGATCTACAGCCCTCTAAAGCTGAAGTCATTTCCCATAAGGATTCTGGACCAAGTCAACTTTAAAGGGCTGTAGATCCTAAACTATTGGCTCTGGAGCTTTGTGCCTATGAGCACTTTTGATCTACTCTTCAAGATCTATCACATACTTGAATTTGAAAAAAATTAGCCCAAAGTAATTCCCATAAGGATTCTGGACCATGTCCACTTTAGAGGGCCGTAGATCCTAAACTATTGGCTCTAGAGCTTTGTGCCCAGGAGCACTTTTAATCTACTCTTCAAAAGCTATCACATACTTGAATTGAAAAAAAATAGCCGAAAGTAATTCCCATAAGGATTCTGGACCATGTCAACTTTAGAGGGCTGTAGATCCTAAACTATTGGCTCTGGAGCCTTGTGCCCATGAGCAGTTTTGATTTACTCTTCAAGAGCTATCACATACTTTAATTTGAAAAAAAAGCAGCTTTCAACTGTAGAAAACTACAAAAAAGTTGTTTTCTAAATGTTATTTGTGGCATATTCTTGATTATTTTCTATTATTATTTCTCAAGAAAACATAAAAATAATACAAAAAAATTCCCTAAATCAAACAAATATGCCCTACAATTAGATTAATCAGGCCTAAACAGTTCATCCATGATTGTTTAGGGAAAAAATCCTTGTTTCACTAAAACTTGAACCAAAAATGGTAGAAGATATCTACTTTTCTATATTCAATTAAATTATGTTATTAATTATCGGTAGGAAGATCTGGACATCCTTCAATACGTTCATTCAAATTAAATTGGAATGAAACTGAACACTTGAGAGATAAAGCAGGCCAAGATAATATAAGAATTTCAACAACTACCAAAAAGTAATTACAGCAAAACCGTGGACTGATTCTTACCTGCAAAGCATTGGGGTCGACGCACTCGATGCACTTCTGCACCACGTGGTTGCCGTTCTGATCCTTGACGCACTTCAATACGTGTCCGTCCAATTCTCTGACGATCTCTTGTTGCTGTTCCGGCGGTATGGATTCCAGAGCTTTCTGTATTACTCGACAACCGTACATCTGCAAGGCCAACGGTAGTACGTGTCCTCTAACTTTCTGAGCCAATGTCGTCTTCTGTTCCGGAGTACCGAACTCGAAGAATTTCTGTATGACGTAATTGCCGAAGACGTCCGTCATCAAACTGTAGGCGGCCGACAGGATTTCATTGAAGACCATTTGTTTTTCCGTCGCTGTGGCGCGCTCTAGCTTCTGCTGGATGAACCTCGAGCCGTGTTGGTCTTGCGAGAATTCGACGATGTGGTTGGCCAAATCTCTGCAAAAAGAAACGGAATATTCAATATTAAACTGTAAAGAAATGTTTATTACTCATTTATTGTCGAAGTGAATTTTGATCGGATCAAGATGATATAAACACAAAAATTAGTTGTACACAAATATTTGTACTTCTTAGACTTTTTCCACTAGTTCTTGAGCTATCCACAAACTTTTTTACCCTTGTTGTTATGTTTTGGTTGTTTATCAATTTAATGTTTATGTCCATTCAATGTTAGTTCACATTCTTTACTATTTTCTGTTGTTGGACCTACTAGAGTTAGTTTTTGTTAGTTGTTTAATATTGTTAATAACTCTTCCAATTTCATTCAATTCTATTGTGGGTGTTTGATTTTAGACGACCTTTAAGTACTGCACAGATGAAACTATACAGGGTAAGTTTTTTTGATGATCAGTATGGGGATTTCGGAAACTAGCGGAGATAGAGCAACGGTTAAATTGGGCAAGATTTGCAGTTTTAATGGCCCAATTTAATGACACTTTCGGATTTTAGTAAAAAGTCATGGCTTACTAGATATTTTGAAAAAAACGAAATTCTGTCGATTCTGTCAAATTCCTCTAGCTCCTTTGTTTTTTATAAAAAAAGTGTAAATATCAAAATTGAAGGGAATTGTATCCCGAATATGATTGTCATGTCCTCGTTTGCGTGACAGCTCTCGTTTTCAAGATATGACACAAACTTATCGTTTTTTGAAGGGAAACCATAGTTGGCTATGACCTCAAAAAATCGGACATTTTTAGAGATTTTCAACGATATAATACTCGATATAGTTATTCATAAAAATAACGGAGTTATGGATGCTTTTCTTTCTTATTTTCACTTTTAACGTAGTTAGCCATGAAATAGATTGATTTATTAATAACTATTCCAAAAAACATTGAACGATTTTTTTATTAGGTATATCAGATATCACGAAAAAACTAAATAAGTACGTACGTAAGTGTATTGAAAGAAATGCAAGTAGCGCTCCCCAGTTAGTGATTCGTCATAGATAAAAGGCCCTAAAATAGTAGACCCTATGATACCACACCAAACATTAAAACCAAATTTTATCTGGGGTCGTCTTTGTTCTACATGGAAAGGGTTTTCTTTAGCCCAGATATGCTCATTGTGTCTATTGAACATGCCGCAGTTAGTAAATCTAGTTTCATCTGACCACAACACCTTTAATGTAAACTGTGGATTGTCAAGGCACATGTCTCTAAACCCTGTACAAAACAAAATACGTCGATGTTCGTCACCAGCATGCAAAGTTTGAGAATCTAAAAGTTTGTACGGGTGGAACTTGTGCGCTTTCAGTACCTTAAGTACAGTTCGTTGAGACGTGCCAGCTTCTGCCGCAATCTCTCGAGTTGATGTAGATGGATTTTGATTTACCATTGCCAAAAAGTTTATTTGTGCTGCTTCGTTAATTTGATTATGTTCCTTTGGTGGTTTAGTAAAAGATCCATATCTGCGTAAACTATCGTAAAGCCTCTTAAATGTACATAGAGCAGGTTGACGACGATTAAAATATCTATGAAAGTATTCCTCAGCTGCACGAACTGAACTTTTATGGCATATGATATAACATTCCACCATATTCAGTTTTTCTTCGTTAGAATATTCCATTTTATCACGAAAACTTGTCAATATCGACTGTCAGTTCAGCACTATTAATAGAATCACTCTCAAATGAGGAAACGTTAAAGTGAAAACAATCTTTTTCATGGCTACCTACGATAAAAGTGAAAATAAACAAAAAAAAACCATAACTCCGTTATTTTTATGAATAACTATATCGAGTATTATATCGTTGAAAAGCTTTGAAAATGTCCGAGTTTGTGTCATATCTCGAAAACGAGAGCTGTCACGCAAACGAGGATACGACAATCATATTCGGGATACAATTCCCTTGAATTTTGATATTTATAAAATCAAAAACAAAGGAGCTAGAAGGATTTGACTAAATCGACAGAATTTTGTTTTTTCAAAATATCTAGTAAGCCATGACTTTTTACCAAAATCCGCAAATTGGGCCAGTAAAACTGCAAATCTTTCCCAATTTAACCATTGCTCTATCTCCGCTAGTTTCCGAGATCCCCATACTGATCATCAAAAAATGTATTCTGTATACTCCTGTTCCATTTTAAGGGTAACTGATTGATTAAAGTATAGATAGACCTTCAAGGAACTATAAGGTGTTCTTTAACTCTGGTGTCCAGTGGTCGCTTCGTCTGTCCAGTGTACAGACTGCCACATTCACAGGGTAAGCTATACGAGGTGTGTTCAAAAAATACCCGAAATGTTTAAACTTCACGGGTCCGATTGTCATTTTTTTATTATGTTGGTATACATGCGCCTGAAGTATGATACAATTTTCAGGTGCATTCATTGTTTACTTTGTCTATGGCAGCCGTTAAGGTTAGACGATTTTTATTAGCTCGGTGATTTTCGATTGTTAAAAAAATGAATCAAAAAATTTGTATTCAGTTTTGTGTAAAAATGAAATAAAGTGTAACAAAGTGTGAGAAATGTTAACAAAGACCTATGGTGAGTCTGCTATGAAAAAAAAAACAAGTGTTTACGAGTGGTATAAGCGTTTCCAAGATGGCCATGAAGAGGAACTCCCCAAAATTGTTGAATTCTAAACATAAACAGCGGTGTCAATGTCGACTCAGATTTGTACAAAAGAGTAATAATAGGTGAGGAAACATGGGTTTACGGATATGACATCGAAACAAAGGCTCAATCGTCCCAATGCATTCTGGCTCTCCAAGGGCGAAAAAGGCTCGGCAAGTCCGGTCGAACGTCAATGTTATTCTTACTGTGTTCTTTGATTTTGATGACATAGTGCATCATGAATTCTTGCCACAAGGTCAAACGATCAATAAAGAGTACCTTCTAAAAGTTCAACTCCGTTTGCGTGAAGCAGTGCGAAGAAAACGGTTCACGGTATTCTCTTGAGAGATTATCTTGTTTCCAATACAACTATGACTTACCTCAACTGCAAATTGGGATATCGATTGTTTCTGAAGTCCTCCAACAACCTCGATCTGCCCTGAGGTCCCTTGTCCAAAGAACTCGGCACCGTGGTCAAGGAAGAATTGATTTTGCCGAACAACGAATTCGTCGAACCGAATATCGCCGTCGTGTTCAAACCGGCCGCCACGGAATTTCTGTATTTCGCTTCTGCTCCCGGTGCTGCTGACAAAACCCTGGAATTCACCAAACCGCCCAACTGCAGTGGGGCCGTCGGCGGTGGTGTCAGGCTGCCTGTCAATGGACTCGGGCTGCTGCCGATGTTGTAGGAAGTCGGCCATTTCTGTCTGTAGTCTAAAGATGGCGAGAATGCCGATGTGTTGCGGTCGAACGAGTCGCGTCGTGCTGTGTTGGTGGAATTCAGTCCGAGACCAGTCAAGTTATCTGGAGAACAGAAAAAAATTTAATTTATTATGCCCAATTGAAAATATTATCGTTTAGTTCAGTTTTCAGAATTGCATTTGTTCTTCAGGACTATTTGAAAATGTATAGCTTATTAAAAATATCTAGAAAAATTGTAAAAACAAAGCTATCGAAAGTTACTAAATACAAAAGTTCAAATGTTGAAAAACACCCCAATATGTTGGAGATTGAATTAGCAAGAATCATGGATAAGGATTTAATCAAAACACAATTTTCCAGGAAAGTTGGAAACACCATTTTTTCCAGGCGATGGATTGGACGATGAGTGGCTAGTGAAATCACCGGATCTTACTTGGACTTACATCTTATATTGCTTTTATTCTGACTTGATCATACGATGTACGGCAACACACTCCCTCTAAGGCAGGAATAGCGTACCTTTGGGGAAAATTCACTAAACCCCAGATATACTACATATCAAAAGGGTTTAGCTCTGTGGGAGCCATGCCAGGTTTTCAGGCCCGTGGTTGGAGTCGTTGCTGCAGTTTCCCATGAATTTTTGGACCGTCTGGGTTGTTCCTAACAGGACGGCTTTTTGCATCAGTTGGTAAAGATGTTCGTTCAGACCGAAGTATTTCAAATTCTTTAATAGATGTTTTGAATCTACTCCAGTTGTTGACATAACAATTGGTACCGTTCGAGTGTTGTTCATGTTCCATTGTTTCTGTATTTGAAATTCTAAATCCCTATATTTGGCTATTTTTTCAGCCTGCTTAATATTTAAATTATTGTTGTTAGGGATTCCTATGTCAATTATATCTGGTCTATTGTGAAATACAGTCCGATCGGTCAATATCGTCCGGTCCCAGTACAGTTTGTATTTGTTAATTTCTAAAATAGATTCTGGTTTGTATATATAGTAGGGTGTTCTTACCGACTGGGATAGCTAAAGTTTCAGCGCTAGTTCCTGGTGCAGTATTTTTGCCCCAGCATCGTGTCGTTCTTTGTATTCAGTTGCAGCGAACGCTTGGCCACTTCCTGTGATAGGCTAGATAGATTCAGATGTTTGGCAACCATATCTGCATCTGTCGTTGTTGATAGAAGGATCTTTGACGATGTACTTTTAGATAGTTCTTAGTTGAAATTACTTGATTTTGGATTGCCAATATAAAGCCTTCCGTTTCACGAAACATATGACCAGAAATCAACCAGTAGTTCGACGCTGAACTGTCGACATAATCTTGATTGACGTCATTTATATGTCTTCCATGAAGGGGCTTTTCTTTCGATTTGAGCAGTTTCTGATCAATTGTCTGGTGGTATACTTCAACTTGTTGTTCCGTCAGTCGCAGAGGTGTTGAGTCATCAACCTGACATATGACTCTGTGTAGAACAGAAAATTCTGCGAGTTTCTGGAAATGATTACGCAAATTAGAAATTTGTTGATCACGTAACTTTCCTATATCTTACAATCCTCTGCTTCCTTCACACTCGCACTTCCCGTTGTAATTGTTCAATGTCGGTCTTGCACTGAGCACGCGTAGATATTAACAGAATGAAACAGATTTTTACTGTTAAGCTTGGTCTTCAGCAGTCGTCTTACCCTTGTATAAAACTCTGTTGTTAGGTCCTTTTTCATAGCGGTGTGATCAATTCGTTAAGCCTGCTTTATTTCAAGGTATTTGTAAGTATGGCCTTATTCCATAGATTCAATTGAGGTGTCATCTTCCATTTCGTAGGTCCTCTGCTGTATTTTGCCTTTAACTATATTAATAATTCGGCATTTGTCTAAGCCAAATTGCATATGGATGTCACTAGAGACATCCATATGCATATCATGCAGCTGTTGTTTCGTAGCTGCCATCAACTTTAAGTCGTCCTTGTACAACAAATGAATATTGCTTTTATTAATTATGTTTATCCATTGGTCATTCAACTCTTTTCTTTCTAACTGTCAAAGAATTCTGTTTATTCTATAGTCTATTATAGAGGTTTCTTGATGTTGTTGTAGTAGTCATTAATAAATTCTAAATTTATAGTAAAAAAAGGATTCATTATTGTTTTGATATACGCTGTCTTTCGATAGATGGCGTTAATTTTGACTTTGTGGTCCACCGGAGAGGACTTTTCTTACTGAGGCTACATCTTCTATTGCTTTTATTAATTATGTTTATCCATTGGTCATTCAAGTCTTTTGTTTCTAACTGCCAAGAATTTTGTTCATTCTATAGTCTATTATAGAGGTTTCTTCATGTTGTTGTAGTAGTCATTAATAAATTCTAAATTTATAGTAAAAAAAAATTCATTATTGTTTTGATATACACTGTTTTTCGATAGATGGCGTTAATTTTGACTTTGTGGTCCACCGGAGAGGACTTTTCTTACTGAGGCTACATCTTCTATTGTTTTTATTAATTATGTTTATCCATTGGTCATTCAAGTCTTTTGTTTCTAACTGTCAAAGAATTCTGTTCATTCTATAGTATATTATAGAGGTTTCTTGATGTTGTTGTAGTAATCATTATTAAATTCTAAATTTATAGTAAAAAAAAAATTCATTATTGTTTTGATATACGCTGTCTTTTGATAGATGGCGTTATTTTTGTCTTTGTGGTCCACCGGAGAGGACTTTTCTTACTGAGGCTACATCTTCTATTGCTTTTATTAATTATGTTTATCCATTGATCATTCGAGTCTTTTGTTTCTAACTGTCAAAGAATTCTGTTCATTCTATAGTCTATTATAGAGGTTTCTTGATGTTGTTGTAGTAATCATTATTAAATTCTAAATTTATAGTAAAAAAAAAGATTCATTATTGTTTTGATATACGCGTTAATTTTGACTTTGTGGTCCACCGGAGAGGACTTTTCTTACTGAGGCTACATCTTCTATTGCTTTTATTAATTATGTTTATCCATTGGTCATTCAAGTCTTTTGTTTCTAACTGTCAAAGAATTCTGTTCATTCTATAGTCTATTATAGAGGTTTCTTCATGTTGTTGTAGTAGTCATTAATAAGTTCTAAATTTATAGTAAAAAAAAAGATTCATTATTGCTTTGATATACACTGTTTTTCGATAGATGGCGTTAATTTTGTCTTTGTGGTCCACCGGAGAGGACTTTTCTTACTGAGGCTACATCTTCTATTGCTTTTATTAATTATGTTTATCCATTGGCCATTCAAGTCTTTTGTTTGTAACTGTCAAAGAATTCTGTTCATTCTATAGTCTATTATAGAGGTTTCTTCATGTTGTTGTAGTAGTCATTAATAAATTCTAAATTTATAGTAAAAAAAAAATTCATTATTGTTTTGATATACACTGTTTTTCGATAGATGGCGTTAATTTTGACTTTGTGGTCCACCGGAGAGGACTTTTCTTACTGAGGCTACATCTTCTATTGCTTTTATTAATTATGTTTATCCATTGGTCATTCAAGTCTTTTGTTTCTAACTGTCAAAGAATTTTGTTCATTCTATAGTCTATTATAGAGGTTTCTTCATGTTGTTGTAGTAGTCATTAATAAGTTCTAAATTTATAGTAAAAAAAAAGATTCATTATTGTTTTGATATACACTGTTTTTCGATAGATGGCGTTAATTTTGACTTTGTGGTCCACCGGAGAGGACTTTTCTTACTGAGGCTACATCTTCTATTGCTTTTATTAATTATGTTTATCCATTGGTCATTCAAGTCTTTTGTTTCTAACTGTCAAAGAATTCTGTTCATTCTATAGTATATTATAGAGGTTTCTTGATGTTGTTGTAGTAATCATTATTAAATTCTAAATTTATAGTAAAAAAAAAATTCATTATTGTTTTGATATACGCTGTCTTTTGATAGATGGCGTTATTTTTGTCTTTGTGGTCCACCGGAGAGGACTTTTCTTACTGAGGCTACATCTTCTATTGCTTTTATTAATTATGTTTATCCATTGATCATTCGAGTCTTTTGTTTCTAACTGTCAAAGAATTCTGTTCATTCTATAGTCTATTATAGAGGTTTCTTGATGTTGTTGTAGTAATCATTATTAAATTCTAAATTTATAGTAAAAAAAAAGATTCATTATTGTTTTGATATACGCGTTAATTTTGACTTTGTGGTCCACCGGAGAGGACTTTTCTTACTGAGGCTACATCTTCTATTGCTTTTATTAATTATGTTTATCCATTGGTCATTCAAGTCTTTTGTTTCTAACTGTCAAAGAATTCTGTTCATTCTATAGTCTATTATAGAGGTTTCTTCATGTTGTTGTAGTAGTCATTAATAAGTTCTAAATTTATAGTAAAAAAAAAGATTCATTATTGCTTTGATATACACTGTTTTTCGATAGATGGCGTTAATTTTGTCTTTGTGGTCCACCGGAGAGGACTTTTCTTACTGAGGCTACATCTTCTATTGCTTTTATTAATTATGTTTATCCATTGGCCATTCAAGTCTTTTGTTTGTAACTGTCAAAGAATTCTGTTCATTCTATAGTCTATTATAGAGGTATCTTCATGTTGTTGTAGTAGTCATTAATAAATTCTAAATTTATAGTAAAAAAAAAATTCATTATTGTTTTGATATACACTGTTTTTCGATAGATGGCGTTAATTTTGACTTTGTGGTCCACCGGAGAGGACTTTTCTTACTGAGGCTACATCTTCTATTGCTTTTATTAATTATGTTTATCCATTGGTCATTCAAGTCTTTTGTTTCTAACTGTCAAAGAATTTTGTTCATTCTATAGTCTATTATAGAGGTTTCTTCATGTTGTTGTAGTAGTCATTAATAAGTTCTAAATTTATAGTAAAAAAAAAGATTCATTATTGTTTTGATATACACTGTTTTTCGATAGATGGCGTTAATTTTGACTTTGTGGTCCACCGGAGAGGACTTTTCTTACTGAGGCTACATCTTCTATTGCTTTTATTAATTATGTTTATCCATTGGTCATTCAAGTCTTTTGTTTCTAACTGTCAAAGAATTCTGTTCATTCTATAGTATATTATAGAGGTTTCTTGATGTTGTTGTAGTAATCATTATTAAATTCTAAATTTATAGTTAAAAAAAAAGATTCATTATTGTTTTGATATACGCTGTCTTTTGATAGATGGCGTTATTTTTGTCTTTGTGGTCCACCGGAGAGGACTTTTCTTACTGAGGCTACATCTTCTATTGCTTTTATTAATTATGTTTATCCATTGGTCATTCAAGTCTTTTGTTTCTAACTGTCAAAGAATTTTGTTCATTCTATAGTCTATTATAGAGGTTTCTTCATGTTGTTGTAGTAGTCATTAATAAGTTCTAAATTTATAGTAAAAAAAAAGATTCATTATTGTTTTGATATACACTGTTTTTCGATAGATGGCGTTAATTTTGACTTTGTGGTCCACCGGAGAGGACTTTTCTTACTGAGGCTACATCTTCTATTGCTTTTATTAATTATGTTTATCCATTGGTCATTCAAGTCTTTTGTTTCTAACTGTCAAAGAATTCTGTTCATTCTATAGTATATTATAGAGGTTTCTTGATGTTGTTGTAGTAATCATTATTAAATTCTAAATTTATAGTAAAAAAAAAGATTCATTATTGTTTTGATATACGCTGTCTTTTGATAGATGGCGTTATTTTTGTCTTTGTGGTCCACCGGAGAGGACTTTTCTTACTGAGGCTACATCTTCTATTGCTTTTATTAATTATGTTTATCCATTGGTCATTCGAGTCTTTTGTTTCTAACTGTCAAAGAATTCTGTTCATTCTATAGTCTATTATAGAGGTTTCTTGATGTTGTTGTAGTAATCATTATTAAATTCTAAATTTATAGTAAAAAAAAAGATTCATTATTGTTTTGATATACGCTGTCTTTCGATAGATGGTGTTATTTTTGTCTTTGTTGTCCACCGGAGAGGACTTTTCTTACTGAGGCTACATCTTCTATTGCTTTTATTAATTATGTTTATCCATTGGTCATTCAAGTCTTTTGTTTCTAACTGTCAAAGAATTCTGTTCATTCTATAGTCTATTATAGAGGTTTCTTCATGTTGTTGTAGTAGTCATTAATAAGTTCTAAATTTATAGTAAAAAAAAAGATTCATTATTGCTTTGATATACACTGTTTTTCGATAGATGGCGTTAATTTTGTCTTTGTGGTCCACCGGAGAGGACTTTTCTTACTGAGGCTACATCTTCTATTGCTTTTATTAATTATGTTTATCCATTGGCCATTCAAGTCTTTTGTTTGTAACTGTCAAAGAATTCTGTTCATTCTATAGTCTATTATAGAGGTTTCTTCATGTTGTTGTAGTAGTCATTAATAAATTCTAAATTTATAGTAAAAAAAAATTCATTATTGTTTTGATATACACTGTTTTTCGATAGATGGCGTTAATTTTGACTTTGTGGTCCACCGGAGAGGACTTTTCTTACTGAGGCTACATCTTCTATTGCTTTTATTAATTATGTTTATCCATTGGTCATTCAAGTCTTTTGTTTCTAACTGTCAAAGAATTCTGTTCATTCTATAGTCTATTATAGAGGTTTCTTCATGTTGTTGTAGTAGTCATTAATAAGTTCTAAATTTATAGTAAAAAAAAAAGATTCATTATTGCTTTGATATACGCTGTCTTTTGATAGATGGCGTTATTTTTGTCTTTGTGGTCCACCGGAGAGGACTTTTCTTACTGAGGCTACATCTTCTATTGCTTTTATTAATTATGTTTATCCATTGATCATTCGAGTCTTTTGTTTCTAACTGTCAAAGAATTCTGTTCATTCTATAGTCTATTATAGAGGTTTCTTGATGTTGTTGTAGTAATCATTATTAAATTCTAAATTTATAGTAAAAAAAAAGATTCATTATTGTTTTGATATACGCTGTCTTTCGATAGATGGCGTTATTTTTGTCTTTGTTGTCCACCGGAGAGGACTTTTCTTACTGAGGCTACATCTTCTATTGCTTTTATTAATTATGTTTATCCATTGGTCATTCAAGTCTTTTGTTTCTAACTGTCAAAGAATTCTGTTCATTCTATAGTCTATTATAGAGGTTTCTTCATGTTGTTGTAGTAGTCATTAATAAGTTCTAAATTTATAGTAAAAAAAAAAAGATTCATTATTGCTTTGATATACACTGTTTTTCGATAGATGGCGTTAATTTTGTCTTTGTGGTCCACCGGAGAGGACTTTTCTTACTGAGGCTACATCTTCTATTGCTTTTATTAATTATGTTTATCCATTGGCCATTCAAGTCTTTTGTTTGTAACTGTCAAAGAATTCTGTTCATTCTATAGTCTATTATAGAGGTTTCTTCATGTTGTTGTAGTAGTCATTAATAAATTCTAAATTTATAGTAAAAAAAAAATTCATTATTGTTTTGATATACACTGTTTTTCGATAGATGGCGTTAATTTTGACTTTGTGGTCCACCGGAGAGGACTTTTCTTACTGAGGCTACATCTTCTATTGCTTTTATTAATTATGTTTATCCATTGGTCATTCAAGTCGTTTGTTTCTAACTGTCAAAGAATTTTGTTCATTCTATAGTCTATTATAGAGGTTTCTTCATGTTGTTGTAGTAGTCATTAATAAGTTCTAAATTTATAGTAAAAAAAAAGATTCATTATTGCTTTGATATACACTGTTTTTCGATAGATGGCGTTAATTTTGTCTTTGTGGTCCACCGGAGAGGACTTTTCTTACTGAGGCTACATCTTCTATTGCTTTTATTAATTATGTTTATCCATTGGTCATTCAAGTCTTTTGTTTCTAACTGTCAAAGAATTCTGTTCATTCTATAGTCTATTATAGAGGTTTCTTCATGTTGTTGTAGTAGTCATTAATAAGTTCTAAATTTATAGTAAAAAAAAAAGATTCATTATTGCTTTGATATACACTGTTTTTCGATAGATGGCGTTAATTTTGTCTTTGTGGTCCACCGGAGAGGACTTTTCTTACTGAGGCTACATCTTCTATTGCTTTTATTAATTATGTTTATCCATTGGCCATTCAAGTCTTTTGTTTGTAACTGTCAAAGAATTCTGTTCATTCTATAGTCTATTATAGAGGTTTCTTCATGTTGTTGTAGTAGTCATTAATAAATTCTAAATTTATAGTAAAAAAAAATTCATTATTGTTTTGATATACACTGTTTTTCGATAGATGGCGTTAATTTTGACTTTGTGGTCCACCGGAGAGGACTTTTCTTACTGAGGCTACATCTTCTATTGCTTTTATTAATTATGTTTATCCATTGGTCATTCAAGTCGTTTGTTTCTAACTGTCAAAGAATTTTGTTCATTCTATAGTCTATTATAGAGGTTTCTTCATGTTGTTGTAGTAGTCATTAATAAGTTCTAAATTTATAGTAAAAAAAAAGATTCATTATTGTTTTGATATACACTGTTTTTCGATAGATGGCGTTAATTTTGACTTTGTGGTCCACCGGAGAGGACTTTTCTTACTGAGGCTACATCTTCTATTGCTTTTATTAATTATGTTTATCCATTGGTCATTCAAGTCTTTTGTTTCTAACTGTCAAAGAATTCTGTTCATTCTATAGTCTATTATAGAGGTTTCTTGATGTTGTTGTAGTAATCATTATTAAATTCTAAATTTATAGTAAAAAAAAAAGATTCATTATTGTTTTGATATACGCTGTCTTTTGATAGATGGCGTTATTTTTGTCTTTGTGGTCCACCGGAGAGGACTTTTCTTACTGAGGCTACATCTTCTATTGCTTTTATTAATTATGTTTATCCATTGGTCATTCAAGTCTTTTGTTTCTAACTGTCAAAGAATTTTGTTCATTCTATAGTCTATTATAGAGGTTTCTTCATGTTGTTGTAGTAGTCATTAATAAGTTCTAAATTTATAGTAAAAAAAAGATTCATTATTGTTTTGATATACACTGTTTTTCGATAGATGGCGTTAATTTTGACTTTGTGGTCCACCGGAGAGGACTTTTCTTACTGAGGCTACATCTTCTATTGCTTTTATTAATTATGTTTATCCATTGGTCATTCGAGTCTTTTGTTTCTAACTGTCAAAGAATTCTGTTCATTCTATAGTCTATTATAGAGGTTTCTTGATGTTGTTGTAGTAATCATTATTAAATTCTAAATTTATAGTAAAAAAAAAGATTCATTATTGTTTTGATATACGCTGTCTTTCGATAGATGGCGTTATTTTTGTCTTTGTGGTCCACCGGAGAGGACTTTTCTTACTGAGGCTACATCTTCTATTGCTTTTATTAATTATGTTTATCCATTGGTCATTCAAGTCTTTTGTTTCTAACTGTCAAAGAATTCTGTTCATTCTATAGTCTATTATAGAGGTTTCTTGATGTTGTTGTAGTAATCATTATTAAATTCTAAATTTATAGTAAAAAAAAAGATTCATTATTGTTTTGATATACGCTGTCTTTCGATAGATGGCGTTATTTTTGTCTTTGTGGTCCACCGGAGAGGACTTTTCTTACTGAGGCTACATCTTCTATTGCTTTTATTAATTATGTTTATCCATTGGTCATTCAAGTCTTTTGTTTCTAACTGTCAAAGAATTCTGTTCATTCTATAGTCTATTATAGAGGTTTCTTGATGTTGTTGTAGTAATCATTATTAAATTCTAAATTTATAGTAAAAAAAAAGATTCGTTATTGTTTTGATATACGCTGTCTTTCGATAGATGGCGTTATTTTTGTCTTTGTGGTCCACCGGAGAGGACTTTTCTTACTGAGGCTACATCTTCTATTGCTTTTATTAATTATGTTTATCCATTGGTCATTCAAGTCTTTTGTTTCTAACTGTCAAAGAATTCTGTTCATTCTATAGTCTATTATAGAGGTTTCTTGATGTTGTTGTAGTAATCATTATTAAATTCTAAATTTATAGTAAAAAAAAGATTCATTATTGTTTTGATATACGCTGTCTTTCGATAGATGGCGTTATTTTTGTCTTTGTGATCTACTGAAGACGACAGTAACAGCGAGTGTTTACATCGAAATAATTAACGAATACCCAATTTATT
The DNA here is from genome assembly GCA_034190945.1 of Octodonta nipae. Lineage (NCBI taxonomy): Eukaryota > Metazoa > Arthropoda > Insecta > Coleoptera > Chrysomelidae > Octodonta > Octodonta nipae. The sequence continues at coordinate 158,444,102 of CM067218.1, forward strand.
ATTTTAAAATTATAAATGAATTTAACGATTATTAGTTTATGCAAACCAAAAAAACATACACGAAAATCTAATTGGTTTAGAAATTTTAATAAAGCTTTTCAAAATCGTTTACGTATTGAAAGAATTTTTAAACGGATACCCGATCTCTAATTATAATACCGACCGTCGAGTTTTATTCATCTCTCGTGCTAAACGAAATAAAAAAAGTCATTATCGGATGGACGATTTCCTCTCAAAAAGCGAAACAAATATTTTGATCAACGAAATAAGCGAATGATGTGCCAATCAGCGCTTGTCTAAACTATTTGCGAGTTTGATACTTTCCAGATGCTTCAGAGGTTCGAAATAAAATTGGCATACGAATAGAATATTTAGCACAGAAATTTGCTGGTTACTGAATGAAAGCTAAAAAATTATTTACGTAACCAGTAGATTAACCAAACTGCAATATTGCTAGACTCATCTTACTTAAAGCTCCAACTGCTTTCAACTTATACCGTGCGGTAAGTTATAAAAGTCCAACAGTTCATTTTCTGCTCGCGAGGGGGCGTTATATGATGGATATAAAACAAACAGAACAAACCAGTACCTAAATGATGAAAAATTCAAGTGTATTGCATGAAAAGCTACTGAAGGACGTTGTGGCCTTAGTGAATCACTTATATTTTCCAAGACGACAGAAGAAACATGGCGACATATCGTGGCCTGCCAGATACCCAGATTTGTCCCCTAGAGAGATTTTATTTGGGGATGTGCGCAGGGAATCAAAACAAATATCAGAAAAATTTGAAAAGTAATGCAGTGTGACGGTTTCAAGCATAAAAAATACAAAATATAAATCCAAGATGTGAATGAATCATTTTCACTTTTGCGATATTTTATAAACAAGTAAATGGTAGATTATAAAATTTATATAAATTTGAGACTAAATGATGAAGTGTTCAAATGACAATTGGTAGTGGCTTCTTTTTCAAGCAATATGCAATAACTTTAAAGTGTTTACATTAACAAATTCGGTATAGTTTTAACACACTTTCAATGGTGGGAGAAAAAACTGACTATTTGGGACAAAAGTGCAAACTTGATACGTCCACAGTGTAAATTTATCTTTTTATTTTAACGAAATTATTATTATTGATGTTCGGTAATACTCGCTTTGGCACAATGACCTGCTTGACAAATATATACAACAAGAGGCATTATTTTCGCACACAGCAGATGAAAATACTTTAATAATTAACACTCACTTGTAAGTGACCTAAAATAAATATTTGTTATGTACATATAATGTATTATGTATAAACAGTTATTCTATAATACATATAATACAACGAAAAATATTTTCAAAAGTGTAATATTAACGTAGACAAGAACTCTATAATACAATTTTGTACAATTTATTAACATACTTAAATATGAGAGAAATTTGAAATGATCTGGTGTTCATTTTTAATTTTTACATAAAATTGTTGTTTTAACACTTAATATACAATGACAGGTACATTGCTAACGCTAGATAAAATGTGACTATCTAAAAGACGAGATATTTTAAGTAAGTAATCAAAATGTCAGTGGAATTTTTCTAGGCATTAGGAGTTTTGATGCAGTAAGTTATAGTAAGAAAAAAGATCTTACCCGTACGTAGATTTAGAATTATAGACGTTTAAAGGTTCTAAAGTAAAAAAAAAGATAAAGTTCAGCTTAAGTACTTCATTTAAATTCAAAATTAATTTTCGTATTTTAACCTGTGATTGTTTTATAGAATATATTTGTGGTATAATTACAAATTATGAATTGAAAAATATGTCACACAACCGTAGCCTAAATAAAACATAAATAAAATGTTAAATACTATTAGTTTTGTTGTTAAGACTCTAAAGTATCAATTTAGGTAGTTTTTTAACACCTCAGACTTGAATTAACACAGCAGTTTCAAATATTCTATTTAATAAGATTAAATGCATTTTAAATTAACCTATACGTGCTTTTTGAAATATGATATGGCGACACATTAGAAATTACGTCTACATTGTTGAGATTATTCCGCCTGTTCAATAAATAGTCGTAACTGTTAAAAAACATTGTTGAATGCTATTATAGGCTGATATTAAAAACAAACAAATATTCAAATTTCCCTCAGATATGCATGAGTGATTGATATTAGTAAATGTAGTGGGTAGCCGATAGCTGACACAAGAAGAACAAATCCAAATTCAAAAAATATTAAATGATTTTTAAAATTTATAAATAAAGTGGCGTTTCTTCAGCTGACGACGTGCTTGGCCATGTTCAAAAACGATATGAAGATGTCCTGGGTCTGTTCAAAAAAAAAAAAAGAATTTTAATTTTCATCAAAAAAATATTTAATTATTCATCAATTTTTTTTTTGTCCCTTTCAAAGTAGTTACCCTCAGATATAATGTACTTGTGTGTGTTTTTTCAATCCTCGAAGCGGTTCGGATATGCACTTTTCGATTTGTCCATGAACTGTCGGCAATGCGGTTTTTATTTCCTCAATCGTCCCAAAACGCCGCCCTTTCATGGGTCTCTTTAATGTAGGTAAGTGTCGCGGGGCCAAGTTTGGTGAATACGGTGATTAATGCATGACTACGATGTTGTTTTTGGCCAAAAAAAAATTAACAAGTACTGACGAGTGAACAGGTGCATTATCGTGATGCACTGGGCCACGGTAATCGAGGAGAACAGTGAGCAAAATTCTGGGCTCTTCCATTGGAACGATTGGACTTTTGTTTCGATGTCATAACCATATACACATGATTCATCACGAGTTATGACCCTGGGCGATGAGACACGCATTATGCCCAAAATTTCCGAAAAAAATGCATGGCATGACAATTTTCTTCACTTTCTCAACATTTCTATTGGTTTTTAATGTGCAGGGGCATCGATTCTGATTTCGTTGTGAATGGCCTCAAAATATATAATGAAAATGTAAATTGCAAATTGGAAGTTTGATTTATGACATTTAAGTTGACATAAGATTTTTGTTGTTTTTAAATATTTAAAAATCTGTTTAGGAAGGCAGAGTAAACACGCTTCAAACGATTATTTAAAAAGAAGTTAAAACAGTTTTTCCAATTACTAGTTAGTAATTCCTAACCAACACATATTTTGAATCTGTTTTGAATAATTACAAAGCGTTTGTATATACAATTTTTTGGTAACTTTTGATTTGTTCTTCCCTTCGCCAGAAAGCCAAAGATTCGTTAGTTATCGATCGAATTCCCTACCTGTATGCAAAGATGTGGTAGTAGCGGATGATCCGATGTTGCCTAATGATGAGCTACCAAACGGTGCCGATGGAGGAGCTGCGTGCAATGTCTGAAAGAGCCCCGAGCCGACACCTTGGGCCACACCTGAACCACACCATACACCGAACATTTACAAGAGAGATTTTTGAGTTAGTACAAATGTCACACACGCCAAACAGTATTAAATATATATTAATTAAAATGTTAAGTTAAAATAATAATTAAAAAATGTTTAGAAATCGACCAAACAAAACGCATGAAGAGATGATAGAAATAAAAAGAATGAAAAAACATTTTACAATAATGTACAAGTATCATGTAAATGTATCATTTATATGAAACCTTTAGGTGATATTGCAAAAGCAAATGTTAAATTTTATAACAAACCATTTACAATCAATATGCACGAACAAAACATGACATAAAATTTTTATATGAATATAAGCACCGCATGAATGTGTGATTTTGACATGGCTATGATTTCAGATGCGTAAAAAATCGATTTGTAAAATTACATCGGTTGCAAGCACGTATTTATGTTGTTACGCAAAATATTAAATTATATCCGTTGCAAATTGTGTTAAAAGTTAATCAACAGTAAAGGTATAATAAAAATATATGAGAACACTGATAAGTTTCAACAACTTCATATAAAAAAATCCGAAGAGAGTGAAATTTGATCAGTTTTAATGAAATTTTTACGTATTTTTATTTGACAAAAGTAAAAAAAATATTTATCCAAGTGTTAAAGAAACCTTATGATTGATTTAATCATCCCTAATATATTACAACCCTCTCAGGGAGCAAAAGTTGTGCATAAATCACGGCAGTTAGCCGAGGATAACCATAACTTTAATGATAATATAGAAATTTTGGTTGGCTATTTATTAAATAATCAATTAAACGTTAATACTTCTTTTTAATTGGTCGGTGTAATTACCAAGGTAAAATACAAAATATCGTTTTTGTGTTTTGTAAAGACTTTTCCAATTTGAGGTTAAATTAATTAATCATATGTTATTTGACAGATGAGAAGTATGAATATTCCGGTTATTAAAAATGGAGAGATATACGATTGAGCAACGCGTGTTTATTATTAAAAAATATTTTAAATTAGGTGAAAGTTGTGGTGAAAGAAATTATTGCAGCTGTTACTGCTAGTGTTGTTGAACAATCAAAAACATCAATTCATCATGGTGCACACCAATTGAACATTCCAAAAACCATTTTATTCAGAATTTTGCACAATGATCTTCATTTAAAGGCTTAAAAGATTCAGATAACGCAAAAAATAAAGCCAACAGATTTTGGTTTACGTCGTCAATTCGTTAATTGGGCCATACAACAGAAACTTGAAAATGTGGATTTTATCAACAAAATCATCTTCAGCGATGAAGCACATTTTGAATTAGGTGAATTTGTTAACAAGCAAAATTGTCGAATCTGGGGTGAAGCAAATCCAGGAAAAATAATGGAAAGACCGATGCATCCACAAAAAGTTACGGTTTGATGTGGTTTTTGGGCTGGTGGAGTGATTGGTCCATACTTTTTTGAAGATGACAATGGAAATACTGTTACTGTGAATGGTGATCGATATCGATCTATGATTACTAACTTTTTGTGGGATGAATTGGAGCATACTGATGTGCCTAATATGTGGTTCCAACAGGACGGTGCAACATGTCATTCAGCAGCAGAAACAATCAATTTTTTGAAACAGAAATTTGGTAACCGAATAATTGCTCGAAGAAGAAACATTAATTGCCCCCCTAGATCTTGACCTATAGATTTTTTCCTATGGAGCTATTTGAAAGAAAAGGTCTATGCCAACGATCCACAAACAATTGATGATCTAAAGGACAACATTATTGACAGTTTTCAAGTAATTGAACCGCAGTTAAGCCGGAAAGTTTTGGCAAAAGATTAGAAGCTTGTCGTACAGCAACAGGTGTTCACTTACAAAATATTATTTTCCATTATTAAACCGAAACAATTCTACTATCGTCATTTGAAATAAAAGATTTGATCATTCTCAAATAATTTGTGTATTTTATTAAAAATTTAAAAATTAACCTCAAATTGGAACCCCTTTAGATTTATGGCTGGTTAATTTATTAGGATAAAAAATTTTAGTAATAAACAAAATTTGTTGTAGAAATTTGCATATTTTGCCTTGAAAAATAAATGGGCTAAAAAGTGGAGTCCTTTTGAAAATATTTTAATACATTTGAAAGATATAACTATAAAAATCTGGCCGAAAAATTGCTAGCTCACTTTGTTATGTAATTGAAACAATTTGCAATATCCTGGAATTTGAATGGAATTTGTACAGTGCGTTTTGTCCTTTCTAAGTTTTCAATAAAGTATATTATACAAAAGAATATGTACAAAAAGCCGTTTTCATAAATCTGTTGAAAACTATTAAAACAGTAATGTACAAAAATATTTATAACAAAGTCGGCAAAACTACGCTATACAACTACATACACATTAAAAAATTTTCTACAGATCAAAAAACGGCTTCTCTAGGACCCGAATTATTTTCGAAAAAAAAAAAAAACTAAAAAACTTGACAAGTTCCTACCTCCCAACGTGGTGCCGTTCACCGAGGTATTGACATTGGCGCCGTACAGGCTTTGCGGGGTGCTGGAATACAACGAAACCGCGGCAGCTGCCGCAGCTTGGTTCTGTCTGTTGGCCGCCTGCGGTTGCACCAAAACGGGAGCGGGGCTGACCAAACGCATCGGGGTGCCGTTACGCATGGCGGCCCCTTGGGCCATCAATATCGGCGTGTTTTGATCGTAGAAAGGGACTATGTAACCTCCTGGTACTTGCGGCTGCAATATTATACACATTCGTGATATATATACAGGCTAGAGTAAATACAAAATGTACAACGAAATGAAATAAGTTAAATACAAATTATGAAAAGAAATTTTTACATTGTTTTTGGGAATTTATAGAACTATACAAAGAATAATTATCTATACAATATATTTGCAAAACTATCTAATACGCTTTGAACATTGTTAGTCGCTGTTAATTATAGATTCAAACGTATTTGAACAACTGTCAAATATAACTAACTATATCTGAAAATGTTTAAGGTGGAGATACCTATGTTGTGAGTATGTTATCTCACTTTGAAAGTCTGAATACAGTCGACTATACTATACAAACTTCTCTTACTCCGAAGGTAAAGTGGTATATTTCAGTAAGATATTCTTTGTGTGTTCAACCAGCTTCTAAAAACAACTAATTATTGTATCTGGATGACATTAAGTTAATCTTAGCGACGACTGCTTGCAATTATTTAAATTGTAGAGATGAGTTCATTCATATTCAAAAGCAACCATTCTTTGGATATAGACGATATATCGTTAGTCTCTACAACAACAACAGCTTGATATCTTTTATACTGTAGAGCAGTGCTTCACTGTAATTTGGAAGCAATTATATGATGTACATGGAAGTTATATAGTAAATATCAGCTACAGCAGTTGGTTCATATTCTTTAAATTGTAGAGGAGATGTTCGCTGCTTTACAGTAGCAACTATTTCTTGTATATGAACGTTATTACTAGCTGCAACAGCTGCTTGGTGGGCTTTAAATTGTAAATAGGTTGCCCAGTGCTGTTATAAGCAACTAGTTCTTGTACATAGACGATATAACGTTATTATTAGCTTCAACAGCTGCTTGATAGCCTTTAAATTGTAAATAGGTTGCCACTGCTATTCAAAAGCAACTATTTGTTGTGCATAGACAATATAACGTTATTATTAGCTTCAACAGGTGCTTGATAGTATTTAAATTGTAAATAAGTTGCCTACTGACATTCAAAAGCAACTATTTCTTATACATAGACAATATAACATTATTATTAGCTTCAGCATCTGTTTGATAGCCTTTAAGTTGTAAACTAAGTTGCCCATTGTCATTTACAAGCAACTATTTCCTGTAAATACGCTTTATAACATTATTATTAGATTCAATAGGTGCTTGATAGCCTTTAAATTATCAATAAGCTGACCATTTCCATTCAAAAGCAACTATTTCTTGTAAATAGGTAATATAACGTTCTTGTTAGCTTCAACAGCTGCTGATAGCCTTTAAGTTGTAAACTAAGTTGCCCATTGCCATTCACAAGCAACTATTTCCTGTACATACGCTTTATAACATTATTATTAGATTCAATAGCTGCTTGATAGCCTTTAAATTATCAATAAGCTGTCCATTGCCATTCAAAAGCAACTATTTCTTGTTAGCTTCAACAGCTGCTGATAGCCTTTAAGTTGTAAACTAAGTTGCCCATTGCCATTCACAAGCAACTATTTCCTGTACATACGCTTTATAACATTATTATTAGCTTCAATAGCTGCTTGATAGCCTTTAAATTATCAATAACTTGCCCACTGTCATTCAAAAGCAACATTTCTTGTACATAGACGATACAACGTTATTATTAGCCGCAACAGCTGCTTAAAAAGTCTTAATGTAAATACATTGCGCACTGCCATTCAAAAGTAAATATTTGCTGTACATATACTATATGACATTATTATTAGCTTCAATAGTTGCTTGATAGCTTTTAAATTATCAATAAGCTGTCCTTTGCCATTCAAAAGCAAGCATTTCTTGTAAATAGGCGATATAACGTTATTGTTAGCTTTAACAACTGCCATTCAAAAGCAACTATTTCTTGTACATAGAGATATAGCGTTATTACTAGCCGCAATAGCTGCTTAAAAAGTCTTTAAATTGTAAATACATTGGCCACTGTCATTCAAAAGTAACTATTTGCTGAACATAGGCTATATAACATTATTATTAGCTTCAATAGCTGCTTGATAGCCTTTAAATTATCAATAAGCTGTCCATTACCATTCAAAAGCAACTATTTCTTGTAAATAGGTAATATAACGTTCTTGTTAGCTTCAACAGCTGCTTGATAGCCTTTAAAATGTAAATGACTTGCCAACTGACATTCAAAGGTAACTATTTCTTGTCCATAGACCATATAACGTTATTATCAGATGCAACAGCTACTTAAATATCGTTAAATTGTAAATACATTGCCCTGTACCATTCCAAAGTAACTATTTGCTGTACATAAGCTATATAACATTACTATTAGCTTCAACAGCTGCTTGATAGCCTTTAAATTATCAATATGCTGTCCTTTGCCATTCAAAAGCAACCATTTCTTGTACATAGACGATTTAACGTTATTATTCGCTGTAACAGCTGCTTAAAAGTCTTTAAATTGTAAATACATTGCTCACTGTCATTCAAAAGCAACTATTTCTTATACATTGACGACATAACATTATTATTAGCTACAACAGCTGCTTGAAAGCCTTTAGATTGTTCACTGCCAGTTAAAAGCAACTATTCCTTCTACATGGACGATGTATCATTAATAGCGCCTACATTAGCTACTTGATGGTTTATAAATTCTAGACAATTTCTTCGCTGTCATAGGGAAACAACTGTTGAGTTCTTCTTGTATCCAGAAGCACAATCCACTTGTCTGAGTATTCCATATGAACCAAATATCACAGTTTGTTTTGAAGGACCAACCCCAAATTGCAAAAATATTTCCAATGAACCCATTCAAAAGTCTGTGAGTGATCATTGCGAGTTTTTTGTTACAATACAGTTCACTCGTAAAATAGTTTTCATCAACTGTTTCGCAAATTGAAAAATTATCGTGTTCAATCAAATTACGAAAAATGTAGGATTCGAGCCCAAGCTTAATTAGTTCTCACTACATTATTACATTCACGTATAACAAACAATAACAACATTTCCATTAAATACAATATGAAATATAATGGAGAGATATCAAATTATTTCGTATGTTTAAATTACGATGTTCAACGATAAAGTGAAAATTGAAAAGCTAACCAATTTATATAAGTGTAAACAAAGAGTTAATTCGATATATTATGTTGTTATTGCTAGCTGTAAAATTTTGAAAGTGAACAAATCTACATTAAATAGTTGATTGTATGAACACAGCTATACATTATGAGGCGCTTTGTTTATTAAAATAAATAGATGGCATCACTACAAAAGTCTTTTGTTTTGTATTTAAATTGTTTCCATAGATTGTTTAAGGGAAAAAGGGTTTGTTTAGAGTTTACAATTGATTCTTGGTTTTGGGTTAAAATGCTAGTAACACTCACCAATATTGAAGTGGCTAAAAATTTTGCTAATTTGAAGGGGGTGCAGTGAACCAAAGTGTGATAGGCTTAAGGTGTTCTGATCATGGTCAAAAACTAATTATTTTGCAGATGGAATTATTCAAGAAATGTGTTAAGATAGGATAACCACAGTCCATGAGAACACCACAAAGTAAGGACACAACTTGAGAGTCTGACCGATCTATGAGGTGAATTCTTGATAGTTACAAATAAAAATTAAGAAAATAGGCGGCGTGATGTCCAAACCCATATACATTTCTTTTGAAAGATCTTTGATATAAGATTTTGTTGCTTAAGTGTTGAATTCATTTTGAGGCACTCGCAATGGGCGATGTGCCCTTCTTGCCCCTTCTTCTGGGTGCCCTCCTGTAAGGGGTTTCAGAAAAAAATAATGAAAAAGTTGTAGATAACAAAATTTTTATAACTTTTGCCACACAATGGTTCAAACTCCAGTCAAGAGAGAATTGCTGTTAAGCTGTATAATACCAAATTCTGTAGTATCAACTTCCGTACCAACTTTCCATCGACCTCAATTAATTGCAGCTAATTTCCTACTGTTTTAAGACCTCAGAATAGCGTAAATGAGGCTTGAGGTACTGACCAAGTCATAGAAGCGCGTTCCTTATACAGTTATTTACAAATCAACATTGTAATTTTCTAAAAGTTTGATTTAAGCGCACTCACCTGCACCTGTTGCTGCGCCTCCGCAGTGCCATTCGGCGTGAGGGGTCGACGCGCAGCGCCATTACTCGCTGCCGCCGCAGCCGCACCTTGCTGTATCAGATTGGCCGCCGTCGGTGGGGCCGTGTACACCCACGGACCGACTCCGTAGTACTGAGGAACTCCGGCCGTTATCAAGTAGGGTTCTTGCTGCGCAGCCGCGGCCGCAGCGGCTGCAGCCGCCGGATTGACCGTGAGGTACGGCGCTTGAGGAAAGGCAGCCGCTGCGGCGGCCGCCTGCTGTTGCTGCGCCAAATATTGTTGCTGTTGCTGCTGCTGCAGAAGCTGAAGCTGGGCGGCGCTCGGTGTTGCCGCTTGGGATTGCTGAGATCGGAATAATTGCTGGAAAGAAAAACGAGGATGGTGAAAATGTTACCAAGCTTGATATACCAATGTAAAAATATGTGTAAAAAGTAAGATAACAAGAAGTAAGATGACTGATTTTAAAAAACTGTTATTAAATTCGAATGTTCCCACTATTTCTAAAAACGCCTTATCTTTATCTGTATGTTTATCATTATTTGTATTTGTATCTTTATCTGTATCTTTAGCTTTATCTGTCAAATTATCTTTAAAGTGCCGAAAATAAAGTTTAATATGAAAAAGTCCATTTTAGATTTTGAAAAACTGTCTTATTAAATTCAAATGTCCCCACTATTTCCAAAAACGCCTTATCTTTATCTGTATCTTTATCATTATTTGTATCTGTATCTTTATCTCTATCTTTATCTTTAGCTTTATCTGTATATTTAGCTTTAACTGTAAAATTATCTTTAAAGTGCTGAAAATAAAGTTTAATATGAAAAAAGTCCATTTTAGATTTTGAAAAACTGTCTTATTAAATTCGAATGTCTTCACTATTTCAAAAAACGCCTTATCTATATCTGTATCTTTATCATTATTTGTATCTGTATCTTTATCTCTATCTTTATCTTTAGCTTTATCTGTAAAATTATCTTTAAAGTGCCGAAAATAAAGTTTAATATGAAAAAAGTCCATTTTAGATTTCGAAAAACTGTCTTATTAAATTCGAATGTTCCCACAATTTCCAAAAACGTCTCATCTTTATCTGTATCTTTATCATTATTTGTATCTGTATCTTTATCTCAATCTTTATCTTTAGCTTTAACTGTATTTTTATCTTTAAACTGCCGAAAATAATGTTTAATATGAAAAAAGTCCATTTTAGATTTTGAAAAACTGTCTTATTAAATTCGAATGTCTTCACTATTTCAAAAAACGCCTTATCTATATCTGTATCTTTATCATTATTTGTATCTGTATCTTTATCTCTATCTTTATCTTTAGCTTTATCTGTAAAATTATCTTTAAAGTGCCGAAAATAAAGTTTAATATGAAAAAAGTCCATTTTAGATTTCGAAAAACTGTTTTATTAAATTCGAATGTTCCCACAATTTCCAAAAACGTCTCATCTTTATCTGTATCTTTATCATTATTTGTATCTGTATCTTTATCTCAATCTTTATCTTTAGCTTTAACTGTATTTTTATCTTTAAACTGCCGAAAATAATGTTTAATATGAAAAAAGTCCATTTTAGATTTTGAAAAACTGTCTTATTAAATTCGAATGTTCCCACTATTTCCAAAAACTTCTTATCTTTATCTGTATCTTTATCATTATTTGTATCTGTATCTATATCTCTATCTTTAGCTTTATCTGTATCTTTAGCTTTATCTGTATCTTTAAAGTTCCGAAAATAAAGTTTAATATGAAAAAAGTCCATTTTAGATTTAAGTACAAAATTGATCAATTCGTCAGTGTCATGAAGTCTGGTTGACGTCGCGTGTATGTTCGTCAACGTAAACACTAGGTGATAATACTATATAAATTAATTTGTATGCTAAATATACAATTTAAAGTATGCCTGTAAAGAATTTATGCCACAGTATTAAAAAATGGACTGAAACTCATAACACAACAATTCACATTAGAAGACTTAACAATAGTTGGAATATTCACACTGCAACAAATGATTGAAAAACACGGAGAAGTAGCCTTAGAAAACCAAAATAGAAGGAAATTATAGCATACGGTAAAACGTGGCAATAAGAAGCCTGTACCACAATACTAAAGTAAAAGTAAACTGAAAAGAAGCAGCAGAAATAATAATAATCAAACGTGTCAGACAAAGTAGGTGCAGGGTCCTTCCTGGACGCGTTGGTTTCACGGTTGCCAAATGGTCGCCTGATCCGCTCAGTATATAGAAAACTAACACACACTGACAGATATCTTCACCCCATTCATCTCCATGATCCCTAATGAACCGTAAAATTTGAAAGGGAATTAGCTTGGGTAGAGGGTAGCCTACTAAACAACGACTACAGTAAACGAGAGTTCGCAATTCTATTTCTTGTGATCAAAATCCTCTTTCCAAAAAAGGGCCACCAAATCCTCTTCGACAACTCCTCTGTAGTGTCCAAGTATCCGTATTATTTCACCAGAACATTCCTTGAGGCCGCTGAAATCGCCAAAAATCCCAGAAATATTAACCGAGTCAAAGGCCTGGAACTTTCGCCCTTTTGACAACCCTGCATCCAAATTTCAACACAAATCTGGCCAACGAAATAAATCCTTTACATTACCTACTAATAGAATTCCAGGAACGTATTCACAATATCACAACCATAAAATAATAATCCCATTAAGTACCTACTACCCTTCTTTTACCTGATATGTTGAATTTCCCTTTATTATTTCTCAAAAACATCGTTGACTATACCAAAGAGTAGTATGAAGTACCCAGAACGGCCTATTACACAATCGGTAGTTAGTAAAATAAAAAAAAGTTTTTAGAATTTGGCCACGCAAGAGATAATTACAAAACCAAATATCTTTCAGATTTATAAGAAAATCTACTAGACAAATAGCCGCAGAACAGTCAATAAGTAAATCTTCTGTTCTTAAATGCTTGCATAGAAATAAATGGCACCCATACAAAGTTCGTTTAGTTCAGGAACTTACTGAAGATGATTTGGACCGGAGAGTAGAATTTTAAAATTCTACATGAATTAATGTAACCGATTTTTAAGAAGAAAAGTATTTTATGGATGGCACCAAACTTAACTGACATTGTACTGTGCTAACAAAAAAGTATTGTCCTAGATATTGCCGGCTTAGCGGAAGGTCGAACAGACAACGAACAAGGTACTTAAGGAGACACTAGAACACTTAAGCGTTTCAGAGAGCCCACAAAAAAACAGCTCTGCCATAGCAACTCCACAGTTCCAGAGGTACATAATCTCCATCAACAAATCGTAATAAGGCTTCAATTTTTTACATGTTACATACATTAATAAACCGGAAAATATCGAGGAAAAATACAACGAATCCTGTCACAAACGATAAATGAAGTGATGTTTTTTTTCTTCAATTTTGAAATAAATGTAACTTTTTTAATAACTGTTAATTTTCGATGTAGGACATTGTACATGAAAAATACTTAGGATTCAAAAATAAAATAACAAACAAATGTTTCCATTTGAAAAAATGAAGTTAATGGTCGCAATTTATTTCTGGCCCACCCTGGATAAATGAATTTATCATCACAAAAACCGCAACACCTGAATTTTAAATGAATTTGTACCAACTCACGCGTCCTCACTATATAAATAAATTAATTTGAAAAAATGATCCGGTCAAAATCCGGAAAAAGCAGAATCAGATATTATTTATTTATATTAATTTTGTTTTATTTGCTTTAATTCAAAATTTGACACGACAAATCCATTTTCGTTGCTCCCGTCCTTCTAGCTGGTCTTTAAATAAATAAAAAAAACCTCTTCAAACTTTTATATATATGTCGAAAGGCATTTCTCATTTTTGTAAAGTTCCTCTGCTTTCTTTCATTCGAAAAAGGTAGAAGCAACAAAGTTCCAGTTCACCTCGCTGATACCGACTGAAAATTTTGTTCCATCTGCGACTTTCCCACGCTCACGTATGCGCTCGTCTGGTATTTTCTCAGATTCGGTATGTGCTTTCGCGTACGTTTTTTTTTTTTTTTCGAAGAAAATCGCTATTTACGTGCAGAACAATCGTTAATGAGGCGAGATTGCGTATTATAAATGAGTTTCATTAGCCGATGGACGTTGAAAATTTTTTCCTCGCCTGGTTATGGTTGATTTCACCCGGCATAAGGTCATTTCCTATTTCTTCGTTTAGCTCATTCCTGCTACACAGATAGGAATAAATGTAAGGTGCTTCGCATTTATCACCCGAAGATCGACCAATCGCGATTTATTTCGTCCCTCATTGGCCTACTATTCTTATTGCTAGCCGTGGAAACGTTCGGTTCTTTGTTTCGTCTGTTGCAAGAGATCGCCTAGGTTTCTGTTTGTGAACAGGATCTGATTTAGAGGCAGAACTCGAGTTCATTAGCTTCGAATAAAGCGCTTTCGAACCGTTACGAAGACAAATTAACGAGACCGGGGGATCGCTCGTGTAAAGTTAGAACCGTTTTAAGTTCGTTTACATTGTCTTTGAAATGAATTTCACACTTTAGTTGTCGCTGTACAAAAGTAAACACGTTTCAACGTTAAATTGGAAGCTTGAAATTAAGGAAGGACTGTTTATCTTGATGGTGTCAGAGGTTATTTTTCTTTATTGTTCCCAAAAATTTCGTAGGTCAAATGTTACAACTTAATCATTCACAAAACAAGATACATACTTCAAATATGGACAAAGTTGATTCCAACCTCACATTTTCCTTCTAGAACAAAACGAGTTCGCCTTCTTTGACTAAGGAACTTTCCAGATCGTTCGCTTTATGAATTTAACTGTTTTGTACCTATTTTCTGACATTCGAGATAGTTGTTTCAAGGAATTGCACTGGCGAGCTGTAATAATTATTTTACAATTTCAATGAACAAATATTTCCAAAATTCTACAGTGTGTTTTCTGAATGATACTTGTGGCATATTTTTCAATTTCTAAGCGCTTCTTGGGAAATAACAACACAGTTTAAAGAAAATTGCTGTATATTCCAAACGTTCCGGGGTCTAGATCAGACCCCGTTGTCAATGGTTAAGAAACTACAGATTAAAAAGGCACAATTTTAAGATGTAAATTAAAATATTTGACAATGTTTATTATTTGATTTTTGACGTAACTAAGAGAATTTTATTTGTAATATACAGGGTAGCACAGAAATTTCTAAAGATCATATAATCATAAAGTTCCTTTTAAGTTGAAAGAATTTGAAAGGGAGATCTTCAGAATTTTATGTGGCGCTCCTAGGTGCGACTTTGTTATAAAATAGTGGATTCGCAAAAAATGCGACCAAAGAACTTTGTTGATTCAGTGATCCCATTAAAATCATAAGGGAAAACCTAGGAAAAACCTTATGAACTATCCCGATATTGGGTTGTTCACAAGGACATGACCATTAGCAATTTCTTCCTTAATCATCGGCAACCAGGAACGACTGAATTCTACGGAGGTAGTAGCGATACAATCGTTTTCATTTAACAAAATTAAAGCAGGCTCTTTTAGTTTTCTTTTGGTGTTGTGTTCTTCTTTGTGTAATATAACTGAATTTTGAAACTGTATTTTATTACCAAGGTGAACATGCTTGGGACATTGGTTATAAAATACAGCTGGAGCATATTACAAATTGGAATTTGTAACTTTGTACTTATCAGTGAAAAATAATCCATAAATTTACCAAAGTAGATTTTTTTTTTGGATATTTCTGGTAAAGAAAAGAAGTGAGGGGAAAAATCCCCAATGAAAAGTCAAAATAACTTTTATTTCGGACATTGTAAGTTCATCAAGGACGTCGTCAGCTTTTGGTTTTGAGAAGGGCGAATTGGCAGGTTTCTTTAAACCCGCTTTTATTAGTTCTTGAAAGTCAATTTCAGCATACTTCTAGTTTTCGAACCGAAATGAAACTTGTATGTGCAGGTAATTTGTAATACAAAATAATGTGCCACCAAAGAGCTGTCCAGAAATAAACCACTATTATAAACATTAAATTTGTAATTTTATCCGGCACACCCGCCATTTTTATAGATTAAACTTTTTTTCTTCGCACGGACTGGAAAATTCGACTCATTTGATTTATTTATCTTGAACAGAGATTACCCCTATAAACAAACAAACTCACGTTCGTATTGTTTATAATATTAGTTAGGTTATGGCAGCATAACTGCACTATGGTGAGCAGTGAAAAATTTATCGATATCAAATAAAAGCCTTTGGTATGGAGTTTAAATCAATGACATCCCTCTTTAATCAAGCAATTTCTCGTGTAAATCCAGCACAAATTTAGGGCCGGATTTACATAAGGGCACTTTGGGCACTGCCCCTGGGGCCCCCACCAATTTGAGGCCCCCATCAACTGTTGCGCAAATTAAAAAAAAATCAAAAAAAAAATCGAGCAAAAATTCTAAATGAAAGCAAAAATCCAAAAAAGTGTACAATCAAAAAACCAAAAATACAATGTTTATATTAATAATTTGTTAATTCGTCTTCGTACTCTTAAAGTGAATAAGATTTTTTAAATATGTGGACAACCCTATTAATTTAAAATCAAATTTAAGCTTTTTTTAATATGTGAGCAACCCTAAGGCTGAAATATAAAAGAGAGAAGCAATTAAATTTAGCAAGCAACTGTATATAAGACCGACTAAAATTCGGCTCTTAAGCCAAGGGGATGGGCTACTCAAACAAAACTAAGCAATTTTCAAAATAGTTTTTCTCGAAGAAATTATAACCGATTTATTTGAAAAAATGGACCTCCCTCAAATTGTTTGAAATTTTAGTATGTTGTAGGTGTTAATGTTCTGACGAAAAGCGTCCATGGGCTCAAATAGATTCTAAGACTAGTTTTCGAAATACAGAGTGTTTAATATCGAAAATGCCGCATTTTTGATATCAGATTTCGAATGATAGGCGTGCTTTATTTCCGGTTATTGGAGAAATTGTGATTTGTACATTATTGGATATAAATATTTCACAAAACAACTGCCATAAGTTTTGGTGGATTACAGAGTATTTAAGAAATACGTAACCTGTGATTTTGGAAAAAATCTTTTTTATTACAACGTCGAAAACATAAGAAGATTATTGCACAATTAATATCTCCTTAAAGTAATAATTTCTTTAGTGTGCTTCATATAATATACAGTGTGAACCATAAATATAGCTAAAGAAGGCATATATATTTTTTCCTATTAATGAGTCACCCTGTACGAACCATTTGTGCTGCAATTTTAATAATACATTAAACAGATATATTATCTGTCTCTTTATACTCAACGGGATGTTAAACTGATTGCAAGAACTATACATATTGAAAAAATGTATTTTTTATACTACCCCGCAGTTTTAAATTCTCTCCGTCAACTTTGTATTTTATTACATCTTTACGTTAACAAATGTTCAGTGTTTTACTGAGCAGAATATCATTAAAATTGTATGATTAGTTTTCGAGATATATAGTGTTAACCTTCAGAAATGTCACCTTCATCGGATCAGATTTCTCATAATAGATGTGTTTTACTTCTGTTTATTGCAGAAAACGTGGTTTGTTCATTGTTTGACATAAATATTGCACAAAAATTATTATTAATTATTTTATATTACAGGGTATACTATACTATATAGGTAACATGTTTTTTTAGAAAACTCATTTCTATTATAACGTTGAATACATAACAAGATCTAATTGCTCAGTTAATATAATGTTAAAGAAATTAATTTTTGGACGTGTTCATACATTATACAGTGTGAGTTGTAAAATTGCTAAAGTGAGCATCTATTATTTTTTCCATTAATAAGTATAAACCATGCGTCCTAGAATATTTATATTAAATTATACAAATCTACTCATCACATTAAATTCTACAAGTTTGCAAAAATTGTACAAATTAACGTATTGGAGTTTATACAGGGTTACTCATTAATGGTATATGCCTCCTATAGCTATATTTACGACTTACATTGTATAACATATGAACACGTCCAAGAACTCATTTCTTATAAATTGTGCGATTACATCTTATATATTCATCGTTGTAATAAAAAAAATAGTTTTCTGAAAAAAACACGTTACATATATTGGAAACTATAATAAAATATAATTAATGGTAACTGTTTTATCCCATATTTTTGTCAAATAATGCGAAAATTACCTTTCCTGCAATATACGGAAATAATACACGTCTGTTATGAGAAATCTGATAAGAAAAAGGAGACATTTCCGATGTTTAACACCTTTTATCTCGAAAACTAGTAATACAATTTTAATAATATTCTCCTCAGTAAAACACTGAACATTTGTGAATGTAAAAATGTAATAAAATACAAAGTTGATGAAGAGAATTTTAAAACTGCGGGGTAGTATAAAAATATACATTTTTTCAATATGTATAGTTCTTGCAATCAGTTTAACATCTCGTTGAGTATAAAGAGACAGATAATATATCTGTTTAATGTCTTATTAAAATTTCAGCACTAATGGTTCGTACAGGGTGACTTATTAATAGGAAAAAATAATATATGCCTTCTTTAGCTATATTTATGGCTCACACTGTATATTATATGAAGCACACCAACGAAATTATTACTTTAACGAGATATTAATTCTGCAATAACATCTTCTTATGTTTTCGACGTTGTAATAAAAAAAGATTTTTTCCAAAATCACATGTTACGTATTTCTTAAATACCCTGTAATCCACCAAAACTTATGGCAATTGTTTTCTGAAATATTTATGTCCAATAATGTACAAATCACAATTTCTCCAATAACCGGAAATAAAGCACGTCTATCATTGGAAATCTGATATCAAAAATGCGGCATTTTCGATATGTAACACTCTGTAACTCGAAACTAGTCATAGAATCTATTTGAGCCTATGGACCCTTTTTGTCAGAACATTAACCCCTACAACATACCAAAATATCAAACAATTTCACGGACGTCCATTTTTCCATAAGAAAGTTGCCTGGTCCTATAATTTTTTTTGCTTAAAATGTTTGTTTTTTTTTTAAATGCTATACAGATTTGACTTAATTTTATTTATTTTGACGTGTTATAGATAAGTGTATAAAAATCCATTTATATGTCATGTTTTATCAAAAATAATAAATATAAAATAAAAGTGCTGCTAATTTGGAATCCCTTAAATAGGCGCCCACTGTTTTGTGCCCAGGGGCCCCTACCAACTCAAATCCGACCCTGCACAAATGCATTTACTATACGAAAGAAATGTGAGAAAATTATCACCTTGTTATGAAACAACAAGAAACGTGTGCGGTTTTTCGTTTACCGAATTAGCGGATATTATCGACTTTGGTAGAATAGAAATTTTCTAACGGTAAAGGATAAGTAATTGTATGTAATATATTAACAAATTTGCGTAACAGACTGCATTCTTTAACGCGGTGACTCGCTATTTATTTATTAAAAAGCTCGTTAAAGTCACCGTTTGCTGTGCTTTCAACAGTTATGGCGTATGCAATAAAATGCATCTTAAAACAGATTAAAATAACAAAGACAACGGCATGCACCAACATTAATATGTGCTAACATATAATTAAACAGAGGTTTTGATAAAAAATATTATAAATTATTTAAAACATTTCTAAAAAAATACAGATTTATCCAGAAGTTCATGTATTATTATTATTGGCAAATGGAACTGTATCATCAGCTTAACAAAATAATGTACAAATACATATAAAAATAAATCTTCATACCTTACTGATAGAAACAATTTGATAAAGAAATACATACAGGCGAGAAAGTAAATAGACATTCCATTTTTCAGTACAGGTCAGAGAGTTATCGCAATAACCGATAATTAATACCAACTGTTGGGGAGGGTAAATATTCTGACAGTAATTTTAGTGAACTATGAGCTTTTTTATATAAAAATAGCAAGAAATTCTTTTTGTTTGTCCGAGATAATTTAGGCAAAAAATTAAACCATTCTAAATTACGCTTCGTAAATATAGATCCGCTGTAACTAACAAAAGACAAGCTATAAGACATAGACGCCTGGTCATCTTTAGAGACAAGATGGTTGGTGAACTTCATAAATTTCTGCCAAGAAATAATATGATAAAGAAACACGTACAGGCCAGAAAGTAAATTGACATTCCAATTTCCAGTGCAGGCGAGAAAGTTATTTCAAAAACCGAAAATCGATAATTCATTCTAATTGTTGGGAAAAGTAAATATTTGACAATTATTTTGTGTGAATAATGTAATTTTCTTGAAATTATTTTTGACAAATATTATTCTGCCATTTTATTTTTGATGTGGATGAAGAAACAAATAAAGAAAAATACGATTAGGACCGCCAACGTGATATTATCGTTAAAAAAACTGCGTTTGAAGGAATTCCGTTTCCCTTCTTTGATTTTTACAAACTGATTAACCTTTCCAATATCACGAAGACCAAATGAAATAACGAGGTCGCAAGAAGCGTAAAGATCATCGACCTTGAAAGCACCCGCACGAAACCGTGACCTCTTCTTCGTCTTCCTTTATGCTTGTGCGTCTTCAGAATTTCATCGTCATGTTCCAATTCATCACACTGATAAGAGTCGTGCAAGAAACGCACTTGTAATCTATACAGGGTGTTTTTGTGATTGTTCTTTGGCCCGAAGAGAAATGAGATTTTTGATGGGCATTAATGAAGCAGTTTTTGCCAAAAGTGAGAAAAATGATCAAAGCAGGGTATTTGCATTTTGACAGGATACGAACAACTTTGGAAAAAAATACTTATTTTGACTTTTATCGTTATTAATTGTTTAGAAACTTGAAGCCTGTTGGAGATTATTCCGATTCGATGGCTAGTTTTAACGTGAAACTGAACAAAAAACGGCTACATTTGTCTACGAGAAAGTATTGTTTTATTGCGATAATAATTCATTCGTCTGCTACTTCGAAATTTAGTTCATAGGAAATTGTTTTTGTACACGATATTAAAAAATGCCTCAACGCAAAAAATACTCGTAATCAGAGTCCGGGCCGCAAGAAGTTATAATGGAAACAAAAACTGTTTGGTGGAGGCCCCACGAACAGTTTAGTTCGGAATCGTCTTTAATAGAATAAAGTTAAAACTAACCAGGTCACTATTTAAGTAATGACTGAATACATATATACAGATACGATCTCATTACATTTAAATAGTTTGCTGTATACCACTGATCCATATTAATCATCGAAAATCGCTTTATTGTTTTTCAAAATATTCCGCATGAAGATCTATACACTTTTGCATGTGTTTGAACCAATTGTCGAAGCACTTTTTCCACTCTGATTGAGGTATCTCCAAAACATGCATTCTGACCTCTCAGTTTGTTTTTTACGTATGGGAATAAAAAGAAGTCACTTGGTGATAAGTCAGGACTATACAGCGGATGACTCATCAAATCGATGTTTTGAGTGGTCAAAAATGCAGTTGTTTGAGCCGATGTGTGAGAGCTCGCATTGTCGTGGTGAAGAGTGATCCGTCTTCGGCGGTTGGTTTTCCTTATTTCTTGGAATACAACTGGCAAACAAATGGTTGTGTACCACTCAGAATTGACTGTTCTGGGTTATTCTAGTGGTACATGTCCAGTTTATCCGAAAAAACAGGCGATCATTTGCTTGGAAGTGCTTCGTGCGCGAACAACTTTTGTTGGATTCGGCTCATCTTAAAACACCCTTACAGTCGACTACTGTTTACTTTCAGGCTCATACGCGTAAATCCACGATTCATCACCTGTCACTATGTCATAAACGTGTTTTGAAGCACCGCGATCGTATTTTTTGAGCTTTTCTTTCGACCAATCGACACAAGCCTTTTTTTGAACGATTGACAAATTGTGTGAGATCCAATGTGAACAAATTTTTTTGACATTCAAATGTTTATGCAATGTTGAATGTATGCTGGTCCCACTAATGTGTAAGGTTGACTCAATCTCACGATAGGTAACCTGACGATCTTGCAATATCAGTTCGCGCACAGCATCATGGTTTCCGGAACAACAACTGTTTTTGGACGACCTTCACGAAATTCGTCTTGGGGTGAACTACGACCTCGATTGAATTCACCATACCATCGATAAACAGTGGTCCTTGATGGCGTTTCATCGCCAAAAATTAAATTAAGTTCATCCATGCACTCTTGCTGACTTAATCCACGTCGAAAGTTGTAATAAATAATCGCACGAAAATGTTCACGATTGAATTCCATTTTTTGGCCGAGATGAATCCTTTAAGTTACTGTAAACAACACATAGCGCTCGTATGTCTAAACGTTCTGAGTACGTATAATCACAAAAATGTCAAACTTTACGATAGAGGTGTCAGTTGTCAGATTGCAACACTAGGGTTGTCCAATCCCGAAATATAAAAGGCAGCCCTCGTATAACGCTTAATCTGATATTTAATTGCGTATTTTAATTAATCAACCGTCTACATTTAAATAATTGAGTCGAAAGCTTAAGAAACGCCGAGAATTTTTTTTTATCAAACTCCCGTTCACGTTCTTGAGTCGTTACCACAAAAACAATTACGAATCAATCCCACAAAAGGGGCTACAAGGTTAATTTTGAGTACCGGAACTGGAGTTCTGACGACGGGAGAGAAGGAATAAAACTTTTATTTAGTTATATCGGTGGTTCCTCCTCAAATGGACTCGTAACTCACTTTACTCTAAAATAGAGCTGGCCGTGTGTTCCGTCTATCGATTTACCCGCAAAAGAGGAAGTTGCGAGAGAGTTTCTAAGAATTTGCTGTTCGGGAGGAGCAAACGTTATGAAACTTCTCGTACGGTGAAAGGAAAAATCCGAATTTAATAGTCTTTGTGAGAAAAGTTTTTGTTTACGGTACACTGAATATGGGCAAAATGAATTTAATAAAGACAGTGAGTAAATTTTACAGTTTTTATCACATCGTTTATCTTGAATAATGAAACTGCAAAGTTATGTGTTTTTGCAAAGTTCTTTGAAATGTGTTCAATGTTCTTCCTTGAAGATTAAAAATTTTAGCTTGCCTCGCCAACATATTGCTTCTGGAAGGAAAACGATTCACTTACGCAAACCTCAATTAAGTAAAACTTTTTACATGGTAAAGTATTATCTACCTACTTAGTATATATTTGAGGTCGGTGGCAAGCAAAAATCAAGTGTGATGAAGTGGTAGATAAGTAAGCAGTGCAGAATTTTAGGTTTGCTCTGCAGACGAACCCTTCTAAAAAAGGGTTATAACTCAAATCTCAAAATTTCCAGCCCATCGGTTCACTTTAGGACTTCAAACGATGCAAGGAAAGAAACAGCCTCCATAAATATCTTTTACGTTAACAGAATGTACTCACATGGAAACTATAAACCCAAAACAAATGGTTAGAATGGCTTAACTCTACAACTGCTCAATCAAGAAGGACGCAATTATCTCGTATCGATGCCAAATTTCCACCCCACTCCTATATCACAAAACGTAACGTCTCCATTTTTTGACATGTATAAGGGTACTAAGCTTTAATTTATGATGTTTAAACCTATTGTACTTTTGGAATTGTCGTTCATTAAATTTTTGTGTTCATCTATTAACATATTTGGAAGTCTGGGAGTTTCTCCAACATAAAATTTTTGGAAATGATTTTTTTCTAGTTGTGTTTTTTTGGTGTGTTAATTTTTATAAAAGGCTAGTTTTCAGTCAAACCTATTTTTTCACAATAGCCTAGATATTTTTAAAAACGCCTAATCTACAATTTAAATCAGTTCGATGCCAAATTGAAATTTTTCTCCCCACTCCTATATCACAGAACGTAACGTCTCTATTTTTTTACATGTATAAGGGTACTAAGCTTTAATTTATGATGTTTAAAACTATTGTATTTTTGAAATTGTCATTCATTTAATTTATGTGTTCATCTATTCATATATTTGGAAGTCTGGGAGTTTCTACAAAATACAATTTTTGGAAATGACTCCTTTTTAGTTGTGTTTATTTGGTGTGTTAATTTTTATAACAGGCTAGTTTTCAGACAAATCTATTTTTTCACAATAGCCTAGATATTTTTAAAAGCGCTTAATCTACAATTTAAATCAGTTCGATGCCAAATTGAAATTTTTCTACCCACCCTATATCACAGAAAGTAACATCTCCATTTTTTGATATGTATAAGGGTACTAAGCTTTAATTTATGATCTTTAAACCTATTGTACTTTTGGAATTGTCGTTCATTTAATTTTTGTGTTCATCTATTCCTATAGTTGGAAGTCTGGGAGTTTCTTCAACATAAAATTTTTGGAAATGATTCCTTTTTAGTTGTGTTTATTTGGTGTGTTAATTTTTATAAAAGGTTAGTTTTCAGTCAAATCTATTTTTTCACAATAGCCTAGATATTTTTAAAAACGCCTAATCTACAAAGAAAATCAGTTCGATGCCAAATTGAAATTTTTCTCCTCACTCTTATATCACAGAATGTAACCTCCATTTTTTGACGTTTATAAGTGTACTAAGCTTTAATTTATGATGTTTAAAACTATTGTACTTTTGGAATTGTCGTCCATTTAATTTTTGTGTTCATCTATTCCTATATTTGGAAGTCTGGGAGTTTCTCCAATATAAAATTTTTGGAAATGATCCCTTTTTAGTTGTGTTTTATTGGTGTGTTAATTTTTATAAAAGGCTAGTTGTCAGTCAAATCCATTTTTTTACAATAGCCTAGATATTTTTAAAAGCGCCTAATCTACAATTTAAATAAGTTCGATTTGCATCTCATTACCTGAATTTAATACTACAGCTCGTGATTTTTCTTCGAGTCATCCACCGAATTCAGGTTAATGAAGAGTCGAGAGTAGCCACATTAACAAATTCAATTAACTGTTTAAGTGCCATTTGGAATGCCATTCTTCTCATTGAGGCCGTTTAAAGTTCAGTGACACCCACGGCGACATCGAGAGCGTCCATAAATTGTAATCGATCGAAAGACAGACGCCATAGCGTTGGACAGTTTTCGAGTATTTACCTTGTTCGGTGTTAAAGGAAAAAACTATCAAGAATTCCTTTGCGTGGTGTAAACTGTTCGACCGTACTCGATTGGATTTAATACGCTCGGCAAATACGAACTACCGGTATTATGCAAACACTTTTGTGTTCGAACGTTTCGGACTCGATGTTTGTCTTCCCTCTTATATCCGTTGGTCTTTGGAACAATGTGTGTTAATTGGATACGCAGGTAACCATATTGATTTTGTAATGTCGAGGAAAATCGATCGAATCGAATGCCACATCCTTCGTGAGAGGACATGAATTCTCAATGATGCAATTTGCTTCAACGTATTAACCAAGAATGAACTATACAGGGTGTTTCTAAGATAGGGTTCCAAACTTATGCTGTGTATGGAACCCATTAAAGTAAGCCAAAAAGTCCCTTAATTGGATGTTATATTAGTTTATTTCCTATATGTTATTGATATTCTATAAAAGAAGAAACTTTTTTACCTGGTCTGTGTTTTTTACCTGGTCTATGTTTTTTACATAGTGAACTGAATTGTATGGGTATTTCAAGATCAAGGTAGTGTGTGGTGTCGTGGCGACACAAATTAAATTTCAAGTTATCCAATTCATTCCTTTGCTCATCTATTTTCATATGTGTATATCCATTATTAAGAGTGACACAAATAAAATAAAGAAAAATAGAGACAGTGAGAAAAGCGAAGAATATTTCGTACAAAGCTTTTGCCTCCATCGTTCAGTCTCAAGTGACTGCCGCTCTTTTTTTATGCGTGCAATTAAACTGAAATTAAATCAGGCACGTTTAGTTTTCGTTTTGTGTTGTATCCTTCTTGGTGTAACATTTGAAATTTTAAATTGTATTTCACGATCAAGATTCTACACAATTGACTTTTGAATACTCGTACCTTTAATGTAATCTTTATGTTCATTTATTCGAACATTTAGAGGCCTAAAGGTTTCTCCAATATAAAATGTATTACATTATTCGCTTGGCCAATAAACGTCCAAACATATTGCTATTGATTTTTGATTCTTGAATCTTTATAACATGAATTTAATGTAGGAGAGAATAATAATAATAACTCCAGAGCCAGCTGGATTAATGAGGAGGAGGTTGCATTTCAGAACTTTGATGCCATGCGACACCAAGCATTTACAATGGAAGACACATCCAGCATAATGAAACACCTCCATAACTGGAAAGCACCAGGACCAGATGGTGTGCAAAATTACTGGATAAAGAAACTGTACGCAACCCACGAAACACTAACAGCCCTTATAAATGACATAATAAGCCACCCAAACAAGATGCCTAGTTTCCTTACATATGGTGCTATATACCTCTTACCAAAGGACAACCTATGTACACAGGACCCCGGAAAGTACCGACCAATCACTTACCTTTCAACCTTATACAAACTCATAACATCGTGCATTAATCATCGCATTTTCAACCATTGTGAGTTGAACAACATAATTACTCAACAACAAAAGGGATGCACGAAAAAATCGATGGGCTGCAAAGAACATCTGATAATTAATTCCGTTATCTGTAATCAAGTCCACGCCAAACGACGAAATCTCTACATGGCATATGTGGATTACAAAAAGGCCTTGAATTCAGTTCTACATGATTGGCTCATTAAGGAACTGAAACTCTTTCAAGTGAATAATTGTATTATTAACTTTTTAGAATATGTTATGTCCACCTGGCACACCAAAATCTCACTGAATGAAGCCAACTGTTCGATACAAACTGACCCCATTCCAAACAGGAGGGATATATTCCAGGGAAACTCTCTTAGCCCGCTGTGGTTCTGCCTTGACATGAACCCTCTCTCAAACAAACTGAACTCGACTAATTTTGGGTTCAGTCTCAAACACAACAACGCACAAGCATTAAAGATAAACCATTTGTTATACATGGACGACTTAAAGTTGATGGCAGCTACAAAACAACAGCTGCATGATATGCTTAAAATAGTAGAAGGGTTCTTTAGTGACATCCAGATGAAATTTGGCCTAGACAAATGCCGAATTATTAATATAGTTAAAGGCAAAATACAGCAGGGGCACTTCGAAATAGGAGATGGCACCTCAATTGAATCTATGGGGGAAGGTCATACTTATACAATACCTTGGAATAAAGCAGGCTCAAAGTATTGATCACTTGACCATGAAAAAGGACCTAACAGCAGAGTTTTATAGAAGGGTAAGACTAAACTAAACAGTAAAAATCTATTTCAGGCTATTAACACCTATGCATGTTCAATGCTCAGTTATTCTTTCGGTATAGTTAATCGGTGAAAGACTGACATTGAACAATTACAACAAAAAGTTCGAGTTTTACTAACAAAAGCTCAAAAGAGCTCTGTTGAACGTACAACTTTGCCACGGTATGAAGGTGGAAGAGGATTGGCAGATCTAAGCGAACTATTAGATCAACAAATTTCTATGTTGCGTAGTCATTTCCAGAAACTCGCAGAATTTTCTGATCAGAGTCATGTGCCAGGTTGATGACTCAACACCACTGCCTGACACAACAACACGTCCAATTACACCACCAGACTACTGATCAGCAACTGCTGAAATGGAAAGAGAAGCCCCTTCATGGAAACATATGAATGACGTCAACCAAGATTATGTCGACAGTGCAGCGTCGAACTACTGGTTGATCTCCGGTCATATGTTTCCTAAAACGGAAGGCAATCCAAGATCAAGTAATTCCAACTAAGAACTACCTAAAGTACATCGTTAAAGACCCTTCTATTAACAACGACAGATGCAGGTACGGTTGCCAAACATCAGAATCTATCCAGCATATCATAGGAGGTTGTCAAGCGTTCGCTGCTACTGAATACAACGAACGACACGATGCTGTGGCAAAAATACTTCACCAGGAACTAGCATTGAAACTTGAACTCTCACAGTCGGTGAGATTACCATACTATAAATACAAAATCTGTTTTAGAAAGTAACAACTACAAGCCGTACAGGGAGCGCACGATACTGTCTGATCTAACTGTTGCTTACAATAGACCGGATATAGTTTTGGTAGATAAAGTCTCTCGGAAAACAACTTTAATTGACATAGCAATTCCTAACAACAATAATATAAATATCAAGCAGGCTGAGAAAATAACCAAATATAGAGATTTGGAATTTCAAATAAAGACTCCGTGGGACATGAACAACACACGACCTGTACCAATTGTTATGTCAACGACAGGACTAGTCCCAAAACATCTATTAAACAATTTAAAATACCTCGGGATGGGTGAACATCTTTACCAACAAGTGCAAACTAACAGCCAGGACGGGCAGAAAATTCATGGGAAACTACCGCCACGACTCCCACCACGGGCCTGAAAACCAGGCAAGAGCTCCTACAGAGCTAAACCTTTTTGATATCTAGAATTTTTCCCTAAAATGCCTTAGAGTGAGTGTGCTACCATACATTGTATGTTCAAGTCGAAATAAGCAGGCACTAGAAAAACGAATTAAATGCGCTATAAAATACTGGGAAATAAACAAAATCAATTATAACAGTATGTACGATGAAAATCCTCACTGATACACATACCACTAGGCTAAATTGGCCATTTCGTACGTTACAACCCAATACTCTCGAGCTATTTAATGTCGTTAATTCGAGAACCAGTTCTTACGGTTTTACAATCTTAGTAGCAGCGCTTAACAGCATCGCAGAGGTGTGAGGTGTGTGTGGACGCCGACGAATGCGAGTTTGTCGGACGAGATAAATAATTAATATGTGGGTCGTTTGACGCGGAAGTCGTTCTTGTTGTCGACAACACACGATAAATCGAAACACATCTTGCATAACTGTTGACCCAATGAACTTGAGAAAGAAACCGTTTACCGTGTTTGGCCACTCGGCATCTTGTAGGCACATAAAATAACGGCGACGTACCCTGGGCATCCTCGGCTGGTCTAAACCAGTTTGCTGGTATGTTCTGAACTCGGTGAAATGAAGGGAGACATTTGGAGCACACAGTAAATGGTGCGGAGAAAGATGGCCGAGGCGATCAAACAATAATAGGAAACACATCATAACAGAAAAATTCTCAACTATATAATAAGGACATTTAATTTTAGAATTGTTTTGTATCATCTGTGCAAATCCAATTGGTTATTTTAACTAACAAAGTAGGAAGAAAAAGGGTTTTATCTCTTTTAAATAACAACAATTACAATAATATCCATACTAATATTATAAATGAGAATGTAAATTTGTTTGTGTTTAAAATAAACGTTTGGTGTTAGGGCGCAAAACTGTGTTTGTACAAACAAAAGTACTAAAACAAAATACTGTAGGACGTTTATCATGACAATTGTTTAGAATCTTTACATTAGATCTAAGGAACATTATTGAAAGGTGGGGCGGAAATTTGTTCAAATCATTTAGCAACAAACAAAGCCGAGACAGTAAAAAGCATCAATCTATGTACTAAAACAAAGTACACTAGGACGTCGAATTTTATCGTGACAGTTGTTTAGAATCTTTCCATTAGATCTAAGGAACCATATAGACATTATTGAAAGGTGGGGCGGAAATTTGTTCAAATCATTTAGCAACAAACAAAGCCGAGACAGTAAAAAGCATCAATCTATGTACTAAAACAAAGTACACTAGGACGTCGAATCTTATCGTGATAGTTGTTTAGAATCTTTCCATTACCTCTAAGGAACCATATAGACATTATTGAAAGTTGAGGCGGAAATTTGTTGAAATCATCTGTTTTCAGGTTTCAATTTTTAAAAATGCCAAATGAGATTTAGGCGAAACCTCGGGTAAAATATTCTTTTTAGAACATAAACCGAGAAACGGAAGTGCACCGGATACAACAATTTTCATGCCTCTATCACTAATTGATTCTGACATTTTAAATTAATTGTATGGCATGATTTTACTTATCACATTGTTGTACCTAAGGTATAGTAAACTTCAAAAATTTTAGTTAAGTAAATTGACTAATTTATATTTACAGTGTTGAATAGAAGAATACATTACAATCAACCAAAAAACAAGTATTACTTATGAATCAAATGTAATATGGGACAAAACTAAACACCACTAAATAAAAGAATAAATGAACATACAAATTGCAAATTTTTTACGCCACCGTGTATATGTTCATTGTCATTACATCGATCATGGGGCGTCATTAATGCGCCTGTAAAAATAAAATATAGATTCACAGATTTTGGAGGTTCTAGAATTATACGCTAAATTAACCTTTTACGCAGATTATGGCACCTATTTAGAAAAACATTTTATCAACCAGTGAAAGGCAAAGCTGTTAAAGAAGTACCTACACTTCACCGAACTATTGAACAGTTTAGATTAGAAACGGAATTAGAATATCACCTCATTTACTTTCTTAAGAATAAATATATCGGATTAAGATTTTTCTAGTACCTATAATTATCGTTTATAAAAATTTGAACTGTAATAGATAACAACCTACAAAAATCTAATATCGAGATTATTTGCTGATTCATATCAGTAACGCTCGGCATTTACTATTCCATGTACGAATGATATAACAAGTTCATTGACCGACAATAAGGGATTTATTAATAATAAGAAGAACAATTTTTAAATCAACAGAAAAATGTAATATTTTTGTGAGAGGTGAGAATATTTTTACTTCAAACTTTCATGTTAGCAACAAACCACAATATCTGTTAAGCTTTCATATCGGATCCTCTCACCAATGGTCATAGTTGTGATACTTTTTTCGTATAATCTTTCAACAGTTTTACTCACTTTGGGGTTCTAAGCTATTAAATTTCACTGATATTTGTATGTTGCAGCTTCAACCTGCAACATTGGCTACACAAATTGTCCTCTAGTTCTAATTCTGGACAACCATGGCCGAAATAATAACAAAGTTGATGTGGTGTAGTATCACCCATTAGACAATGAGGACGAGTGGCAAAGAATGCTTCACAAATTTCTCGACAAGAATCAAGGAGATGCATAAACCGTCATAAACCTCTAAAGCAGGTGAAGGCACTAACAGAAGCACCGGTAAGGGAACAATGTGAGGTGCAGGACGTAGTAAGGCTTATAAGAGAAAGAACGATTTTGAGGGACAATGTGGAGAGAATAAGGAAGTATTCAGTGATGGGCAAATGTGTGGAACCAAGTAAATATCTCTGGAATTATTAGAGATATCAAAATGAAATTTGGAAGGTGGAGACTGCAGTAGATTTCCTATTTGTTTCCAAATTTAATGTAATGTCGATTTTAAAATTTGCAAAAAAACAATAAACAAACCGCTCGGTAAGGATTTGTATTTCTATTGGCCAATCGGTGGCATTTTACCGTCACAGCCAAGAGCACTGCTTGTTCCATAGTCGAATACACGTGCGTTTGTTTAAATCAGGCGCAAAATAAATCTGAATCCAGTTTAGTAATCCATGAAATTCATTGCAGAAGTGACAGTAGTTGTCAAAATAAGTTATTAGTTTTTTTTATTTGAACGTAAAAATATTGTGTTGTTTTAATTTGATCGTAAAATGGCCGAATTAAGTGAAAGAGAAAGAATAGAAATATTAATGATGATTGGGACAGGAAAAAGACGCATCAAGAAGTTCAGTAGTGACGAAAACTTTGTGAAGGTACGACACAGTTAGCAATTTACCAAAAAGTGGACGGTTAAAAAGTGCAAGTAATGAAGGTGTAGCTTAAAATGTTGCTATATCTTTGGAAGAAAATCCTCACTTATCCACTACTGACCTCGCCAATATGTATGGAATTACCCGTCGTTCAGTAGGAAGGATATTAAGGCGAGAAAAATATCATCCATACAAAATTCGCCTCGTTCAAGAACTCTCCGAAGACGAATTCGACAGACGTTTGCAATTTTGTGAAACGATGATGGATATTTTTAACCGTGATAATAATTTTATAAGAAATGTGGTGTTTTCAGACGAGGCTACATTTTGTTTAAATCGTACGGTTAATCGACATAACTGCCGCTACTAGCTGCCAAGTAATCCTAATTGGGTACAAGAGGCTCATACACAACATCTCCAAAAATTGAACGTTTGGGTCGGCATTTATAACAACAGAATCGTGGGACCCTTCTCCCTACAAGAAACTTTAAACGGAGATAGGTATTTACAGCTCTTGGAGACACAAGTTATTCCGGCATTGGAGGTAAATGGACAATTACCAAATAATATCTGGTTTCAGCAGGTTGGAGCACCACCCCATTACGCTCGCATTGTTCGAGATCATTTAGATAGGACATTTCATCACAGATGGATTGGAAGGGGTACTTATGAATGGCCTGCACGAAGTCCCGACCTTAATCTACTAGACTATTTTTTGTGGGGTTACTTAAAGTCTAAGGTTTATGTTGATAGACCAAATAATTTGCAAGAATTAGCTGCAAGAATAACTCAAGACATCCAGAGAATTACACCAGAAGTAATGGCTTATGTTACTAGAGAATTTTAAAACCGACTTGCTTATTGTCAAGAAGTAAACGGTGCTCAGTTTGAACATCTAATACATTAAGTTTAGTTAAGTTTCAATGTTTTGAAAATCACTTAGATTTAGTTAATAATTATGATTATGTATTTCTTTAATGGATATTAGATTTTTCCTTTCCTTAATTACTTTTCTGTTAATATCTCGGTAGGTATTGAAGTAAACAATATCAAACCCGATATTTTTGTATTCGCAATAAAATGTTTCATCAGAAACTAAAATACTATACAGGGTGTTTCATTGCAACTTTTAAAATCGACATTACTTCCAGTAAAAAAGGAAGTTCAAAATTGTAAAAAAATTTGGAAACGAATAGGAAATCTACTGCAGTATCCACCTTCCAAATTTCATTTTGATATCTCTAATAATTCCACAGATATTTGCTTGGTTCCACACATTTGCCCATCACTGTATATTACCTAAAGTAGTTAAAGCAGTGAAAAATAACCACGATGAGGCCAAGAAGCTACTTTTGCTGAAATAAACAGGACTGCATTTCTAAGAAAATAGATAAAGAAGATAACTAACCCCGGGAATTTGGTAGAAGTAGCTTAACATTGTTTCTTGGATTAACCTAGCAAGTGGTAGTCAATGTTGTAGTTCATTCTGTATGTTTGATTCCAGTGAAAGAAATAAATTCGTTGCTTTCGTCAATAGTGATTCTGACCTCACAACATGTTTTCTACACTTCAAAAAGCTGACAAGAAACTTGAACTTGCAACTTTCACGGCAACTGCGATTCAAAGAAAAATCACGAAAATATCATTAAGCAAACGTCGTTAGAGTCATCAATATTCCCGAACGGTACCCATCAGATGATTTAGCAGCCCATCAATCAAATCGGCAGCACACTTTTCAACATCGCTAATGTGTTTTTCTATTTCTGTGATTGCTACGTTCTAGTTCAACAAACTCGAAGCACCTTTCTTTCGTTAATTAATCGAATGAAGAGCGTTAAAAATGTCGCACTACAAAAAACTTTTATATCCTTACGACGTAACGGTCGACGCAGCTCTCCAAGAAACAACCGATAAACGCTGCATAACGGTAATAAAAAAAAATGTTAAAATTCTTGTCAATCGCTGAAAGTATGTCAATACCACTCACGGTCTTCCGCGAGTCGTACGTGAAGACGAAGATAAAAAAAAACGAACATGAGCATATAGGATTTAGGACTAAAAGTCAACGGACTCTGCCTTCTCTGAGAATCAGAGAATGTCTTCGGGCTCTTATAAGACAGATACCGTTACCAGTTACTTTGGCATCCACAAGTGTTTTGAATTGGTATGCCACAGGCTGCGAATAAAGAACAAACCGTTTGAAAAATTTAATGGGCATCAACCATTTTTTTTATTCGAAAGAAACGGGTCTTTGTCTCGATATTTTATTGTCAAGTGTTTATTAAGATTGACCTGAATTCTGCATAATAGCTCAGCACCGCGCAGTATTTTAGGTCTATCGATTTTTTGTTACAATTTAGTCTGGAGTTGTAAAATATAACGGGTAGCAATTAAAACGGGTGGGTTATGAAAAACGGTGGTTTCCGTTTTTAATGAGTTCTATTCATGCGAAATTCTGACAGAAATAAATATTTATGTTGTCTTTAAATGAGTCGGTGAATAATGGAAGAAAACTTTGTTGGGAGGTTTTTTTTCGAAGCTAATTATAGAAGGAAGTAAAATACTGGGGCTAATCTGGAAAAGAATGGTACTTGAATTTTAAAAATTGGATAAAGACAAGTAAGAAATGTTACCTCCTAGAAATATTAGGTACCTTCGATAACTTAAGAATAAAAACAAAATATCAGCAGGAAAACATAAATAATGAAAAAATAATTAATTAAAGTTTCAAATTTATTTCGCTACAACTGATGGTAATGAATGGAAATAGTGCAACTATTATATTATATCAATTGATGGTGAATATACAAAGTCATGGAAAATAAATAAGGAACTTTTACAATGATCAAAGTAATGGAGGATGAAATTATCTTCTATAGACATAATATAATTGTAGAGAAACGAATTACTTTGTTTTATATCACTAATTTATTTATTTAACAAATAAACATAAAAAACGTGACTAGTTTCGACAATACTATGCCATTTTCAAACGTAAACAAATTCATGAATGACGACAAAACATTTTGAAACAGACCGAAGGGTCTTGTTTACAATAGTAGGTACGAGGGCCTGCCTTTTATATTTCGGGTTTGGACAACCCTAGTACCCTAGTGTTGCAATCTGACAACTGACAGCTCTATCGTAAAGTTTGACATTTTTGAGGTTATACGTACTCAGAACGTTTTGAAATACGAGCGCAATGTGTTGTTTACAGTAACTTAAAGGATTCATCTCGGCCAAAAAATGGAATTAAATCGATTATTTTTTACAACTTTCGACGTGGATTAAGTCAGCAAGAGTGCATGGATGAACTTAATTTAATTTTTGGCGATGA
Organism: Octodonta nipae; assembly: GCA_034190945.1. Taxonomy (NCBI): domain Eukaryota; kingdom Metazoa; phylum Arthropoda; class Insecta; order Coleoptera; family Chrysomelidae; genus Octodonta; species Octodonta nipae. Next base: position 158,479,264 of record CM067218.1, read on the forward strand.
AACTCCATCAAGGACCACTGTTTATGGATGGTATGGTGAATTCAATCGAGGTCGTAGTTCACTCCAAGACGAATTTCGTGAAGGTCGTCCAAAAACAGTTGTTGTTCCGGAAACCATTGATGTTGTGCGCGAACTGATATTGCAAGATCGTCACGTGACCTATCGTGAGATTGAGTCAACCTTACACATTAGTGGGACCAGCATACATTCAATATTGCATAAACATTTGAATGTCAAAAAAAATTGTTAGCGTTGGATCCCACACAATTTGTCAATCGTTCAAAAATAGGCTCGTGTCGATTGGTCAAAAGAAAAGCTCAATAAATACGATCGCCGTGCTTCAAAACACGTTTATGACATAGTGACAGGTGATGAATCGTGGATTTATGCTTATGAGCCCGAAAGTAAACAGCAGTCAACTGTATGGGTGTTTCAAGATGAGCCGAATCCAACAAAAGTTGGACGAAGCACTTCCAAGCAAATGATCGCCTGTTTTTTCGGAAAAACTAGACATGTCACAACCGTACCACTAGAACAACGCAGAACAGTCAATTCTGAGTGGTACACAACCATTTGTTTGCCAGTTGTCTTCCAAGAAATGAGGAAAACCAACCGCCGAAGACGGATCACTCTTCACCACGACAATGCGAGCTCTCACACATCGGCTCAAACAACTGCATTTTTGACCACTCAAAACATCGATTTGATGAGTCATCCGCCGTATAGTCCTGACTTGTCACCAAATGACTTCTTTTTATTCCCGTACGTAAAAAACAAACTGAGAGGTCAACGTTTTTCGACACCTGAAGAAGCGGTTGCTGCGTTTAGAATGCATGTTTTGGAGATACCTCAATCAGAGTGGACAAAGTGCTTCGACAATTGGTTCAAACGCATGCAAAAGTGTATAGATCTTCATGGGGAATATTTTGAAAAAATAAAGCGATTTTTTATGATTAATATTTGTTTTTGTTCTCTAATACCGAAATATAAAAGGCAGCCCTCGTACATACATCAAAATTTTCCTGATTTAAACGCATCTAACAGGAGAAAATGTTTCCCATAATAAACGCCCCGTGCAAAGCTGTTAGCTGCTGAAAGCGAAACAAGTAATTCTCATTTACAGTTAATGTCTTACATTTGTTTAATCCTAATTGAATTTGTTCATCAAGCTCATTCCCCTGTTTTTTGCCGTTTCAATAGAAAGGAGTAAACCGTTCAACATACACAAAAAGGGTGATAAAGAGAGGGAGAGAGAGAGAGAGAGCGGAAAACGTGATGTTTTTGTTGTTGTGTTTTCCTTCTATTGCCGCCTCATTATACAACCTTAATTAACCCACTTTCTTTATTTCCTCGGTTCATATCTTAGTTTAAACAACTTTTGAAATAAAATTCCGACCCGACGACCAACCGGGCTGTTAATTCGAGAATAAATAATGCGAAATGCACAAATACACTCGAACGGAATTCAAAAGTTTATACAGGGATCGTTAGGACTTTTGTTTATCGGCATTATAAGCTCGTCAGAAGGAAATCTGTAAACCAAAAGGTGCGATGCTGAATTTAATAATAAATTTTTCGGTAAGTGTAAAAACATAAATGCCAGACACCTACGACGAAACTCCATATTTTCTTCCCACCGGCTGAACATCGACAATAAACACGCGTACAACGTGTGATTTTCTATAATTAAATGTATTTTTTTTTCGGAAATAACAATTCAATCAAGATTTTATTGCTTCCGTTCGACAGAAAATCGCAACAAGAAGTTAACGAGAGAAAAACTGTTCTTGATTGAAAAAAAAAAGAGCGACAGTCATTTGTGACTGAACGATGGAAGCAAAAGCTTCACAAAAAAAAATTATTATTTTCGGTTTCGAACCTGAGTACTTTGGATTCGCAGCGGTGCGCTTTAGACACTGGACCACTTGGATAACAAAACGATGTAAACAAAGGACATATTTTGCTTAATGCGTATCCTTCTATAAGTCTACATTCGTTGATAATATGAAAGTGTAATGCCAAGTTGCCTTTTTGTATGGCATTATTTTTAATTTCTGACGTATGAGACTTATCACAAAGAATTGGAGTGTTTATTAGAACGAAAAGCAAATTTTGTGCATGTATTCTATATTACTTGGATGTTATATTGGTTTATTTCCTATTTATTATTGATTTTCTATAAAATATTGTTCAGAATTTTTAATGTAAAATGTTTACTTGATAATATGAAGCGAGTCAATAAATAAATTTAATGGCATGTTTAATGATGTTCTTTTTGATGTCTGACATATGTCAAGTCTCTAATTTAATGTACCGCAAAGAGAAAATTGGAGTATTTATTAGTATTAGGCTGAAATTAGCAACAAATTCTTAGCAGCAAATTTTGAGCAGCAATTTTAGAATAAGCAAGGACGAAAAAACAGTTATATTTATTTGAAGCCAATATTAAATAGCAATAAACATGAGATACACGCCATTATTCAACACATGTGTTGAATAAAAATTAGAGGGGTAAAATCGGTAGCTATAGGGGAAAATACCACATAGAAAAATAGTCATTTTTCGGAGTTTTCTCTGAATAACAATTAATAAATACTCTCGCTCTCTTATAAATAGCTATTTCATTCTAAAGATATTGTAGAATATTCCAAGCGAATTCTAGACGATTCAATTGTTACATTAAAAATCCACATAGAAAAATAACCACATTTTCGGAGTTTTCTTCAAAACACTATATTTTCGGAGTTTTCTCCAAATAACACTCCCGATTTGGAGTCTTTGTGAGCTAGATTTTCCTGAAACTCCTGGATGCCGGAATTCTTGTCGCGACAAAAATAACACTTATTTATTTCTCTCCTTCCCTTATAAATATTTTTTTAAGCAGATTTTTATAGCAACCGAGTATTTTCTTGAAATATTCTATAATACCTTTAGAATAAACCAAATACTAATTTATAAGGGCGCGAGAGAAATTAATAAGCGTTATTTGGATAAAACTCCGAAAATATGGTTATTTTGCTGTGGATCTTTAATACAACGATTGAATCGTCTAGAATTTTCTTGTGATATTCTAGAATATCTTCAAAATGAAATGATCGCGGTGCTTCAAAACACGTTTATGACATAGTGACAGGTGACGAATCGTGGATTTACGCGTATGAGCCCGAAAGTAAACAGCAGTCGACTGTATGGGTGTTTCAATATGAGCCGAATCCAACAGAACTTGTTCGCGCACGAAGCATTTCCAAGCAAATGATCGCCTGTTTTTTCGGAAAAACTGGACATGTCGCAACCGTACCACTAGAACAGTCAATTCTGAGTGATACACATCCATTTGTTTGCCAATTGTCTTCCAAGAAATGAGGAAAACCAACCGCCGAAGACGGATCACTCTTCACCACGACAATGCGAGCTCTCACACATCGGCTCAAACAACTGCATTTTTGACCATTCAAAACATCGATTTGATGAGTCATCCGCCGTATAGTCCTGACTTGTCACCAAATGACTTCTTTTTATTCCCGTACGTAAAAAACAAACTGAGAGGTCAACGTTTTTCGACACCTGAAGAAGCGGTTGCTGCGTTCAGAATGCATGTTTTGGAGATACCTCAATCAGAGAGGAAAAAATGCTTCGACAATTGGTTCAAATGGATGTAAAAGTGTATAGATCTTCATGGGGAATATTTTGAAAAACAATAAAGCGATTTTCGATGATTAATATTTGTTTTTGTTCTTTAATCTTGAAATATAAAAGGCAGCCCTCGTAACTATTTTTTCGTCATTGCTTATTCTAAACTTGCTGCTGATTTCAACCTCATTTTATTAGTACGAACAGCAAATTTTGTGCAGATATTGTATATTAGTTTATTTTCTATATGTCATTGATTTTCAGTGTGTGGTGTCAGTTGGTCGTGTCGTCTCAAAACAAATCAAATTTAAAGTTACACATTTCATTCCCTTGCTTATTTATTTTCATATGTTTAAGTGTTACAATTTTTTTCGCATTTTTTACGAGGCATACACGATTTTTATTTTATTCTTAGCGGTAATTCCAGCAAAAGACTTTTTCGTCGATTACTGCAGAAAAGGCTGTCATTGACCGCCCGTAACAAAACTGAGCAATTTACTTATTCCTACCAAAGCAGAAGTTCATACGAACGTTCATTGTCATGTTTCGGTGGCCACGGAGAACTAAAACCGAGAGGTCAATTGCCCTCAAGACTAGCGGCCATTGTTCTTCGACGTTTTCTGCCGTGCACACATATAATAAAGTAAAATGAGAATGAACAGTGAAGAAAAAAAAAGAATTAGCAGTCGACTCGGTCATACTCGGAAGAGTTAAACCAAGAGATTACCCGTGGCGTGAAGTTCCGTTTTGAAATATTGCCGTGAGAGATTTTTTGTTCACTGTACACGCGATATTCGAACGATGTAAGTCCAGAAAGGTAAAAGAATGTAATAGAATCGATCAGAATCAACAGCAAAATGAAACGAGTTTTATTGCGAGAGTGTTTGAAGATGAACCTGACATATGAACAGTCATACATTGGAAGAACTTAGATTTAGGGGCAGTTTATAAAATACGTAATGCTAAATTTTGCCTTTTTGGTCGATTTTATTTAGTTTTTCCCCCAGAAACACCCCTAAAATCAAAATTTCTTCATTTATGAATTCCTGATCGGGTCACCAAACTATACACTGATACCAAATTTCAACGTTTTCCCTCTAGTAGTTTAGGAGAAAATTGCTTTTATGTGAAAGATGGAGAAATCCGGAGAATATCACTCCGGTATACTGTACGAGAGCTGCCTTTTATATTTCGGGATTAGAGAACAAAAACAAATATTAATCATCGAAAATCGCTTTATTGTTTTTCAAAATATTCCCCATGAAGATCTATACACTTTTGCATGCGTTTGAACCAATTGCCAATGCACTTTTTCCATTCTCATTAAGGTATCTCCAAACATGCATTCTGAACGCAACAACCGCTTCTTCAGGTGTCGAAAAACCTTGACATCTCAGTTTGTTTTTTACGTACGGGAATAAAAAGAAGTCATTTGGTGACAAGTCAGGACTAGACGGCGGATGACTCATCAAATCGATGTTTTGAGTGGTCAAAAATGCAGTTGTTTGAGCCGATGTGTGAGAGCTTGTCGTGGTGAAGAGTGATCTGTCTTCGGCGGTTGGTTTTCCTCATTTCTTGGAAGACAACTGGCAAACAAATGGTTGTGTACCACTCAGGATTGACTGTTCTGCGTTGTTCTAGTGGTACGGTTGCGAAATGTCCAGTTTTTCCGACAAACAGGCGATCATTTGCTTGGAAGTGCTCTTCGTGCGCGAACAACTTTTGTTGGATTTGGCTCATCTTGAAACACCCATACAGTCGACTGCTGATTACTTTCGGGCTCATACGCGTAAATCTACGATTCATCACCTGTCACTATATCATAAACGTGTTTTGAAGCACCGCGATCGTATTTTTTGAGCTTTTCTTTCGAGCAATCGACACGAGCCTTTTTTGAACGATTGACAAATTGTGTGGGATCCAACGCGAACAAATTTTATTGACATTCAAATGTTTATGCAATATTGAATGTATGCTGGTCCCACTAATGTGTAAGGTTGACTCAATCTCACGATAGGTCACATGACGATTTTACAATATCAGTTGGCGCACAGCATCAATGGTTTCCGCAACAACAACTGTTTTTGGACGACCTTCACGAAATTCGTCTTGGAGTACACTACGACCTCGATTGAATTCACCATACCATCGATAAACAGTGGTCCTTGATGGAGTTTCATCGCCAAAAATTAAATTAAGTTCATCCATGCACTCTTGCTGGTTTTAATCCACATCGAAAGTAGTAAAAAATAATCGCACGAAAATGTTTACTATTTAATCCCATTTTTTTGGCCGAGATGAATCCTTTAAGTTACTGTAAACAACACATAGCGCTCGTATGTCAAAACGTTCTGAGTACGTATAACCTCAAAAATGTCAAACTTTACGATAGAGCTGTAAGTTGTCAGATTGCAACACTAGCTTTGTCCAATCCCGAAATATAAAATGCAGCCCTCGTATAATTGAATAAGGTTGGTTGCGGTAGGATTTGCTTTTAGTAAGCCATGACTTTTTACAAAAATCCGAAAGTGTCATTAAATTGGGCCAGTAAAACTGCAAATCTTTCCCAATTTAACCATTGCTCTATCTCCGCTAGTTTCAGAGATCCCCATACTGAGCATCAAAAAAACTCACCCTGTATAAAAATTTCATCTATGAATTAAAAATTAATAAGGTAAAAGTTCCGCCAAAAACTAACGGAGACGGATATGGATTTTTCGTCACCCGTGGATACGGATATCCGACACATCAATAGTTTCTACATCTGTGACACAGCAAATGTTCCACAGTTTACCCAGGAAAGACTATAAGTAAAGAACAACCAATAATCAGGGAAAATTTTGAAAACTGCTCTACTACACTTCAGTTCAGTTAAAAATTTCTGTTACGTAAGAGTGAAGACAGAAAATTCTTCAAAACACTAAACACCTGGTCCACTACGTTGCATCGACATGAGAAATCAGTCTTTCCGACTACCAGATATTGTTATAAGGAACGTGCTTAATCTTTTCGAAAACAAAAGCTAAAACAATTACGAATCGTGATCTCAAACAAATTACCACCTTCGAAAGTATTTCAAAAATGTTAACAACAACCGAAAACTGTCATATACAAAGTCTAATAAACGCTCTTTCTACGAGTTTACTGAATTAATCATTTTGGCAGTTCCAACATTAATCATCCCAATAATTTTTTTTCTCGATGCTATTTTTGTCCACAGCGTTGGCGTTTCACTCGACTATCGATACCTATAATTTTCCGCAGTTAATGAGGAAAAATCGTTTCTTGTTGAGTGTCAATTTATTAAACAACGATCCTCAAAATTAATAAACGCTTCTATCAATTGAATCGTGCCCGATACCAAAACTGTTCTCGTATTTTATCTTCACCATATTTGATTCCCAAATGACATATGGTGTTTGTTGGTTGGTGTTTTTTTTTTCCCTTTGGCAGAGCAAATATTCAATGTCACGTTATCGGTCGGAAAGTTTTCGAGATAATCAAAAATAAATATTTGATCGAGCAGAAAGGGCGTAAAATTGAAAAGGAAACGTTCGATAAGGAAAAAGGCAGACGACAGCCATTCGATGCGATTATGTTTGTGTAGGTGCTCAGTACCTCGACAAATAAATAGGTGACGTTTTGGATTTTTGTTGTCGTTGCTAAGCTGCGTAAACGACCCAATGAATTTAAAAATACTACGAGAAATAAAACATTTTTTAAAAAAATATAACCGACTTCTACCTATAACTAAAAAGCTAAAAATAATTATAACCAAATACAACTCTAGCAAATAAATAACACATTCAATGTTGTTAGGTACCTACCCAGGAAGTAAAAAATGTAAACATTAAAAGGTGCTCATTCTGTACAAATTAATTACCTACCAATCTAGTATATTTTTGAAGTCCTTCATTACGTACTTATCTACTACTTCATCAAACTTGATTGTTGCTTGGCACCGATTTCAAAAATATACTAGATTGGTAGGTAATTAATTTGTACAGAATGAGCACCTTTTAATGTTTACATTTTTTACTTCCTGGGTAGGTACCTAACAAAACTGAATGTATTATTTTTTTGCTAGACTTGTATTTTGTTATAATTATTTTTAGCTGATTAGTTATAGGTGGAAGTCGGTTATATATTTTTTTAAAAATGTTTTATATTCAACTTTTTAGTTTTTTGAACCCAGGTAGTTTTTATTCTTTATTTTGTATGTATAACCTTAATAGACAGGACCAGGTAACATCGAAAGCCTCAACATTACACAGTGATACATTTTCATTTAAGCTGGTAAATGTTTACGAACAAAATGTATTAGTACGCGTTGACTTAATAAGCCCAAAATATATTTATGCCGTATAGACCACAATTGACAATTCTGTATAACTCTACAAGTGACAAAACTACAAGTTACAAAACTACAAGTTACAAAACTACAAGTTACAAGTTGATTATGTAACAGGCTCCTGTGTGTTGCAATTTCTTTGTCAGTGAGGATATTTTGTTCTTTAACCCTAGTAAGATAAACTTATTTTTTTGTACAGAAAAGATAAACAGGCGCCTCAGAGGCGCCAAATTTTAAGTACTGATTTATTTACATATTTAAATAGAAATACTTTTTTTATGTATGAATTAAATGTTACATTATTATTAATTAAAAAAAACACAAATAGGTATTATTATTTGTTTATTCTAAGGAATAATGTTAAATTTTCAAAAATGTAACAAAAAGTAGAATTTTTTTACAGTACTAACAATTTTAAGTTTTTTTTATGAATAGCTAACTTTTTATAACATTTTGTCTTACTAACTAATAAGTTACAATATAATCAGTCTCAAATCACAAAAAATACTGAAAAAATCTCAATTTATAAACATTTGTTGCAAACATCTTTTTTATGTTCTCCACATACGGTATTTTTACATTTCGTACAAGTCATCTTAGACATTCTCTTTTTTTTGTTGTACAAATGCTACAATAACGCCGCACTTTAGTCGGAGGTTCTTCATCAGCTTCTTGAGAAAGTTCTAGATTAGCCTCTGGTACTTGTGGTAGGATCTTCTCTATATTTTCTCTCAAACTTCTTTGCAAAGTAGGAATGCGCAGTCTAGATCTCATCCACGGTGCACACAGTTCGATCGACAATTGTTTCATGTACTCTCTACGGTTTATTGGTTTTTCTTGTTTTGTTAAAATATTGTGAGTGTAAATTATATAAGAATTGACAAAAGCTATGTTCAACATGCCATAAAACATTGTCATCGGCCATCTGTTAGTTTTCCTAGAACAAGACATCGAAGAACACATCTGATCAAAAGTATCGACGCCGCCTTTAGTCTGGTTGTAGAACATAATGATCTCAGGTTTACCAGTTGTTGGATTTATTGCAACATCTTCATCGCACGATGACAACATATACACCATCTTTGAAGGCTTCGGCTTGTATGATGCTAGGGTCAAAGGTCCATCAAAACAGAACATAGATGTACCAACAGGTCGAGAACGAGTGTTTTTCAATTCTTCAGGAATTTCCCGTTTGTTTGACCGAACAGTACCCACAACTGTCAATTTATACGGTTCCAGAAGCAATGACTTTGAAACAGGGATAGATGTGAACCAATTGTCACATGTTATATTGCGGTGGGAACCATGAACTGGCTGAGATAACTCCTTCAAGTAATACTCTCCTTGCGGCAAACCATTTGTATTTGTAGCTTTTCCAATGTATGGCAAAGCATTTATCATATAATAGGTCCCACTATCGCACATCATAGGAATTTTTATACCATACTTATTTGGTTTATTTGGTATGTACATCCGAAATGGACATCTACCACGAAAACCAAGTAGTTGTTCATCAATAGTGACATTACTTCCTGGGGAATAATTCATTTTGCATTGAGCTATAAACATATCCCAAACCTTTCTAATTGGAATAAATGGATCTTGCTGGCGACGATCAGGACGTAAAGTTTTGTCGTCCATTCTGAGACACCTGACAATAAAGTCAAACCTATCTCTACTCATTACTGCCACATATCTTGAACCAGTAAATGAACTGTCAAACAGCTCAACTGTTGATAAATGATTATCTTTCATCGCAGCGCTCAGAGTAAGTAGTCCTATGAAAGATTCGATTTCAGTGGCATTTGTGTCTGCAAATGTCAAACTAGTCATAGTATCAGAACGTTTATTCGATATCTCTACATTGGTCCACTGAACAATTTCTTGAATGATTTCTTCCGTAATAAATAATTTGAAGCATCCAAGTGGTTCAAAAATATTTCTGCACATACGACTAGGACCTCTATTTGAGCGAACTATATTGATCGCAGCTGTTCTGCCACTACTTTGCCCTTTAGAAGTAGCCCAAACATGCCTGCTCTTACCTCTAATCACTCTTTGCGGCGGGATTACTATGCGGTGGTCATGTCTTTGATTTTCAGAAGTTGTTGAGGTATCATTCGGACTTTCTTCGATAACTTCGTCTATGTATTCATCTTCAAAATCACTCTGAACATTATCTTCATTTATATCGTTCTCCGTCTCGCTGTTACTGCCATCCTCGGTCTCTTCCTCTTCCTGCATCAAAAAATAAGCAAGTTCGCTGTCTTCCAACCCTTTTCTGCGCGCCATGATGTTAAAACGTTCCTAAAAACCATTTTAATTAATTTAGTAATAATAAAATATCTTTATATTTACCATAAATGCGTAATAATAGGTAAAAAGTAAAAAAAACTAAATCACTAATAAATGTGCGAAAGTTACACAGAAGATAAACTTGCGCCTCTGGAGCGCAACGCAATGTCATAGCGGCGAAACTAAAGTACTTACCGAACAGCAGCGGTCGTCCCTCGGGCGTGTTGATTGACGACTGAGTTAGCTCGAAAACACAAGTGTAAACTCGCGCGGGTTAAAAAGAGACAGCGATATATCTGTTTCGCGGGCGCCTCTGAGGCGCAGTTTATCTTTCTAGGGTTAACATTCATACAAGAAACTTATTTTTGCCATCTGTTGTTAAGTTTGAAGGTTTTTCTAGACTAATATGGCTTTTAAAAGGTATGGACAGTTGTCTCTAGATTCAAACACGATAACGCTAAATTTTATTTGAATATTTACCTATTTCTTCTGTTACTTTGGTTACATTACATAAGAATGTAAGCAATTTTTTTAATTTTAGTTCAAAATATAGACGACAAATAATTCCGATCGACCCAGTATCATGTGGCCTTGGTTTCAATAAAGAAAACCATAGGTATATATGTCTGAGCCGGCTCGTAAAACTTAATCTTTCACCACAAACATTTACATTGTGTGCACTAGATGGTAAATTGCCGTTTATTCTAGAATGCATTTCTCGTTGATCTACAAAGTATGTAACCGTGTTGTTGTCGGTCTTGTTGTGTGTTATGTGGTCTGTACGAGCAAATAGGTAAATGTAGGTTATTATTACCTCAGCATCGCCCGATGATCATCATATGCAGACACGTTCGACCATAAAACATGATGCTGTTTACTGGGTCATTATTGTTATCGTCATCATCTTTGTTTGGTATGTGGAAGGATGGAACACTTTGTCGTGTTTGGATTTTTCGCGACAACGTAAATATTTGATTAACAGATTTCAAAGAAAAAAAAACTACGCATGAAAATATGACCGGTATTGCAGGAAATTGAGGTTTACACTTTGGTTGTGACATAGAACAACAAAACGTTGTATTTTTGGTGTTTTAATCCTTACGAGTAGATTTTCTTTTAAAGATAATATGATGGGTTGTAAAATCATATGTTAACCAAAACAAAAGCCTTTTTAATACGCTTTTATTAGGTAGATGTGTACGTATGTATCTATCTATGTAAAGGAAACTTTCAACGTAATTTTCACCAACTTAAAGAAGTCCAATTAAGTTGAAAATTGGCACACGTGTCAAGGGCCGATGACAATACAATTCTTTAAGGCGCGGGGGGGGGGTGTTCGACAGGTTTTTCAGGTTCAGGGGGTGGCAGCTGCCCCCTTGGTACGCTTATGCTACTACTGAGAGTGAAAATACAACGAAAGGAAAAATGGAGCCGACAGAAATGGAGCCGAAAGAAATGGAGTTTCTCAGAAATACTAACAGAATGTCAAATGAGCTAAAAGGAAACAATTATACGACACATAGAGACAAAAAATAAACAGGGTGCTATAATAGCAGGATAGCTTATATCCATGACAATTAAAGTTGTTCGCTTGTTTCAATATTGGAGACTATCTTTGTTTCAATTTTACAGAATTCTTTCTTAGTTCTTGTTTTTTCTCCGCTTACATTTCTTCACTAATAATTGTTAGCTTTAATTTATAAACAAAGTACACAATTTGAACACTAAGCAGAACTTAAATGATTTCTATTAATGATTCATGAGAAATAAGACAATATTGAAGAAAAAAAGTTGTTTATTCAAAAAATCTAAACATTTCAAATCTTATTCTGACTTCGTTAATACTGACTTTAAAATCTGAATAAAATATCTATATATAATATCTACCAGATTCAGACTAATATCTATATATAAATAGGCAAAGACAAAACGATTAGGTACCATTTTCTCCTCTGTCTCTCAACCGATTTTCTTCATTTTTGTTTTGTTTAGTAGCTACTGACGACTTTCAGTGCAGAATGCTAATATTAATTTATAATATTGGTTCATTCATTAAATAAAATATGATAAAAATGCATTATTTACGTCCATAATTTCAACGCCAAATAACTGAATGTGCCGCCGCCGCCAGACTCAAAACATTGAGTAATTATATATAGAGGGACCAATGCTGTTATATACTTAGAGCATGTACTTCTGGAAGTGGCATGCAAGCGTTGTTATTGTTTAGTGGTAAAATAATCGTTGTATATTATAATTACACAGGGCGATTCTAGATATGTTAGAAATCATTATTTTCGTGGGTGGCACATAAGCAGTTGCATATATAGGGTGTTTAAAATATAGAGTAGAGTGCAATTATAACTAATAAAATAATTATATAGGGAAGCCCATTAGCAGTTGAATTTACAGGGTTCTTGGAATAGAAGGCGCAGTAGAATTACAGTTATACAGGGTGGTGCAAAAAATATTATAGAGATGTATATACAGGGTGGCGGAAATGGAAATGCAATATTTCGTAACCCATAAGCAGTATATATAGAGAAGATGAAATATAGGGTGAGAGGAATTATAGATATACAGGATGATGATAAAAAATGTTAGAAAAGGAAATGATTTATAGAGTAGCCCACGAAGAGTTCCATATATATGATTGAAATATAGGTCGGAGTAGAATTATAGTTACAGCAGATAGTTAAAAATTTCATAAAGAAAAGGAGTAAATACGGTGGCTCATAGGCAGTGGCCTATAGAAAATGGTTTACCGGGTGGTTCAAAAATGTTAAAAAATATTATGCGTGGTCCATGAGCGTTGCATATATAGGGTGGTCGAATTATTATAATGAGGATTTTAATAAATGTTAGAGAATTGAGTGCAATTATAGCTATACAGGGAGGTTAGAAAAAATAAATATGTAGGGTAGCCCATTAGCGGTTGAATTGTTGTCATATTAAATTAAGAATTACGAATTTGAACAGAAATAAAGTCCTATGAATTATATCTGAAAAAAACTTGAATTTCGTTACTTATTTGTAGAAGCGAGATGTAAAACCGACATCTAGGATTTTCGAGGAAACTATCACATAGAATGAATGTCCAATTTGGATTTTTTTTTAATATACAGTTTTCTTCAAATTGGTGTTATTTCCCAAAAAAAAATATTTAAAGAAACTAGAAGATACAATAAATAAACTTTAGAACTTACGTGAGAAGAATATTTATCAGACAATCATAATAAAATTTAGTTAAAGGAACGAAAAAAGAGTATCAGGGAATCAGTCAAACGTTGTTGCAATTATGAACGAAAATTAATAAATTTACAATATTTAATTCCGTAGAAGGTCAGGCTCTGTTTGTTATATCTACAAGATACGCCGAAATATCAATCTGAAATTGAATCTTACCAACAGTCATTCATTTATTTACGGTCTAGTAAATGTTCCACAACCGGTACATTTGTTAAAAAAAATCTCTAATTCATTCGTGTGTAATATGCAATTTAGATTATCAAAAAACCGTTTAAACATTGTAATTGTTTTTCATTTTTTCTTTTTCACATAAACCACGTAGCAAAATCGAACCGTAACGATTTTGTTTTTTACACATAAAATTAAAACTTCAAAACTCCCTGGCTGGCATCTGGTAGTTGATTATTATTTTTGATTAATGAACAAGGTCAAGTTTCTCAGACTGCTAAGCAGATGTTTAGAGATAAAGAAACATACAGTAATTAAATTAAATGCGTCAATAGTCCAGACGAGGTATCCGAAATATCCTGGCTTAACGGATATTAGTGGTGGGGGCATTTTTTAAATAAAATATCTTCGGAAAAGTATGTAAATCATAACATTTCTTAGTTTCTTAATTTAGAACACTGCAGTGTTAAGCTTCAAATCTTACCTTGTGTCTTAAACAGACGGTAGTCTAGTAAATTTGTTTTTTTTTTCGAAGATGTGAAAAATCATTGCTTACCCCTTTAACTAATTTGTTGAAGCATTCTTTCGACGACTCTTGTGTTCCGGCTGATTGGAAAAACTCAATAGTTGTCCCAGTCTTTAAAAAGGGTAACAAATTAGTCACCAGTACCTATCATCAAGTTTGTTTAATTTGCCTTCCATGCAATGTTTGGAGAAACTAATTGTTCGGGATTTAACTGATTATTTCGTTACTAATGGGATTTTAAGTGAGAGATAACACGTTTTTTTTATCAAAACGTTCAATAATAACTAACATGCTATACTGTGTTAATGCGTGGACCAAAGCTGTTGACAATTCTAAGCCAGTTGATGTGATTTATCTAGACTTTAGAAGAGCTTTTAATCAAGTCCCTCATAGCCCGTTATTGTATAAACTTGAACAATATGGTGTTCGGGGAAAACTGTTAGACTGGATTAAAGACTTTTAACGTGTCGATCGGCTCGCGTTCGGGTGCACGGTGAACTGTCCGAATCATACGAAGTAATAAGCGGTGTTCCTCAAGGTTCAATTCTCGGGCCTCTGCTGTTTAATGTGTTTGTCGCTGACCTGGCTTTGCTGTTTGGTTCAGATGCAGTGCTGTATGCGGACGACACCAAATTTTTCGGGAATCCATTAGCCACTGATAACCAGCTAAGTAGTGATATTGTTAAGATAGCACAGTGGTGCAGTGATTGGTGTCTTCACGTGCACTCCGACAAGTGTTCGGTATTGCACATTGGTTAAAACAACCCAAATAATCATTACTTTATTAATAACACTTGAATAGTCCCTGTTATTATCCAAAGAGACCTTGGATTAATTGTTTCTAACGATTTGAAATGGTCTACTCATATTTCCAAAGTAACAAAAAAAACCAACTCTATAGCATACATAATTTCTTTGGTTTTTAAAAATATGTCTCCGACTTTGCTATGTAAAATATACAAAACCTATATACGTCCATCACTTGAATTTGCAGTTCCCGTATGGAATCCATATTTTGCTAAGGATATTCATCTACTTGAACAGACTCAACGTAGAATCACAAATCCGTGCCCGGGGCATGGTTTTTACTCGGTAAACTTAAGTGTAATCACAATTAATCCGAACAACCGTCTTAGAGATCATAATTTAAAGTTGTGCCCGGAAAGATTTTATAAGTTGTGTCGACAATTCTTTATATCCAACTGAATCGTACGTTCATGGAATTCGCTGCCCTCGGAAATAGTGAATGCTACATCCATAAATACTTTTAAGAATTTATATGATCGATATTTCACTACTATGCCCATATAATTCAGCTAATTTTTCTTACTCAAATGGTATTCTATGTTGTAGTTTCGTAGAAACGGTGTTAGTAAAAACCAGCAGAAGTGGTTTTAGGTATTTGAGATTGATTTGATGAATTGGATGCCCTAAAGTCAAATATTGCATTAGATTTGATCCAAGAATTCAAAATGAACTAGGTTAGATGCAAAATGAACAGTTTTCTTTTGAAAAATCCACAGAATTGGACTTTTAGTTTATATGGGCTTCGTAGATCGCACCAAAGTATTTGATAAAACCAAAAATCCTATAATTTTTTTTCGAAACGCAGTAGAATGATAGAAAAAATAAAATAAAATAAAAACGGATAGGATCAGTAGATAATCTGTAGCGCTGTTATCCAGTGATTATTTCGTTAAAAACCCCACGATTTTTGGCAGTACTGCAATTGATGGGGGCTCTCGTTTAGATAGATTCTTGTGTTGAAAGCACAGGATCGTGCTAAGCTAATAGTTTGAAAGCCATTGGGAGTCCCACATAGGGAAACTCATAAGCCTGATGAAACATAAATGATACCGCGTTAATAAAGGACGCAAACGGTTTGGTCTATTGGGTTGTAAAATTAGTTTATGGCATATTGTGTAGTGTTTGAAGTTCAAAATAATACAAATAATAGGTGATAATTACTTATTATCATTTATCACCAACAGTTCAAAGAATCCACCAGCACTTTCATAATAAATACAATCTATTCAGCATCAACTAACGCAAAGAGATGTCATCCGATAAAGTTTTTAATCAGTTTCGATCTTTGTCAAAAGTCCATACCATGGATTAGATTAGTCTAATGGTTTGTGTCGCCATAATTTCTACTTTTTTTTTCAGATTTTGGTGTTTTAACTTGAGATTCACTAAGAAACGATATTTCGTCTTGCGTTCTAAGGTCTGTACAATAATGAGCAGTAACAGAACTGAAGAGAGTTGGAACAGCGCTAAGAAATTAGATAATATACTTCGTAAACGATTAAAACTCTATACACATACAGAGGATATTCCAAACTTCTACTGTGTATAGAACTCTTTAAAAAAAGCTATAAAGGCCCCTAAAACGCCGTCTTAGGAATTTATATACCCTTAAAGGGGCTCAAATCAAACTGTTTTTTTTTCTGTTACTGATTCAACGGCCGAAAATAAATAGAGAAAAATGCATATTTATCGATTTGGACACATAATTTTGTCAGTAAAATTGTTAAGATTTTATAAATTTGTAGAGAAAAGTGTCAAAAAATTTAAAAAAGGGCCGAAAACACCATTCACCAACCTAAGTAGGACGCTTATGATTTGCATGTTAAAAACTGGAGCGGCACATGTTATTTAACG
This sequence comes from Octodonta nipae, assembly GCA_034190945.1. Taxonomy (NCBI): domain Eukaryota; kingdom Metazoa; phylum Arthropoda; class Insecta; order Coleoptera; family Chrysomelidae; genus Octodonta; species Octodonta nipae. Next base: position 158,496,144 of record CM067218.1, read on the forward strand.
TAAAAAGTTATGCAAGACCCATACATCTATTTTCTATTTATTTTCGACCGTTTTGTCAAACAGAAAAAACAACAGTTTTGTTTGAACCCTTTTAAGGGTGTATAACTTCCCAAGAGTGCGTTTTAGGGAACATGTTAATAGCTTTTTGGCTCATTTTAATCAGTTCTATACAAAGCAGTTTGGAACACTATTTTAGAAACACCATATATATGCTATAGGTTTATATACCTTTCTTTGACATTAAAGAAGTATTCATACATTTCTTTAAATAAACATGTTTTGTAATTTATACATTAACTTACAATCGATGGAGTCGGATTTGAAACTTACCTGGAAAAAAAATCAGAATTAGCATATTTTTATACATATAAAATTTCGAAATTATTTGTCAGGCGTCAACACTAATCACGGAATTTTTGTCATAAATTTTCTCGATATAAAACAAAGATATCAAGTTTACTTGATTCATCAACATCAGTTTTATTCACTGTCCATTCAGTACTTAATTTTGATTATTAGCCCTTCTACGAGGGCTGCCTTTTATATTTCGGGATTAGAGAACAAAAACAAATATTAATCATCGAAAATCGCTTTACTGTTTTTCAAAATATTCCCCATGAAGATCTATACACTTTTTCATGCGTTTGAACCAATTGTCGAAGCACTTTTTCCACTCTGATTCAGGTATCTCCAAAATATGCATTTTGAACGCAGCAACCGCTTCTTCAGGTGTCGAAAAACGTTGACCTCTCAGTTTGTTTTTTACATACGGGAATAAAAAGATGTCATTTGGTGACAAGTAAGGACTATACGGCGGATGACTCATCCAATCGATGTTTTGAGTGGCCAAAAATGCAGTTGTTTGAGCTGATGTGTGATAGCTCGGCGGTTGGTTTTCCTCATTTCTTGGAAGACAACTGGCAAACAAATGGTTGTGTACCACTCATAATTTACTGTTCTGCGTTGTTCTAGTGGTACGATTGCGACATGTCCAGTTTTTCCGAAAAAACAGGCGATCATTTGCTTGGAAGTACTTCGTGCGCGAACAACTTTTATTGGATTCGGCTCATCTTGAAACACCCATATAGTCGACTGCTGTTTACTTTCGGGCTCATACGCGTAAATCCACGATTCATCACCTGTCACTATGTCATAAACGTGTTTTGAAGCACCGCGATCGTATTTTTTGAGCTTTTCTTTCGACCAATCGACACGAGCCTTTTTTTTGAACGATTGACAAATTGTAAGGGATCCAAGGCGAACAATTATTATATTTGACATTCAAATGTTTATGCAATATTGAATGTATGCTGGTCCCATTAATGTGTAAGGTTGATTCAATCTCACGATAGGTCACATGACGATCTTGCAATATCAGTTCGCGCACAGCATCAATGATTTCCGGAACAACAACTGTTTTTGGACGACCTTCGTCTTGGAGTGAACTACGACCTCGATTGAATTCACCATACCATCGATCAACAGTGGTCCTTGATGGAGTTTCATCGCCAAAAATTAAATTAAGTTCATCCATGCACTCTTGCTGACTTAATCCACGTCGAAAGTTGTAAACAATAATCGCACGAAAATGTTAATTCCATTTTTTGGCCGAGATGAATCCTTTAAGTTACTGTAAATAACACATAACGCTCGTATGTCAAAACGTTCTGAGTACGTATAACCTCAAAAATGTCAGTTGTCAGATTGCAACAGTAGAGTTGCCAATCCCGAAATATAAAAGGCAGCATTCGTATTACAAACATTTTGTACAACTAAATACTTAACCTCTAACAATGAAAAATATATGTTCCCCAGACACAACAAAGGAATTATTATTTTGCATAACGTTCGTTTTTCTTTCGAGGCGAATTCACCTACAGATACGTTCACTCAAGATAATTAAATATAACCGAAGCGAGCACTTGCTCGCGTCCTATAGAAATTCCACAGTCTGGAGAGCCCTTCCGGAATTACTCCGAGCTGAGCCGGTAAATATACATTTTGTCGATTAGCTAAATTAAGGTGCCGGTTGCAATTAGAGATATGATAACAAAGGTCGTTGGAGACGGGAGGGCAATTCAGATCGTCGGGATATTCCCGTACTCAGAACGTTTTGACATACGAGCGCTATGTGTCGTTATAAACACATAAAAATAATCAAGAATGTGCCACAACTAACAGTTAGAAGACAGGCTTAAGTTTTTACCTAAGAGTTCCTACCCTATTTTGGTCACATTACTTTCAAACAAAATCCTTTTTAATTTCAGATCAAAATTTAAACACTATCGCTTTTTTTAATGACTGATTCTATGACCGTTTTACTTGTACCACGTCAGATGTAAGTCCCACCAGTTGAATGGTGTAATTCCCGAAATGTTCGGCCACCAAAGGTGCCAAACTGTCTGTGAACTTTTGATGTAATCAATTATTTCGAGTACGCGAATGTTTCGACCAGCCGTACTTCATTTCTAGAGATTACACCCGAAGGTTAAGTGTCGTTGGGTAATAAGTTCATTGCCGTTTATTATTCATTATTGTGTAGTCGACGATAGGTGTGCCATCTCGCTTCAAACTGCCAATGCGATGAAGTAATACAATTAGTAATATTATTTCTGAAAAGAACGTTCATTTTTTTCCTACGTCACTCACTTCGCGTTCATTCTTATTCTTTCATTACGTATAACAACAGAAAATGCTCCGTCATTTTTTGAAGTCAAGTTCTCGAATATTACAAAACACCTCGCAGCACCCCCAGCCCCTCCCCGGCCCCGACGCGACTCCACACGGGGGAATTTTATTCGTTGTACCGCTCGAAATGTTCCAACATGCTAACTCGTTATTATTCGAAAAATTCCAGTTTTGTCGTCGCAAAGGAAAAAGTTTCGTATTGTCGAAGAACTGTATCCCGGCAAATTGTTTATTCGTTTTCCCCCCAAGAGATGGGGGGGTTTAAATTCAATCGCGAGCTCGTGTTTATTTTATGGAAGTTTTCGAAGTACGTTTAAAGGGGTTCGCGATAAATGTGTCGTTATAAATTATTTAAGATTGCATTGTACGAATTGTGTAGCTGAAAAATTATGCTGTAGCTATCTACATTTCCATTTAAAACTCATTTATTAATATAATCCTAATATAAAAAAATCAATACTTATTAATGAAATTTGGTATAGATAGCCACAAAATATTATAAACAGTCTCGAGTTGCTACTTTCATTCATGCCGCATTGCTGATGATTCCAATTTGTTGTACTACTCTGTACGACAGCAAAATTAAACAAGACATAATCTACGTAGAGATTCATGTTTGGAAGAAAGTTCACGTTAAAGACAGAAGAAAAAAATGCTATTTATATATTATTTATGAAGAACTTCAAATCAAAAGTAACTTAAAAGGATCCATTTTCAACAGCTAAATCATTTAGAACCACATTAGTTATTAAATTTTTCGACACAAAAACTGCACCAAACTGCACATTTAAGCCAGTTTTGGTAAACTTAGCATTTTCCACTATAAATAAACATTCCATGTAATCTGCGCAATTACAAACTAGCCCGTAGAATGTTAAAGCAACAAACACTGCAAAAACAACGTATATAGTAGTTTATAAATGTTAAAGTGTTAAGTAAAACCATATAATTTGTTTAGAAACTACACCTGAAGGTTCACAAGCGTTTTAAATGAAAAAATTGGCTGTCAGTGATTGTAAAAATTGGTCCGTAATTCGTAACACTTTCATTTTTTTTAAACTTGTATATACAGGATGTAAATAAATTCGCGAAATTCACTTGAATGACAGAAGAATAAAAAGCAATTTTTGCTATTTACATAATATTTAGAATTAACATGATACAAAGTATCCTAAAATGATATATTTTAACCGCCAAATGAAATATTTCTGTCAGATACAATACTTAATTCAATAATCAACAGAGTCATTATCTTTAACATAAAAACTGAATCAAACTGGAAGGTTTAATCCATTTTATGTAAAAATTTAGCATTTTCCACCTTAAATGTACATTTCACTGAAAATTACAAAGGGAGAAATGCCTTTGCTGCCCCAAAAAAGTCATAGCTAATGTACTTAGAGGACCCATCTGTTTACCATTTACATTTGAAACTTCACAAGCGTTTTGAATGCAAAATTATCTGTTGGCGATTGATAAAATGAATATAAAATTCGTAAATTAAATGTTAATTTAAAATTGCATAATATTTTTTCAACTAAACCTCGACATTTTCATCACTCCAGGTAGGATATAGCCTTTAACACCACATGCTTCGTTTATAAACACAGAGTGTTATTACTACAATTCGACATCACGAACCGATCGATACCTTTAGTTAATGATATTTAAAAAATCGAATAACGAATCACGATCTCGATACATTTCATATACATCATGAAACAATCGATGCAATGCGGTGTTCCCTGATAAATAAGACATGATGTATTCGGTGGACCCGAGGCCGTGATTTATTAGGTTTCAATTAGGTAGTGTTCTAGCTACCGGATTTCTCTGGACGTTTATAAATTATGGACGATTCGGTCTGTCGGAAAGCACAGTTCCAGAGTTCACGATTGTAATAAATATCATATTGTTCTTTCCAATGTCATGTCAACAGAAAATCTGGAAAATGACATACCAACGAAGAACAAATCACTATATCTAATAAATATACAAATATATGACTTATGTATTCTATCATAAACCATCATACACACAGGCACCATCATTGTAAACTCATCGTGATACCTGATTCAGCACCTATTAGTATCTTTCAATTGTATGATTAATAGGCTAACAACAGTATCCATAAAAATGAATTTGATATTGAACAAAACATAAAACAGATTGTCATCAAAACTGGTAACAACCCAACCATTGCTGGTTTACTCTAAAAGAAACAAAACATACCTCTAACTCTATTCAAATGATATTTCTGATGATTTCCCTATAGAAACACACAAGGTCATAAGGTGCTGTGGTGAACCAACAAATACAATTGATATATGTCTCAACTAACGGAAGTATTGTAATCGCCTATAAAAATAGGAAATTTATATATATATATATATATATATATATATATATATATATATATATATATGAACTAAGCTAGGTTCCGGGTGAGAACCGCGTCTGAATTTATTGAATACTCGACGTTTCGACTCCTGCTTCGGAGCCATTATCAAGAGACAAAAGTGAAAAAGAGTTTCAGAGTCTAGATCGAACTCGGGGCCTCAATCTGCCTACTCCCCAAGAGTCACTAGGTAACTGAACTGAATTTGAGTCTGCTCTGCTTCTTTTATTTATAGGTAGCGCTGGGTTAGAAGAAGATGTCACGTGATGAGGCTGTGTTGTGATTGGTTGGGTATTGGTGGGCGTGTCTGCTTTGTTTAATCTGGCAATTACGGAGGTCCAAGCTGTGGGAAGGCGAGTACTGTCATCGCGTCTATTTAGACAGAGAGGTCTTTTTTCTATTTCGATAGTTTCGCGAATAGTGGATGCCCTAAGAGAATTGAGAGATATGATAGTCCTACTGTCCTCGAAGTTGATAGAGTGCCCTGTTTGGATATGGTGATGCGCGAGAGCTGAAGTCGGATCTTTTTTACGAACTGACAGAGAGTGTTCATATACTCGATGGTTAACGCGCCTGTTGGTACGACCGATGTAGCTTTGTGGGCAATCGCGACATGAGATTTCGTAAACTCCTCGATCCTCGTTAGGTACTTTGTCTTTGGGGTTACCGGTTAAGTTGCCTATAGTTTGAGTGGTGTTGAAGATAGTCTTTATTTGATGTCTTTGTAAAATCCGTGCAATTTTGTCAGTGACTCCTCGAATGTATGGAAGTACGGCTTTTTGATGTTGTTCTGTTTCTGACGGGGTTGGTGTGATTGGGGGTTGTTGAGATTGATGAATTATACGCGCAATGTGGTCCGAAGGATTTGTTGAAGATTATTAAGTTCGTTTTGTCTATTGTCAATATCTGTTAAACGAATAGATCTGAGAGTCAAAGATTTCATTACAGAACTCAATTGGGCAGGGTGGTGGTGTGATTGGGCATTTAAGTATCGATTGGTATGGGTTGGTTTTCTATAGACGGTATGTGAGAATCTGTCATTGTTGGTTTTTGTTATGAGGACATCAAGAAACGGGAGAGAAGAATCGGACTCGATTTCCATTGTAAATTGTATATTAGAATGTATACCATTGAGGTGTTGTAGGAAGAAGTCTAATGAATCTCTGCCATGAGGCCAAATGACAAAAGTATCATCTACATATCTAAGCCAACAGGAAGGTTTTAAATTAGACGAGTTTAGGGCCTGGGTTTCGATTTGTTCCATGAAAATGTTAGCAAGTACTGGAGAAAGAGGTGAACCCATGAGGGCCCCACGGACTTGTTTGAACAGAGTGTTTTGAAATGAAAAATAAGTGTTAGAGGAACAGTGTTGTACAAGTTTGATGATGTCAGAAGAGATATTGTATTTTGTTTTTAGAATATCTAACGTTTCTGAAATGGGGACATTGGTGAAAAGAGATACAACATCGAAGCTAACTAGGATGTCATTTTCTGAAATTCTGTAACCACTTAGGATATCTAGGAAGGAAGAAGAGTTCTTTACGTACGAGGATGTTTGCTCGGCTAGAGGTTGAAGGGTTTTGGCTAAGTACCGGGCTAATTCTTGGGTCGGGGATTGTACCGAACTGACAATGGGTCTAAGAGGAATGTCCGGCTTATAAATTTTGGGTAGTCCGTAAATTTTCGGAATTTTAGAAGACTTTTCACGAGGAATGATGATCTTTTTAATGTCAAGAGGAAGTTGTGTCCTGTTGATGATTTCCTTAGTCTTTTTCTCTAAGTAAGTAGTAGGATTATTGTTCATTATTTCGTAGTCTGCAGTGTGGAGTAGGGAATTCATCTTGTGAACATAGTCCTTAGTATTGAGAAGAACAGTCGCGTTACCTTTGTCGGCAGGAAGAATAGTTATGTCATCGTTGTTACGTAGTTGTTTTAGTGCATGTCTTTCGTTAAGTTAGGTTTGATTTTGGTGGCTTTGATGTGCGGAGTACTCTAGCAATGTCTTGACGAGTATCTTCAGCCTCAATATCTGTTAGTTCAACCAAAGCTACCTCAACTTGAGAAATGAATCTTTCAGTTGGGATAGATATATATATATATATATATATATATATATATATATATATATATAAAAGCAAAACCAATAAGCACAAATCCTCTGGAGTATATAGGCTAACTTGCAATATCTATCAAAAAACTTATATAGGGCAAACTGCTAGACGCTTTAAAAACAGAGTCAATGAACACCACACATCTTTCGCAAAAAAGAGACCGAACTCGAATTACGCTAATCGTTTCATAGAACATAATCACAGTGTCCACAATAATTTCAACATCTCATATACAGAAAACCAACTGGAATACTACTAAAGTTCATTGCTAAACTTGTTTACCTAATTTTATTTAAACTCTATTACTATAATATATCGTTTCATACTTTCCTTTCTTCGGAAATCCAACAAGCATATGATGTTTTAAAACGATACTAAGATTGCTTGGTTCAAAAAAGGATGTTAACGCCCTCCGATATCAATTAAAATTCATTATAACCCTTCTTAATAGTACCCTCATAGTGTACATGGCAATTAATGTGTATATTAATTAAGCATGCATTTTCAATATGTCTGACAAGCTATTCTAAAATAAAATGATGCAGGAATTTTATTACATTTGTTAATCATTGCAATGATGATTATGAATAAATACAAATAATTTCTGCATTTGTGTATACGGTTTAGTTCAAGGTTAAGTTACTACAGATACTTTGTCAAAAAAGGTCGATTTTCACATAAAAATAACACAATAGAACTAATTTTATTTAACACCAAATTCAAATTTGTGGCCAAATAATAATTGTACTGTTGTCATCATATCCATTAACTATAAAAAGTTTAGACTGCATTATCAATCCAATTATTTCCAGAACCGAAATACAATTAACCATTAACAGACCTCAAAATTAATAATTATATAGCTTTTAGCAGTGTTTACGACTATCGTATGGCAAATATTTTATAGTAGAAATAAAAGCTAAATTCAGTGAAATAAACCTCTATTAATGGGTTGGTGATCATTACCGACAGAAAAAAGGTGAAATTCTATAATAAAAAAAAATGAAACGCAAAACACAGGATTTCTCAATAAGGAAGGCTGTTCTGATTTTTCTAACTTTTAATTCCACTACTCAACTGCTGAATTTTATTCTTTAGTTATTACTTAACTGCAAAATACAAACAGAAATAGAAATATCTCCACAATCACTGTCAAGGAATACACGTGTCTTTTGAAGGTTGGTACTAACGAACAACAAAAGCTTATTTTTATGAGTTCTTAACACAGCAAAACCCTATTTTATAACTCCAATCTATCTTCATTTTTTTATATAACGTTACTTATTTTCATTTAACACTGCCGCATTCGCCAAATTCTATAGCAACAACAAGTTTTGATTTACACTTTTCCGAAAAACAGTATATATGCTATGCCACTGAAATTAAGATAGTACCAACCTGGAAGTATATTCTTTCAAACAAAAAAAGAATTACGAGGGCTGCCTTTTATATTCCGGGATTAGAGAACAAAAACAAATATTAATCATCGAAAATCGCTTTATTGTTTTTCAAAATATTCCCCATGAAGATCTATACACTTTTGCATGCGTTTGAACCAATTGTCGAAGCACTTTTTCCACTCTGATTGAGGTATCTCCAAAACACGCATTCTGAACGCAACAACCGCTTCTTCAGGTGTCGAAAAACGTTGACCTCTTAGTTTGTTTTTTACGTACGAGAATAAAAAGAAGTCATTTGGTGACAAGTCAGGACTAGGCGGCGGATGACTCATCAAATCGATGTTTTGAGTGGTCAAAAATGCAGTTGTTTGAGCCGATGTGTGAGAGCTCGCATTGTCGTGATGAAGAGTGATCCGTCTTCGGGGGTTGGTTTTCCTCATTTCTTGGAAGACAACTAGCAAACAAATGGTTGTGTACCACTTATAATTGACTGTTCTGCGTTGTTCTAGTGGTACGGATGCGAAATGTCCAGTTTTTCCGAAAAAACAGGCAATCATTTGCTTGGAAGTGTCATAAACGTGTTTTGAAGCACCGCGATCGTATTTTTTGAGCTTTTCTTTCGACCAATCGACACGAGCCTTTTTTTGAACAATTGACAAATTGTGTGGGATCCAACGCGAACAATTTTTTTTGACATTCAAATGTTTACGCAATATTGAATGTATGCTGGTCCCACTAATGTGTAAGGTTGACTCAATCTCACGATAGGTCACATGACGATCTTGTAATATCAGTTCGCGCACAGCATCAATGGTTTCCGGAACAACAACCTTCACGAAATGCGTCTTGGAGTGAACTACGACCTCGATTGAATTCACCATACCATCGATAAACAGTGGTCCTTGATGGAGTTTCATCGCCAAAAATTAAATTAAGTTCATCCATGCACTCTTGCTGACTTAATCCACGTCGAAAGTTGAAAAAAATAATCGCACGAAAATGTTCAAGATTTAATTCCATTTTTTGGCCGAGATGAATCCTTTAAGTTACTGTAAACAACACATAGCGCTCGTTGACATACACGTTCAGAGTACGTATAACCTCAAAAATGTCAAACTTTACGATAGAGCTGTCAGTTGTTAGATTGCAACACTAGGGTTGTCCAATCCCGAAATATAAAAGGCAGCCCTCGTATAAATATGGGTTAATAATGAACGGAGTTCTGCGGTAACAAACGTTTAAAAAAATACAATCGAATTTAGAACCTGCTCATTTTTTGAAGTCGGTTAACAGAAGCGTATAAAAAAACACCCCGTATATATCTATTTGTATTAGCAGCTTGACTGGGTTCGCTCTTGCCATTTATTAAATAAATTGGAAGTTACATGCTCGAATTAATTTCGAATTTCGGTTGAGAAGTTTCCATAATGCGTCGTCTGGCATACATACACTCGTTCGAATTCTATGGTAAACATGAAAGGAAATACGCGCGTTCTGTCTGAAGGTATTTTAGTTTCCCACTCCGAAAAGCGGGTGTCTAAAACTTAATGTGTTTTCCCAAGGCTTCTCTATAAATCGAGTGAATCTCACGCCAGTCGAAGCTCGTATCATTCGGTGCACATGATTGATTATCCGTTTAAACGGTTAATGTGCTTCTTTCAAAAGCACCCATGGAATACGTTCATGTGTTAAGTTATTTCTGAGTATTTGTTCGGGAATATAAAGTGTGTCAAATAACTCGATTGTGGGGTGATGTATATATAGGACAAAAAGGTTGTGTGATTCAGAATCGTGTTTATGAGCATCAACAAATATGAAAACCCAGTTTAGTGATTGGAAAGGGTTCTCAAATGACAAAGAGCTAGTTCAAACATCGTTAAATGAGGACACCTTAATACATATGTAGATGAAAATAATAAATATTGGACCCCTTTTTGGACTGAATTTCATATTAACTACATACTGCGAAGCTTACTGGTTCAATAACCTATCATACAGCAGACTAACCTTTGAATACGAATGGGACTCCAATTATGATTTATTACAACAGTTCAGGAGTCTTTGGAAAGAAAATTTACCGATATGGGTAAAATATCAATCGTTCCATCGGTGAGTTTCCAAAAGAAAATCGCAGGTCCCTCAGAAAAAGATACCGTTCACTCAGGTTTAGCTTTCACTATGAAGCGGTCAGCAAAAGCAGCTATAAGTCAATCAAGATTCCATTAGATTGGAATTGCCACCGATGGCACCTGATATGAATCCCATCGAACATGTGTTAGACTAATGAGAACGGAGGTTTTCGCGGCTAGAGTCATAGGCGTCATTTTTTTGAATTAGTTTATTTATATACCTAAACCGGGATATAAACAAAGTTTTCCGACGTTTCGCCCATATATATAGGGGGCTTTTTCAAGGCTGAGACAAAAAACAAAACAAATGTTACTTATCTTGCGGCTACTCCATTCATTTCATCTTTTTCTCACGAATACTTCAAAACTTCACTTTTTATTCAACATGTCACAACGATGTACAAATTCTAAATGAGTAATAGGTACGAAGAAATAATAATTGGCCCCCCGAAATTTTCAGGTAAAAGAAGGGTAGGCACTTAATGGGATTATTTTATGATATATATTGATGAAATTTCGTATACGTTCCTGGAATTTTATTAGTGTATAATGTAAGTGATTTATTTTGTGGAAATGTTGATGCAAGATTGCCAGATGGACGAAAGTTCAAAACCTTTGTCTCCGTTGAAATTCTTGGGATTTTTGGCGATTTCAACGGCCTCACAGAATTTTCTGGTGAAATTATACGGAGATTTGGCCACGACAGAGGAGCTGTCGAAGAGGATTTGGTGGCCCGTTTCGTGTTGATGTTCAGCTACAGCAGAGTTTGAAAGCAGGCCAGTTTTCAAACAATGTTTGTGCTAAACCAGACGAGTGTTTATAGATTGACCTGTTTCACCGATGTATACTGCCCCACACGAGCATGGAATGGAATAAACACCTTTAGATGAAAGCGGATTTTGTTTATCCTTTGGAAAGGGTAACATTTGTGGGTAACATCTCACAAATGATGTGATTCTAACATAGGTGGATCCACTATATTGTAGAAGATCTGTGTATCATCAGTCTTTAAATCTGTTAATTATACTAACATTCACTTAATAGTCTCCTATATATTAAGGTAAAAATAATGCACTCAATCCTTGCTTGTCTGAATCTGAAATATTAGAAAAATATATAATATATAATTCACCTACATTGTATCAAATCTCAAAGATGGTACGGAAATCTTGATATGCGAGTTCAACTCGTACTTGACAAAATTGTTTTTGAAATTTAATTAGTTTTTGATCTTACACTGATGTTTAAAATGTTTTATATCGGCCCCAAAAAAGACATTACACCGTTTAGCTCGAATATAAATCGCAAAATTCCCCCACGACCAGATTTGTTTCCAACATTATGGAGCCCCCACCGAAGCCGTGGTTTGTAGTTTCACTTTCAACGTACGCCGATAACTTTTCCGAGGTTTTCTTCGTAGAGCTGGGGGGTGGTATGTCAACGGTGGAATTCAAGGAATTTCCGGAAATTTACAACGTCCTAATGAAAACGAAATTCGGATGGGAAAACGCTAACCTTGCCTGTATGTTCGGAGTTTGATTATGTTGTACCGAAGCGTAGGTGACGGGTGAAACTCAGATAGGAATTTTTATTCGTTAATATGATTTACTGTTATGGAGTTCATTTTCATTTTGTATGCGAGTCTTATCAGTTTAACGATATTGAATCTATAACGAGTTAATAGAAAGTTGCATTATGTACCGGAACAAGATTGCTATTCCAAATGTTATTTTAGTAGCATCGACTTTGAAACAAGATTAAAGGAAAAATAATTTTATATAAAACATTAAGTTCAGATAAATTTTTAATAACTAATTAATATCTACTGCCTCCAAAACAATAGTCCTGATTTTGGCCATTGTCTAAAATATTACCAATTTATCATATTTTCCAGTGAGTTTAAATTTATTAGACAATAATGATTGATATGCATAGTAGCTGTAATAGAACACTCTTTAGAAATTAGAGAATTATTTCAATATAATTCCCATTAATTTTATTACAAGTGCTCTTCTGAGACGTATAGTTAACAGTTAATAAATTTTCACTCTACAGAGACATTTACTGTCGCCATATATAATCACAAGTTCTCAGAACTATGAAAACAATTACACAACAAGAATTTAACACAAATAACACGAAATTTTCTCCAGCAATAGATACCACAATGTAATTCGCAAACAGTGTTGTAGGTCGTTTATATAAATAGGGAACAAATAAGGCCCCAGAACACCACCCTGAGGTACCCTAACGGAACTTTTTTTTTATGAAGCAACGTCTTTATTGTCATGTGATATCTGTGATTTAGATAGTTAGTTAAAAGATTTAGTGCTATTAGACATTTTTGGAGCTTATATATCACAGCAAATTAGTTGACCCGCAAAAAAATTCAATGAGAGCAGGTAAGAAAATTACAAGAATAATAAGCAATAACAGATATGAATCCCTTTAAAACAAAAACCTCATATTACTAGACAAAACGAGTGTAAACAATGGTTAGTGTAAAATACAGTTTTTTTTAAATATATAGTTCTAAAATCGAATGTCAAAACATAAGTCTTGATCTAATACAGATTTTCAAATCTTCAAGTAGTATGCTTAACATTTTTTTTTGACTGAATGCTTGAATTCTATACCAAATTGTATTTGAGCGATAAGGAAAAGTATCGATGGGCTGTAGTGGTTGACAAGATGTGAAGGTGAAATTTGACATCGTTTATTATTAAATTAGCAAAAAAAAAGTAGAAAACAAATGACATAGTTGAAACAACTTAATTCTGTACCCAAAACAGATTGCTGATTAATTAAAGAAAAATAACAAATTCGGCGAAAGCTCCTTTTAAAACCAATCAAATTAACCATAACAAAAAAACGACGTTTATTTTCTATGTTATATGAACACGTTTGTGATGTATTATAATTACACGAACAAAATTTTCTGTGTACTGCTGACTCCTAAAAATTGTTCTCGCAGAAAAGAAGTATTGTTTAGCAAGCCAATTAGACGGCATTTTGCTAAAATTATAATGTAATCTGCGATCTTTTTGAATACAAAAGGTTTGTGAAAATAACTGTATACCCCGACAATTCTATCAAAAAAAGCCACGCTATTGTTATTAGATGAGACAATAATCTTTTCGTTTAGTCGTGTTGACAGATGTTTCGTAATTGTTTTAATAACCTCGCCATCATTAAACAGCTGGAGTATTGACCCTTCAATTCGCAGGAGAGCCGTCACACGTAATTTGAAGTGTTTCTTTTATTATGTGTCAGCTTGTGGTAAACAACCTTATTGATTATTCGTGTACATGAACCAATCTCGAATTAATTGTGATGAAATGAGTAATTTTTCACTTATTAATCATTCTTTAGATGACTATTACTGGGGAATATTTAGCTGAGTTTACTGGTAAGTATTATAAATAATACATTTAAAAAATATATATAACCAACTTCCACCTATAACTAAAAAGCTAAAAATAATTATAACAAAATACAACTCTAGCAAATAAATTACACATTCAATGTTGTCAGGTACCTACCCAGGAAGTAAAAAATGTAAACATTAAAAGGTGCTCTTTCTGTACAAATTAATTACCTACCAATCTAGTATCTAGTAGTATCTAGTATCTAGTAGTAGTAAGTCGGTGTCAAGCAACAATCAAGTTTGATAAAGTAGTAGATAAGTACGGAATGAAGGATTTTCAATTTGCTACATAGACCTTTAAATTCAATCCGTGTTTGCTATTATGCCAACATAGTATTTTTTTTGATATATGAATGATCTAACGCTAACTTCAGTTGACAACAACCTCTTATGAAGTTGACTCTTCTTTAAAGACCTATAAGGTAAACTGTCGATGACTTTTGAGCTCTAAACCATACTCAAGAGGTAGGCACATGTCAAGACTTCATTTTAACTACATGATTGCTTATTAACTCTTGAAATTTAGTAAGTCCGAGCCCAGTGCTCATCAGGCCAACAGCTACCGTGCCAATGCTGGCCGCAGTTATGAAGTTGACTCTTCTTCAAAGACCTATAAGGTAAACTGTCGATGACTTTTGAGCTCTAAACCATGCTCAAGAGGTAGGCACATGTCAAGACTTTATTTTAATTACATGATTGCCCATTAACTCTTGAAAATTTAGTAAGTCCGAGCCCAGTGCTCACCAGGCCAACAGCTGCCGTGCCAATGCTGGCCGCAGTTATGAAGTTGACTCTTCTTCAAAGACCTATAAGGTAAACAGTCGATGACTTTTGAGCTCTAAACCATGCTCAAGAGGTAGGCACATGTCAAGACTTCATTTTAACTACATGATTGCCCATTAACTCTTGAAAATTTAGTAAGTCCGAGCCCAGTGCTCACCAGGCCAACAGCTGCCGTGCCAATGCTGGCCGCAGTTATGAAGTTGACTCCTCTTCAAAGACCTATAAGGTAAACTGTCGATGAGTTTTGTGCTCTAAACCATGCTCAAGAGGTAGGCACATGTCAAGACTTCATTTTAACTACATGATTGCCAATTAACTCTTGAAATTTAGTAAGTCCGAGCCCAGTGCTCACCAGGCCAACAGCTGCCGTGCCAATGCTGGCCGCAGTTATGAAGTTGACTCCTCTTCAAAGACCTATAAGGTAAGCTGTCGATGACTTTTGATTTCTAAACCATGCTCGAGAGATAGGCACATGTCAAGACTTCATTTTAACTACATGATTGCCCATTAACTCTTGAAAGTTAGTAAGTCCGAGCCCAGTGCTCACCAGGCCAACAGCTGCCGTGCCAATGCTGGCCGCAGTTATGAAGTTGACTCCTCTTCAAAGACCTATAAGGTAAACTGTCGATGAGTTTTGTGCTCTAAACCATGCTCAAGAGGTAGGCACATGTCAAGACTTCATTTTAACTACATGATTGCCAATTAACTCTTGAAATTTAGTAAGTCCGAGCCCAGTGCTCACCAGGCCAACAGCTGCCGTGCCAATGCTGGCCGCAGTTATGAAGTTGACTCCTCTTCAAAGACCTATAAGGTAAGCTGTCGATGACTTTTGATTTCTAAACCATGCTCGAGAGATAGGCACATGTCAAGACTTCATTTTAACTACATGATTGCCCATTAACTCTTGAAAGTTAGTAAGTCCGAGCCCAGTGCTCACCAGGCCAACAGCTGCCGTGCCAATGCTGGCCGCAGTTATGAAGTTGACTCTTCTTTAAAGACCTATAAGGTAAACTGTCGATGACTTTTGAGCTCTAAACCATGCTCAAGAGGTAGGCACATGTCAAGACTTCATTTTAACTACATGATTGCCCATTAACTCTTGAAATTTAGTAAGTCCGAGCCCAGTGCTCACCAGGCCAATAGCTGCCGTGCCAATGCTGGCCGCAGTTATGAAGTTGACTCCTCTTCAAAGACCTATAAGGTAAGCTGTCGATGACTTTTGAGTTCTAAACCATGCTCGAGAGATAGGCACATGTCAAGACTTCATTTTAACTACATGATTGCCTATTAACTCTTAAAAATTTACTAATCCCGAGCCCAGTGCTCACCAGGCCAACAGCTGCCGTGCCTATATTGGCCGCAATCTTCACGTTAATCAAAATTGATTTTATAACGATCATTGCAACAAAAACCAGTTGGCAATTTTCATAATAAATGTCAAATTTAATGAAATTAGTAATAGTGGTCGTTTCTTAACCGAGAAAAGAGTATCCTTGTACTAATGCTTCTAAACTGAGAAATTGGACTCGTAAATCTTTTTTACCAACTCAGGAATTTTATATTTCTTTATCGTAAGAAAAATTTCCCTCAAAACACACTCCACTCTAACCGCTTTATTACATCCTCGTTCCAAAACGCCTAAAACAATTTCTTATACCCATCAAATAACTGAAACCGCTCAAATTGCATCGCATTTGTATCCCGAACGGTCCCCCTTAAGCCCACGCGCTGTTATGTACGTGTCTGTCATTTTGTTCTCGTGATACCTGGGAGGGCTGAGGAGTTGGAGGAGGTGAAGGAAGACGACGCCGCCGACGCCTCGTTCCGTGCCCTCAAAGCGACGCCCGTGATAACGACGTAGACGAAAAAGATAGACCGGGCCGTGAAAAATGGATCGGAAAGAGACAGCATCTAAGCCCGACGGTAGCGAAGGGTTAGAGCCCTACAAACGACATCGATGTCGGCGTCTTTATTGAAAGCTACTCCGGTTCGCACTAACGAATGGGATCTGGAAAAATGTTGTACTTTGCTACCACGTTTGACGTCATTCAATATGTTTCCAGTCTAAGAAAAACAAAGTTCTTATTTCCGTCTTCCAGAAATTCGAGTTTATTGTTAACACTCGCCTTCAAGGCTGATACGTTCATTCATGTTCCTCCAATTTTTTATGGCTTTTTTGTAAAGCGATTTGGCTGGGCCCTAAAATTAGGTCATTTTCAGCAAAATTCATTCCCTGAAGGCACTTTTGATGTCCGCAAAACCAGTAGTCGCTGAGAACCAAACCAGGAGAGTCCGAGGATAAGAACGCAATTAGAAAGCAGTTGGAGACTGTTTTTTCATAATTTCTATTCCTAATGAATCCAAATCCAATAATGTCATGTGATATCTGTTATTGATTTCTTCAAGATATCAAAATATCACGTGTGTCCCAAAATAAAGATGCCAAATGATTCCTGAGTAGTTTACCTGTTGCTGAAAATCAGTTTGGTCTAGATGTGTAGTAGTGGATCTACAGTGATGGGCAAATGTGTGGAACCAAGTAAATATCTCTGGAATTATTAAGGATATCAAAATGAAATTTGGAAGGTGGATACTGCAGTAGATTGCCTATTTGTTTCCAAATTTTTTTACAATTTTGAACTTCCTGTTTTACCGGAAGTAAAGTGGATTTTAAAATTTGCAATGAAACACCCTGTATAGTATTTTAGTTTCTGAAGAAACATTTTATTGCGAATACAAAAATATCCGGTTTGATATTGTTTACTTCAATACCTACCGAGATATTAACAGAAAAGTAATTAAGGAAAGGAAAAATTCGATGGTAGCTAAATTCCGTTCAGATTTCATTTACGCCCGATATAAACAAACCGCTCAGTAAGGATTTGTATTTCTATTGGCCAATCGGCGGCATTATACCCTCACAGCCAACAGCACTGCTTGTTCCATAGTCGAATACACATGCGTTTGTTTAAATCAGGCGCAAATTAAATCTGAATCAAGTTTAGTAGTCCATGAAATTCATTGCAGAAGTGACAGTAGTTGTCAAAATAAGTTATTATTTTTTTTTATTTGAACGTAAAAAGATTGTATTGTTTTAATTTGATCGTAAAATGGCCGAATTAAGTGAAAGAGAAAGAATAGAAATATTAATGATGATTGGGTATGGGGAGAGGAAAAGGACGCATCAAGTAGTTTGTGCCCTTTTTAACATTGTTCATCAGAATACACAAATATCCCGTTCAGTAGTGACGAAAACTATGCGAAGGTACGACACAAGTGGAACAGTTAGCAATTTACCAAAAAGTGGTTAAAAAGTGCAAGCAATGAAGGTGTAGCTCAAAATGTTGCTATATCTTTGGTTCCACACATTTGCCTATCACTGTATATTAATCCCTTGTCATATAATGACCCAAAAAAATCCGTTTTATCTCGCCTGAATGGCCCAAAACAGTGCTCCCAATCTTCAACGCGTTTTGTATTTTGGACAGGTGTTGGTAAATACGGCACCCAATTCGCATGCTCAAATTTCCTTCAATTTTATCTTTCCGTTGTTCTCTTTTAAAAGTCCCTGACAAACTGTAACTATTGTTGAAACGCTTGCACTTTACTGTGGGCGTCTTTATCTTGAGCTGCTATGGACTGGGTGCTTTTTGTTGGTTTTTTTTTCGAACATTTCATTGAGAATATTTCGGTTTCTGGTTGTCACTTTTATTTCCTTGCTGTTGTTATCTTTTCATATGTCTTGATGTCAATCTAGCCAAAAAAAACGTCAATTTTAAATTTTTTTAAGCAAAATGGCACAGTACTTCCAATGCTCAGTAAAATATTTTATTTCCTCTATTGCAAGATCTCCTGTGAGTGGGGAAATTTCATTTCTCCCTGTCAATCGTGGCAGCTGCAATAAATATTCGCATCCACATAATCCACACGTGTCAGCGTATATATACCCCCGTCTAACAACGTACATTCTATCCGACTAACGCCTTTGAATGCCCTGCAGAATAGAAAAGGGAGCTTCTGGAGGTATCGTAGCTGCACTCTAGGATCTGACGCCTCTTTAAACTTTGAAATTTATTCACGCTGACATTCCTGCAATGTGGAAACTGAAATGACACTGTGTTGTAAGTAATCTTTCAAAAATTTGTTGCCAATCCCAGATTTAGATATTTTCCTACAATGTAAATTTCCCGAATCATCTTCAATTCTAAAGCATAATAATTTTGTGAAGAATATCAATACTAAATCTGACGTGTACAAACTCCCTCAACACTTACATTGACTAAGAAAAAATAAATAACAACAAAAATTAAAACTGTTTACCAGTATTCAGCTATTAAGGTACACTGTGAGTTTACTTCTGTGATAATTCCCTAGAAGATTCTATGACTATATTTTTAAATGAATAATTATAAGAAGAAAAATAATAAAAACGTGAGTAGAAAAGAATAAGAAAAGAAGAAAATAGATGATGCTGATAATAAAACAGTTGAACAACAGAGTATTAGCCTAACAAGAAGAAGTAAAAATGCTATGGAAAATGGGAGATTGAAGGGAATACAAAAATTATGGACCCCGATACATAATTGTATCTTTCGAGAAGTTCACATAGTCATTTGAATAGTAAATAATCTATATATAAAAAAGAACCGACTTCATTCAGCTGGCCCCCTGTTCATGGTGTACCCTATATAGCAAAATTCAGCTTTTTGAACCACATTTTCTGACTATAATTTTAATCTACAATTTGTTTCAACCACCTGGTATATGCAGCTGCTTCTAAATTTTTTTAACTCATATCTATAATTATACCCTGTCCTACGTCCTATAATTCAAATATCCTCACTGGTTATGCTTATATAACAAATTTTTGATACACCCTGAATAACAATAATTTTACCCAACCCTTATTTCAAAAACCTTGTCTAAGCAACTACGTATGCTCCAAATTATATAACTTTTTTAACTGCAATTATACTCCACCTTATAGTGCAACCATCCTGTATATTCAACTGCTTCCGCCAATTTTCAAAGCCTTTTGTATAACTGTAATTATTCTCAGTCCTATAGCGCAAATATCCACTCTGTATTACTATAATTTTGCTCCATTCTTATTTCAACCAACTTGTATATGCAACTACTTATGTGCCACCCAATACAATATTTTTAGAGGCCCATTGTATTACTAATTCAATTCCAACTTATATTTCAACCATCATTGTGTGCAACTGCTTATGTACCACCTAATGTAACATGCACGCATGCACACACCTTCAACTGTATTCCACGCAGTAGAGCTTGCCGGAATAACAAATTTTCGTTTTAACAAGCTTAACATGAAGTTACATTGGAATTAGGTACAACGACTTCTTACAAACGTCAAACAACATAAATAAAATTCTATTAAACAAATAAATATGACATTAAGGTTTATAACTTGTTTCTTTCAAATGTGTTTAGGATTTTAATATATACAAATAAAACAATAAGTCGTTAATGTCATAGATGGAAAACACAATGAAAGCGATTGGACATGTCCTCCAAAAGACAAAGTTGCCGCAGTAATTTAATTGTAATAAACTAAAAGAAAACCTCTTCGATAAATTCTATATGCAATTTCTTCCCATAATATAAACCACTGAATCTATACTTCGATTAATGATTAGGAGATGTACGCACCTTTCTCTTCTAATCATATAAGGCTCCAATGTTTTTATCGAAAACGAGAAAGTTAATTTTTTCTCCGATAATGCATGAAATCGAAAGCTTGTGACATGGAAGCCTGTAAATGTAATTCGATACATGCACAATTTGAAATAATGAAAAATAATAAAACTAGACATAATTACAGTGTTTCCTTATTTGAACAGATCTAACGTGTCAGAGTATTTCAATCAGCATTATCGATTCTTGGTACTTCGAATGACACATTAAGAGGCTCCCACGCTCACGTTGTAATGCAATTCGCAATAAATGAAGAGATCACATGATCACTTGATAAAGAAATGGATTTTTGTGTAATCTACAACGATCCATTATCACTTGTTGATGTTTGGAGCAACAGTTGAACACTGTTTTGGGAATTATCCACAAAAAAAATATATAGATTTAACCAAACTATGCTATTCTGAGGTATTTTTGGAAGCCGAAACCGAGGCCGAGGTCAGAAAAACTCGTGCGCCCTCCAAAATTTTGCTAGAGCCCAGAAACACCCCCCCCCCCCCAGGGGTGAAATTGAAAAAAGCATTCCAGTCAATTTTAAAGTCGCATTTAAATAAAGTTTTCAGGTGCAGTGATTTTGAGTTGAAAGTAAATACTCCAGTCTATATAATAACGGGTGTTTTTTTAGAGGTATAGAACTTTGAAATGGAATAAAACAAGGATATTTTTTTCAAATTGACATAAAATTTACTTTATTCGAAAGATTCTGACAATATAATTTGAATATGACTTCTGGCATATGTCCACCACGGCTGGCTCGGGCGTAGTCTAATCTAGAGGTCCAATTTTCGATGACTTTTTCCAACATTTGTGGCCGTATATCGACAATAAGGCGGCGAATGTTGTCCTCCAAGTGGTCAAACGTTTCGGGCTTATAGGCGTAGACTAGCGACTTCACGTATCCCCACAGAAAATAGTCAAGCAGCGTTAAATCACACGATCCTGGAGGCCAATTCACGGGTCGGAAACGTGAAACTATGCGGTTATCAAACGTTTCTTTCAATAAATCAATTGTGGCTCGAGCTGTGTGACATGTTGCCCCGTCTTGTTGAAACCACAGCTCGTGTGCATCATGATTGTTCAACTGATGAACGAAAAAGTTAGTATTCATGGCTCTATAGCGATCACCATTGACTGTAACGTTCTGGCCAGCATCGTTTTTAAAAAAGTATGGACCAATTATCCCATCAGCCCATAAAGCACACCAAACAGTCAGTCAGTTCAAAAGTGAGCTTCATCGCGAAACAAAATTCGCTTATGAAAATCGGGATCAACGTCAATTGTGTTTTGGGCCCATTCACCGAATGTACGCCTTGCTAGGTGATCGTGTGGCGTCAATTCTTGCACGAGTTGAATTTTGTAAGCACGCAAACCAAGATCTTTCCGCAAAATCTTCCATAAATGACGGATAGACTGATTTGGGTTTTCCTCTACACTACGCTCTACATCAGCAATGGATTCTTCTGTACGCACTGTACGACGACATCTCTGTGGATGCGTATTATCATTTAGAATAAACGTGGTGCAAAAACGTTGCATACTTAATCGAATTAATTGCTCTGATGGACGATTATGTTGACCGTAAAATGGACGTATTGCACGATACGTATTTCGAACAGAACCATGATTTTCAAAATAAGTTTGCACAATTTGGAAGTGTTGTTCAGGCGTCAGTCTATTCTTGATAAAATCCCAAACCAAACTAAACATAAATCACTGACAGCTGACAAGATGGCAGCCGATTAAAAGAGTGTTGCAAACTTAAAGTTCTATACCTCTAAAAAAAAAACACCCTTTATATTTGTTACTCTAATTTTTGAAAAAAAAATTACTCCAAATTTTAGAATGTAATGTCTTATTTAGTGGAAATAGAAAAAAAAATGTCGTTACTTTCTGTGCGTAGAGAGAAACTACCCCTAAATTCAAAATTCATAAAAAATCGGATTAAAAATTAATAGAAAAAGCGGCGTATCTGATATGCATGCTTAGGAATAGTATTGTGACCCTTATGTGAATTTTAAAGTAATATCAACATTGTTGAGACCTACTTAGGGTACTTAGGGGTGAACAATACCCCATTACATGTATAGCTCAAATATGGCTGTAGTACTGGTGTTACAGCTTGAAAAATTGTAAAACAGAAGTAAAGCTAAGACTAAAATATGGAAACAAAAAACTAAAACAAAAATTAAACGTAGTTTTTTAAACGAAGATTGAGCAAAATATACAGATTAAATATACACACTAACAAAAGAATTCAAAATCCCCTGAAAATATATAAAAAACATAAAACTAAGAGTCGAGTATTTGCTCTCCGCTCAAAATCCATACATCAGAAAATTCGTTTAATTGCTATTCGTTTCATTAAGTTTTAAGAACTGGACTAATATACTATACACCTTTCACCCCTTTGAGGGGTATTTTTGGGCTGTAGCAAAATTTTGGAGGGTGTACTTTTTTTCTATATTTTGTTTTCCATATCAATTAATTTAGTTCTTTGGCACTTTTTTTTCTTTCTAATTATAAATTATATTCTCAACAAGAATTTTATAGAGCAGTACCATCAAAGAAAGTTATTACAACTGGACTACATATTTTAGTCGTGTTTGTATACCCACTAGTAATGAATTATGTAAAGGCTGATGAAGCATCAACCTTAGCAATGCTCTTTAAATTGACATACTTGATATTTCAAGATAACTAAGCACAGCACTTTAAGTCAAACCTGGTTGACTATCAAAGTCAATCCATTTTCTGCAAAAGCTAAAGAGGAAGGGGATCATCCAATCTAGTGCTATACCTTTCTATGTGAAAACTAATTTGAGACATACGAATTTCTTCTTCTTTGGTAGACAGTAATTTAATTGTCAAAAATGTCTTGTTGAACTGAATTGTGAGGAACACAAATACCATTTTCGAAAATGAACATGACGACAACGTATAAAAATTAATAATTACAAAAGTCAAACGAACAGAAATTCGCTGCTAATCATGGTTCAAAGTAGTTACTAAAGAATTTTAATGAGGTCGAAATAATGACTAAAAAATTGATACCGATAAACGAAGTTGTTATCTCTGAATTTATTGGGGACCAAGGTAACCTCGATAATGATATATTCGTCATTACAATTTGTGTTGCATTTATTTTGGACTAACGTGGGTTTTTGCTACCCACAGAAATTCATTTAACATTAATAAGTGTCAGATACAATACGGTTAGTTAAATATTTCCGTCATGGTATTATTACAATGAAAATGTTTGACAGCATTTGTTGTCGATTGGGCGTAAGGCGTTACTCTATAAATCTATTCAAGATAATGTTTTTGCATCATTGTGAACTTAGTTACCATCATGATATCATTATGTTTGCAATTTTCAATATTTGTCAATTTTGAATGTTTCCTCCAAATTTTTGGAACGTTCTAACGCGACGCCTGGATAACGTTTCCAAATTGTGCAAATTTATTTTGAAAATCATTTACGGTCAACATAATCGTCCATCAGAGCAATTAATTCGATTAACTATGCAACGTTTTCGCACCACGTTTATTCTAAATGATAATACGCATCCACAGAGATGTCGTACAGTGCGTACAGAAGAATCCATTGCTGCTGTAGAGCGTAGCGTAGAGGAAAACCCGAATCAGTCTATCCGCTATGCTGCACAGAAATTGGATGTGTATCCATCCACTTTATGGAAGATTTTCCGGAAAGATCTTGGTTTGCGTGCTTACAAAATTCAACTCGTGCAAGAATTGAAGCCACACGATCACCTAGCAAGGCGTACATTTGGTGAATGGGCCCAAAACAGGATTGACGTTGATCCCGATTTTAATAAGCGAATTTTGTTTAACTCACTTTTGGTTGAATGGATGCGTCAATAAACAAAACTGCCGTATTTGGAGTGATGATAATCCTCAAGTTCATGTTGAGACACCGTTACATCAAGAGAAACTGACTGTTTGGTGTGCTTTATGGGCTGGTGGAATAATTAGTCCGTACTTCTTTAAAAACGATGCTGGCCAGAACGTTACAGTCGATGGTGATCGCTATAGCGCCATTTTCGTTCATCAATTGAACAATCATGATGCTCACGAGCTGTGGTTTCAACAAGACGGGGCAACATGTCACACAGCTCGTGGTACAATTGATTTATTGAAAGAAACGTTTGGTAACCGCATAGTTTCAGGTTTCGGACCCGTGAATTGGCCTCCAAGATCGTGCGACTTAACGCCGCTTGACTATTTTCGGTGGGGATACGTGAAGTCGCTAGTCTACGCCGATAAGCCCGAAACGATTGACCACTTAAAGGACAACATTCTCCGCGTTATTGCCGATATACGGTCACAAATGTTGGAAAATTGGATCTCCAGATTAGACTACGTCAGAGTCAGCCGTGGCGGTCATATGTCAGAAGTCATATTCAAATTATAATGCCAGAAGATTATCTTTCGAATAAAGTAAATTTCATGTCAATTTAAAAAATATATCCTTGTTTTATTCCATTTCAAGGTTTTATACCTCTAAAAAACACCCTTTAGTAGCATTTTCCGTATTTTATGTTAAGTTAGATCTTTGTCTACTAGTATTGCCTGTTTTAAAAATCGTTATTACTTTGTATTTACCCTAATACGTTTAATTTTTCCAGATACACCAGCAAGATGGGGTATAGTTCCTTTTAAATAGTTCATCAACATTTATTATGAAGCCTTTCATCTTGGTATATCCTGTTCATACGGTTATATCCGACTTCCATTACCTGTAAGGATATTGTTTACGGATTTAGCACTTCCTACATCAAATAATTTAACATTTCCTTACACCACTTTTGTGGGTTGCTAGATTTTTTAAAAATTTTAAATTGCAACTAACAATGTTGGGCTTTCAAATCAATGGTAAACAGTTTGTTTCTGATAGTGCTTAACTTTGTTTACAAAATGAAATCGACCTTGGCGCGGAAACTGTTTTTTGCACATAAAACAGAGGTTTAGGTCATATGTTCCATTAACCTGTGTTCAAAGTGTTTACCAGTCATATAAATTTTAATAACAGTTTTTCTGTCAAGGTGTACTATGCAGATGGGAATATATTCGGCATTTGCGAGCCAGAATCAGAGGACATTGCAATAGGTAACAATAACTAAAAGTACTTAAAAATGTGCCAGTATTTTACAGTTACTGTGCTAGAAAGGTGGTTTGAGAAGCATCGTTCCAATTTTTACTATTTGCTTACGAGATCATAGTCAAAAGCGGTGACATCTTTACTGAAGAAAACCAGACGGAGACAAAGTTTTTGGATTTTAATACAATACAAATAATCGTATGAAACGTGGTTTCGAAACATCATACGATCACTTGATTTATTTGTATTAGATTAGGTACAATTAATGATATTTTATTGTGTTTTTCGAAAGAATTATTCGCTTCTTTTCTTACTTCATAAGTGATAAAGTCACCCGGTTGATTAAATAAAACGTTACGTCACTTATAATACTACAAACAATTATTATGCCTAACACATATTTCATTTTCCGTCCATTCGATCATAACCTCGCTCTGGTACATTCATCGTCCTTGTCTGGTAATAAGTTTCGACAATAACGTAACATTTTTTTAAGGTCTCGATCCATTTGTTTAGAAATAATATCGATATTTCGTCGAATCATCATAAACAATTTGTACGGGCAACCCTTGACGGTGCATACTTGCCGCCTCATTGTTGTCACCCGTTAATGGTACCCGTAATGGTATATAAAAAAACTTTATCTAGATTATCTTCCTTAGAGCGATCGAGTCAAGGATAACCGGTGCACGAAAGAATTTCAAATAATGAGATGTGCGCTTAGGCAGATTATTTAAATATTACGTTTCGTAATAGAGGAGATATACATTTAATGTGCCCACGCGAAAAAGGTGTACGATACGCCCATGAAACGTACTATTTATAATCCAAATGATATGTTTGTTGACATGCCAGATAAACGTATGCGATCGAAGGGGAGGGGAATTTTCAACAAGTCATGTTTTATATTTTATGGCTTATAACACTGGTCAGCATTTGTCTATTCAGACGAACTGTTGTAAGTTATCGTGTTTACAGTGGATACCTACCCTTAGAAGGAAATAGCTTTTCAACAGGACGGTGCTCCTGTGCATTTTTATGGTTCCCTGGATAAAGACTATTGTGGTAGATGGATTGGCCGCCGAGGTCCCATAGAATGGCCAGCTCGGTACCCGGACCTGACATATTTTGAACACTTACTGTAATAATTAGTTTCATTAATTACATTGTAAATGTGTAATATCAAACTGCTCCGATCTTAATATTAGTAATCATCATGCAGGTACTCCATGGGTTCTAGCGCTGCTTGGTTTGTCAGTATGTTTTCAGAAAATGTTGCATAGGTGTTCCTTTCCCTTACTTCTAGAGTTGCCGAGGTTTGAGATCGTAGTTTCTTCCATCCTTCCTTCTTTTAGAGGTATAGAACTTTGAAATGGAATAAAACGAGGATATTTTTTTTAAATTGAAATGAAATTTACTTTATTCGACAGATAATCTTCTAGCATTATAATCTGAATATGACTTCTGGCATATGAACGCCACGGCTGGCTCGGCCGTAGTCTAATCTGGAGGTCCAATTTTCGATGACTTTTTCCAACATTTGTAGCCGTATATCGGCAATAACGCGGCGAATGTTGTCCTCCAAGTGGTCAATCGTTTCGGGCTATCGGCGTAGACTAGCGACTTCATGTATCCCCACAGAAAATAGTCAAGCGGTGTTAAATCGCATGATCTTGGAGGCCAATTCACGGGTTCGAAACGTGAAACTATGCGTTTACCAAACGTTTCTTTCAATAAATCAATTGTGGCACGAGCTGTGTGACATATTGCCCCGTCTTGTTGAAACCACAGCTCGTGAGCATCATGATTGTTCAATTGATGAACGAAAATGGCGCTATAGCGATCACCATCGACTGTAACGTTCTGGCCAGCATCGTTTTTAAAGAAGTACGGACTAATTATTCCACCAGCCCATAAAGCACACCAAACAGTCAGTTTCTCTTGATGTAACGGTGTCTCAACATGAACTTGAGGATTATCATCACTCCGAATATGGCAGTTTTATTTATTGACGCATCCATTCAACCAAAAGCGAGCTTCAATTCTTGAACGAGTTGAATTTTGTTAGCTCGCAAACCAAGATCTTTCAGCAACATCTTCCATAAAGTGGATAGACACATCCAATTACTGTACGCGATGGCGGATAGACTGATTCGGGTTTTCTTCTACGCTACGCTCTACAGCAGCGATGGATTCTTCTGTACGCACTGTACGACATCTCTGTGGATGCGTATTATCATTTAGAGTAAACGTGGTGTGAAAACGTTGCATAGTTAATCGAATTAATTGCTCTAATGGACGATTATGTTGACCGTAAAATGGACGTAGTGCGAGATACGTATTTTCAAAATAAATTTTCACAATTTGGAAGCGTTGTTCAGTCTATTCATGATTAAATGCCAAACCAAACTAAACATATCACTTGACAACTGACAAGATGGCCGCTGGTTAAAAGAGTCTTGCCAATTTAAAGTTATATACCTCTAAAAAAAGCATCCTTTACTTGTTGGAGCCATCTATTGTTTAGGTTATGTTCTCTATTTCTTCTGCTATTGGAAATTAAATGTCTTCCAATGTTGATGGCAAATGCACTTGTAGGTACAATTTGTGAGCTGCCAGAGTTTGAGCAATAACTAATGTCAAATTTAATGACATAATACAGTGGCGCCATCTAGTGGATGTTTGTTAAGTCTTTAAAGATGTCCATTGTAAAAAAAATTTCTCAGTTGTCATGATTTTAACGAAATACATTCCGTTTGTCGCTCTGAAGAGTTCGTTTGCATTACAAATTTATTCTTTTCAACTACGAAATGAAAATCGACTAAAAGACAAAACGTTATTTAAAGCAAACAGGAAACCGGAGGGTGACAAAGTGGACGGCATTCGAAATGCCTTCTAATGAAAAACGAAAAGTGAATATTTTCGAACGGCACTAATTTATGTTTGCGGGTGCCGTATTCCCGTAATACTCTAGTTATGAATATGCATCGCTTCGTCACATTCTACGTCGGAACAAAAAAAAAACGAAGACCGAAACGATAAAATCTACGCCAGCCCGATTCCGTTCGACTTTTGAATTATTAATTTCCACAGTTTGTTTCGAATCAAAACAACCCCCCGGAAAATGCGTCGAGTGGAACGCGAAAGGTCCTTCGCACGACAGATCCGGCAGATAAAGCATGCCGGATATTGGAATCGAAAAGGGCGGATTTAGCTGAAACGTAGTGTTTGCTTAAGGATTTTAATTTGAGCGAAATTAAGACAGTATTATAAACGCAAAGCATGTAATTAATTTTTCCTCCCTAACTACGTATTATTTAAAAATAAAATGTGATGTTCAAAGATTCTGTGTTTGTTTTATGGAATGGTTTGCCCAACATATACATCTACTAATTATTTTTTATACAGAGTAATGTAAAGTCGCGCAAAATGATTTTTTCGTATAATTTGCGTATTTTACAAAATATAAAACTTTTTTAACATTGATATACCGTCCTCAATATTTTGTAGATCAATGATGTCGAAATATACACTCTTAAAAAAACAATTCCTTAAAATTTCAGCCGTATTAAGTAATTTTTATGGCAGACAGTATAATAGAAGCTAAGGGAAATGATTATTTTTTCTTGTCTAAGTATAAGTTCAAAGATTCTGTGTTTGTTTGATGGACTGATTGGCCCAACAGAAACATCTACCAATATTTTGTTAACACAATAATATAAAGTCGGGCAAATGACAACAAATTGCTTCATAGAAGCATCTTTTCTCCAAGTATTTTACAAAATACAATGGTTTTTTAACATTCCAACACCCTTTCGGCAGAGTTATTTGATATACTCAATATTTTGTAGATCAAGGATATGTTGGATGTCGAACTTCACATTCATTAAAAAAAACACAAATAAAAATCCGGGGAATTTAGGGAACGAGGAAACGACAGGTACTACGAGAAATTGGCCGATTATCTCGAACCCGCAAAAATGTTGCATAAATGACTATACAGGTGACATACAGTGAGATTTAAATTGTTGCCCTTAGGATTGTAACTTGGGTATACGAAATTCTGTTGTTTTATTTGAGAATGTAATTATAGGCAAAAACATGAAAGACTGACATAAAATGTTATAAAACTAAAGGCAACACCACATTTTTAAATAACATAGGATAGTAAACTCCAACTGTTATGGAGTCGCTACTGTTGTAAAGTAAACGAGGTACATTCAATTGTTTATTGAAACATGCACTTTAGAAATAACGATGGATATTGTACGAGGGCTGCCTTTTATATTTCGGGATTAGAGAACAAAAACAAATATTAATCATCGAAAATCGCTTTATTGTTTTTCAAAATATTCCCCATGAAGATCTATACACTTTGCATGCGTTTGAACCAATTGTCGAAGCACTTTTTCCACTCTGATTGAGGTATCTCCAAAACATGCATTCTAAACGCAGCAACCGCTTCTTCAGGTGTCGAAAAACGTTGACCTCTCAGTTTGTTTTTTACGTACGAGAATAAAAAGAAGTCATTTAGTGACAAGTCAGGATTATACGGCGGATGACTCATCAAATCGATGTTTTGAGTGGTCAAAAATGCAGTTGTTTGAGCCGATGTGTGAGAGCTCGCATTGTCGTGGTTAAGAATAATCCGTCTTCGGCGGTTGGTTTTTCTCATTTCTTGGAAGACAACTGGCAAACAAATGGTTGTGTACCACTCAGAATTGACTGTTCTCCGTCGTTCTAGTGGTACGGTTGCGATATGTCCAGTTTTTCCGAAAAAACAGGCGATCATTTTGGCAGTGCTTCGTGCGCAAACAACTTTTGTTAGATTCGGCTCATCTTGAAACACCCATACGGTCGACTGCTGTTTACTTTCGGGCTCATACACGTAAATTCACGATTCATCACCTGTCACTATGTCATAAACGTGTTTTGAAGCTCCGCGATCGTATTTTTTGAGCTTTTCTTTCGACCAATCGACATGAGCCTTTTTTGAACGATTGACAAATTGTGTGGGATCCAACGCGAAGAAATTTTTTTGACATTCAAATGTTTATGCAATATTGAATGTATGCTGGTCCCATTAATGTGTAAGGTTGACTCAATCTCACGATAGATCACATGACGATCTTGCAATATCAGTTCGCGCACAGCATCAATGGTTTCCGGAACAACAACTGTTTTTGGACGACCTTCACGAAATTCGTCTTGGAGTGAACTACGACCTCGATTGAATTCACCATACCATCGATAAACAGTGGTCCTCGATAGACTTTCATCGCCAAAAATTTAATTAAGTTCATCCATGCACTCTTGCTGTCTTAATCCACGTCGAAAGTTGTAAAAAATAATCTCACGAACATGTTCACGATTTAATTCCATTTTTTGGCCGAGATGAATCCTTTAAGTTACTGTAAACAACACACAGCGCTCGTATCTCAAAACGTTCTGAGTACGTATAACCTCAAAAATGTAAAACTTTACGATAGAGCTGTCAGTTGTCAGATTGCAACACTAGGGTTGTCCAATCCCGAAATATAAAAGGCAGCCCTCGTATAATATATATAAACTGGACATGTACCACTAGAATAACCCAGAACAGTCAATTCTGAGTGGTACACAACCTTTTGTTTGCCAGTTGTCTTCCAAGAAATGAGGAAAACCAACCGCCGAGGACGGATCACTCTTCACCACGACAATGCGAGCTCTCACACATCGGCGCAAACAACTGTATTTTTGACCACTCAAAACATCGATTTTATGAATCATCCGCCGTATAGTCCTGACCAAATGACTTCATTTTATTCCCGTAAGTAAAAAACAAACAGAGAGGTCAACGATTTTCGACACCTGAAGAAGCGGTTGCTGCGTTTAGAATGCATGTTTTGGAGATACCTCAATCAGAGTGGAAAAAGTGCTTCGACAATTGGTTCAAACGCATGCAAAAGTGTATAGATCTTCACGGTGAATATTTTGAAAAACAATAAAGCGATTTTCGATGATTAATATTTGTTTTTGTTCTCTAATCCCGAAATATAAAAGGCAGCCCTCGTATTTAGGGAAATCTAAAATGCAATAGAGCTATTCGTTTCCGAAATATTGTATTACGCTAAATCTTGTTCCTAACATAGCCATGTTGACCAACGTAACCTTCAATAAATATGGTGTGTCCTCCTTCGTTAGGCTGTCCAAATCCCACCGGAAAACTTAATCAAACAGGCAGTTTCTCTTCCAACATTATTTTCCTGTTAAGACAATTCAACTAATAAACAATCGCCCCACCTGTAAATCTTAATGTCTTCTTTCGATTCTCCTTATCCCTATCTCTACCCTTTCCAACTCCTTATGGATAGCCGTTACGCACGAAATCTTTCCGGAAAATGCGTGGGAAATGCGGATGAATCACCCGCCCAACCCCGATTCACGACCAATAAACAAAAGCGTAAATCTTTTGTTCGAAAAAAAAAACCCGAATCGAAGACATTATTTACTTGATCTACGGGCGGGTAATTTGGCACCATCGAAAGTTTCCATGCTAGCAGAAACGCAATCAGAAATCATATTGTCGTCAATTAAAAATAATACGAATGGTCGGATTTAATTGATAAATGGGTGTCATTACTGCAATCATTGAGGAATGCGATGCTTTTCATCATTTTTCTTTATTACTTCCGCCGTTTGATTATGAGAGGAATTTAGCATCAAACCTGTTCAGAAGTGATGTAGGTATGGATACAGTTGAAACCAAATGATATTCAGAAAAAAGTGTGATATAGGAAAAAGTGTTTTTGATATAAAACAACAATGCTCAGGTATTTAGCAATAGAATGATTTGAATAAAGGCAAGTAATATAGAGTGTTCCAATTTGCCGTCATTTATATTATTTGTACTAGAATACCTATCATATGTTATTTGACATATGACAAGTAGGTTAACAAAAATGGAGAGATATACGATTGAGCAACGCGTGTTTATTATCAAAAATTATTTTAAATTTGGTGAAAGTTGTGCAGAAGTTGGAAGAAAATTTCGTACAGAATATGGAAGAGAAAATTGTTAGTCAAATGTTACCATTGGAAAAATTGT
This sequence comes from Octodonta nipae, assembly GCA_034190945.1. NCBI lineage: Eukaryota > Metazoa > Arthropoda > Insecta > Coleoptera > Chrysomelidae > Octodonta > Octodonta nipae. The sequence continues at coordinate 158,529,007 of CM067218.1, forward strand.
TCAACAATTTGTGGAAACTGGTTCAGCAAAAGATGGGAAAAGCAAAACATATCATCGTAGTTGACGTTCAGAAGAAAATATTGCAGCTGTTACTGCTAGTGTTGTTGAACAAACAAAAACATCAATTCGTCATCGTGCACAACAATTGAACATTCCAAAAACCATTTTATTCAGAATTTTGCACAAAGATCTTCATTTAAAGGCTTACAAGATTCAGATAACGCAAGAAATAAAGCCAACAGACTTTGGTTTACGTCCTCAATTCGTTAATTGAGCCATACAACAGAAACTTTTTTATCCAACAAATTAATCTTCAGCGATGACGCACATTTTGAAATGGGTGGATTTGTTAACAAGCAAAATTGTCGAATCTGGGGTGAAATAAATCCACGAGAAATAATGGAAAGACCGATGCATCCACAAAAAGTAACTGTTTGGTGTGGTGGTTTTTGGGCTGGTGGAATGATTGGTCCATAGGTTTTTGAAGATGATAATGAAAATGCTGTTACTGTGAATGGTGATTACTAACTTTTTGTGGGATTAATTGGAGCATATTGATGTGCAGAATATGTGGTCCCAACAGGACGGTGCAAAATGTCATTCAGCAGAAGAAACAATCAATCTTTTGATACAGAAATTTGGTAATAGAATAATTGCTCGAAGAGGAAACATTAATTGACCCCCTAGATCTTGCGATCTAACACCTCTAGATTTTTTTCCTATGGAGCAATTTGAAAGAAAAGGTCTATGCCAACGATCCGCAAACAATTGATGACCTAAAGGAGAACATTATTAACTGTTTTCAATAATTGAACCGCAGTTATGCCAGAGAGTTATCGAAAATTTTGGCAAAGATTAGAAGAATACAGTAGCAGGTGATCACTTACAAGATATTGTTTTCCATTAAAATTAATTTCAAATTGGAACACCCTTTAGTAGCTACGGATCTTTTCAGAAAAAAATCCTGTTGAAATTTATTAAGACGATCTTTAACAAGAAAGAACAAATCTTGGATGAGATTTTTTTTCCAAAATTTAACCAATTAAACTTAATAGAGATATTGGCCCATAGTTATTAACTACATTCTTATCTTCAGACTTTTATTTGTATTTTATTAAAAATTTAAAAATTAACCCCAAATTGGAACACCCTTTATAATAAAAGTAAAATGAGCAACATTTTCTTTAAAAATTTCAGGAATTATAGTAAACTCATATATTATGAATATCAAAAAGCTACAGATGTACTGATTGACCTCAACAAGATTCAGACATATCGATGCTAGGCAATAAAAAAATCCATTTTGTTATATTTTACAGGAGAAACAAAGAACTGTTTTAAAAAAATATATACGAAATGATATAGAAATGGTTCCTGCAGTTTTTAATACATAAAGCAAACCTAATTACGAGGGCTGTCTTTTTGTATTTCGGGATTAGAGAACAAAAACAAATATTAATCATCGAAAATCGCTCTATTGTTTTTCAAAATATTCCCCATGAAGATCTATACACTTTTGCATGCGTTTGAACCAATTGTCGAAGCACTTTTTCCACTCTGATTGAGGTACCTCCAAAACATGCATTCTGAACGCAGCAACCGCTTCTTCAGGTGTCGAAAAACGTTGACCTCTCAGTTTGTTTTTTACGTAAGGGAATAACAAGAAGTCATTTGGTGACAAGTCAGGACTATACGGAGGATGACTCATCAAATCGATATTTTGAGTGGTCAAAAATGCAGTTGTTTGAGCCGATGTGTGAGAGCTCGCATTATCGTGGTGAAGAGTGATCCGTCTTCGGCGGTTGGTTTTCCTCATTTCTTGGAAGACAACTGGAAAAGAAATGGTTGCGTACCACTCAGAATTGACTCCAGTTTTTCCGAAAAAACAGGCGATCATTTGCTTGGAGGTGTTTCGTGCGCGAACAACTTTTGTTGGATTCGGCTCATCTTGAAACACCCGTACAGTCGACTGCTGTTTACTTTCGGGCTCATACGGGTAAATCCACGATTCATCACCTGTCACTATGTCATAAACGTGTTTTGAAGCACCGCGATCGTATTTTTTGAGCTTTTCTTTCGACCAATCGACAGGAGCCTTTTTTTGAACGATTGACAAATTGTGTGGGATCCAACGCGAACAAATTTTTTTGACATTCAAATGTTTATGCAATATTGAATGAATGCTGGTCCCACTAATGTGTAAGGTTGACTCAATCTCACGATAGGTCGCATGACGATCTTGCAATATCAGTTCGCGCACAGCATCAATGGGTTCCGGAACAACAACTGTTTTTGGACGACCTTCACGAAATTCGTCTTGGAGTGAACTACGACCTCGATTGAATTCACCATACCATCGATAAAAAGTGGTCCTTGATGGAGTTTCATCGCCAAAAATTAAATTAAGTTCATCCATGCACTCTTGCCGACTTAATCCACGTCGAAAGTTGTAAAAAATAATCGCACGAAAATGTTAATTCCATTTTTTGGCCGAGATGAATACTTTAAGTTACTGTAAACAACACATAGCGCTCGTATGTCAAAACGTTCTGAGTACGTATAACCTCAAAAATGCCAAACTTTACGATAGAGCTGTCAGTTGTCAGATTCCAACACTAGGCTTGTCTAATCCCGAAATATAAAAAGCAGCCCTCGTATTACTAGATAAGAGACCCCTTATGCCCTTGAAATCTCCTTTTGTAACTGGAGATGCGAGGTATTCAGCACAACAAAATGGCGTGGAAGATACGTGGTTACCATTTTTTCTTCCTAGATGGCGGCAGTGTCCAATGCGAACCTCGTGATTTCATCAGATCACGCAACATAATATTACTGCGTTGATTATGGAGTTAAGTGGAATTTAGAAAACGAAGGGCTAGAAAATATACGGAAAATATAGCTGGAGCAAAACTGATGGAAAAAATCTTTAATAGAAAATCTCATGCCTACTACCTTAGGAGAAAATGAATGAAGATAATACAATGAACCGCATCTTTTTTACTATTATGGGTATAACATGAAAACAAGGTGATATTGAATTCAATTTGCTCAGAATCGGAGGCCTTTGTGCAAACCTCAGGTAGAAAAAATACTACAGAAGTCGTTGATCAAAATATTGGCTTAGAATTTTACGTAAGATGGTAAATATATCCAGAAGTTTGGAGGAAAAAAACACACTGTGGCAGGATCTAAACCCTTCATCACCCTAATGACCGTTTTATTCATATACACTTCCAATTTAACGTTTCTATTTTCATCTCGACTGATTACACTTCTTTGGCTTCACATTTAATCATCGGTCAGAAGCGTTTTCCTACGCTTTCTTCATAGTAGATTGCACGATTCATATGCTAAAGACGAAAACAGTCAATTAGAGTGGTCAGTCGACCGGTTAACCACATCTTTAATTAGCAATTGTGTAGGGGAGCAGCTACTGAATTCATTTTACGCAAGCCACACAACTTACATGATAGTATAAACGGCTTTATAAACTGTTCAAGTTTAGATTCTTACCTTTAAAGCTAGCATGAAATTGAAACTTACCTGCAACAGAAAGAAAAAATTGATTAGTATTATTATTGAATACGATTTATTGACAAATATTAAATAAGCTTTATACTTTAGTAGCTTTTACCCAATTTGAGGTTAGTTTTTAAATTTGCCGCCATTTATCATATGTTATTTGACAGATGACAAGTAGGAATATTTCTGTTATTAAAAATGGAGAGATATACGATTCAGCAACGCGTGTTTATTATTAAAAATTATTTTAAATTTGGTGAAAGTTTTGCAGAAGTTGAAAGAAAATTTCGTACAGAATGTGGAAGAGAAATATGTCCGTCAAATGTTACCACTGGAAAAATTGTTCAAAAATTTGTGGAAACCGGTTCAGTAAAAGATACATAACTTCCTAGTGGACGTTCAGAAAAAAATATTGCAGCTGTTACTGCTAGTGTTGTTGAACAACCAAAAACATCAATTCGTCATCGTGCATAGCAATTGACCATTCCAAAAACCATTTTATTCAGAATTTTGCACAAATATTTGCATTTAAAGGCTTACAAAATTCAGATAACGCAAAAAATAAAGCCAACAGACTTTAGTTTACGTCGTCAATTCGTTAATTGGGCCATACAACAGAAACTTGACAATGTAAATTTTTTCAACAAAATCATCTTCAGAGATGAAGCACATTTTGAACTGGGTGGATTTGTTAACAAGCAAAATTGTCGAATCTGGGGTGAAGCAAATCCACGAGAAATAATGGAAAGACCGATGCATCTACAAACAGTAAGTGTTTGGTGTGGTTTTTGGGCTGGTGGAGTGATTGGTCCATACTTTTTTGAAGATGTCAATGGAAATGCTGTTACTGTGAATGGTGATCGATATCGAACGAAGATTACTAACTTTTTGTGGGCTGAATTGGAGCATAATGATGTGCAGAATATGTGGTTCCAACAGGACGGTGCAACATGTCATTCAGCAGCAGAAACAATCAATCTTTTGAAACAGGACATTCTTCCCAAAAGACAGGCTCTTCTATAAAGGTATATATTCGTTAACAGAACAAAATAACGTTAAATATAGAAAAAACCCAAACAGCTGCAGCTATAGTCAATAAGACATTAATTTGACCGTCGGTAATACAGCACCCAGGGTTTCAACTTTATTGGCGTTGCTGGATTTTCAATTTTTTTGACAAAAGACCAAAATATTTTTTTAACCCTCCGTAAAATATATTTTTAAATTTTTTTTTTTAACAAAAAGTATCCTGTGTCCTTAATAATTCCTCTAAGAATATGTGTAAGAAGGTTCATGACAATTAGTTGTGTAGTTTTGGAGTTTAAGCGTAACAAACAAACTTAGATTCACATTTATAATGTTAGTATGGATTATTATTTATTTAACAATTATCTAACTCTACTCTATATTCAAATTTTAAACAAATACATATATTCCTGCGATTATTTTTGTATATATTCCTTCCTTGTGTTATGATTTTGTTAATGCCATGATTCCAACAGTTTTTATGGTTTTTATGTGATTCTTATGTAGTCCTATACCTTATTTAAAATTGTTTCTTCAAATTTTATCTGTTTTGCTTCTAAATCCGTTAGATTTTTCGTATTTATCTTCCTTGTAGTTCATCATTTGTCTATGGACTCGAGTATCTATCTGTTTTAAGTTATTGAATGTTTACCGATAATTTTTTTTTTAATGCAATGATATATTAACTCACAGACACAGAATGTAAACCTTTTTTTTTTATTACTATTGTAGTCGTTTTTTGCATTTGTTCATATTTGGGGATCAATTTTACGACGAATAGTCTATCTTTATTTCTTGGTTTGTTTTAAATTCCTGTATGTTTGCGGATAGATTTTTAAATAATATACTTGAAAAGTTTGATGTATTCAGTACAAAAAAAATCGAGTTTGATTTGAACATATTGTTTGTCCCCGACAATTATACAGTGATGGGCAAATGTGTGGAACCAAGTAAATATCTCTGGAATTATTAGAGATATCAAAATGAAATTTGGAAGGTGGATACTGCAGTAGATTGCCTATTTGTTTCCAAAATTTTTTACAATTTTGAACTTCCTGTTTTACCGGAAGTAATGTCGAGTTTAAAATTTGCAATGAAACACCCTGTATAGTATTTTAGTTTCTGATGAAACATGTTATTGCGAATACAAAAATATCGGGTTTGATATTGTTTACTTCAATACCTACCGAGATATTAACAGAAAAGTAACTAAGGAAAGGAAAAATTCGATGGTAGCTAAACTCGGTTCAGATTTCATTTACGCCCGATATAAACAAACCGCTCGTAAGGATTTGTATTTCTATTGGCCAATCGGTGGCATTACACCGGCACAGCCAACAGCACTGCTTGTTCCATAGTCGAATACACGTGTGTCTGTTTAAATCAGGCGCAAATTAAATCTGAATCAAGTTTAGTAGTCCATGAAATTCATTGCAGAAGTGACAGTAGTTGTCAAAATATGTTATTAGTTTTTTTTATTTGAACGTAAAAAGATTGTATTGTTTTAATTTGATCGTAAAATGGCCGAATTAAGTGAAAGAGAAAGAATAGAAATATTAATGATGATTGAGTATGGGGAGAGGAAAAGGACGCATCAAGAAGTTTGTGACCTTTTTAACATTGTTCATCCAAATACACAAATATCCCGTTCAGTAGTGACGAAAACTTTGCGAAGGTACGACACAAGTGGAACAGTTAGCAATTTACCAAAAAGTGGACGGTTAAAAAGTGCAAGTAATGAAGGTGTAGCTCAAAATGTTGCTATATCTTTGGAAGAAAATCCTCACTTATCCACTACCGACCTCGCCAATATGCATGGAATTAGCCGTCGTTCAGTAGGAAGGATATTAAGGCGAGAAAAATATCATCCATACAAAATTCGCCTCGTTCAAGAACTCTCCGAAGACGATTTCGACAGACGTTTGCAATTTTGTGAAACCATTATGCGATATTTGTAACCGTGATTATAATTTTATAAGAAATGTGGTGTTTTCAGACGACGCTACATTTTGTTTAAATGGTACGGTTAATCGCTACTGGTCGCAAAGTAATCCTAATTAGGTACAAGAGGCTCATACAGAATCGTGGGACCCTTCTTCCTACAAGAAATTTTAAATGTATTTACAGCTCTTGGAAACACAAGTTATTCCGGCATTGGAGGTAAATGGACAATTACCAAATAATATATTTCAGCAGAATGGAGCACCACCCCATTACGCTCGCATTGTTCGAGATCATTTAGATAGGACATTTCATCACAGATGGATTGGAAGAAGGGGTAATTATGAATGGCCTGCACGAAGTCCCGACCTTAATCCACTAGACTAATTTATGTGGGGTTACTTAAAGTCTAAGGTTTATGTTGATAGACCAAATAATTTGCAAGATATAGCTGCAAGAATAACTCAAGATATCCAGAGAATTACATCAGAAGTAATAGCTAATGTTACTAGAGAATTTAAAAACCGACTTGCTTATTGTCAAGAAGTAAACGGTGCTCAGTTTGAACATCTAATACATTAAGTTTAGTTAAGTTTCAATGTTTTGAAAATCACTTTGATTTAGTTAATAATTATGATAATGTATTTCTTTAATGGATATTAGATTTTTTCTTTCCTTAATACACTTTTCTGTTAATATCTCGGTAGGTATTGAAGTAAACAATATCAAACCCGATATTTTTGTATTCGCAATAAAATGTTTCATCAGAAACTAAAATACTATACAGGGTGTTTCATTGCAAATTTTAAAATCGACATTACTTCCGGTAAAACAGGATGTTCAAAATTGTAAAAAAAATTTGAAAGAAATAGGCAATCTACTGCAGTATCCACCTTCCAAATTTCATTTTGATATCTCTAATAATTCCAGAGATATTTACTTGGTTCCACACATTTGCCCATCACTGTATAGAAAATCGTAGCGTATTCACTCCTTTAGTGTTGTAGGCCAAACAATAAATATGCAAATGAGAAATACCTTGCTTCACCATCTTGGCGAGTTCGTTTGCATATACGCATTCATTTGTTCACCCAAGTAAACGATACTAGGAACTGCCGTCTCTCAAGATATTGGATACATAAAATCAATTTGTCAAGTTACAGCTGGCAATAAAGTTGTTCAAGGCTACCGATTGTTTAATAACTTCTTACAGATAGTCAAATAAAAACCGTAGGTGGAACCAGATTCGATTTCAGCAGTCGGACCTAGTTTTTGCAAGCATTACAAGGAGCTTTAAATAATAAACAATATTGAGTCATAAGAAATAATATTTATTTTCGTTCAAACGCAAGTTTTATGATCGTCTACGGTTTTAATCTGCGATTGGTCTTCGATACGGTCATAATTTGCATTCCCAATCGATATATCAAAGAAAAAGGTCAACGCTAAGACAGACTGTGGAAATTTCTAATGATTTTATAAAATGTTAATAACAGTTAAGTACTATAAGGTGATGAAGAAATAAACACATCCTAGATAAGAGTTTTCTTAATTTATTCTCAACTAGTGTTGGATGAAAAACAATTCACTAAACTATAACAAAAACTTTTTATTTTGTAAGAGCTTGTTATTGTGTCGTTTTCGTTCAATGTAATTTTTTTCAATTTTTATACATTGTTATATCTTACGATTGCCCTGGTAGGTGTGACTTTGTAATCCATATAGTGTACGATATTGACTCGATTTTCTCAAATTCTCAGAAATAAATACTACTAGAAAACCACGTAACATACAATTTAAGTTGTAACGTGAAATGAATATCTACATCCAACAGTTTATCTTCAAAATCATACATTGCCCAGATGAATTTCAAATATTAGGGACGAAATTCAAACTAAACATAACAAACGAACTATATCAGCATTACTGAAAAGTAAGTAAGAAAACGGAACACAAAATAGATTTTAATAGTTGCAAAGAATTTGCTCACATCTATACATACGAGGTCTGGCTATTAAATAAACAGACTGGTTATGGAAAAGAGATTTATTTTAAAAATTACTCTTCAATTGAATGCTTTGGTTTTTTTGACAAAGAAGGCTACAAATACAAATAAGGTCCCATTAAGAGCAATGATTTTCCGGTAGTTGGAGAGATTTGGACGTCCTTCAATTTGTAGTTTAGACGAAAATGTTGCCGCATGCAGAACAACGATGGCACTAGTGTTGAGTTTACACTTCCCGTGAGACGTTGGAGTCTGTAGAAAGTGAACTGGACTTTCTAGACAACGTAATAACAGAATACAGATCATAGGTGTCTTGTTCGAACCCCAAACCAAGGATCAAAGTTCGGAGTGGCACAAGAAAGTGAGAATGTCAACGTTCAAGGTAAAGATAATATTAAAAGTGTTTGTTGAGAAGCATGGTGTGTTCCAAAAGAGTTTTTAGTTTTTAGCTACGGGACGAACCGTCAACGCTGTTTAGTCCTCGTGCGTCTGCTCATAGCCGTCAAACGGAAACGAATAGAGACTGACAATCGCTGGAAGCTACACTACAAGACCCCACAGCGTTTTCATTGTGACCGGACAGTGGTTGAAACCTTGTCACAGCCACCGTACAGCCCCGATGTGAATCCGGCAGACTTTTTCCAAGTTTTGAAGCTCAAGAGAAGCGTCTATCAAAGGAATTCTTTGAAAGAGGTTACGACAGCAGGCTTTTGTAGGGTATTGACGCCCAATAAGACTTTGTACCGACCAAATCAATAAATTCTTTTTACCAGACTGATTTATTTTTATTATTACCTAAAACATCTGCAGACATCCGGACTGCCGTTATTTTATACCTCGAATAGAACGAATAAAACAAAAAAAAACACAAGCGTCCACTTACAATACGGTAAGCAGAAGTAACTGAAAACCGGCGCACACCTCGTTCGAGCTGAGAGGTTCTTCCTGGCCTTTTCAAACAATCGCTCGTTGAGAGAATAACAGCAAAAAAAACGAACGGGAAAGCGGACGTGCCGGAGGATATTTTCAGTCTAAAAAGCCATTGTGAATTGTGTCTCTGGATATTTTTTATTTATGTAATAAGAAGTTTATGTATACAAAGGAATTTCACATCCCATATTTTTGCAGTTCGTCTGACTTAACAATGGGTCGGCACGGAATGCCGAGGAAAAATCACACATAACGGTGCCAGCACTTACCGTATGCGATCATATAACGGATTTAGTAAATATTTTAACTCCAATTTTGATATCAGATTAAATTTAAATACATGTAGAAATATAAATGTGCAAAAGGTCAATTTTTACTTGCCTAGAAGTATTTGTTCGAAGAAATTGTTTAGCATATTGATTAAAATTTATAGGTTTATATTTGTGCTTCGGGAGAAAGATAATTAGACGATCTGCTCAGTTTAGGCCTACAAGGTATACAGATTTCGCAAATTGACAAAAAATGACAATCTTGTGAAACCAAACATGAAACACGGCACCCATTTTGCAGATAGCTTATGAATATACTGTTGCTTAAAATAAAGGTCATATGTCCTTTTCAACTGTTTATAATTTTTCGATAACATCTAGCATTTTACAGGACCTCAATTTCTATCTATTCATAGCATGAAATATTTTGACCTTTGCTAACCTTCTTTAACGTATCCACCCTTCCATATTGCTATTTTTCGCATGCATATTATACAACCTTGAGTGAAAACAGTCTCTGTCATGGTTCAGCATAGTCGGTGTTATCTGCCGACACTCCGCTATAATTCGGTGACGTAGTTCGTCCAAATTCTCAGGCTGAGTCATACAAATTCTGGATTTAACATGTCGACACAAAAAAACCAAAGGGTTCAGATCAGGTGATCAGGCAGGCCATTCTATAGGACCTCTTCTTCCAATCCAGCGACCAGGGTATTAAAAATCGAGGTATTGACGAACTAGTGCGGCGTAATGAGTAGGTACTCCATCTTGTTGGAAATGCAATTGCTTTTCATATAGTAGAGGATCATTTTCTAATTTTTCTATTATCAATGCATTAATTTCATTTTCCAATATATTGTGATAAATTTCACCATTTAAATTACCAAGAATAAACAGGGATCCAATTAGATGATTTTCCAAAATCGCTGCCCAAACATTTAGTTTTACCGGATGTTGACTATGAGCTTCTCGAAATAAATGAGGATTTGTATGGTACCAAAATCTACAATTATGTCGGTTAACCTACCCATGAAGTGAAATAGTGCACTCATCCGAAAAGCAAACATTGTACAAGAAATTCGGGTTTTCGATCATAGGCTGGGTCATAATTTCGCAAACCTATTGCCTTCGATCCCAATCATCCTCATTAAATTGAAGTAATTTAATTTTGTACGGATGGAATTTGTACTTACGCAAAATTGTAAAAACATTAGTTTCGCTAATACCGGAAGCTGCAGAGATTTACTGGACAGACTGCGTGTTTGGTTTGGACATGGCCTAATGTAGCCACAACTACCCCTCCATCATTTACAATTCCAATGGGATCTCTTTTTTATTCATTACTGAGCCCGCCTCAACGAATTTTAAAATCAACTTCAACACGTATTTATGGCGAACGTTACGTTCGGGATAGTTTTGGTTGAAAGCCCTTGCAGCAGATCGAGCACAATTTTGAGTTTGCTAAGACTTACCAGCTCAACACGTTCTTGCAATGTGTATACCATAATTATCTTTTAAATTATCAACAAATCAGTAAAGTAATAACTAGACAGATAAATGTACAATGCTTCCAGTGATCGAATAAAGGTCAGAACAGATAAACAAACTTGCTGTAAATATCAGCAAAAAATAATGTAAAATAAATGAATGTTTACATTTAATGTTTTTCTTGTATTGTCTGTTATTACTGGCTGTGGCAGTGAAACAGGATGGTTTAAGAGCGTACTATACAAGAACAGAAATTGCAATAATCTTTTTTATTATGACGGTATAGTCCGTAAAAAGGGCTTTCAAATGGTATACGACAAGAGCTATTGTCCCTATCTCAAATCTCAAGGTCATTGAATTAGCCAGTTTATGTTCATTCATATGTTTATGTGCGCAAGCGCTAACTCACCTCAAAAAATTTTCTAATTGCAATATTTTAGAAAATAACCAAGATATTCATGGTGGCTCGATTGAGATGGAATACCCTGTATATATCATTGTTAAAGCTTAATAAAGGTACTGACTACCTGCACTGCATTATGTTACACCCCGTATATAAGACCGTCTACATGAGTTTGAAGTAAACGCCAATAGACTCGAAAATGATTTTAGAATGAAAAATGAAAGAAATACTAACCACATGTTTGGCTTCATTAGGGAAACCCAACCGAATACAAATGAGTCACGTTCTAGAACCACCAACAAACGAATATTATTATTATCATCACCAAACGCGATGATTAAATTGTCCTCGTATTTTATCTTTTATGCGACCAGTCAAATTTATCACAGTCGGTAATGTAAAATACGTAAAAATGTTTCCATTTATATCGTCTCTATCACCCTGTCGAGTTTTAAAATTCCTTTTTATGGGCCCTTATCTGTGACATACGTTGTTCGTTTTAACATCATATTTCTATTATAGTATGTCACGTTTTAAAGCTCGTTCGTAATTGAAACATAAAGTGTTTTTTGATAGATTTATCAAGCTTTAAATGTTATAGCTTTCAAAATAATTTCAGTCGAACAACAGACATTATAATCACAATTTTTAATATATAAAATTAAAAATGAAGGTTTCTAACAATGCAATTTGCCCCACAAATTGGTTTCGAAGAGAAAAATCATTATATGTGTGACTTTTTGAAAAAGTACAGGTGTACCTCAAGGTACTGCCTTGAGGCTTATAGTATATGTCCATAAAGTATTGCTTTATTTCTTGTCCCTAATATATAATAATAAAAAAATGAAATCATGGTTTTTGACTTAAGTTCGACACACGGTACGTAGCATAATTTTGAGGACTGAACGTTCTTTACATGACTCGTTTACAAACAAGTCTAAAATATATGCTTGAATAGCCTAATCAGACCCTTGACAGACAGAACAATTGCCTTGTTCCAAGTGTTGCCACGCCTCTCCAAAGAACTGATCAATCAGTATTGTCCGCTGATGAGCACTATGGAAGAGTGGAAGGCGTCCCAACGAACTCATTACCTACTGCTATCTGTTCACCAAACACAATTCTTAGTTGAATCTTAGAACACAGCTTAGTAGGAAACCATTTACAACTTATAAATTTTATTCTGCCAATTACACATCAATTAATGAACATTTGAAAATTTGGACTAAATTTGTATCTAACATAATTGCAACGTCAGATTTGTTAGTACCTAAAGTATCGCCTAAACTGTTTGATAAACCGTGGATGAACAACAACATTCGCCATGAGATCAATGTGAAAAGGAAGGCATGGCATAAATATCGAATTAGTTGATCAGAAATCGACTATAATTTGTACAAGTCCTGCTCAAACACTGTAGCGGCTCTAATCAGAAATAGTAAATCTACTTTTGAAAACAAATTAGTTGGTAGCAAAAGTAATAAAAACTCCTTTAAATACGTGAAACGTAACTTAACTAGCAGAATTTATACTAACACTCAAAAATTCAGCAAGTGAACAGATCAGCGATCCCAAGAAAGTGGCAGAATTATTTGCTGCAGAATTTTCTAATTCTTTTTCTCATGAACCTCAAATCAACCTAGCCAACAGCTCTGATTTTCCTGTGATCGAGTCAACAACTAACACCATCGAAATTACCGACGAAAAAGTTCTTGCTGTTATTAGAGAAATTCGTCTGGATTGTAGCACAGGACCAGATAATATTAACCCTGTTTTTTCGAAGATGTGAAGAATCATTGCTTACCCCTTTAACTAATTGTTGAAGCATTCTTTTGAAGAGTCTTGTGTTCCGGTTGATTGGAAAAACTCAATAGTTGTCCCAGTCTTTAAAAAGGGTGACAAGTTAGTCACCAGTAACTATCGTCAAGTTAGTTTAACTTGCCTTCCATGCAAATGTTTGGAGAAACTAATTGTTCGGGATTTAACTGCTTATTTCGTTACTAATGGGATTTTAAGTGAGAGACAACATGTTTTTTTACCAAAACGTTTAATAATAACTAACATGCTATACTGTGTTAATGCATGGACCAAAGCTGTTGACAATTCTGAATTGATGTGATTTACCTAGACTTTAAAGGAATATTTTTTTGATCAAGTCCCTCATAGCCGGTTATTGTATAACTTGAACAATATGGTGTTCGGGGAAAATTGTTAAGACTGGATTAAAGACTTTTTAACGTGTCGATCGGCTCGCGTTCGGGTGCACGGTGAACTCTCCGAATCATACGAAGTAATAAGTGGTGTTCCTCAAGGTTCAGTTCTCGGGCCTCTGCTGTTTAATGTGTTTGTCGCTGACCTGGCTTTGCGGAATCCATTAGCCACTGATAACAAGCTAAGTAGTGATATTGCTAAGTTAGCAGAGTGGTGCAGTGATTGGTGTCTTCACTTGAACTCCGACAAGTGTTCGGTATTGCACATTGGTTACAACAACCCAAATAATCATTACTTTATTAATAACAGTCGAATAGTCCCTGTTATTACCCAAAGAGACCTTGGATTAATTGTTTCTAACGATTTGAAATGGTCAGCTCATATTTCCAAAGTAACAAAAAAAGCCAACTCTATGGCATACAAAATTTCCTTGGTTTTTAGAAATATGTCTCCTACTTTGCTGTGTAAAATAAACAAAACCTATATACGTCCATCACTTGAATTTGCAGTTCCCGTATGGAATCCATATTTTGCTAAAGATATTCATCTACTTGAACAGACTCAACGTAGAATCACAAAAGTGTGCCTGCCCTTCGTAATTGTCCATACGAGGAACGCCTAGAGAAGTTGGGCATCACTTCACTTACAGACAGGCGATTACGTGGTGATATTATTGGAACTTATAAGATTCTTCGTGGTTTTTGTTCGGTGAACTTAAATGTATTCACAATTAATCCGAACAGCCGTCTTAGAGGTCATAATTTAAAATTGTGCCCGGAAGGGTTTTATAAGTTGTGTCGACAATTCTTCATATCCAACCTAATCGTACGTTCATGGAATTCGCTGCCCTCCGAAATAGTGAATGCTACATCCAGAAATTCTTTTAAGAATTTATATGATCGATATGTCACTGTTATGCCCATATAATTCAGTTAATTTTTCTTACTCAAATGGTATTTTATGTAGCAGTTTCATCGGCAATTTTGCCGCCTACACTGCTTTTTCATCTAATACTAATACAATTACTTAAAGACAACATTTCATTTTCCCTTAGCAGTTTTAATTTCATACATGGGATATTTCTTGTTCTCTATCCTTTGTACAGTACAAATTTCACCAATGTTTATTGTCAAAAGCCTTTTGTGAAATTTGTACGAACATGTATATTTAAAAACGAAAAAAAAACCTGATCAAAAGATGCAATACAAAACAGAAATGCATAAGATGTACCAACATACAAGAGTTCAATGTCTATTTCAAAGCATTAAATAAGAATACGCCAAGCCCTTTTGATCACATCTCTTACGCACCTTGCTGTGTTCGATACTCTAGCATACAGCCGAGTCTCTGGGATTATTTTAAAATCTAATCGCAATCCGATCGGAAGGTATTAAAGCCGATAGCCAGCGAAACGTGAACTGCTCACAATACTTCCTCTATCCGACATCAATTTATCGATTCATTGCAACCTTTTTTTTATCTGTTCGCTTTGAATTACTTTTTTTGAAAAAAGACTCTCCTTTGTTTGAAGGAAAAACCTCTATCGGCACCGAGCATGCTGTCGATGACCCGGTGCAGGGGAGACGAAAACTGATCCAAATAGAAAAAAAACACGAGAAAAATCTTCATTAGCGATAGGTGTAACTCAGCAACGGACAGAATAAAGTCCAGTCAAAATAGACACAATAAGCTAAAACTCAGACAGGATACCAACAGAGCTAAACATTTATACAAACCTTTGAATAGTCATTTAAAACAATCCTCACCGATCCAATATGTACAAACAATATGTATGGCCCAGCCAGCCCCTCACCCCCTGAGGGTCTGTTAAAGTAAACAGATTAATTAAGAATTGTAAAGAACAGACAGTACACTAGCAAATCGAGAGAGTTAAGTTATATGATCCTAAGCAATAGGTCGGTAAAGCATTAACTAGATATAAGGAAGGAATTTAGGTCTAAATAATAAACCTTAGTAACCCCTCTCTCAACAAGACCATCCTAGATCCACCCCTAGGCTTGGCTAGGTATTGAACCTGTCTTCTGAAGACAATGGATAGGAAAGGATCAATGAGGATCTGGATCAAAATTTAAACTCATCATTCACTTGCCCCAGAAATGCTACTCAATACGATTTTCCGCAATTTCAAGTAATTTAAACTGTGGATTCAAAAAAGTTGGCAGTCATTCACCTATTATTAGCAACTCGATAATAAACAAAGATGGAACGTAGCGGTAGAACTACCTTCTGAAACCTATGGTGCCACTTATATTGGCAGAACGTACACATCGTTTAAAAAAGGGTTTAAAGAACATCCAAGATGCCTTAACACAAACTCTTCACGCTTCTTACCTGCTGGAGTACACAATTTGCCCATAATAACAGCAGCTTGCATCTTATTACATGGGTGCTTAAGTAGCGGGACTAACACATAGATGGCGCTGCTAGCGCCATCCCGCTTTTGTTTTCCGATAGTATCAACCTTCAAAAGACAAGTGTAAAAATTGGATGTCATTCGGTTGTAGTTTGATTTTGTTTAAACTAAAAATGATAAAAACTAGTTTAGTCTGTTAATGAAACAATGTTTCTTTATAATGAAGAAAAATGCAGTTCAAGATGAGCAAGTGTTACCGTGTCAAGTGTTGTTAGGTTTAGTACCAGAAAATATTAGAATTTTAAAACATAAAAATTATCCGACTGACACTTTAAACTCAGAACTGAACCTCGACTTTATCCTGGTGCATTGAAAGGTCTGTGTAAACGTTCACCTGTTTGAAAAATCTTGCCTAGGTTGAATACCTCTTTTGACTGGAGCAATATAAGGCCAAGTGAGCGAATTGATTCGTTTTCCGTGGCTATTGGTTGTTTTTTTTTTATTTGGCTGAGATGAATGAAAGGACAGTAAAATAACAAGAGATTTATCTCTCAGCTGGAAACTCGTTGAAAAATACGCCGAAGTAATTGGAATCCAACAAGTGGAAAGATAACATTGACAGCGAGAAACTGGAGAGAGAGAGACTCGGCTAAATGGTGATTATTTTTGTGTAAATGATTGACGTTTTCGAATAGCAATTTATTGTCAGATGAAACGGAAACTTCGTTCGTTTTTTTTTGTCGAGTAGTTTGGAAATATCTGTGAGGAAATTCCAGCGAAGCGTTTTAAAATAATCAACGTATTTTCTGACTAATAACGTTAGTCAATCTGGCTTCTTGGCAAGTGTATTATTGGTTTACTTTCTGGAAGCATTAAGCCTGATTCACACCTTCAAAAATGCGTCTAGAGTGTTAATAGGTATTCCGACCTTTGGGAACCCCCCACTTTTACTTTAATTGGACCAAGTGCCCCAAGCCAAGGAAACTGACTGGATGTGTGGTTAAGTGTCCTAACTGACTATACGAGGGGCGTTTAGAATGTTTGGTTAAACGGGTTTGAGTCAGTTTCTCAATGAACAGGTGAGGCAGTGTGGTTGATAAACTATAACTAAAAAGCTAAAAATTATTATAACAAAATACAACTCTAGCAAATAAATAACACATTCAATGTTGTTAGGTACCTACCCAGGAAGTAAAAAATCTAAACATTAAAAGGTGCTCATTCTGTACAAATTAATTACCTACCAATCTAGTATATTTTTGGAGAATATTCAATATAAATGTAAATCCTTCTATCACTTTACTTTGTGATTTTGTTTGCTATAACTAAACACCCTGTCTATAAACGCACCAAATGGCAGTTTAAAGTTTGATATGTGTTGTCACTGAATTTTTTATTAGGCCGGGAAAATGTGACAACCAAAAGCACTCTCTTCGCAAAATGGAAAAATTTGCATTTATATAGGTATTTGCCTGGTATACAAACAAAATGAGCTTGGTACTCATTGATTTAAGGAGCCGAAAATACTACCTATATACTTGTAGATGTAGATAAAAAAATTTCAAATTCGCAATTAAAACTTTCAGTGCCTAAAATTACCGCACTATTACGTTGGAATTACAATATTTATGAGGAAATGTCCGTTATGTCATTTCGATGAAATTTTTGATAAGAATTTTGGAATTTTCGGCGATTTTCTGTAAAACTGCAAGTTGCACGTCACAGAAAAGAATATGAGATCACTTAAGGATCTTCCTTAATAGATTAAACGTTAAAAACTATACTAATCCATAAGGAGTTATCGAAAAATCGACTAAAATATTAGGGATATTGGTCGATTTCCATGCACGCATGTGTTCATTAACAAATTTTATCACTTTACCAATAGAATTCTTTTCCAAAATTTGAAGTTTCACCAATCCGGATATATACTCTATTAAACAAGACCATATTCATTAAAAACGGTGCACAACAGGAGAAGAAATCAGGTAACATACATACAAAAAAAAATCGAAAAAAATACCTAACCTCCTCCTTTTTGGAAGTCTGTTAAAAAATAAAAAGAATATAAATGTTTATTGTTTAATTTACTTATGACCATGAGCTAAAGTGAAGGTATAGGAGTTTAGCTCTTAAATTTGATGCCACTTAAAAATTTCCACAGACTGATTCTGAACATGTAAAACTTTTCCGAGCACAGTACTTGGCAAAAGGCACGGCCAGCCTTCTCTTCCAACGAACAATTCTCCAACTCCAGACTTGGCTAGTTTAAATCCTCGAATCTAAAACTTTGAAAACGAATCTTCAAGTCCTTAATAGCAGCCTGAGTCAAACCAGACGATATCTAAATTGCAAGATCTTTTAAGAGCACCACAATAACTCAAAAAGCGACTCCGTCTAACGTTTCCCCGATTTTCCCCGTCTTACGTTTCATAATTCAGCGATAACAACCCCGCTTATATGATGGGAACATTAAGTGGGATTTCTCTACGAGATGATGACATAAATTTGCAAGAATCCGTGTTGTTTTTGGTACATTCCAAAACGTGAGCTCACGACTGTTGCCATAAGGATCAACGAGCGCTTAAAAAATTCAACGGAGTGGTAAAGCGAACACGATAGTCGAGCTCGAGCATAAATCGAAGCACGAAGACCACAAGAAAGTAGGAAACAGTGAAGTGTTTTACGCTTTTGAGGTTAAAGATTTACCGCTTGGTGAAATATTATGAGAAAATATATATATAATGTATAATAGATTTTACCGTTAAGCTTGCGAAACAGAATAGAACGGAAGAATCGACTATAACGTTATTTTATCATAACGATTCATTCGTAAAGTATAAGATCGCGTCCGGAGATTATTCGACTCGAGGGTATGTTTTTTATTTGCCTATTCAATTTTTTACGAGTTCGTGGTGTCGTTTACGATGAGGGTACGTGATTTTTTTAATGTCCCTCTTATCGTGCAATAGGAACTGCGTAATAATGCCTGCACGATAGTTTTATGTAACTGGGTCAAAATCCATTTTATGTCTATCGAAGTCAAACCAAAATAAACAGTCAACAAACAATTATTAGTATTAGTAATCAGCTATTGCCTCTGCAATTCACCTAAACCTCATTTTTTGGATAGTTCTTTTTTCTCTTTGTACAAAAGAAAAAAAAAGGACACTTGACCAGTTATTTGCCTTTACTGAAAACTCGGTATATAACTTGATAGAAGGTCTTTGTTGTACAAAAACTTGAGTCGACTGCCGATCCTCATAAGAATGTATCAGCAGATCTGCAGAAACTTGGCCAGATATTTCCCTTTTGGAAATGATGAAGAACAATTGGGCGAAAGCCTATTATATCTGAAAACTCGGTGTATAACTTGTACCAAAGTTGATTCCTCTGTAGATCCTCATATAAGAATGTATCAGCAAATCTGCAGAAATTTGGCCATATATTTCCCTTTGGAAATGATTAGGAACAATTTGACAACCTGCTATCATTACTGAAAACTCGGTGTATAACTTGACAGAAGATCTTTGTTGTACAAAAAGTTGATTCCACTGCAGATCCTCATAAGAATGTATCAGCAGATCTGCAGAAACTTGGCCAGATATTTCCCTTTGGAAATGATGAAGAACAATTGGGCGAAATTCTATTATTTTTGAAAACTCGGTGTATAACTTGTACAAAAGTTGATTCCTCTGTAGATCCTCACATAAGAATGTATCAGCAAATCTGCAGAAATTTGGCCAGATATTTCCCTTTGAAAATGATTAGTAACAATGGGACGACCTTTTATCTTTACTGAAAACTCGGTGTATAACTTGACAGAAGAGCGTTGTTGTACAAAAGTTGATTCCACTGCAGATCCTCTTAAGAATGTATCAGCAGATCTGCAGAAAGTTGGCCAGATCTTTCTCTTTGGAAATGATGAAGACCAATTGGGTGAAATTCTATTATTTCTAAAAACTCGGGGTATAACTTGACACAAGAGTTTTGTTGTACAAAAGTTGATTCCTCAGCAGATGCTCATATAAGAATGTATCAGCAGATTTGCAGAAACGTGGTCAGTTATTTCTCATTGGAAATGATGAGGAACAATTCTATCATTATTGAAAATTCGGTGTATGACTTGACAGAAAAGCGAGCTTAATTGTACAAAATATTTCTTCAACTCAGTAATAAAAAAAATCACTAAATATTTAACTAAAATGTGTATTGCTATAAAAGCTTTTCAGTATTATGTATCTCATATTTCACTGATTCAGTGTCTCGGTGATTTCTGCTTTTTTAACATTCGACATCCGGTGGCGTTTATTATTCCAACTGCTCGAATATAACACGATGTAAACAAAAGAACATCGACCAAACACTAGGTATTGTTGACATTGTTTCTCTCGTCACGTTTCGTCTTGTGCTGAATGCACATTTAACAGAAATGATGATAAGCGCTGACATTTTTATCTAATTGACAACGAACTTTTATTTTAACAAAGAAATTTTAATTTCGTATGGGTAATTGTAATGTTAGTACACTGACATCAATTTTTGAAATTATAACACATACCACAACCATATATGAAAAGTATTTCATGCGAAAGAACGCTTCAAGTGGAACTGGAAACCAACGAAAGTCTATTGGACTTAGATCAGGACTGTATGGAGGATGGAAAAAATTCAGATCAACAATTAGGAAATTCTTACCTAAAACTACTCCCACTAACTTTAAATTCGTGAGACCAATGAAAAACAATTGCTTTTGATGATGCAGTTTATAGATAATCCAAATACTGTTTTTCATATTTCATTATTTAAAACCAATAATTTCTCGATTATTCATATTTCAAAATTAAATTCTACTCTAACTGGCAGCTTTTGTTTATCATAAAAATTATCAATTGTATAAAGTCAGTACTTTTTTACTGTTTTAAATAATTAAATGATCAATAATCCTTTTATAAACTCTTCAAATTTTGTAGTAATTTACGATAAACTAAACAATTCGTGCTAGTTGATTGGCCCACTGGCTACAAGTCCATCACGACCGGCTACGTGAAATCATAGCAAACCGTATAATTTATTATTAATTTAAAGAGAAAGGGTAGATTTTTTCTAGAGTTCAGTAACTTCGCTGTACCATCTAATGATTCCCATCTTCAGGAGAATGTTGTCTTCGGCTGCCAAATAAAACAACTTGAATCAACTCGAGAGATGTATTTGTAAAAGTAGGACTTCGCCTTTTTCGTTCTATCGCTAACTCGTCAAACGTGGTTTTCAACATTTGATGAGAGGTCAAATATTTCATCAATTTACGGTAAAAATATCCACAGAAAATGAAATATGTGAAAGAGGTTTTAATGCACAGGCTATCTCGAATGTCAAACATCAACCTTAGCAATGAAAACTGACGAAACACTACGATGAAATGTCCATGGAGGTTTTGCAATTTTTATGTTGGCACTACATAATTAAATTTGATAAATAAAAATATTGACGCAACACCTTTTGAACATGATCGATTAGAACGTTCGGCGTTAATTGCTGCTACAATACGATCAATTCTCGTTGGGTGATTAAAACTATTTAAATTTCTTTTTGGTGATGCAACCTTGATCCAGTAAAGCTGTTTTATAGGAGGCGGTCAAACCGTTCGGTCTTGACTTTGAACGAGGTCATCAGTTTTTTACTTGTGTTGTTTGTTTCTTTGTTACTTAAACAAAATTCGGACGTTGAATCGGAATTCTAAACCAAATTTTGCAAATATATATGCTACAAAGGATATTAAGAAAGTAAGTTTTGGTGGCCCCAGTTATAACTAACTAATTCTGATTTTGACCCTGATTTGTATTCCTCCACTTGTAAAGCCATTTCTCGTCACACTCTTCGGGTTCAGTTCAGTTCTCGGATTTATTCAAAAACACTCTAACACAATTTATATTCACAGAACTATTTACAATTTATCTTAACTATACGGCAGTCGAATACTCAATGAATGCTTCCTCAGCTCTCCGTATTTATATATTTCTTCTCGGAATTCTCCAGAACGTCAACGAGCCGTCGAGACTAGATTCTTCGAGAAATACAACAAAGCAAGCCGCCGACCTCGATGCGCCAGACTAACAATATTTCGGCTTCCCAGAAATAGCGGAGGAATGTCGCTTCCACGAATTATCGGATGAAGGCCGATTGCACCAGCTATCGGATGAATTCTCGTAACAATATTTACCGTAGGTTAATAAGATCACCAATTACAAAGCTCCTCCATAGCCGCTAAGTGAGAATGGTCTCCAAAACACTATCCAAAGGCTTACAAGTATTACCATCTCATAAGGGTAAACAAAATCCTCTTTCAACAAAGGATGTTTACTCTGTTCCTCCTCTGGACAGACTACATTGGTGAAACAGGTCAATCTATAGACATCAGCCTAAGTGAACAGAAAGTTTGTTGGAGAATGGGCCTTCTTTTAAACTCCGCTTTAGGTGAACATTAACTTGAAACTGATCATAAGATTTTCTTACTTTCGTAAAGTGGAAATGTTCGAATAGTCAATTGTTTTATGTTTCTTACAAGTAATCCTTACAAATGTGGGTGATGTTTATGATCTGTACATAATGAATTATCGTGAGTTACTGCTGGCTTGTAAACTCTATGTCCTATGACTCGTAACGAAAATACAGATGATTCCAAAAAGGATCAAATATCAGTAACGTCAGTTGATGGCCTAAAAGCATAATAGTAGTAAAACGCTGTTGAGCCTTAAAACACCCAACGTCGATCATTTTATTCTTTCCAGTTCTTTTTCGCTGGAATGGCAGCTCTGATCAATTGGCGCAGTCAGCAGCTGCCGTCTCCGAAAGTTGGCACGAATGTGAATATGTAGAAATATGAGGACAAACATTAAATATAGTTAGTTTAGTGCTGAAGAGCTGCAATGAACTGAACAGCTAAAGTGACATGTGACACTGTCATTGGACATTGGAAGCAGAAAGTAAGAGAATATGACTTTCATGAGTCGAAGCAACAAGAACATAGAGAATTATTCTTTCACGGCATTGGTATTTTCTTTTGGGTCAAATAGTTTTAATGGTGGGCATAGGCCTAGGTTTAGTTCGAAATTTTTCGATTAGAGTTCTCAGTTAAAACAGAAGGCTTATCCGTATACAGTTTTCAAGGTTCCCTTGGTCCCCCTCCTTGTCTTATAATATCATATTTGTATTATTCGGGATTTTGGGATTTTTCCCTTTTATAGGCACGTGCTGACAACAAAATTTAGTTTTATGTATACTTTTGTTGTCTGAGATTTCTGTTGATAACTAGGTATACTGTTATTCTTTTGTTCGATTGAAGCTTCTATTTGTTGTTGATTTTTGTCTTATTTATTTATTTATTTATAGCATTTATTGTCCAACAGATTTCACAATCCAATTACAGAGCAATGTACAAATTCCCTATAATAGTATTCATATACATATCATTCCAAAACACAAAAAGTATAAAAGTTTAACAAAATAACAGTTACTATTAAAATTAAATATAAATAACAATAAAATTAATAATCATAAAATGAGAAAGGCTTAGAACTAAGTGAAAGTATGACGAGCTATATGTACAGAGAATCACGAAAAATGTCACAAATATTTGATATTTTATTAAAGTTATGGCACATAGTATTTAATGGTGAATTAAAAAGTAAATTTGTGCGTGACTTGTAACAGTAAAAGGCTATGTTACTCCTCACTTGGTATTGTGGCACATAAAAATTCAAGAGAGCCAGTAAATCAGGGCAGTCAATTAGGCAACGAACCAATTTATAAACTAAGACTATGGATTTCTCAACTCTTCTGGAGTGTAGACTTTGAAAATTGAATTTTGTAAGTAATATGGAGTATTCTATTCCCCTTGTTGGATACGTTCCATCCACCCTATACATTAAATATTTTAGGAATTTTCTCTGGATATTTTCAATTCTAACAATATGAATATTATACTGTGGGCTCCATATGTTACAACAGTACTCAAGCTTTGTACGTATGAAGCTGAAATATAAAGTTTTTAAAGCCGCAAAATTTTCAAAGCTTCGACAGTTCCGCATGATAAACCCATACATTTTGTAAGCTTCAGTAATCATTGAGACTGGCGTCAAAAATAACACCTAAATCTCTAGTGGTAGTATCACGGAGCAACATAGTGTCGTTGACTTTATACTGATATATTAATTGAGTCTTTTTCCTACTAAATGAGACAACTTTACATTTTGCTACATTCAAAGGTAATTTGTTACTCTTACACCATCTAATAAGCTTAGAAAGATCATTTTGTAATCGTGCACAATCGTCCAATGTTGTTATTGGAAGATAAATTTTAAGATCGTCAGCATAGAGTAACTTATTAGTACGCAGAGAATTGCACAGGTCGTTCACAAAAAGGAGGAATAATAGTGGTCCAAGATTCGAGCCCTGGGGCACACCTGAAGTGGAGGTGTAGCTGTTCGAGAGATATCCATTAAAAAACAAACAGCGGCCTATTCTCTATGTATGACTTGCAAAGTTTCATAGTATCAAGGGAAAAACCAAATTGTGACATTAGTTTTTGTAGTAACCGATTATGATTCATTTTATCAAAAACCTTACAAAGTCTTACAGTCTAGGTAGTCGTAGGTCGTTTCCGATTCTGTCTAAGACATTTTATTACCAACTTTTTCTAGAGTTCTATTTTTAGTTCAATTTCATATTAGTCCTGAAGATCTTTTGTGATTATCTCTTTCTATTTTTTTTAATAACATTTTCTCCAGGTTGTTTTGCATAGTCATTTTACAGTTTATTATATCGATGCTATTTAAACGTCACTCATCCCCCATCTTCAGTTGTTTCTATAGCTCTTTTCCATATTCGAATTCATCTCTTTTCAGTTCCTCTGTGTACATTTTTTTATTATTTCTCTTTTTATGTTTATTGAAGTTTTGGCTTAACAATCTGTGATCACTTTTTATAATAAATATATTTAATCTTGTAGTATATTGTACTATTTGTTTTGAGCTTAACATGATACAGTCTATCTTATTTTTTGTCTTCAGGTCTGAATGATCCATGCCAATTTCATTTGTTATTGTTTTTTAGAGATTACTTTATACAGGAATTCTAGAAATATCATTTCGTTTTGTCTAGAATGCGAGGGTGGTTTCAGAAGTACCCGGCCCGACCTAGAGATGGTGGCAGTTGTTTGATAAATATCCATGTATTAGAAATTGTGTCAGAAGTTAATGGCTATTTTGAGGAGCAAAAAAGTTCGTATTCCCGAACTTATTGAACATCGCTGGGAAAAGAGAATAGAGCAGTAAGGAGATTATGATGAAAAATAAATACATTTTGTTCCAAAATTATTGTGATTTCTTTGTTAGATCGGTTACTTCTGGGAGCATCCTCGTAAATATAAAAAAAGATTGCAATTTAGACTCACAATTCCAACATAATAAAACAATTGAACAAAATTAATAATTTATCGGATTAATTTCTAAATAGAGCGCCCTGCTCAGTGGACGAGAACCTCCATTTTCCTTGCTCATCGTTTCGTCGAAAATATTTACCTGTGATTGCGTTCAATTCAGATCGACGCTTCGAATCTCATCCTAATCATAAACAGGATAAAAAACGTTATTTATTTGGCTCTATCGACCCCATTATTCGAGAATTGCCAACAGCGACTTCGTTAAAAGTAGGTTGGTTGCACGTTCGAGATCTCGTTTTTGAATAGAGTGCTCTGTACTGACGGTTGAATGCGTTCGAATCTGTTCGTCATTGGTTTGCGAAAATTCAATTACACCAACACACGGGCGGCCGTTTCTGCTCTATAAATTGGGCCGGGGCGATAGCACCTTCTCTCTTCTGCTCAATGTGTGTACGACCAGATGATAAGTCGGCTGTTTTTGTTGCGTTCGCTTTTTTGAGTTTGTCGTTTTCCATTTATCTAGTTGTTGGTTCGGTGGGGTTTTTAACAAAAGTCGCTCTTTCGACGGATTGACGTCGAGAGGTCGTTAATTGGAATGGCAGCGCGTTCGCTGATAGTAACTGGGTAACGTTTCAATCCCTGTGGAAAAATTCAATTTTGGGAATCCTGTTTCAATACGGCTGACCAATGGCGTTTTAGTCGTTAACTGAAACAATTAGAGCGCCAAATTTTAATTGAAAATCATTATACAGGGTGTTTCTAAAATAGGGTTCCAAATTTGTGCTGTGTATAAGAACTCATCAAAATACACCAAA
This sequence comes from Octodonta nipae, assembly GCA_034190945.1. Taxonomy (NCBI): domain Eukaryota; kingdom Metazoa; phylum Arthropoda; class Insecta; order Coleoptera; family Chrysomelidae; genus Octodonta; species Octodonta nipae. Next base: position 158,555,430 of record CM067218.1, read on the forward strand.
AAGTCTCTATTAACATGTGCCCTAAAACGCACAGTTAGGAAATTATACGCTCTTAAAAGGACTCAAACACAGTTGTTTGGGTTTCATCTCTGCTTGTCAGATTATTTGGTTCGTACTACTACTAGTTCTGGTTTATGGGTATTGAAAATATATTGGTCGTCATCTTTTGCAATTTTTTCTACAATTTTTTGAATTTCAGTTGCTTGTTTTGTAATTGGTCGCAATCGACCAAAGTTGTTGTTGCAACCCCTTTGTAGTTCATGACAAAACAGACACGATCTGATTTTGTCTGATGGCTAGTTTGTATATATGTTCTTTCAGCCTGTTTGCTTGCCCAACTCATGTTTTATCGTAAATTATACACCTTTATTTTCGAATTTAAGTTTTAGCTGATGATTTCTCAAGGTGGTTCCTGTGGTTTGCCTATGTCGTGTTTTCGTAGAATTGTATCTAAAGGGTGTTTCAATTTGATGTTAATTCTTAAATTTGTAATAAAATACAGAAATTATTCGATTACCAAATATCTGTTTCAAAAGATTGACTATTTCTGCTGCTGAATGACATGTTGCACCGTCCTGTTGGAACCACATATTCTACACACCAATATGCTTCAATTTACCCCACAAAAAGTTAGTAATCATCGTTCGATATCGATCACCATTCACAGTAACAGCATTTCCATTTTCATCTTTAAAAAAGTGTGGATCAATCACTCCACCAGCCCAAAAACCACACCAAACAGTTACTTTTTGTAGATGCATCGATCTTTCCATTATTTCTCGTGGATTTGCTTCATCCCAGATTCGACAATTTTAACAAATCCACCCAATTTAAAATGTGCTTCATCGCTAAAGTTGATTTTGTTGAAAAAATTTACATTTTATAGTTTCTGTTGTATCTCCCAATTAACGAATTGACGATGTAAACCAGATTTTGTTGGCTTTATTTCTTGCGTTATCTGAATCTTGTAAGCCTTTAAATGAAGATTTTTGTGCAAAATTCTGAATAAAGTAGTTTTTGGAATGTTCAATTGCTGTCGTGTAACAGCTGCAATATTTTCTTCTGAACGTCTACTACGATAATATGTTTTGCTTTCTTCATCTTTTACTGAACCAGTTTCCACAAATTGATTGGTGGTAATCTTCTATGGGCTTTGGTGATGTTGAAATTATAGCATTGAAAACAGAGTATGTCTTCATAATAGTAATGAACATCAGTATTAACATATTCGTTAGTGTATTTTAGATTTATGTATACTTTCTAGTATTTCGTCGAGATCATACTCATCTTCTCAAAACTGATATTAACGACAACATTGATCATGCGATGTTGTTGAAACTTCAAGACGATGCCTTATTTAAGACAAAATATAAACATACACGACAAATCCGAGAAACTATTTAAACGGTTCAGTCTCATGAGAACATTCAAAATAAGATCTACCACCTAGCCCGCGCCGGATTCGCACTGGCCGGAAAAATTTTCCTACACTTTTACCAACTATCGATAGATTTCAACCAATTTACACAAAAGCTAGACAAATTACATACCTAAACCTTCCTCATGATTCACCCTATCTACGAGGAATGCCTTTTATATTTCGGGATTGGACAACCTTAGTGTTGCAATCTGACAACTGACAGCTCAATCGTAAAGTCTGAGATTTTTGAGGTTATACGTACTCAGAAGTTTTGACATACGAGCGGTATGTGTTGTTTACAGTAACTTAAAGGATTCATCTCGGCCAAAAAATTGAATTAAGTCGTGAACTTTTTGGTGCCATTATTTTTTACAACTTTCGTCGTGGATTAAGTCAGCAAGAGTGCATGGATGAACTTAATTTGAACCACTGTTTATCGATGGTATGGTGAATTCAATCGAGATCGTAGTTCACTCCAAGACGAATTTCGCGAAGGTCGTCCAAAAACAGTTGTTGTTCCGGAAACCATTGATGCTGTGCGCGAACTGATATTGCAAGATAGTCATGTGACTTATCGTGAGATTAAGTCAACCTTACACATTAGTGGGACCAACATACATTTAATATTGCATAAACATTTGAATGTCAAAAAAATTTGTTCGCGTTGGATCCCACGCAATTTGTCAATCCTTCAAAAAAAGGCTCGTTTCGATTGGTCGAAAGAAAAGCTCAAAAAAAACGATCGCGGTCCTTCAAAACACGTTTATGACGTAGTGACCGGTGATGAATCGTGGATTTACGCGTATGAGCCCGAAAGTAAACAGCAGTCGACTCTATGGGTGTTTCAAGATGAGCCGAATCCAACAAAAGTTGGTCGCGTACGAAGCACTTCCAAGCAAATGATCGCCTGTTTTCTCGAAAAAACTAGACATGTCGCCACCGTACCACTAGAACAACGCAGAACAGTCAATCCTGAGTAGTACACAACCATTTGTTTGCCAGTTGTCTTCCAAGAAATGAGGAACCAACCGCCGAAGACGGATCACTCTTCACCACGACAATGCGAGCTCTCACACATCGGCTCAAACAACTGCATTTTTGACCACTCAAAACATCGATTTGATGAGTCATCGACCGTATAGTCCTGACTTGTCACCAAATGACTTCTTTTTATCCCGTACGTAAAAAACAAACTGAGAGGTCAACGTTTTTCGACACCTGAAGAAGCGGTTGCTGCGTTCAGAATGCATGTTTTGCAGATACCTCAATCAGAGTGGAAAAAGTGCTTCGACAATTGGTTCAAACGCATGCAAAAGTGTATAGATCTTCATGGGGAATATTTTGAAAAATAATAAAGGGATTTTCGATGATTAATATTAGTTTTTGTTCTCTAATCCCGAAATATTAGAGGTAGCCCTCGTATCAGTGAAAACCGCATGAAAAACTGTTGAGTAGTTTTTGAGTTTACCGGTAACAAACACACAGACGTGGCGGAGGATTTTGTTTCTTAATATGCAGTGACATTAAACAACTAAATGAAACTGACCAATAGATGCAAAGTATTAACAATAGGCCGTCATTGACAAAAGGACCTCAACGAGGTGCTGGTAAAAGTATTAAAATTGTCAGGTACGCATAAAGGCATCATTCGCTTTATCATTAACGTTTCACCTTCCTCAAAAAAAATTACACAACAAATTCTGAAACGTTTCAAGCGACACTTTCTATTGTTGGCCAATAACCAACAACAATAACGATAATAAAACGGTCAATATTGATCACGAAAAAAAAAACAGAGCCATCATCGTACACCATTTGAATGCCTGTGCACGTTCTCGATGAAGCAAATAAATAAGCAAAACGTTGTTTGTCGTTTCACATAACCGCAAACCATCACCGCTTGTGTGCCTATCGAAACTGGTTTAATCGAATATATAATTCGATGCGTTGTTTTTCGTCACATCTATAATGTTTTAATTATAATATTGCCCCTACCGTATTTCGCAACGATTCTGATTGTTATTCGCAACGCGATTACTGGAAAGCAATTCCGCAACCTACTTCGATGGTTATTATTACTCAGCATTTTGTTATGCCTTCGGTGTTTAATTTGAATACATTTCATGGTTTATAGGTGGTAAGGAGTGATCTCTATTCTGTTCTCGCAATCCCTCGCAGCGTCTGTCTGTCGTCCTGTCTCTGTGTCCTGGCTAATCTTAGAAACCTCTATAGGGATTGTGATACATGACGAAAGCTTGTGTGTATAATTTATAAATATTTCGTGCAAATCGGCTGAGTTGTGATTCAGGGTTGTGAACCATTTGGGCAACGAAAAAATAATCCTTATTAAATCTTCTATGACCCGACTTTTCCAGTTTCTATCTATAAAAATTTAGTTTTTATAATTGCGAAAGGGATTGCGCTCTTAGTATCAGTCCGCTCTTAGTCCCTACGGCTGGTGTAAGCCCGATTACCATCTATTGTTTGACTTTTGAACTGAATGGACATACGTAGAGCACGTTATCAATCATGTGACACACTTGTGGTTGCGAAGTTATTTCACTGTTTCACTTGTTAATTTGTTTTCGTAAATATTTTGTAACAACTCTTTGCTCTACACTGATGCCATTTTAAAATAATTTGCGACTTGCTACAGCTAATTAAAAGGCAGAATACATTAGGCGATGAGCAGCAATAATACTTTTTGTACATGAACTATGCTTTTACTATTCCAAAGTGTCAAAAATTGATTTTTTTTTAGTTTACGCATGTAAAGATAAAGTAAAAAGGTATTGTGCAGTTATTTGATCGTAGTCCCTTCTAATTTATAAACGATTTTATTATGTAGAACTTCAAGAGACATTTTCTACAGGGTGAGTTTTTTTTGATGATCAGTATGGGGATCTGGGAAACTAGTGGAGATAGAGCAATGGCAAAAAAATTGCAGTTTTACTGGCCCAATTTAATGACACTTTCGGATTTTTGTAAAAAGTCATGGCTTACTAGATATTTTGAAACAACGAAATTCTGTCGATTTAGTGAAATCCCTCTAACTCCTTTGTATTTGATTTTATAAAAAAAGTGTAAATATTGAAGGGAATTGTCATGTCCTCGTTTGCGTGACAGCTCTCGTTTTCGAGATATGACACAAATTTTTTTTTTTTTTTTAATGGACACCATAGTTGGCCATGACCTCAAAAAATCGGACAATTTTAGAGCTTTTCAACGATATAATACTCGATATGGTTATTCATAAAAATAACGGAGTTATGGATGCTTTTCTCTATTATTTTCACTTTTAAAGTAGGTAGCCATGAAAAAGATTTTTTTCACTTTGACATTTCCTCATTTGAGATTAATTCCATTAGTAGTGCTGAATTGACAGTCGATATTGACAAGCTTTCGTGATAAAATGGAATATTCTATCGAAGAAAAACTGAATATGGTGGAATGTTATATCATATGCCATAAAAATTCAGTTCGTGCAGCTGAGGAATACTTTCATACATAATTTAATCGTCGTCAACCTGCTCTATGTACATTTAAGAGGCAGATATAGATCTTTTACTAAATCACCAAAGGGACGTAATCAAATTAACGAAGCACCACAAATAAAAGTTTTGGCAATGGTAAATTAAAATCCATCTACATCAACTCGGGAGATTGCGGCAGAAGCTGGCACATTTCAACGAACTGTAGTTAAGGTACTGAAAGCGCACAAGTTCCACCCGTACATACTTTCAGTTTCTCAAAATTTGCATGCTGGTGACGAACATCGACGTATTTTGTTTTGTACATGGTTTAGAGACATGTGCCTTGACAATCCACAGTTGCCATTAAAGGTGTTATGGTCAGATTTACTAGATTTACTAACTGCGCTATGTTCAATAGACACAATGGGCTAAAGAAAGAACAAAGACGACCCCAGAAAAAAATTGGTTTTAGTGTTTGATGTGGTATCATAGGGTCTACTATTCTGGGGCCTTTTATCTATGACAAATCCCTTACTGAGGAGCGCTACTTGCATTTCTTGCTTCTTACTTTTCAAGACATGTTGCATAATTTGAATTTGAGAACTCGTTTAGAAATTGAGTGGTTCCAACATGATGGAGCACCTGCTCATAACTCGTTAGTAGTAAGACAACGGGAATGGCCACCCCGGTCTCCCGATTTGGCAGTTATAGAGTTCTATTTATGGGGTGCGCTAAAAACAAAGTATACATAAGAAAGTATGAGACAGTTGGTGACCTAAGGAAGGCGGTATTTCAAGCAATTGAAGAAATTGATAGTCGTTGTCTAAATAACAATGGTGGACTTTTCGAACATAAATTGTAACCATTACTATTTACTTTAATTTCTTAAGTTTTTAGTAAGTACCTACATATTTAGTTTTATCGTTATATCTGATATACCTAAATAAAAAAATCGTTCAATGTTTTTTGGAATAGTTATTATTAAATCAATCTATTTCATGGCAACCTACGTTAAAAGTGAAAATAAGAGGAAAAAGCTTCCATAACTCCGTTATTTTTATGAATATCTATATCGAATATTATATCGTTGAAAAGCTCTAAAAATGTCCGATTTTTTGAGGTCATAGCCAACTATGGTTTCCATTCAAAAAAAGATAAGTTTGTGTCATATCTTGAAAACGAGAGCTGTCACGCAAACGAGGACATAACAATCATATTCGGGATACAATTCCCTTCAATTTTGATATTTACACTTTTTTATAACATCAAAAACAAAGGAGCCAGAGAGATTTGACTAAATCAATGGAATTTCGTTTTTTCAAAATATCTAGTAAGCCATGACTTTTTACATAAATTCGAGAGTATCATTAAATTGGACTAGTAAAACTGCAAATCTTTCCCAATTTAACCATTGCTCTATTTCCGCTAGTTTCCCAGATCCCCATACTCATCATAAAAAAACTCACCCTGTATAGTGAAGAACTCAAGCTCTTCATTCGGATAAATAATGAGGCAGATTCTTTGGATTGGCAGAATGATGTTGTTGAGTGATACCAAATGCAACTGTTTAGGCGTTGTATTGAAGAATTATAAAGTTTTTTTCAACAACAGAGGGTTTAATAGACATGTGTAACAGTTTATCTCTTATTTATCTGGTGTCTTTTTGTTTCAGAACTTCTCATTTTAAAAAAACTCACAAGATATGAGGAAATCTGATTGTTATCCATATACACGGAGTGGAATCTACAAGGCAGAAGAGAAAGTGATAAAGATAAAGAAGATCAGAGAGCCAAAGTGAAAGAGGATTGCAAGATAGATGTTGAAAACCAGAACAGATGGAAACAAATATAGGAAAGTAGCATCAGCTATAGGAATGTATGATTTGCAGTGAATACATTGGTGAATTCTATGTTATTGTACTGAATTTCCTTGCAAAACAGCTAATTCAATGTGTTTACCTGATAAAAAAAACGAAAACTGTTTTCTGAACCTAATCTTCAGTCCCTTGCTCACACTTTCCGGTATAAATTCGTCTCAACACATTCCCAAGATAATTCCTCAATCTAGGTAAGCTTAATCCATTTAATTTCACCTTGGAACGCTTTAGCTGCTTTAAATGGATACGAAAGCCGACTAGAACTATAAGAACACACCGAATATCTTCTAGATGACTCCTGTTTGATTAGATTTCCTTTTAGTGGATGGCGCTCTCTGATTATTCGGTCCAATTATCTGCGTTTACACGTCTCACCTGAAATTGAATTTGATCCTGAGAAAATTACTTGATGCCGGATCGGGAATAACCTTAAAAGAACCAAATTTCGTTGTGAGTTTCTTTGTACTGAGATTTCAAGGAACACACTCCGGTGAACTTTACGAGGATCAAATGTGTTTGAAAAACGAACTTTTTGATGTTGTCTGAGCCGTTGGCTGTGGTTTGAAAAACATTAGGTTTTTCACAAGAGGTAAACACAAATACTAAGCTGTTTTTTTAATTTTGAAACGCAAAAAAATGTGTTGGCTGATTGGGAAAGTATCTGAACTGCTATTTGAAAATATCTGGAAACTCGTATCTGGCATAGTTCACACTCTTAAATCCTTTATAAGGTCATATTGGAAATATCACCCCCATTTTCGTCCTCACCGTTAAGTGTTTCTACACACTTAAACAGCCCGACAAAAGGGCCCAATATAAAATTGCATATATCATATTTCCACCCTTGGGGGTAGACTATTTCTTCAAATTTATGTAGCACCACCCCCTATTCAATAAAAACTGTAATTAATGAAAAGATCGGTAATAGAGTCAGAAGGAAATATCAACCCCTATTTCGACCATTAGGGTTGGATTTTTTGCTTCAAATATAATGTAAATACAAAACTAAGCTTACCGATAAACGCTATTGTAGGTTACTAAGACTAAGACTTACCTGAAACAAAAAAAAACATATTATTAAATTCAAAGTAATTAAATATAGAAAATTTTCTTTTATGATATTAAAAAGTTTCTTTAAACAAATGCACACTGAAAAACGAGGAGTAGAATTCAAATATTATAGATAAAAAGAATGATAATTTTCGTAAAAAAAGTTGAACAACTAGGACGTCTAATTTTATCATGGCAGTTGTTTAGAATCTTTCCATTAGATCTAAGAAACCATATAGACATTATTGAAAGGTGGGGCGAAAATTAGTTCAAATCATTTAGCAACAAATAAAGCCGAGATAGTAAAAAGCATCAATCTTAAGTAATAAAACAAAGTACACTAGGACGTCTAATTTTATCATGGCAGTTGTTTAGAATCTTTCCATTAGATCCAAGAAACCATATAGACATTATTGAAAGGTGGGGCGGAAAATTGTTCAAATCATTTAGCAAACAAATAAATCCGAGATAGTGACGAAACAGAAATGAAAATGACCAAGGAAGGACAAGATCATCGATCTCTTCCTCCCTCTTTATGTTATCAGGGGTCTTTTCCCAATTTCCCAATATTGTTGGATCTCCAATTTTTGTAATGCTTACTTTGTGCATTCGAAGATGACATGTTTGATCTTTCCCATGAGATGGCAGACTTCACAACTTTCATATTCTTTTGCCAACATCTAGAGACTTTAAGATTTTTTAATAGTCAGAAAGTTAATGATGGAAAATCAAGGAGTATCTAACTCCAGTTTGTGGAAACCATTGTGAGGAGTGAAAAACCAAAAACTGAACAACTAAAACAGCTATTTACCTCATTAATAATTTAGAAACTTTTTGGAAATGCTCGTGTATCATCTTGGCTACTACCTTGACCACTTTAGTGAAGATACTATCTGGGCTGGATGCTGTAGTATTATAGTTTAGTTTTAAGGTCACTTTTTCGAGGTCTTCGTTAGTAATGTTTTTCTTTGGAACATATCATCATACATATCAATCTGGAAAAGTCCCTTAGCTATTTTCATAGAGGGAAAGGGAACAGCAAAAAATAAAAACTAACCAAGATAGTGAGGTAAAATGTGTTCACGGAACGAAACATCAGTAGAGTTAAAGTGCTAAACCTTGATAAGAAACGCAACAGAAGTAAAATGGGACGGACACTGACATAAGTTATGTAGAAGGAGACAGACACGATGAAAAGTATCAGCATAATCTTGAAATCGACGCCACATTTTTAAAGGAGATTCGGTGTTCCAAAAAACACATGAATGACATACAATGAGGATGACATATGTTCAAAAAGAGGCCAAAGAAGAAAACAACAAGATGACAGTCAGTATTAGGCAGTGGAAATATTACAAACAATCTTAATTTTCGACCTCAAACCTTCAAACATTATTTAACAATGCTTGGGAGTGACTTTTAGTTGGATTTACGAAATCTAGATGCTTGAGAGGAAAACAGCCAAAGTGCACTGCCCGTATATAAATCCACATTGACTGATTTATCAGTTAATCAACAATATCGAGATGATGCTTTTTATTAATAAAAAGTACCGTAACACGCGCACTCTACTATGACATTCCGCACGACAAAGCAAAATGAATTCATTCCAACGATCACTTGACTAAACCGATTTAATAATAAGAAGGAATCGACTTACGAAACAATTGCCGCTTCAATTATTCGAGCTTGGCTACACAAATATCGCAACCTATCGCGAACGTCCAACTTTTTGTTTTCTTTTTCGATTTATATTTATTTTTTCTCTATTCTTCAATGATTTAATAGCACACCCGATGGATAATTATATGTTAAACAAAAGTAGTCTGCCATTAGATATGCCATTGTTCTTTAGAGCATTCGTTTCGTAACAATTAGAATGGAAAAAGTGGAATTTTTCCGACTGGTAATTTCAATTACTTAATGAGCGAGCATTCTGGGCTTCACTCGCGTCACGTCATCAGGAGTTTATTCAACTGTTTAGTATTGTTCGTTCAGAATAAATCGAAACGACTTATTGGATGAACTGTATGTTAATCTACAGTCTGTCGAGCATGGAATTTAGATATAATATTTTAGTTGAGAACAAATAGATGATTGCCAAAAGTAGAAAGTGTAATAATGTTCTAAAATTCCTAAGAAACAATAAAGCACCCGGCATCTCGAACAACAAACCAAAATGGGATAATCATTCTGTTCAAGAATATGATAGAACACTTTCCAAGAACAACCGCCCTGTAAGTCTGCCGTCACAAATCAAAGTTATTTAGATAGACTACGAGGGCTGCCTTTTATATTTCGGGATTAGAGAACAAAAACAAATATTAATCATCGAAAATCGCTTTATTGTTTTTCAAAATATTCCCCTATACACTTTTGCATGCGTTAGAACCAATTGTCGAAGCACTGTTTCCACTCTGATTGAGGTATTACCAAAATTTGGATTCTGAACGCAGCAACCGTTTCTTCAGGTGTCGAAAAACGTTGACCTCTCAGTTTGTTTTTTACGTACGGGAATAAAAAGAAGTCATTTGGTGTCAAGTCAGGACTATACGGCGGATGACTCATCAAATCGATGTTTTGAGTGGTCAAAAATGCAGTTGTTTGAGCCGATGTGTGAGAGCTCGCATTGTCGTGTTGAAGAGTGATCCGTCTTCGGCGGTTGGTTTTCCTCATTTCTTGGAAGACAACTGGCAAACAAATGGTTGTGTACCACTCAGAATTGACTGTTCTGCGTTGTTCTAGTGGTACGGTTGCGACATGTCCAGTTTTTCCGCAAAAACAGGCGATTATTTGCTTGGAAGTGTTTCGTGCGCGAACAACTTTTGTTGGATTCGGTTCATCTTGAAACACCCATGCAGTCGACTGCTGTTTACTTTCGGGCTCATATGCGTAAATCCACGATTCATCACCTGTCACTATGTCATAACCGTATTTTGAAGCACCGCGATCGTATTTTTTTACCTTTCTTTCGACCAATCGACACGAGCCTTTTTTTGAACGATTGCCAAATTGTGTGGGATCCAACGCGAACAATTTTTTTTGACATTCAAATGTTTATGCAATATTGAATATATGGTGGTCCAACTAATGTGTAAGGTTGACTCAATCTCACGATAGGTCACATGACGATCTTGCAATCTCAGTTCGCGCATAGCATCAATGGTTTCCGGAACAACAACTGTTTTTGGACGACCGTCACGAAATTCGTCTTGGAGTGAACTAGGACCTCGATTGAATTCACCATACCATCGATAAACAGTGTTCCTTGATGGAGTTTCATCGCCAAAAATTAAATTAATTTCATCCATGCACTCTTACTGACTTAATCCACGTCGAAAGTTGTAAAAAATAATCGCACGAAAATGTTCACGATTTAATTCCATTTTTTGGACGAGATGAATCCTTTAAGTTATTGTAAACAACACATAGCGCTGGTATGTCAAAACGTTCTGAGTATGTATAACCTCAAAAATGTCAAATTTTACGATAGAGCTGTCAGTTGTCAGATTGCAACACTAGGATTGTCCAATCTAGAAATATAAAAGGCAGCCCTGGCAGCTGTTTTTGATCTCGACTCCAAGATTCACCGGTACAGTATTACCGTAATTCCTATAATCACAAAAACAGTACTCTCAACATTTATAAATAGTGTGTTCACTTCCAGCCCTAGATCTAATTAGTCAGTTATACCTTTGATATAGTCGGATCATCAATATATCATAAAATAGTGTTCATTTAAGAGATCAATAACGTTTAATATAAATTGTGGCGGTCCTAGTATTGTACCTTGTGGTACACCTATTTTTATACTGTAGTATACTACGTTTATTTGACAGCTATTACACAATTTAAGCGTTTTCTTTTTTATTCAATGGTTTTAGTTAAGAAAATAAATATGGGTTTAATTTTATCCAGAGATTTACATTTGAAAGTTAGAGCACCTTTAGGAACTAGTTCTTTCACGAAAATAAATTATTTTATGTAGATACATAGCGTTAAATTCCTTTACAAGTTTACGTAATGCCCCGGTAAATAACACAATGGGTGTCGACACTGGACAAACATTTCAATCGATTTCTTTGAAACATCGATAAACCGGCGTGTTATATATGACAGGGTCTCCGAAGGGGATGTCATAAATTCCAACGATATTCAGAAGTCAAATTGGTTACTGTCCATCAAAAAAATCGTCCAATATCCCGAGGAAGAATAAGGATAACGACGAAAATAACGAACAAAAGCGGCTCAATTTATAACGTTATCAGATGCGGAGATTCTTTATAATAAAATGTTTCAATTTATTTACCAGCATGAAGGAACTACCATAATTGGAATATTGAGAAGGAAAAACATCTGAAACTTTCAACCAAGATCCTAAACATCGAAGGACCAGGCACCTTTCTTCTGGATTGATTGGATTCAAATTGTTTGAAATTTTGGTATGTTGTAGAACTTGACGTTCTGATATAAAGAGGGCTCAAACAGATTCTATGACTAATTTTCGAGATACAGAGTGTTAAACATCGAAAATGCCGCATTTTTGATATCAGATTTCCAATAATAGACGTGCTTTATTTCCGGTTATTGGAGAAATTGTGATTTGTATATTATTAGACATAAATATTTCACAAAACAATTGCCATAAGTTTTGGTGGATTACAGGGTATTTAAAAAATACGTAACATGTGATTTTGGAAAAAATATTTTTTTTATTACAACGTTGAAAGTTCTTGGATATGCTTGATATAATATACAGAGTGAGCTATAAATATAGCTAGAGACGGCATATATTATTTTTTCCTATTAATGAGTCACCCTGTATGAACCATTCGTGCTACAATTTTAATAAGACATTGAACAGATATATTATCCGTCACTTTATACATATTGAAGAAGTATTTTTTTATACTAGCCCGTAGTTTTAAATTCTCTCCGTCAACTTTGTATTTTATTATATTTTTACGTTAACAAATGTTCAGTGTTTTACTGAGCAGAATATTATTAAAATTGTATGATTAGTTTTCGAGATATAGGGTGTTAAACTGTCACCTTTATCGTAAAAGATTTCTCATAATAGATGTGTTTTATTTCCGTTTATTGCAGAAAACGTGGTTTGCACATTGTTTGACATAATTGCACAAAAAATTACTATTAATTATTTTTTATTAGAGGGTGTTTCCCATATACGTAACATATTTTTTAGAAGTTGTTTCTTATTATAACGTTGAATATATAGGGAGATATAATAATACATTCGTTGTACTCAAAGCAGATAAAACTATAGGTAAAAGATGTTTTACCTTTCTTGGTCCAAAAATATTCAACTTACTGCCTGATGAGATTAAGGAGATAAATTCACTTTCATTTTTTAAAAAGAAAACCAAACAGTGGATCCAATCAATTCCAAGGGTACAAATACATGGATATCTAGATATTAAAAATATGTACAACTTTTTTTAATGTTAATAAAATCTTTTTTATATTAAAAACATGTAAATTAATCATTTGTTTGTGATACTTTCTTTTTTTAATATGTTGTGTTATATTGTTATTCAGAAGTCTGTAAATTAGTTAATAATTTCAAACTTAGTTTAATTGTGAGCCGAGATTGACAACGACATTTTTAGAGAAATACCCACTCACAAGGATCCTCCTTTTGTGGGATTTTCATTATATTTATTTCAACTTATGTTTGAATTACTAAAACGTGATTTCACATTCGGAATTATTTGTTATAAAAAAATAACTGTATGATGCCTTTTTTGTTGTTGTTGTTTGTATGAAATGAAATAAATATATATTATTATTATTATATAATAGCTCAGTTAATATAATGTTAAAGAAATTAATTTTTGGACGTGTTCATACATTATATAGTGTGAGTTGTAAATATTGGTAAAGTGGGCATGTATTATTTTTCCTTTAATAAGTAACCCTGTATAAACCATGAGTCCTGGGATTTTTATATTAAATTATACAGGTTTGCAAAAATTGCACTAATTAAAGTATTGTAGTTTATACAGGGTTACTTATTAATGGTAAAAATGGTATATGCCTACTATAACTATATTTACAATTACACTTTATAATATATGAACAGGTCCAAGAACTCATTTCTTATTAATTGTGCGATTACATCTTATGCATTCATCGTTGTAATAACAAAATGAGTTTTCTGAAAAAAAAAACATTTTACATATATTGGAATCTCACTGTAATCAAAGATTATTAATTTATTTTTCAATATTTTTGTCAAATAATGCGAAAATTATCTTTACTGCAATATACGGAAATAATACACATCTGTTATGAGAAATCTGAGAGAAACGAAACATTTTCGATGGTTAACACCCTATATCTCGAAAACTAATCATACAATTTTAATAATATTCTGCTCAGTAAAACACTGAACATTTGTTAACGTAGCAATGTTATAATATACAAAGTTGACGGAGAGAATTTAAAACTACCGGGTGGTATAAAAAACTACCTTTTTTCATGTACAGTTGTACAGTTTTTGCAATGAGTTTAACATCCTATTGAGTATCAAGAGAGGGATCATATATCTGCTTATTGTCTTATTAAAATTGCAGTACGAATGGTTCGTACAGGATGACTCATTAATAGGAAAAAATAATATATGCCTTCTCTAGCAATATTTATGGCTCACACTGTATATTACATGAAGCATATCCAAAAAATTATTACTTTAATGAGATATTAATTGTGCAGAAACATATTCGTATGTTTTCAACGTTGTAATAAAAAAAATGTTTTTTTCCAAAAGCACATTTTTCCATTTTTCAATAAGGTGCCTGGTCCTTTCTTGGTAGTATTAGAAACTTGGCAGTATTTTGAAGTGTTTCTATAAAAAAGCGTTGCTAACAACTAACATTATATCTAGAAAATCCCTAACTCTTCGAGAATAGCTTCTTAGCTGTAACTCGGTATTAATTCAACAGTTAATACAACCGAAACGTACGAATTCGTTTATCATTTTTCATTCGAAACCCATTTGCGATATCGATTTTCATCGTAATTTCCGTTGATAGACGACGTTCGCAGATTCAGTTAGCTTGTACGTTTTCCCGCATACAACAATTAACGACATCAAAAATTAAATACGACGACGGCCGGCATGTTTATACGTTTGTTCGGAATACGTACAAACCCACACACATATACCGAGTCGCTCGTCTAATGGACTCGGTGCAAGTGTTTTAAGTTAGATCGATATTATTGTTTGTTTTCGGGGGGTCGAGAACGCGGTGACAGCACATCCACCCCCCAACGACATACGTTCGGTTTCCGATAACAATCTGTTCACGAAGTGTTTATACACGCAGAATAGATGGAGCGCAAACGACAATCTGAAGGTACAGACAGCCCGTGGCTCTTCCACATGATGATCATGCTGATGATGATGATGATTGTTCTCAACTCGATATCGGCAACCCCCTTTCTGTTTCTGAGAACGTACGACTTGTCTTTGTCTCGAAACCGAGCTTGTTTGTTTGAGCAAAGACAAAGACGAGCTGGGGTCCCTTATCGACTACGAAATTAGCGACAGTGAGGCAGTTAATGTGAAAGAAATTGGGTTTCTCGATAACGTAATCATCCATGGTCTCTCCATTATTGGAAATTCCTGGAAGAATTGCCCTTGAAGGGATCAGACGTCCTCGAGACAGGAGCTTCTTAAGAACTGCGTTGGTCCAATATATATAGCTAAACGGAGTCAATTGGGAGTTTCGATCCCAGGGGTTCGCTATTTCCGATGAAAATTTAGTTTTCAGGCTTAATCAACGTTTATTACAAACATGTTGATAGCCATACGCAGAATCGATTTCACTGTCAAGCAGATCTTTTCTTTTTAATCAATAACTCGTTACTTCAAATAAGATTATGTTATTCATATCTTGTATCATATGTAGAATATTTTAAAATGAGGGATATTTGGAATGTGCATGGGCATTTAAAATCAGCACCAACATAGAAAACTTAAAAAATAACCCACGTTCACAAGAATGAAAAATTTCATTCACAAATTCATGTATAAAAGTGAGCAATGTCGCCGGTTTTCTATCTCTTTCTAATTTCCGCGAAATTGGGCAGTTTAGTGCAGTTTTTGTGTTAAAAATAATTACTTTAGGGTTTAATTACTAACCGGGAGATATGATTTTATTATAATTAAGGCCTATAGATATATATATATATATATATATATATATATATATATATTTAGTTCCTTAATATTTCAGAAACTACTGAATATTAAAAAAAATCTGGTACATTTTTTAAAGACACTTAAAGGTACTAGAAAAATTTAAAAAAAAAAAAATTATGAAAATTATCAAAATTAAAAAATTTTTAATTTTTCAAAATCGCGAGAAAATTCTGGCCTCAAATTTTTGTATTATACCTCTAACATATCTAAAGAAATTCTGAAATTTTCAGAAGGGTGTTCTTTATCGTTTCAAAGATATTAATTTTTGAATTTTGGCAAAATAGTTTCTTTTATTTTTTCAACTTTTTTTGTTGAATATCATTATTCTACCACATGATTACCGACATTTGAGGTATGTAAAACCATAAATATCTCAAAATATATTATAGATTTAACTTTAAATCAAAACTTAAGTAATGTTAAAAGTGTCACACTCTGCCATCTATGTTCCCATCAGTGAAATCACTAATATCGATAGAGCCCATGCCAGAATTCACTAGAGGGCCCTATTTCTTATGATTATTATTACTAGTACCTGGGTGACCGAGCTTCACTCGTAAATTCAAAGTTCCATCATAAATATACATATATCAAAATAATCGGCCATTTGCTATGTAAACTTATTTTGAACTACCTAATATAATAATATGTTTTTCTTACATTTTTTAAATTACATTGTGTAATCCTACAATTCTGCTCTCTCCTGTATTTCAACCACCCTATATATCCAACTGCTGATGGATAACCCATTCAATAGAGTCCAAAACAAAATTACATAAAACAAAGCTTCCAATTCCAAATTGAACCTTCATTAGAAATTTGCCAGAAGAACCGAGTCGAACCTCTGGCAGAAGGCGGGCATTTTGTGTTGGATGATTTGGTGTTCCATGTTTTTTTTGTCATTTTGACATAGTCGATGGATAATGTGGTATGTTCCCCCATCCTGATAACCCGACCCGAATCAGTCCACATTTGAATCGTAGAGGAATAACAGCCAGTTGAACCTACTAATCAAAACCCGACAAGGAGCTGTGGTTTAATAATGATCCGATTTAGAACAGACAAGAAGAAGCAAGGAGCTGGTCAATATTAAGAAGTGATCCAATTAGTCCAGTTCTGGGTTCAAGCCATTTCTTTTTGTTCTCAAATGCATAAAACTATTACGGTGGGACTGCGGATATGGAGTAACTAACAAGCAGCAGGTCATCTTTATCGTCTGTCTGTTATCATGTCGTCTGCTTAACACAGAATTGTGATTTCATGAAATCTCATCAAATTCATTTATGGCACAAAACTGACTGTATGCGATCCATGTAAGAGAATCGAAAAAAAAAAATATAATTGGAAACTTAACAGTATGCAACCTATAAATTATAGAAAAGTTATAAATCATTATACAATCGCACAAAATGTCTACCACTTGAAGATTTAAAATTTATTAAAAGTCCATAATAGACTCTCAGTTTTTTTTCCACGTTGGAAACGTAGTAACTTAGAGAGTAACAAAAAAAACGAACGGTTGGTTTCTTTCATTCCATTGTGTAGAGCCAGTTGAAAAATAAATTTTGTAATTTGATTTAAGATCGTTCTGGGATCGGTGAAAAAACTCCACACAATGGCAGTCTCGTTTTCCTTATACAAACTTTTTGAAAACATTCTCGTTTTTCTCTCTATATCCGGGACGGAGTCTAGAGTGTAGTGCGTAAAAGGTAATCGATATGGTCCGAAGTTTTAAAGTTATGATTAAATACGAATTTACAGAGAAAAGTTGTTATGCAAAAAGGAGCAGTTCTGTTTGCGATAGAGCGAAATTACGGAAACTGCATTGGAGGTGATAGCATCAAAGTTGATATTAAATTAGGTAACAAACTATACTAAATGAGTAAATAACAACGAAAATTACATATTAATGATAAAGTATCTTTTAAGAATACCTAAAATATGGATCTACAGATAATCAATTGGTAGCGTTGTATTATGGTTTCATATTGTAAGTCCTGATTCATCTACAACAACTAAAAACTCCATAAACACTGCTTTTTCCCGACAGTCCTAATATCTCTGTTCCGTCACCGGAATATCCTGATGGAGTCTTCCTAAGTCCTCGTCACTGATAGCTACACAATTAGGTGGAAAAAATCCAAGATGGGAGAGCTTGTCCTTGTGACAAGCCTAGGTTGCAATTTAGATCACTGAACTTCGATTCACTCAATCAGTGCGGTTGAACACTGTTGCTCTTTAAAGTCCAGGGGGTAAGCATTGCTCAATGAAATGGAATATTCTTGGTTATAGTTTGAAATGCAAAGCCTACAGGTGACTTATTACTCCCAAATATCTCCAGTTTTTACATGTTAGAATCTGGAATGATGATTTTGGGAACTGGATAGCATTCCGTGTCCAAATCGTTTAGCATGTCAGAGATGCCGAAAAAATATTTTTATAGAGAATTTTTCGGCAAAAGGAATTATACAAGGACACTCACATTTTGATATGCTCCAGATCTTTTTAGTGCTATATCCTGATGGAGAGAAAATCCAAGATGGGAGAGCTTGTTCTTGTGACAAGTCAAATTGCAATTTAGATCACTGAACTCCGATTCACTCAGTCAGTGCGGTTGAACACTGTCGCTCTACGAACTTCAGAGGGTAAGCATTGCTCAATGAAATGGAATATTCTTCGTTATAGTTTGAAATGCAAAGCCTACAGGTGACTTATTACTCCCAAATATCTCCAGTTTTTACATGTTAGAATTTCTGGAATGATGATTTTGGGAACTGGATAGCATTCCGTGTCCAAATCGTTTAGCATGTCAGAGATGCCGAAAAAATATTTTTATAGAGAATTTTTCGGCAAAAGGAATTATACAAGGACACTCACATTTTGATATGCTCCAGATCTTTTTAGTGCTATATCCTGATGGAGAGAAAATCCAAGATGGGAGAGCTTGTTCTTGTGACAAGTCAAATTGCAATTTAGATCACTGAACTCCGATTCACTCAGTCAGTGCGGTTGAACACTGTCGCTCTACGAACTTCAGAGGGTAAGCATTGCTCAATGAAATGGAATATTCTTCGTTATAGTTTGAAATGCAAAGCCTACAGGTGACTTATAACCCCATTATCATCAGTTTTTAAATGTTAGAATTTCTGGAATGATAATTTTGGAAACTGGATAGCATTCAGTGTCCAAATCGTTTAGCATGCCGAAAAAAAATCTTTATGGAGAATTTTTTGGCAAAAGGAATTGTACATGGACACTCACATTTTGATATGATCCAGATCTGATTGGTACTACAGGTCCAACATCTATAGCGTTGGGCAGGTCGTACTAGTCATGAGGAAGAGCTGTTGTTGGATCGGCCTTGAGGTCTCCAGACACCAGTCCAAGCGGATTTTTTTGTGAGGATTTCTCAAACCTATGATTTTTAACCCACCTTTGAAATGTTGATAAGAATACGGATTTTGTTTAAATTTGGGGTGTATCGTTAAGTGAGGGGACGGGAAATTAGTAAGCAACGTGAAGTATACAGGCATAATTAGTGCCCCAATGGCTCAAAAGGTTCAGTTAGAGTCCTATCGGTAAAAGGGGATTCTACAGGCTGATCCAATTTGAGGTTAATTTTTAAATTTTTCGTCATTTATATTTTTTGTACTAGAAATTTATGTTATTTATATATTGGTTTTTGGGCTGGTGGAGTGATTGGTCCATACTTTTTTGAAGATGACAATGGAAATGCTGTTACTGTGAATGGTGATTGATATCGAACGATGATTACTAACTTTTTGTGGGATGAATTGGAGCATATTGATGTGCAGAATATTTGGTTCCAACAAGACGGTGCAACATGTCATTCAGCAGCAGAAACAATCAAGCTATTGAAACAGAAATTTGGTAATCGAATAATTGCTCGAAAATGAACGATCCACAACTAATTGATGACCTAAAGGAGAACATTATTGACTGTTTTCTAGTAATTGAATCGCAGTTATGCCAGAAGTTATCGAAAATTTTGGCAAAAGATTAGAAGCTTGTCGTACAGCAGCAGGAGGTCACTTAGAAGATATTTTTTTCCATTACTAACCCCAAACAATTGTACATTTGAAATAAAAGATTTGATAATTCTCAAATAATTTGTGTATTTTATTAAAAATTTAAAATTAACTTCAAATTGGAACAACCTTTATTATACTGGAATATACTGGTAATGATGTTGTTAGGACCAGATTAACCGTATAACATACACTTCACATTACGAATCGATCTTTGTCTGGACTGATTCTGCTTTTTCCGGGTTTGGTCCGCGTCATTTTTTCAAATCAATATATTTATATATACAGGGTGTCTCAAAAGTCCCGGAACGGCATTTTATCTCGGCGGGAACGCATTTTAGAGAAAAATGTTTTAAACAAAAATTATAGGATTCGTCCCTGGCTATCGAATTGTGACTTTGAATTTGACCTTGACCTTCAAGGTTATTTCAAGGTCAAGTCGATTTTTTCAAATGGGACAACATATTTCCGACCTCGAAAATGGAAAGATCGGAAAATTTTACGTTCAAATATGTCCTTGACCATTTTTAAAACTTGACCTCTGGTGGTCAGTAAAGGTCAGGTCAAGGTCAAGAACAACTTCGTTGCGTAGCCATACTAAGCATCGCATTGCCGTGGAAAAATCCTAAACCTTAGTTCTTGAAAAAAAATTTTAAACCTATATTTGACGAGCTACGCAACGAAGTTGTTCTTGACCTTTACTGATCACCAGAGGTCAAGTTTTAAAAATGGTCAAGGACATATTTGAACGTAAAATTCCGTTCTTTCCATTTCCGAGGTCAGAAATATGTTGTCCCATTTGAAAAAATCCACTTGACCTTGAAATGACCTTGAAGGTCAAGGTCAAATTCAAGGTCACAATTCGATAGCCAAGAACGAATCTTACAAGTTTTGTTTGAAACATTCTCTAAAATGCGTTCCCGCCGAGATACAATGCCGTTCCGGGACTTTTGGGACACCCTGTATATTATAAGTTTCCCGACGTTTCGCCCACAGTTATAAGCGACTTACTTATACCTTACGGCGAACACATTCGTTCAGTCTGTTTCTCACAAACACACTTTGAAACATCAATTTAATAAACTTGCCACACTGAAGCACAATTTTTTTATAACTTGTGTTTCAGTGTGACAAGTTTAATAAAGTGAAGTTTCAAAGTGTGTTTGTGAGAAAAAGACCAAACGAATGCAGTTGCCGCATGGTAAGTAACATTTGTTTTGTTTTTGTCTCATCCTTGAAAAAGCCCATTAATTCGAAAAAATGACGCGGAAAAAGCAGAATCGCTATGACTCTGGCCGCAAAAACCTAGGTTCTCATTCGATCTTTGTCTGGTCTAAAGGATTCTAATATCTCATATAAAATAGTTAAAAGGCAAATTTTATTGTTACGAAACACAATTATTTTCTCTAGACTACTATCAATATCTGTATCCACATAGCCGTAGAGCGATGCAAGTGCTTCGCCTTCATGAATAAAATTCCACCGATAAATCTGATAACTTGACGCTGACGAATTCCTTTGCAAAGCAGATTTTCCCGATTCCACAACGTCAACGAAATGAGATGGAAATTATGGAAAGCTTTTGTTTTCTCGCTTCATTTGCATGAAACGTCACCGTTGTTGAAAACTGTAGAGGGAAAAAATAAATAAATAAAACTCCACTCCATTACCGTAACGTGTTATCCAGGCAAGATGGCCTCGTTTTCCACACGATAAACCCATCGCTCGATTCGACAGAGTGGAACAATAAATAGGATGATGGAATTTCACAAAGCCCACAATACCAACAGAACCGAATGCTGGCAGAGTAAGTGTAATCAGTGGGGTATTGTGGGGCCGTATTAACGGGAACAGGTTTTCAATTTGGTCGGACGGGACACGTCGGAACGTGAAGTGGCAAAAAACAATTTGGCTTGATCTATCAAGCGAAAAAGCTTTATTCGTTTTCCGGACGACCTGTCACATGTTCTGGCAAATTCTACACATAAAACATGTCCCATTATTCTGAATTGCCGTGTCGGCCCTAATACAAAAAAATGTATAGAGGAATTGTTCCTGTTGAGAATTCGTTGCTTTAATAAAGTCCCAACAATTTTGTTAGCGCTAAAATAGCAGATCGACTATCCTGTTTTACGTGTAACTGTCTCGAACCTATGAGCTTTGGTGATAATATTTTATTGAGTGTAAATAAACAAGGGCTTTGAAATGTTTGTAATAGTCAGATATTTATTATATAATTTTAATTGACTCGGTGATTCTGCCAGCAAAATGGAACATTGGCAGTAGGCTTGGGTCGTTCGTGAATGGTTCGTTCTTCTACATGTGCCACGAATGAGCGGCACAGTTTAGTCAAATAGCTCGTTCAGTTCGCCATTAATAGAGTCATTCAGCTCGAGCGAGTCGAGAGTCGTAGGATATGCTAAACGTTCAACGTTCAATCACGAACTAGACTCGTTGCCTCGTTCATCGTTCAATCTTTCTACCGGCACAGTCACCTCGGCTCGGAGCAGTGGAGAGAAAAGAGCCGTCAGCCGTCTGGTTCATGGGATGAAAGGTATTTTAAAATTTGGTCGGAAGGTTTTATTTTCAACGAATCCATAAATGGGTATTTTAAATTTTTATTATGACAGGCACTAAGGCACAGGGTTGTTATTGTTTTGCACTGTTTTTATTGTATAAATCTCTATTTTGGGTTATAAGTAAGCATAATAATTTTATTTGTTTTGAGAGTTTAGAACGTTTACATTACGTTTTTTTCTTATTTTTGTTACCAAATAATACAAAAATAAAAATTTTGTATGTACGTAAATTAATGATCTTTAAATTATGACTCAGCAAACTTTAATATTAATTTGAACAGTAGAGACATTATATAAATACGCATAAGGGTAAACGGCTTTGTTTTAGGAGATCGTTCAGATGAACGACTCATTGTGAACGGGTCGTTTTGGTGAGCTGAACGAAATGAGCCGGCTCACTAAAAAGAGTCATAAAACCCAACGCTAATTGGCAGTACTGAAGTACAGTACAGTATTTAAGTACTACTTAGGAAATAACACCACAGTTTAAAGAAAATTGCTGTATATTCCAAACGTTTCGGGGTCTAGGTCAGATCCCGTTGTCAATGGTAACTAAGAGAATTTTATTTGTAATATTCAGGGTAGCACAGAAACTTCTGAAGATCATATAATCATAAAGTTCCTTTCAAATTGGAAGAATATGAAAGGGAGATCTTCAGAATTTTATGTGGCGCTCCTAGGTGCGACTTTGTTATAAGATAGCGCATTCGCCACAAATGCGACCAAAGAATTTTGTCGATTCAGTGATCCCATTAAAATAACGAACGATTGAATTCGACCGAGGTAGTAGCGATACAATCGTTTTCAGTTAACAAAATTAAAGCAGACTCTTTTAGTTTTCTTTTGGTGTTGTGTTCTTCTTTGTGTAACATAACTGAATTTTGAAACTGTATTTTATGACCAAGGTCCCAAGCATGTTCATAAATTTTGGATTTTCCAAATTGTCGTTTTTTATGTAATTTTTGTGTTCGTTTATTCGAACATTCAGAGGTCTAGAGGTTTCTCCAATATAGAATTTATTACATTCACAATGGATTATATAAATACAATTTTTTTGTATTTTGAGTTGTGTTATTTGGTTTGGTTTTTGATACAATTGATTTTAGTGTATTTCTTGTTTTAAATGATGTTTTGATATTATATCTGTTTACCACTCTTTTTAGTCTTTCTTATAGACACTGTATGTATGGTATAGTTATTGTATGAATGTCATTACCTTGGGAGTCAGTGTTGCTTGGTGAAGTTTAATGTTCGTTGTTAGGGATTGTGTGGTATTCGATTGTGTTTAACTCGTTGTTAATTTTTTTTTTGGTAATGATTGGCAGAAAATACATTACATGTTGGAATATATTTTGTGTGATACTTAGCTGATGTGACGGTTCGATTTCTTATCAGGAATCGTTGTCGAACAATGTAGTTTGAAATAATTTACACAATATTATAGCTTGACTTTTTGGCAATGTCAATGGTTGATTTTTTCAGAAACCATTGTGAAGAGTGAACATCCACAGGAACATCCAAAATAACTATTTGCCTCCTCAATCATTTAGAAACTACATGACTAGAGTTGGAAATATGGGCAATATGGGAAATTAGACAGTCTTATGTTTAAACATTTTTTAGGCAGTTATTACAAAGAGCTACTACATGAACTAATTCACCCTAGGTATACAGTGTGTCCGGTTATGGACTAACGATAATCTAAGTACATGTAAAGCAACTATTTTAATGCACAAATACACCATATACTAGGGCTCAATACCCCACCCCTCCATATGGCAGCAATTTTTTTTTTTTTTTTTGATGACCTATTCTACGTGTGAACAAAAACGTTCATATCTCTTAAAGTTTTGGTCTTACTGAGATAAAAATAGGCTTATTCGACGGACAATAATACTGCCTATCAACAACATTTAACAATTAACGTTTTCTTAACTTTTGAAAAAAGATTAAATGCAAAAAAAGGGTGAAAAAATTATGCAAATCAACAAATTATTGCAAATCTAACCTAACCTTTCTTTTTTTTTTCACTAAATCGAAAATTTTTGGGTTAAGCTACAATACAACATTAAATTCACAACTATATGTTTATTACTTTTGGAGTTATTGTTGTTTGAATATAGCGTATTTGCGCATACGCAAAAGAACAAAAGACCTTTGTCGGGACTTTAAACAGGTAAACATTAAAACCACATAAAATTCTTATTAATTTGTATTTGATACTTTTACAATCTTTTATACACATTAAATTTCATCAGTTGTTCAAAGTGCCCACCTCCAGCTTGTAGACAAGTTAATGCTCTGTGTGCTATTTGGGCAGTTGAGCGCTTAATTAGTTTAAGGTCTCATCTTATTTCTTCGGCGACTGCCACAATTTTAGCGACGAGGTCTTCTCTGATGTTTGGAACTGTGGCATACAGAGCTGGCCACGCTACTACACCACCGCGACCGATCCACGGTGCATGGTTATTGTTCAAATATTCTCTCACTGCTCGAGAATAGTGCGCGGGTGCACCATCTAGCTGCAACCACACATGTGGACGGTATAATAAAGGTCTCTTTTGTGCTTGCGCATACACTATGTTCAAACAACAATAACTCCTAAAGTAATAAACATACAGTTGTGAATTTAATATTGTAGCTTAACTCAAAAACTTTCGATTTAGTGAAAAAAATTCAAGGTTATCGGGACTGCTTTTGCATTGATTTGCAATAATTTGTTAAATTGCATAATTTTTTGACCCTTTTTTTGGCATTTCATCTTTTGTTCAAAAGTCAAGAAAACGTTAACACTTTGTTTTGAATGGTTGTGGATAGACAGTATTATTGTCCGTCGAATAAGCCTATTGTTATCTAGTAAGACCAAAACTTTAAGAGATATGAACGTTATTGTTCACACGTAGAGAATAGGTTATCAAAAAAAAAAAAAAAAAATGGCTGCCTTATGGCGGGGTGGGGTATTGAGCCCTAGTATATGGTGTATTTGTGTATTAAAATAATTGCTTTACATGTATTTAGATTATTGCTAGTCCATAACCGGACACACTGTATAATTTCTTTACAAAGTCATCATGGCGTTACTTTTCAATTATAACGCTACGATTCATTTTATACGCTCTCAAGAACCATTGACGACGATCTAATTGATTTCTCTGATAGCGTCTATGAGATTACCTGGTGGATTTTCTCCCCGATACTCAGACAGGATCTTATATGGTGGGAAAATTTTGAGAAATTCCAAGCCGTCTTTTTCCTTGCCAACCCACATTTTCCGTCGTTCTGGATTGGCTTCTCAATTACAAAGGACGAAAAATGACTGCAGATGAAAAATCGATACGGTGCGAAAAAATAGTAAACCGCTTTTGGTATTAAATTATTATTTCTTGTAATCTTTGCGTAGTAATTAAAAATACAGGGTGTAAACGATTTATGTGCAAAGATTATGTGGATCAATACTTCAGGTAAATAGAAGTCAAAAAGCTTTATAACATTTTCTGAAATAAATTATAATTTTGGCAAAAAAAAGTTAGAAGTTACCTAGCCTTTATTAAAGAAAAATAATAGACTTAATCCGCCTTCAAAACGCTTCTAAAACTAAATATGTAACTACTCAACAGCTTATACAATTTTAATAGTTGCATCTTCAAAGAATAGATGTGGCAACATGGTACATAAACATGCCTTGCTTAGCACTTTTTTACTTTATCGTCAGTTGACCGTTACGATTGTTTTTTAAAATATCGGTTCTGGTGAGAAAATTTATATGTACGTGAAAAGGATTTATGTGATATTTGATGTAGACTTCGTGATTTGATTTTCATTTTAAAATATGTGTTGGAAAAATCGGTTGTGAATTGTAAGTCCGAAGATCAAAAACAGTGCGACAGTATTAATTTCTGTAAAATTGGAGCAGAGTATACAATTAGGGAAAGACCTGACTTTTCATTAATTTATACGGAAAGCAGATGTAATAACTTAACTGCAAGAATGTTGGATTTTGAACAATTTCTATGAAGAAACTGTTTTTTCTGCTCAGCTCTATCATGATGACATATCCTCTATCGTGATGACATGGATATTTATTTGCCGAATATAAATAATTTTTATTTTTTCTGAGTTCTTTGGGAATAACACCACATATTAACACAAAATAAAGAAAAAATTTAACAAATAAGAGGATTTGGCAATGATAAATATCGTAATCACAATTTAAAATAAAAACCAGAGATGCCACAATTATCATTCGGAAAACAACTAATATATATATATATAATATTAATTAATGAGTAATAACTATTATTTTTTGAATAATTCAACACACAAAAGAACTAAATATAAGAAATCTTTTGGGTTGAATATACTTTGCAAAAATAGTTATTTTAGGAATATTTTCCTTTGGCAAACAATGTACTACAAAAAATAATAATGAACAGCTTACCTTTACAAGCTATTAGTGTAGATGTCAAAAAACTTACCTGAAACAAAAGAAAACATTATATGACTACTAAATTCGAAACAATTACATAAAGAAAATTACCCAAAAATCATTTTCGACAAAACGAAACTATCCCACCGTTAAAATGACTTGAGTGACGTTTCATTATTTCCCACGACCGTCATACCCTCGACGAAAAAAACTTTTAACTATCCCATCATACTGATACGTTTCGTGTCTACCCGACGTATTCCGTGATATCGTCGCGATTGAATTATACATTCTGTGAAAGCCTTTTCTCCAATTCTCTTGACACTTCCTGCTGAAACAAAGACCTACCAGCACGTTTCAATATATATATACATTATACGTATATATACGTAAGTAATACCAGTGAACATCTACATGCATTCAGCGTGAAAATTAATGTATTTCAATTTTCTATTGTGCCAAAACAGCTTTAACAGAGTTTTGGTTTGTAAAGGCGAAACAGGAATCGATAGCGAGTTTAATATAACGCCCTTTGCGTTTATTGTGCCAGGCGATGTTATTCAGATAGAAACGTGGAATCGAAGTGGAACGATAACTATGTGGGGAAGTCGAATAATGAATCGAGTGGTAGGCTAGAGTAGAACAAAACAAAATTATAAGAAAGCTTATAAATAAAATTTAAAACACCAGAAAATTTTGCCCCACGTTGGGCGCCAATAAAAAAAACAAATGAATGCTCTCAATACTGCAGTTAATTCCATGAATACTTTAAGCCTGTCATATATTCTCTAAATGAATGTTATGATACATTTCCTGCAGTTTTTGCAATGTAATTGTTTATTTTATTATGTACTTCAAATCAGTTTTACGGACCTCTCTTAAGCTTTGCTGCATCTATATGATTTTGTGTTGCCTCCATCTTGCTTTTGGAGCAATAAATTTATCTTTCTGTTATTATTTCTCGTTACTATATCATACACCAGAATATATTTCTAGTGACAGTTAAATCGACATCTTACAATCACTGACCACACCTTGTCGATAGGAAGCTCAATAGTTCCAATAGTCATGGAAATTGCTCGTCACTTTGGCCGCCAATTTAGAAAAAAAAAACAAATGAATGCTCTCCGTACTGCAGTTGTTTCTGTGAATACTTTAAGCCTGTTACATATATTTTATAAAATGTTCTCCATGATTTCTGAGCATTTTTGCCCCTGCATATTGGTGTATCAGCACATTAATTTGCATATACATATGTATGATTTTCCTCAACATTTTCTGTGTTTTTTTCCAGCTAGCTTCTCTGGCAATAAGTGTATCTTTCTATCTCAGGATTTCTCGTTACTTTCATCGTTTAAGTTGCATATTTTAGGGTAATATGTACTTGTTTTGTAGTCTTCACTTAGACCAATACCATATCGCTTTTACTACAAAATTTAATATTACTGACACGTCAAGTGGCATCCAACTTCGAAATTATGCTTCGAATATACTTGTAATTAAATAATAACGAACATCCTAATATAATAGAATAAATATTTGTCTCAAATATTATTAAACAACCAAAAAATCACCTGAACTAAAAATAAATTGGCGCCCAACGTTGGGCGCCATTTTACAGACAATTTCTTGGAAAGCAATAAAATCTGACAGTAAGTAAAATTGATCGTCGTTAAGGGTGCCCGGCAGAAATAGCATCTGCAGAATAATTTTCCTATTCCATTTTTTAAAATATATATTAAGTAGAAAATTCGCATTAAACCTTATTACACCTATCGTGATGAAACCCTAATCGATACGTATTATCATATAGCAAGTCATAAACTCCATTTATGCAGCGTAATATTTGGCGCTTAGCTTTTTCACCGACATTTCCAAAACTCCATCATCGTTTATCATTTTCTTCGTGTTGTGATAGATTGCCGGTTTCGACTTCCATTATACTGCAGTGGAAACGGTGAAGAGAAAACCAGACACGTTAAGGTAGAGTAAAGGGCGTTCTTTATTCCTATTTCAAACGAAAAACTTCGCTAATGTCATTTTTCGGAATTCAAATTTATTCAAATTTCGTTTCCGACGGAGAGTTTGTCTTCGAAAAGTTAAAAAGAATAAATAGAAATTTTTTAAGGAACTTCTTTTTTCATAAATAATAAAATATATTCCGTCTGCACTTTATGGGAGTGACTTGTGTATTATTAAGATAATATTTAGGTGTTCCTTTTGTTAAATCTTAAATGTTTCATGTATTCATGGATTTAGTTTTACATATTGGGTGACAGAGGGTACCGCTAATAAAATGTTATCATTAAAATCATCTCGATCTGTCGTAAAGGTAGGAGTGCCGCAGGGTAGCGTGTTGGGACCACTCTTTTACCCAATACGCATAAAAAATGGACATAAAATTTTAAAAAATGCATTGGTTACTCAGAAGAAAAGCTACAGCAAAGTATTTTTGTGTTTTTAAGCTCAAATGGACCTATGACCTCCAGAAATATGGTTGCAAGACCAAATTGGACGTGATTCGAAATTTATAGAGCAAAGTACTGTGGAGTTTTGATGACGCTCCATGGTACTACAGCAATAATTGTCCCTTCTATGGCAACCTAGAGATCAGTGAGTTCAAAAATCAAACTAGGAAATGTAACATCAAGGAGCTTACAATAAAGCAGTTTATAAATTTAAAGCAAAAACCGACAATATTTAACACAATAAATCCGAAACCCACCATTAACCAAGCCAAGTGTCATGACCAGAGACTTCTTCACTACATCTATATCGACATTCGAGGTAATCCAGTTTCCAGGCAATGCGCATCTGACTATGGTTACTGTAAATTAAATTTTAGATGTGGTGTAGATATTCTGAGTTGTAGTTTAGAAGTAGTAATTTGAGTATACTGAATATTTAAAAATTTATAACTTTGAAGATTGGAACGGAATTCTTAATTGTCACTGTGGATCTGTCAAACATAAATATGTCTTGTTTTAAGGATGCATTTGTCTTTAGCAGATCTTGGCTGGTAACAGACATCATGGCCAACAACTTTATTATCAAGCTATATAACCAATATGGTCCAAATCAGGTCTCCATACAGTTGAATTGTCTTGTGACTATACCACTTTAATATATTGTTTCATTAACTATCAATAAAATTATTTACTTGAAGCATTAATCTCTCCGACTAATAATCTCTTTTACTTGAGTTGATTATAGAAATTGTAATTTTTTCCTTATATTTTATTGATTACTGTCTTTTGTAGTATAAAACGTTTTAATGTGCTACTAACTACTAAGCTCGATTAATACGGGAAGTAAGTATCGCGTAAGATTGCATTTAAGAAAAAACCATGGAAGTGAAAGTGTACTAATGTCGGTAGAGACTGTATATAAATTATTAAATGAGATAAATATAGATAAACTATAAATGAGAACTCGTATCATGTTTAATACAAAAAAGTAGCTACAGATAAAGAAAGGAGGCTATAGGCGTACGCTGTAACGTTGCCCAGGGGCAGGACGAATTACTTCGAAAAAATAGGGCAGTAAATTAGCAATGAGAACAAAATAAAAAACACGAAATATTTTTTTAAAAATGTTTTATTTTCAACTTTTTAGTTTTTTTAAACTCCGATAGTTCATCACTTTACTTTGTGATTTTGTATGCTATAACTAAACACCCTGTGTATAAACGCACCAAATAGCACTTTAGAGTTTGACATGTGTTGTCACTGAATTTTCTATTAGGCCGGGAGAATGTGACAACCAAAAGCACCGTCTTCGCAAAATGGGAAATTTGGCATTTAAATAGGTATTTGCCTGGTATACAAACAAAACGAGCTTGGTACTCATTAATTTAAGGAACCGAAAATACTATGCTTTACTACCTATAAGCTTGAGATGTAAATAGAAAATTTTCAAATTCAAAATTTAAACATCCAGTGCCTAAAATTACCGCACTATTACGTTGGAATTAAAATATTTATGAGGAAATGTCCCTTATGTCATTTCGATGAAATTGAAGCCAAAACTTAGGTAAACAAACGATATTAAAATAAATCTATTGCAGATGAGAATACTGAACAGCAAAATGACCAAACTACTAAAACTAAAAAAATAGCAAGTGAGTATACATAATAATAAGATGTGTTAATCAAGGGGAAAACAGCAAATCCCAATCATAAGGTAATTATAGAACTTCAATTAATTAGTAACAGTTATACAGTTATATATTACATTTACTGATGAAAATTAATTAGCATATATTTCATATAGTGATAGATTGAAATTGATGTATTGGCAGAAATAACATGGATCATATACATTGATTCAATCGAGAAAAAAAAAACAAATATGCAAATTTCAACACCAATCAGGTAAATATAATTTCAATAAGACTGACACACAAGTTTCATCATTATATTTGGAAGCATATATGACAGATTATTGCAGCTCATGTCAGAATGATTGAATCATTGAACTGATCTTATTAAAGTTGCAACCCAGAAACTTATGGGTAGATAACAGCAGATTTGAATGACAGAACTTTTCTTCACACAAATTCTAGTGTTTTACAGTGGTTGTCATAATAGGGTCTCTCCAGAGCCCAGAATCATATTCTCAGTTAACTACGGACAAATGTGAAATAAAGGAATGTATTCTTTGAAAGCGTGGAAAAGTTAATGAATCCTAAGCAACCAGGGATGAAGAGCTATTGACCGAAATAGTATGAACAATCTTCAATGTGCTAGTAACCATGAAAATCAATAACTATTTCCGGTCATATTTTTTATCTGAATTAAGGTATAGTTCTATTGACTATTTTAGCGTAATATCTCTCTC
This sequence comes from Octodonta nipae, assembly GCA_034190945.1. Classification (NCBI taxonomy): domain Eukaryota; kingdom Metazoa; phylum Arthropoda; class Insecta; order Coleoptera; family Chrysomelidae; genus Octodonta; species Octodonta nipae. Next base: position 158,587,369 of record CM067218.1, read on the forward strand.
TTTAATTTGTATTTTTTATATTCTAAACATAGTTTTTAACTATTTTATTTGTTTTAGTTTTTGGCACACTTGCTATAACTGTAACTCTAACTCACCCTATATTGTAACCACCCTGTATATGTTAGTCTGGATTTGGTAGACAATGTAACTCGTTCCTCCAAGTTTCCTTGGACTTTCAGGAGCACATTTTATGGTTCTGTCTATTGGTCACCCAATATAAATTAATTTTCTATCATTTTCTGAATCATCCTGTACAACTATAATTCAACTCTACACGATGTTGCAACCACGCTATATAACTATTAATCCTCTCCCCGGTATTGACTGTTTCTGTTTTTCTATTCTTTAAATCACCCTGTATATCCGTAATTTTCCTTCACCCGATATGCCAAGTATAAGCAACTTATGCTCCACACTATATAACATTTTTTTATCCACCATGGTTAACTATATTTCCACTCCACGTTATATTTCAATCATCCTGTATATACAACTGCTTCTAACATGCCCTACTTACTGCATATGCTCATTTAACCATTTTTTTAGTTTTTTTCTCCACTCTGTATAACTATGGTTTTCATTCACTCTTATTTCAACCATTTTGTATACACATCTAGCATATCTATAGATACAATAATACTAATTTTCAATCACACATCGAACAAAAATATCATTGATGGATAATAGCAACGACGGCGGTTCTAGAACAGATCCCTGCGGAACCCCGAGTGCTATAATAAAATTGTTTGATTTCAAATATTTACATGTGGGGGCGATAGGAGCATAAAAACTATAAAAAGAAAAGATTGAAATTTCGGGTTAAGTAATTGAAAAACATTTAGAGAAGAATGAGCTAAATCTGTTGCTCAATTAATTTGACGCAACTCTATGTTCCAAGAATTATGCGTAGTGTGCCACATGTTTGTGGGCACAAAAATTGTGCAGTTAAAACTTTTAGACGGAACAACAAATAACAATACAATCTTTCTAGATAAATCAGAAACTTAGAAAGTTGGAAGGGATTTCACCATTTTCATTTTCATTCTATAAATTAGTTTATACTATGGAATATCTGACTCGCTATTCGAATTGAAAAACATATCAAACATGAAAATTTTATTATCGATACTAACATTAATAAATTGAAAGCATAAATAAATCCTAAAAATTAATTTACCAAATTGGCTTTTCAATTTCATTTGCAGCAACAAACATCAAACAATTCAACATTGAAATAATATATCAGTGAAACAAGGAAGCCGGGGAGGGGGAGGGGATTCGGCTCGCATTCTAATGGCGAGACTCTAGCCGTAATTAAAATTATCTCTTGCCATAATTGACTTGTAAATTGCTAACCATTACTCACTGTAATACCAGAGTAGCGCCTGACCAACTGACAGATGCTCTGTGTTTGTAATATTGAACCGACTGCGGCGCCGACAACATCGGGCACGAGGTGTAATGTTTCACAGTCGAGCATGCCAATTTGAAAAACGTTTCTCGAAATTAACAAAGAAGCTCCTGAAAATTCCAGACGTTTACGGACAAAACACTGGGTACGCGGTAAAACTTCCCTTGCCCCCCTTTTATCGGAAAGAAATAGGTTATAAAACCCAATTCTGCGGTCTCGTTTGCAGGAAAAAACCCACTCAAACAAATTAAATTATCCGATTCATCGAATTCATCGTCTAGAACCCGAATAGTCTGAGTTTATACCGGTGCGTTGATATAATTTGAATGTCGAGAAACGAACCGTTCAAATCTCTGTTGAGGCTCAGTCGCGCAAGGATCTTTTTCTCTTAAAATAGCGGTTCTTCTTGTAGAGTCATGAGAATTAAACAGTGCTATTTCTTTATTTCAGTGTACTTTCGTAGCTTTGCATTTTATATTTTCATCTGGTTATTATCGCAATTCCATGATGATGTCGGTTTGTGGAAATCCCACTTCTGATTCACGGAGAATTCCACTTCTGATTCACGGAGAATCCCACTTCTGATTAATTGAAAAATCCCACTTCTGAAATCCAATATTTCGATTTTGCGACAACTGTGCGCAAATTGTTGTATTGTATTGTGTGACTAACTTTATTATTATATTTTAAATACTATTTTTATTAAGAATAATATATATATATATATATATATATATATATATATACAATGCGAGACCTAGAGGTATAGAGGTCCTAGACAATCAAAATCTAAATATTTAGATTCAGGACACTTCATTTCAGAATCAACAATATTATTCTGGAGCCGAGCATGTAGTAACATCAAACTACTACCGTTTATTGTTTGTTTTCGGTCTGTTCATTTCATTATCTAAGGATGTTATTGTTCGAAAATATTTACTGCGTTCCCGACTGAATGTAACTTTTAAAAAATCCACCGATATAAAAAGCTGAAATAGTTTATTTAATTTGTCGATTTATTTATTACGCGGTATTGGATTATGTGGCTTTGGTGAATCGTAAAAAATCAATAAAACCGATGAGAGATAACAAGTTATTTTTCTGTGCATTCCGTTACGCAATCTTGTTTAAACTATCGAGTCAGAAAAAAATTGGACAATGTTTGTTCAGCACATTTATGGATCATAAATTTAAACGTATGAAAGTAATATGTTCGACGTCAAAAAATAAAATATCGGTATGTTCGACAAAATGTTTTGAAGTGCCTACTAATATAAAAGAAAACCATTTTTTTAGTCGAAGATAAATTATTGATGTGATAAAATTTCTAAATTTTATCAATAATTTGCATTCGAAGATAAAATTCAACATAGAAGTAAGCAATCATAATGATATTAACAATTAACTTTTAACAACCAAAAAAGCCAATAACGTACAGAAAATTTCAATCTATCACAGACGATCACACACAAAAACCATAACTCATAACTCATCTTGCCACCCCATACAACACCTGGAGTATATAAGTTGCAATAGGTGTCGCAAAACGTATATAGGTCAAACAAGTAAATGGTTTAAAATGAGACGCAATGAACACCACACATCCGGAAACGGATACTACACTCTAATTATGTTACTAATTTGTATAATCATAGTTTGCATAATTTAAACATTTTATAAATAAGCGAAATAATCACTTAGACTGGAAAATACTTGTAAATAAAAATATTTCACCTACCTCTGTAAGTGCTAATAAAGGTATCACAGCATTGGGAACAAGAAGTGATTTTGAAAATAGTATATTCCAAAAGATACACATCAACCTTTTTACTTTAGGTGGATGGCATTTCGGGTTCCAGATTCTTTCTAACAAGTATAATTTCATTCAGACACGTGCCACAGTAATTTGGAGAAAAGATGAGTTAGTATAAGTAAGATCGACTATATATACCACAACTTCTCTGATACTAGCTTAGAAATAATATACTAACCATGTTCAGGGGTGCCCCTGAACAGTATAGTCAAAATCAACAATACTATAGCGCCTACAGCTAGCACTGCGGGAAGAATACATAATAGGGAAACTGATCTAGAGAAAATTATCTCAGTATTTTGTGACGCTGAACTTCATTAAAATTAGTCTGAAGTTGGTAGACAATTTAACTCGTTCCTCGAAGTTTCCTTGGACTTCCATCGTCTTGAAGTGGTTAATCTCACAACGTTTCAATAGCTGTGTATCTGCTATCGTCATCAGGTGAATGATAGGAGTTTCAGAATATAGTATACCCTTAACCGGTCATGCGTCGCCGGTCATGGTATTTGGGTGTTTTCTGGTCCAGTCAGTGTCGTCGTTCCTGGAAGTTGGTTGCCGGTGATACGTAGCAGCAGAGGCCGAAAAAGAGCTGTCCAATTATTTTTAATTTGGACGCTGGGCTCGCTAATTACATTTTAGTTCGAGATTATATATGCTGTCCCACGAACGTACCACTAGACGAATCTCTCAACATAGTGAGAAAGAAACTTACTGAAGACGAAACCCTGATGGAGAGGACGGAGCTGCTAATAGACTCAATCATGGACTTGCTTGAATGTTGCCTCAAAAACTGCTACTTTCAGGAGAAGTACCAGTTCTTCATGCAAGAAGACGGATTGCCTATGGGTTCCCCGTTATCACCAACCATCGCCAACATCTACATGGAATGGTTCGACGAACATGCACTGAGGACTTACGAGAAGCAGCCTAAGCTATGGTTGAGGTATGTCGATGACACCTTTATTATTTGGCAACATGGAGAGACAGAACTACAGGCATTCCTGGAACACCTAAACCAATCCCAACCATCCATTAGATTCACCATGGAGATGGAAGAGAGTGGGTGCCTACCATTCCTTGATGTAAAGTGTTAAAGGGCTAGGACCGGGATCCAAACAACAGTCTACAGGAAGGCTACGCATACAGGATTATACCTTTACTACAATTCCAACCACTCATCAGCAACGAAATCTGGGATCATCAAAATACTAATCCATAGAGCCAAAAATATCTGTAGCACACCAGAAGCCTTCAAAGAAGAACAAGTGAAACTTAGAGAAGACCTTTTGGCGAATGGGTATGTACAGCCACCGACTGGTACATGCATCGAGTTGCGCAATAAACGGTTCATGTATCGATGCATTAACCAATTGCCGATTGCTACGCATCACTAGCAACCATCCTCCAGGAACGACGACGTTGATTGGACCAGATAAGACCCAATGACCATGACCGGCGACGCATGGCCGGTTAAGGGTATAATATAAATACGGCGGATAATCTGAAGTTCATATTATTCACCTGATGACTATGGCAGATACACAGCTATTGAAAAGTTGTGAGATCAACCACTTCAAGACGATGGTAGTCCAAGGAAAGTTCGAGTTTCATTAAAATTCATTAAAATGATATATTCATACACTCAAGAACCAGATGTTCTGTTTGGCTCTAAATACTGCCCAGTGAGAAGGACAGACTATATTGATGAAAATTGCATGACTACAAAAATGGATAAGATAAGGAATGAAAATACAAGAGTCAACTTAAGTCACTAAAATCGTATTTTTTTAAATCAGTTTAGGAACTTGTGTTTTTTTGTGTTCTAACCGAAACCGAGACACCCTGTATATGTCGTTATCTATTATGACGTTTTTTTTTAAGAACTTGCCTAGTGTCATAATACGTCGAAAGGTGCTTTTGTCAGATTAGTATGGTTGAAATCTTTCAGTAACGCGATCTGTATTTACTTTTATTGGGATATTGCATTCAAATAAATTTGTTTCATTCCTTACGTTTTGATTATTTGTTTACTGTTCCATTCTCTGCCAATATTTCAGCATTTCAATAATAACCTCTCATACTAAATCAACTTACAAAACATAATCGTAAGGATTTTGCGATCCCGGAGTGACATAATTTCTCCTATTCAACTGCAATTGCATTAAACGAATTACTCCAGCTTAAGCTTAATGCCCAGGTAAATGGTCGTCGACGAGCCAAAAAGTGATTTAAAACTCCAATTTTATTGGACGTTCTTGTCACTTTAATGTTGACAAATGTCTCCCGAGCTTCGGCTTTGGACGTCCGACTAGCGGATTTGGCAACATCAAAAGAAAAAAACCGCAAATGGTCGAAGACACTCGTTGAACAGTCACAACAATATTAATTTATAGAGTTGCTAACGACGTTTTGAGAGCCAACAAAGGTTTTGAGTGATTCCCGTTGGAATTTCAACGGTCGTGTAGATCTATCAAACTGAATCGGTTAAAAGGAACGCCTATTACTAATGTAATTATTGATTTGGGGTTACGGTTGAAGGATTGTAATACACCGATAGAGCAGGGTGGTAATACCGACTTTGATGTTGTAATCCAATTGATTACGAAACTGAAGGGAATTAAAGCAGGCGTTGGAGTCCAGGGAAAATTAAAATGGATAAATTCAATAAAATGATTTAGGGTCGTGAGTTTTAATAACAATACTTGGTGCCAAGTACGTAAAAGCGTGATTATAGAAGTCTGTGATGTACCATTTGCACCTATAATAACAGATAATTTGCATTTTATACAGGGTGTCTAAAATAGGGTTCCAAACTGTCTATAGAACTCATTAAAATAAGCCAAACGTCTCTATTAACATGTGCCCTAAAACGCACACTTAAGATGTTATATGCCCTTGAAAGGGCTCAAACAAAAGTGTTTTTTCTACTTCTGTTATTGACAAATTGGTAGAAAATAAGTAGAAAAAAATGTATGGGCCTTACACAGCTTTTTACGTTAAATAACATGTGCTACTCTGTTTATCGACATGAAAATCAAAAGCTTCCTATGTAGGTTGGGAAAGGGGGTTTTTGGGCCGTATTCTCTTTATTTCGGGGTTTGGAAGCCTATTTTAGAAACAACTTGTACGAGGGCTGCCTTTTATATTTCGGGATTAGAGAACAAAAAAACTAATATTAATCATCGAAAATCGCTTTATTGTTTTTCAAAACATTCCTCATGAAGATCTATACACTTTTGCATGCGTTTGAACCAATTGTCGAAGCACTTTTTCTCCTCTGATTGAGGTATCTCCAAAACATGCATTCTGAACGCAGCAACCGCTTCTTCAGGTGTCGAAAAACGTTGACCTCTCAGTTTTTTTTTTACGTACGGGAATAAAAAGAAGTCATTTGGTGACAAGTCAGGACTATACGGCGGATGACTCATCAAATCGATGTTTTGAGTGGTCAAAAATGCAGTTGTTTGAACCGATGTGTGAGAGCTCGCATTGTCGTGGTGAAGAGTGATCCGTCTTCGGCGGTTGGTTTTCCTCATTTCTTGGAAGACAACTGGCAAACAAATGATTGTGTATAACTCAGAATTGACTGTTCTGCATTGTTCTAGTGGTACGGTTGCGACATGACCAGTTTTTCCGAAAAAACAGGTCATTTGCTTGGAAGTGCTTCGTGCGCGAACAACTTTTCGGCTCATCTTAAAACATCCATACAGTCGACTGCTGTTTACTTTCGGGCTCATACGCGTAAATCCATGATTAATCACCTGTCACTATGTCATAAACGGGTTTTGAAGCACCGCGATCGTATTTTTTTAGCTTTTCTTTCGACCAATCGACACGAGCATTTTTTTGAATGATTGACAAATTGTGTGGGATCCAACGCGAACAAATTTGACATTCAAATGTTTATGCAATATTGAATGTATACTAGTCTCACTGATGTGTAAGGTTGACTCAATCTCACGATAGGTCACATGACGATCTTGCAATATCAGCATCAATGGTTTCCGAAACAACAACTGTTTTTGGACGACCTTCACGAAATTCGGCTTGGAGTGAACTACGACCTCGATTGAATTCACCATATCATCGATAAACAGTGGTCCTTGTTAGAGTTTCATCGCCAAAAATTAAATTAGTTCATCCATGCACTCTTGCTGACTTAATCCACGTCGAAAAATGTAAAAAATAATCGCACGAAAATGTTCACGATTTAATTCCATTTTTTGGCCGAGATGAATCCTTTAAGTTACTGTAAACAACACATAGCGCTCGTATGTCAAAACGTTCTGAGTACGTATAACCTCAAAAATGTCAAACTTTACGATAGAGCTGTCAGTTGTCAGATTGCAACACTAGGGTTGTCCAATCCCGAAATATAAAAGGCAGCCCTCGTATGTAGGTTGGTGAAGAGGATTTTCGGCTCGTATTCTTTTTATTTCGGGGTTTGAAAGCATATTTTAGAAACACTCTGTATACAGGTCTGTCCAAAAATTGCGATGTAACAGTTCAATGTCAAACCTCAAATATCTCGGAAAAAGTAGCAGAAACACCAAAAAAACACATACTCAAAGTAACCCATGATCTACTGCAGCAAGTAGAAACATCTGATAAAATGCCACTTTGATTTTTGACTTCTAATCTTTTTAACACAAACTCAAATATATAATTTAATTTATGAGGCAACCTCAAAAAAAATAATTATAAAACTTGTTCAAACATTGTAGCAGAATTGAAATGACGAATAAAAGTCTTAAATACTTACGTTAATGCATTATTTTTAAGTATTAAATATTAATTTACTCGGAATTCTTTAAAATTATTTGTCACAACTCAAAATCTCTTAAAAACTATCAACTTTATAGCCTTAAAACCTCATCAAATTTATCACATCTTAATAAGACTAATAATTAAAAAAATTTCAGTGCTCAATTAAAAAAAGAAACAACGTCATACTCAATTTTAAAAAGACGTCATCAAAAAATTCTTTGGGCCATTATTCCACAACTTTGCAGCACTCTGTACTTAAATCCTTAACTTCAAACTAGTAGGTAACATTTTGATCAAGAAGTCATCAAGCTAATATCTCCTCGAAAATGTCGGTGCATTGAAGATTTGATATCCAGCAACTGAAATGGCTAGGGGTGACTTTCAACCCCAAAAATGGATGCCAAGGTGTTAAATTTGTACGTTTTAAGCTCCCACACATGGTTTCAAGGAACCTCCCGACTGTATAAGCCAAAGCACACTCGCAAGGTTTATTTTCTACAAAATTTGTATTTCTAAGACAAACTATCTGCATGGAAACAGCCATTTCACTTGATCACAGAATTTCAGTACCTCTACATTTTATTCAACGGTTTCAATATCAAGTTGTTACGAGCAATACGAGCCAAAAGGGGCCTTCTAGAATAGCCATGAAGATTGGACCCAATGTAAAAATGTATAGCTGACAAAGAAATCTATTTGGAACCGCATAGCCCTGACATGTACAACCAATAAAATAATGCTGACAAAAAATCTTCTTTGTTACTTTTCAAACAGACCTTGTAAACCACATATGACAATATTCCGACATAAGCAGAAACACATTTGCTGACAAATGTAATTTTTTTTACACCGCAAATATTTCTCAATCTTACCTACAAAACGAACAACAATGAGTTTGCGAAACTCTTTTGTTGTCAATTCAGAAAAGTTTCTAGGAAGGTCACTGAACTTAATCTTTTACGCAACGTGTCCAATACACACCAAAGAAAATATCGATAAAAAATATATATTGGTTATTGTTCACGGATTTGTTTCTTAATGTTGCTTTAGCGTAACTAATATCACTGTAAGCTTCCTCATACCATTTTCATAAACTAATTATCTAACATTGTTATTAAAGTAAGAAAAATTAAACAGTTATGGCAAAAGACAATTTCTTTTAAGTTGTAATAATTGTTTATATTTAGGATAGAATTTGGCTAAAAGGGAAATTTGGAATGACAAGTAACTATCATAAAAGAGTTGTACCAGACAGAACAACATTTATTTCTTCCACAATTATTTGTAAGGGTGCACTTTTATTATTAGATTTTTATAAAAAAAAGCGTCAGGCTGTCTTGGGAAAAGCACCTTTCACTTTTTTTATATTGTTGATTCAAAATTATATACAAGTTTCAGAAAAGGTTTTGTAAATATTATACAGCAGTAGGGACATGAACTCTGGCTGGACAGATACTCTGCAGTCATTCTCGTGTGATGTGGTAGAGCAAAGTCAGTGGGCAGTGTAAAAAAATGTTGTACTAGCTCACAAGATGGCTGCTGTTCTACTTATACTAACGCAAGAAACGTTCACACTATGACAAGGTGTCCTACAGCGACTGTCTGCGCCAATTTGCATAGTGGATTTAGAGGAATCGATTGTAAAGCGGCCCCTAAACGAACCTTCAAGTTGTTGAAACTTGTTTGTATAAACAATTTAATTGTATAAGTGTGTATCCTACACAGTTCGGTTTGTTGATATCCGATACAAATATCTATAAGTTTGCACACACTTATTTGAACGTGTAGGTATTTGATTTAAACATTCTAGTCAAACTTGTTCAAAATACAAAATAGGTAGTTTAGACGTAAGGATTTGTTTTCACTAATAAGATTGTGTGAAATATTTCTTCAACTATGTATGAAGGTGTAGTGCAACTGCCAAATATCTCTTTGAGATGTTTTTGAAAAGATATATCACACACATGTGTGCTGCCTAGACGTGCACACAAGTCGTTTATAGATATGTATAGGAAAAGAAAATGTGCAGCTATTGGTAAACGAAGAGAGGGCAGTTTTCAGATATGAATTTACTAACCGAATTACGAGTTTCTGAAAAGTCACATTTGAAAAATTATTTACGTATGGATGATAACCAATTTAACATGATTTTGAAATGTATCGACTCACAAATTAAAAATAGGATACAATGAGAGAAGCAATTAGTACCGAGGAAAGGTTAACTGTAACATTACGTTTTCTGGCTTCAAGAAGATCTTACCAGGATCTGAAATTCAGTTGTGCCATATCAGCACAGTCCTTACGAATAATTATTCCTGAAACATGTTTATTACTAAATTATTTAGCTTTTATTTTCGACAGACAGGGAAACTCTCTGTACAATTCAAGAAATTCGGTTATAAATTATTTAGAATAATTTCTTAAGTCATTCATCTTATTTTAATGTCATACGAAGGTCACTACCTTTTGAACTAAATGTTTTTACTCGTCTCCTATCCCTAGACGCTGCTAGTTGTTTGTACAAACGTATCGTACAAAAAAAATTAAACGCCGCAGATTTCAGAATTTTGGTTTGAATGCTGTTGAACTACACGTCTTTCACGGTATGCACAAACGTATTTGCCCAAACCAAATTATAAAGATGTTGTAGCATGTAGTGCTGCAGTATGTTGTGCAAACAAACACATTTTTATAAAATCAATTCATACATGTTGCAGTTGATTTTTAGTACTTAAACTTGATTGTACAAAAATAACTTTCAAACAAGATGGAATAATGTAGGGATAAATAATGTTGGCGCATACATATTTTAGAAAACTGTGAGATGTTATTTGTATGACAGTATAGATGACGAACATTATTTGTATGTACAAACAAGTCTGGAAAACTTTCTGCTACGTTTAGGGCAGCGTAAGCAGTTCAAACTTCGGTATTTAGTGAAATTAATGTACATGCGAGTTAATCCGTTTATTTTTTGTGTTAAGTTGTTGGCCTGTCAATCAACAGTGGCATTATTCAGAGTTTCAAGTACAAGCTGTCACTTCGGAATACCTTGCATACTGAAATCCGATTTGCATGCCAGCTGCTGCTTGTGGCATGCAGTAATTCGTATGGTACGGTCACACGAAGCGAGTAGCTACGTCAGCTCGCATGATGTAAACACACCATTACTGTCTACTCCAACCCGCACCGTGTAAACCAGCCTTAACATAATAGCCTTCAATTTAGAACTGTCACATAACTGAGACAATCTTATTCTGACATTACTTCATTAAACTCGGCTATCTAAGTTAGTGGCAGGGGGTGGTAACTCAGATATGCAATGTTGGTCCAGCTGTCGGTGAACTGTAAACGTAGCCCCCTTCAGAACTCCTTCAAGTACTATTTTTTGACAGTTAATCGAATATATCCAGGTGGCACAATTTTGTTTTTCCTTGAATATACAGATTTTTGTTTCGAATGTGGTGTTATTTCCAAAGATTACATGAAAATAAATCGATAGTACAGCCCTCTGTTGGTGAGATTTGGGAAAACTGCAGATTCCTTCTTTTTAGTTGGTGATGATCTGTCAAATTCTACAAACGTCAAATTTAGTTCTTGAACGACTTCTGAAGATGCTTATTATGCATATTCTAACCTCTCATGGGACAAAATGTGAACACATTTTATAACATTGAGTTGCCCATCTATCTTTATTGTATGATCTGTGGTTAGTGGAAGCTGTTATTATCAAATAAAATTCCAGAACTTGGTGAAATAAACCAACAAGTAGGTTCATCGGTATATTTCTTGATCAACCTTACTGTCGTTGTTTTATTAAGTTGTAAATTTCTCGAGACTTTTAGTATGTAGCAAGGCGTTAAATTTCGCACTATAAACTCCATTATTAACGATATTAACACGTTTGTTTTTCACCGGTGGAAACCTATCACGTAAAACCCGCCCGAATATTTCCGAGTCGGACTTTTCCAAGTCCTATATATAGATATTAATTTCACGGTTATAATGGAAACAATGAAAATACGTGGAAAATCAGATAAAAATCTAGAGCCGTAACGGTGTAACGTCATTACTACTCGAAGGCTCGTAATAAATTTCAAAAGACGGTGAAACGCCGTAGGAAATGTAAATTTTTCATAGCATAAAAATGTAGTGGGAGCGTGGGAACGAATAAATTTTCTTTTTTTTTTCTTTTTCGTGAAAAAGGATTTTGTGCTCGACAAGGGAAAATTACGGGGTCGAAAAAAAAAAATGGAAGTCTGTTTCTTTCGTCGAGATGTAGATGAGAACGCGATGATATGTAAAGTGGCAACAAACAAGTTCGGGTGGAAACAACGGAAATTGAAGTTTTTTATGATAAAATTCAGGAGAGATTTATTTACTGTACGTTCGAAATGAGTGAAAAATTTTCAGATTATTTTATCCAATTTCTGTTTAGATTGTGTCCGAAATTAATAAAGCAAAAGACTGTAAAAGTCAAAATAAACAACACGATTTATGGAAAATATTTTGAAGGTTTGTTGACTGTTACTTAGAATCTGGTAGAGAACTCTTACTCGAAGCTTCCTTGGATGGTTGCAACAGCTTTGTACCTGCTATCGTCATTCGGTGAATGATGGGACATTCAGTCTATCCGTCATATTTATACCTTGAACCGGTCAATCAACGTCGTCGTACCTGGCGGTTGGTTGTCGTAGCGGCAGTGGCCTCCAAATGTTCTTAATTTGGACGCTGGGCTCCTTAATTATATTCTCGTTCGAGATTATACATGTTGTCTCTATAAATTTTCTTCTATACCAATGTCCTGGCCTGGTCTCAATTGATGCTATGGTATTCGGTCCATGCGTGATTAGCTGGCCCAGAATTTGTTAGATCCGCTCTTAGAGTAACTAAGCGCTGTTCATTAAACTTGGTGTCCAGCAGTCGCTTTGTCTCTCCAATGTAAAGATTGTCATATTCACAAAATATACTGTATATACAGTTATTTGTTAAAACTCATTATTTTGTTTCTCAGAACAATAATGTGTTGTCGATTGATTTGTTGGAAGTTCAGGTCTAGATTCCAAACTTGGCACAAAACATAACTATATAAAAGCAAACGCGTAAAGGTAGCTTCAGATAGTGCGCTATTTAAAAAAAAGGGAGTTAAAAAATAGGTTGATTATTTGGACTAAGCCGACAAATAATGTTATCCATTGGTAAAAACAAAGGAAATTCTTTTCGAGATTTTCTCAAAAACTATTAAAGTTAACGCAAATGTAAATTTACAACCAATAACTGTAAAACATTTTAATTTGAAAATGAAAATCCTGCTCAAAATGGGTGATAAGATTTTTTCAATACAAGTGTTCCAAATATGTAAAAGTGATTTCTGTTTACAAAATTTTTATAAGTTTAGATTTTTCAGTTTTTATCAACAATCGTTGTGATTGAAAAATAAAATAGAGCTATAAAAACAATTTTTTAACTGAACAGTTCAGTTACCTAGTCACTTTTGGGGAGTAGGCAGGTTGAGGCCCTGAGTTCGATCTAGACTATGAAACTCTATTTTATTTTTTGTCTCTTGATAATGGCTCCAAAGCAGGAGTCGAAACGTCGAGTATTTAATAAATTCAGACGCGGTTCTCACCCGGAACCTAGCTTAGTTCATAATAATGACCGCGGAAGCCTCTCAGAACATATATATATATATATATTGGTTTACCCTTCCAAATGGTTCTCGGTCCTCGGTTTATATATTTTTGATTGAGAAAACTTGGGTTTTTGGGACCATTGAAATAATTCTAATTTAGTTTTTCGTGGTAATTATTATATTTTCGACCAGTTCTTGGTCTTTTTCAAACATTTATATATTTTTCTCGTTTGTAAATTAATGACAACCTATGAAATATATAAATAAGCAAGAAACCAGTCGAATATTAAAATACTGTTACTTACACAATTTTACACACACTTAAACATTGTAAATAAAATTAACGTATTTGAAAAGTATTGCGCCACTATCTGTCTGTCTCTTGAGTCAAAAGTTTGGTCATATACGAGGGCGGTATAATTATTTATCAGTTTGTTTCTTTAAATTGATTGCTGTATATTGTGCTTAGATTTTTGGTATCACTTTTTGCATTTACAGTACATGGTTGTTTCCGTATATATATCATTTCATATATTTCCCGTTTAATTTGATTTGATTCACTTTGCAAAATTTTTTTTTGTCGTACTTATGACCATTAAGTCTATTTTTTACCAGCTGCGATGTTTGACCGATATACGTCCCTTTACAATTTTTACACGGTATTTCGTAAATGACATTACTCTTTTTTTCTTTCTTAATTTTCGTTTTTAATTTTGTGAAATGTTTATTTAATGTGTTGTATCCTTTATGGCTTATAGTAATATTCTTTTTCTTAAAAACTTTATTTTTTCTGTTAACTTAGGAATGTATGGTAATGTTAGAAATTTTTTATTGTGTGGAGGTAGTTTTGTTATTGCATGTCCTTTATTATAAAATTTATATATTCTTTTCTTAAAAACTGATATAAGTAAATATAAATTTTATTGTACATTAAATAATACAAAACAAACAAATGTTGTGCCTCAATTAATATAATTAAGTTTGTATGTAAATTTCAGCATTAACCTTTCCGATTCCACACCGTATTTCTCGCCATTTTTTTTATAGCTGTATATGTTAGAATCGTGATCCAAGTAGGCTATTTTTTTCCTCGGTGTTCACGACAACTTTAACAAATACCTAACACGGTTATGACGTGTCGAGAAACGTTACAAATTCTTAACTCGCTTACAGTTTGTATTAAGATTTTGGGTAGATTGGCACTAATCTTGATGGTAGTATACAAAACACCTTCTAAGTCACGACATATGCCTCACTCCAAACGTGTAAAGTGTTGTTAATGTGTTTGTTTTTGTTAGCAATCAAAATATCACTCCTTGTAATTTACGGTAAAACATTAATGAACCGGAAAACCGAACGATTTTTTTCGTCCCGCTTTTATTTTTCGAGCCTCTTTGTTCCTTCTGCATCATGTGTGCGACAAGTGTCTATTTTTCAATCACTGTTCGGTTTTTTTCACGTTCCTTTCGAACAATAAAATCTATTTCGAGAGCCTTTCGAATTGTTAGAAAAGAAATTTCATACACATCAATTTAATAAACACATGGTACGCATAATACGTCTCCGAATGACACATAAGTGACACAACATGGTGTTGTGTTTGTAATCACATCATCTGGTGTCAAAATGGTCTTGTTGGGCTGTGTGAATTTTGTTAGATCTCAAGGTTATTGCGTACCGTATTTACATATGTGCTCGTTTCGCTACAATTAGGGAGTACAATATCATTTGAATGATTATTTGACTTTTGAGTACAGAATACTGGCAATTCTAATTGACATCGAATGGCAGGATTATAAAAAATTTAATGCCAAAGCACAGAAATTGAAATGACACTTCAAATAACTTCACACTTCTTGGTGACCAGTTGTATTGTGCCTCGTTCACTTTTCCCAACACATACATTTTCGACTCGGAACCCAAATTGGGTCTTCGCAATACGCCCTTTCCTAATTTCTTCTAACTTACCCCATGTTCTCGCCCTCAGTATCGTTTCATAAAGTTTTCCCAGTATGTCGAGTAACGTTATATGCTTGTAAGCCCCATTTCTTTTGGGAATCAGAACTATGTACCCCTTTTTCCGTTCTCCCTGAAAACACCCTCCACCTGCCCAACCACATGACTGATTGTCTCCCCATAGACACCGTCAGGCCGCGGGGCCTTCTCTGTCTTGATTCTTTTTCTCGCCTTCTCCTGTTAAGCTGAAGTAAAAGTCCTACCCCTTCCCTGGGTACATCGTCCCCAACTTCCACGACTTCTCCTGTATCCCCACCTCCCTAGCTCCCGGAATGAGATCTTTAGCTATTACTAGTAATCTTAGGCTAACACTTCTTACCTTTCACTATTTAGGAAATCCCTGAGAACTACACTGATACGAGATGTCAAAAGAGAGGGACTGAATACATATCATTGATTTCCTGAACATAATTTGTGCTTTTATTATTTATTAGGGTTAGTTGTAAGAACAGTTAGCAGGGTAACCTGCGGCTGAAACTCGCCCAATTCTTGTATTATAATTATTTTTGTTATCTATTATCTTATTAATAAAAGTCCTTTATTATTATTTTCCGACTTGACCATACAATGTATGGTATCACACTCCCTCTAAGGCACGCTATGAGTGCCTTTAGGAGAAAATTCACTAAACCCCAGATATCCTAGATATCAAAAGGGTTTAGCTCTGTGGGAGCCCTTGCCAGGTTTTCAGGCCCGTGGTTGGAATCGTGGCGACAGTTTCGCATGAATTTACGGACCGTCCGGGTTGTTCCTAACAGGACGGCTTTTTGCATTTGTTTGTAAAGATGTTCGTCCAGACCGAGGTATTTTAAATTGTTTAATAGATGTTTTGGGACTAGTCCTGTCGTTGACATAACAATTGGTACAGTTCGTGTGTTGTTCATGTCCCACTGAGTCTTTATTTGAAATTCCAAATCTGTGTATTTGGTTATTTTCTCAGCTTGCTTGATATTTATATTATTGTTGTTAGGAATTGCTATGTCAATTAAAGTCGTTTTCCGAGAGACTTTATCTACCAAAACTATATCTGGTCTATTGTGAGCAACAGTCCGATCAGTCAGTATCGTGCGGTCCCAGTACAGCTTGTAGTTGTTATTTTCTAAAACAGATTCTGGTTTATATTTATAGTATGGTAATCTTACCGACTGTGATAATTCAAGTTTCAGTGCTAGTTCCTGGTGAAGTATTTTTGCCACAGCATCGTGTCGTTCTTTGTATTCAGTTGCAGCGAACGCTTGACAACCTCCTGTGATATGCTGGATAGATTCTGATGTTTGGCAACCGTACCTGCATCTGTCGTTGTTAATAGAAAGATCTTTAACGATGTACTTTAGGTAGTTCTTAGTTGGAATTACTTGATTTTGGATTGCCAATATAAACCCTTCCGTTTCAGGAAACATATGACCAGAGATCAACCAATAGTTCGACGCTGCACTGTCGACATAATCTTGGTTGACGTCATTTATATGTCTTCCATGAAGGGGCTTCTCTTTCCATTTCAGCAGTTTCTGATCTGTGGTCTGGTGGTGTAATTGGACATGTTGTGTCAGTCGCAGTGGTGTTGAGTCATCAACCAGGCACATGACTCTGTGTAGATCAGAAAATTCTGCGTGTTTCTGGAAATGATTACGCAAAATGGAAATTTGTTGATCTAATAGTTTTCTTAGATCTGTCAATCCTCTTCCTCCTTCATACCGTGGCAAAGTTGTACGTTCGACAGAGCTCTTTGGGTGGTGATTTTGAGCTTTTGTTAGTAAAACTCGAACTTTTCGTTGTAATTGTTCAATGTCAGTCTTGCACCAATTAACTATACCGAAAGAGTAACTGAGCACTGAGCACTGAACACGCATAGGTGTTAGTAGCCTGAAACTGATTTTTACTGTTTAATTTTAGCTTTCAACAGTCGTCTTACCCTTCTATAAAACTCTGCTGTTAGGTCCTTTTTCATAGTCATGTGATCAATACGTTGAGCCTGCTTTATTCCAAGGTATTTATAAGTATGACCTTCCCTCATAGATTCAATTGAGCTGCCATCTCCCATTTCGAAGTGCCCCTGCTGTATTTTGCCTTTAACTATATTAATAATTCGGCATTTGTCTAAGCCAAATTTCATATGAATGTCACTAGAGAACCCTTCTACTATTCCAAATTTCATATGGATGTCACTAGAGAACCCTTCTACTATTTTAAGCATATCATGCAGCTGTTGTTTTGTAGCTGCCATCAACTTTAAGTCGCCCATATATAACAAATGGTTTATCTTTAATGCTTGTACGTTGTTGTGTTTGAGACTGAACCCAAAATTAGTCGAGTTTAGTTATTATTATTATTCATAAAAGGTAAAACCTAGATAAAACGGTTCTGAATAAACAATGGAAAGCATGAAATTTAGAATGTTTGCGCACCCTTCAAAAATGAACAAAACTAATCTAGAAAGTGTGTACGGGACCAAATACCACGTATTTATTTACGAAGTACAAAACGGGGAATTACGCAACTTTTACCGCTTCCACTTTTCTGCGACATCATTAAGCCACACCCATAAACCAAAAGTGGTGCGCTGACTGACTGGCACAGCACGTACGCTGATGAGGTGAGATGATTAAGCCACTCCTAAATTACTAGAACACCTAACTTACGCGGGTGATTGTCGCAATCCATCAACGGAGTTGAAGGGCTTGAAATTTGTGTTGAGGATTACAACACTATCCAAACAGAACGCTGCATTTTGGTATATGGGCGTGGCTTAACGACGGAAAAAGAAAGTGGGGAGGGTCAAAAAGATAAAATTTTGACGTTTTACTTTGCTCAACAATCTGTTTAATTTTTATTAGAAAAAATATAGTTGCAATAATAAAAATTCTGATTTGTGTGATTGTAATAACCAAATTCCTAGTTTTTAGTCCAACAATTTGGACATATGTTTATATAGTGTGCTGTTCGTTTATTTGTAGTCCTCTGGAGATAGCTGCTTTAGTTGTTCTATAATATCGCCTTCTACAACAAAATTGGACTAGTTTTTTTTGTTGTTTTGGGTTGACAATTCCCTTAATTATTGGCAGATATATCTGTTTTAGGCCCAAGGTAGAATGTAAATAGTAATAATGTCAGGTCGTCTTGACTTTCCGCAATAATGACCGAGTGCTTTAACATCTAATTAATTTTGGTTGCTCTTATAAGGTTAGCTCTTAGTTTACAGATAAATGAGTACTTACATTTGTGTTAATTTCTTCAATTATGATGCCCAAGCCTGTAGCAAGCGGGGGGCCTGGGGGTTAAATTTTGCAGTCCTAATCAGCCCATCATCAATAAAAAAAAATATCCTAGCTACGGCCTTGATGATACCTTAGATAGCGACCAGTTTTGAAGTATTTTATTTAAATTGTTATTATTCGTATATTGTAAAAAATAGTTCAGTCAAGCCACAACTGTCATAAAATACTGTTTTTTTTTTTGTTTATCCCCGACCAGATGGTAATTTTTCTACGTCAGCACGAACGGCTTGATGTATCCAGTGAAATAAGTTATGCGCCCTCGCAAATTACCAAGAACTTAAATCACTCGACTGGGTCATAAATTTCCGTGAAACCCACCCCTTCATTTTAAGTGGTCCTGTCATCGTAGACAACGAAAAATCATTCGTTATTTGCATATGTAACGAAAGTGCCGGACAAATGAGGACGCATATGTGGAGGAAATTAAGGGGAAATGCGTAACTCACAAAGTGGATGAAACTTCAACAATTTACCGTAAGCCTACTTAAATTTGTGAAGACTCCCTGTTTAATTCTCATGTCATATTAAACATCTACAATTCGATTTCTTAAAAAAAGTTAATTGCTCTGAATTCTCATCCACTGATATTGAGAGTCAGAACAAATACAAACAAATTTCAAAAATATTCGGATAATATTACAAAACTTTAATTTGGAGAAATTTAACCAGAACAGTGGAAAATTATACCACTCATCCCTATAACCTACAAAACTGGACAAATTGACATGTGAAATCAGTCAAGTATAGTAAATCCTTAGAATATGAACTCAACAAATTAAGAATCGACTTTAAAACGTTTGGTTTTTCTTTCAATATACAGCTTTTTATTTCGATTGTGGCGTCATTTCCCAAGAATACAAAAATAATCAGATAATTTCATATTCAAAACGTTTATTCCATCTTCAACTGACTCCGCGTTTGGATCGCCTAAACCATCCTAAATAACTTAATAGTTGTGCTGTTTGAAGACGCGAGATGTAAAGACCAACATCTAGGATTTTCGGGGAAACTAGCACATAGAGGTTCCGAATCTGGAGTCGTTCCATGTAATTGATGTTACCCGTAATTCCTAGGTTAGAATGTCACGATGAAATTTTCACTTGTGTTGTGTCAATCCAAATGCTGGGTCACCTGAACTTGTGGTTTTGTATGTATTAATAGTTATGTCTTTGTTTAAACTACTAGTAAAAGATTCGGAGTAGACATTGATTTGCATATACAGTGATGGGCAAATGTGTGGAACCAAGTAAATATCTCTGGAATTATTAGAGATATCAAAATTAAATTTGGAAGCTGGATACTGCAGTAGATTGCCTATTTGTTTCCAAAATTTTTTACAATTTTGAACTTCCTGTTTTACCGGAAGTAATGTCGATTTTAAAATTTGCAATGAGACACCCTTGTATAGTAGTTTAGTTTCTGATGAAACATTTTATTGCGAATACAAAAATATCGGGTTTGATATTGTTTACTTCAATACCTACCGAGATATTAACAGAAAAGTAACTAAGGAAAGGAAAAATTAGATGGTAGCTAAACTCGGTTCAGATTTCATTTACGCCCGATATAAACAAACTGCTCGGTAAGGATTTGTATTTCTTTTGGCCAATCGGTGGCATTATACCGTCACAGCCAACAGCACTGCTTGTTCCATAGTCGAATACACGAGCGTTTGTTAAAATCAGGCGAAAATTAAATCTGAATCAAGTTTAGTAGTCCATGAAATTCATTGCAGAAGTGACAGTAGTGGTCAAAATAAGTTATTAGTTTTTTTTAAAAGATTGTATTGTTTTAATTTGATCGTAAAATTGCCGAATTAACTGAAAGAGAAAGAATAGAAATATTAATGATGATTGGGTATGGGGAGAGGAAAAGGACGCATCAAGAAGTTTGTGGTCTTTTTAACATTGTTCATCCGAATACACAAATATCCCGTTCAGTAGGGACGAAAACTTTGCGAAGGTACGACACAAGTGGAACAGTTAGCAATTTACCAATAAGTGGACGGTTAAAAAGTGCAAGTAATGAAGGTTTAGCTCAAAATGTTGCTATATCTTTGGAAGAAAATCCTCACTTATCCACTACCGAACTCGCCAATATGCATGGAATTAGCCGTCGTTCAGTAGGAAGGATATTAAGGCGAGAAAAATATCATCCATACAAAATTCGCCTCGTTCAAGAACTCTCCGAAGACGATTTCGACAGGCGTTTGCAATTTTGTGAAACGATGATGGATATTTGTAACCGTGATAATAATTTTATAAGAAATGTGGTGTTTTCAGACGAGGCTACATTTTGTTTAAATGGTACGGTTAATCGACATAACTGCCGCTACTGGTCGCAAAGTAATTCTAATTGGGTACAAGAGGCTCATACACAACATCCCCAAAAATTTAACGTTTGGGCCGGCATTTATAACAACAGAATCGTGGGACCCTTCTTCCTACAAGAAACTTTTAACGGAGATAGGTATTTACAGCTCTTGGAGACACAAGTTATTCCGGCATTGGAGGTAAATGGACTATTACCAAATAATATCTGGTTTCAGCAGGATGGAGCACCATCCCATTACGCTCGCATTGTTCGAGATCATTTAGATAGGACATTTCATCACAGATGGATTGGAAGAAGGGATACTTATGAATGGCCTGCACGAAGTCCCGACCTTAATCCACTAGACTATTTTCTGTGGGGTTACTTAAAGTCTAAGGTTTATGTTGATAGACCAAATAATTTGCAAGAATTAGCTGCAAGAATAACTTAAGACATACAGAGAATTACACCAGAAATAATAGCTAATGTTACTAGAGAATTTAAAAACCGACTTTGAACTTCTAATACATTAAGTTTAGTTAAGTTAAGTTTTAATGTTTTGAAAATCACTTAGATTTAGTTAATAATTATGATTATGTATTTCTTTAAGGGATATTAGATTTTTCCTTTCCTTAATTACTTTTCTGTTAATATCTCGGTAGGTAAAGTAAACAATATCAAACCCGATATTTCTGTATTCGCAATAAAATGTTTCATCAGAAACTAAAATACTATACAGGGTGTTTCATTGCAAATTTTAAAATCGACATTACTTGCGGTAAAACAGAAAGTTCAAAATTGTAAAAAAAAATTGGAGACAAATAGACAATCTACTGCAGTATCCACCTTCCAAATTTCATTTTGATATCTCTAATAATTCGAGAGATATTTACTTGGTTCCACACATTTACTCATCAGTGTAAATTTTGGATTGTTAATATATTTGTCTCATGTTGAAAATCTTGGATATTTCTTAAAAAAAATTATTTTCACAAGTAACTTTTGAGCAATTTGTAATTTGTTAATTTTAATTTATAGGCTCTTAAGCAGTATCTAACTATATTTTATGGATGAGGTTTTAATTAGTGTTGTACATTTGTAGTTTTTAGTTTATGTACAGGATATATTTCGTTTTATCTGAATGCCTCCCAGTTGATCTAGTACTGCTATATAAAATTTAATTAAAGTTTTCTGCATAATTTCCACTAATTCCACATTCACATTTTTATAAAATGCTACCAATTAACCACCACGTCGAAAACAAACTACAATGCACTACATTCAAGCACATTCTATTTAGCACGCAGACAGCCATGGAAATCAAACAGAGCCGTTGACAAATATTGGCGCGCTCCTAAAAACCGTTTATTGAATCGCAAAAGCAATATGTCAGCCATGATAATAACCGAAAAAAATCAATCGTCTGTCGCCAAACGTTAACGGCTTTTGTCTGAGCTCTCAAAACCCCATTTTGGTGATAAGGTGGTTGGGGTTGGGGATACGTCCAACCCCCCCAACCAAATCGACTTTTATGAGGTGCTTCATCGTCTCATCGGGCATTAAAAACGTATACGCCTATATCGTTAACGATTTAAGTAGAGGGGTACCTCAATAAAAACTGCGGGGATGAAGAGAGAAGAAAATGAAATGAAGCACGTAAAAGACCGGCTTGATGGTTTAATCTGAACGTCTAATTGGGTCGGCGATGAGGCTTTAAAACGTCGCAGGACAGTTGATATTCAGAGGATTAAAGGATGGCCGACGTACAGGCGGTGGGATTATAGTTTATAGGAGCTGTTACTAATCCCGTTAGCTAATATAGGGTGATTTGCGTAGAACGACGCCAAAGATTACCGGTTTTATTTCTCAATCAAAGTCGATGAAGATTAAATGTCCGATAACGACGTTCATAATTTCCTTTTGTTACGTTAGCGTTAGTCGTGCAAAAATATACCGGAACGTACGAATATCAGTGTCGTGACTGAAATTAGTTATTCGAAGAAAACAATGAACCCTGGTGACGCATCGCGCTGGACTTTCTTATGATTATTTATAGGTGGACATTTTGCAATCGATGTTTACAATTAATTCCAAAAACTAGGTCGCTTCGTTATAATTTGCACACAATAGTTTTTTTTAAGGTAATGTAGTGTGACAGAATTGTTAAAGAATTTAATTAGACATACGTGATTTATGACCCGAGTTTTGAGCGAAACCGGCTAGAGGGTATTTAAAAAAAATATATTAAGTTCACCTTTGACCACAGATTGAAGGATATTTTTTTATATTAACTTGCTATGTACATTAAATTGGCTCAGTATGCGGGATAAATTAGGTTTTAAAATTGTCTATATAGTACGTATATTTGAGCGTATATTTTCATTTATAGATCTGTACTATTATTAAACCAAAGAAAGGTGTTTGATTGTTTTTTTCTTGAACCACATCAAAAGTGTTGTTAAAAATTTTGTTTCCTTACTTAATTATTATTTAAAGTTGCAAAAAAACGCAATTTCGGCAGATTTTGTTACTTTTCACCAACTGAGAGAAAAGTTTTACTGTCAAAGGTGAGTATGTATTTTCATTTCATTTTCATCATTATTTGCAAAAACTGTCAAAGTGCTATTTATTTCAATCGGTCATAATTATTGTTTAAAACACGTTATAACTCTGAAACTTGGCAAGTTTCAATTTTATTAGGTATTTACTTTAAAGGTTGTCTGGCAATTTGAGTTTTTTTTTGGAGGCGCATTATTTTACGTCAATTTTAAATTGTTCCTATTTTACGACAAATTAATTAAACTATGTGTAAGGACCATAGTAATTACCAAATCTTTGAGTATATTCCTGACTGAATTAATTTTCTTTTTATGTTGTTTTATACTATACAGTGTGGACGCGTGGGTTGGAACAAATTCATTTAAAATTCAGGTGTTGGTTTTCTGGAAAAATGCTCGGATAAAAACTCATGTATACAGGGTGGGATAGAAATAAATTGCGAAAATTATCAGTTATTAAAAAAAATTACATTTCTTTCAAAATTGAAGAAAAAAACATCAACATATCAAATTAAATGTTCAAATTGTTGACCATTAACTTCCTGACAATACCTAAGACGGTTTTCAAATTCTCGTAACACTTCTTTTAGCGTTTGTGGCAGGATTTGTATTTCGGCCCTAATTCTATTCTTTAATTCCTCGACATTTTCCGTCTTATTGAAGTAGTCTTTCGATTTCACGTAACCCCAAAGATAAAAATCTAACGGTCTTAGATCTGGAGACCTAGCTGACCGTTCGATATTACCTCTCCTTCCGACCTCTCTATTTGGGAAAATATTGTCAAGATAATCTCGCACTGTTCGCGAATAGTGCGGGGGCGCTCCATCCTGTTGAAACCATACCGAATCTGCCAGTATATTGGGGTTTTCATCAATCGGGTAAAGTTATGTTAAACAGGGTATTATGTTATTTTGTAATAATAGGTCTAAATACTTTTCTAAGTGTTCCCTCAATAAAAAAGTACCCACAATTTCGGCCCATACTTTCTTGTAAAACTGTGTATAACTTTCCATAATACAATGTGGGTTTTCTGATGCTCAATATCGAAAATTTTGCCTATTTACTGAACCATTTAAACAAAATGTAACTATGTTACTTGAAAAGTGCGGGTTGGCATTGCACCTATCCAACATTATTTTGCAAATCATCTTCAGTAAGTTCCTGAACTAAATAAACTTGGTATGGGTGCCACATATTTCAGGCTAGCATTTTAGAACAGAAGATTTACTTATTGACTGTTCTGCGGCTATTTGTCTAGTGGACTTAATTTTGTATCTTCTGGAAGATGTTTGATTTTGTAATTGTCTCTTACGTGGCCAAATTGTAGAAACTTTTTTTCAAATTTACTAACTACCGATCATATAATAGGTCGCTCCGGGTACTTCATATTAAAGAATTCGCAAATTTCAGGTTGTGTTCAAGTTCTGTCGCCATATCCTACCATCGTCAAAATTTCTATTCTATTAACTGCTTTGCAGTTAAACGCGCCATACTTTAAAACTTTGCAACTGCACTCGACAACTACTTATTTGAAGTAAAATTGTAGTATCGTTTCTATAGAAATAAACAAGTGTTAAAAACTCCAGCATTAAAAAAGGGTTTCCATTCATGCGACTAAAATACCACCAACAATCATAAAACCCAGACGTAAATAAACAGGTTCAAACCAACAAACACCTTATTTTTACTGTTGTTTTCTTAACTTTAGCAAGAAATGTATTTTTTTTAATAACTTCATTTTTAACAGTCCAAAAAAGCAACACCTGAATTTTAAAAGAATTTGTTCCAACTGACACGTCCTCACTGTATGTAAATTCACGTTGAAAGTATGTATTTCGACGTTCGGCTTCGAATACACCTTATAGGAGGGGAGCTATCACTTCCCCTAAATTTATCGAACAGACGTTTTGTAAAAGGGTTTCGAATTGAAATATATGTTAGTAGTTTTTCTTTATAGATTTGTATGTACACATTATTTTTACCACTTCTATCAGTATCCCGCTGATCTAACGTTGCTTATTTGTCTAAAGGCATATTTTAATTCTTCGATAGTTATATATAGCATGTTTTCAGACATTGGGATGATTTTTCTACACTTAATTGATGTTAGGTTTTGCTGTTGACATATTTGAGTCGTATACAACTTTTCCGATTGTCTTATAATTTCATTCAAGTCTCTTAATTCTCTTCTGATCTCAATTAAATTAATTGACCAAACGACTTTCAAACGTTTAGTCTTTCCCGTTTTAGAATACGTGGAAATTTCAAACAAATTACTGATAAAATTCCCAGACAAAAACAACTCAAACAATGAAAAAGTCTCCGATTTATATGCAGAATTCAAAATGTTTGTCACATATGAAACTTTTTCATCGGATTTGATTTATTCCATTCTTAATATAGGCCAAACCGTGCGTGATTCGAAAACTTTATATTACTTGACTTTCCAGGCTGGAGCGCCTGGCGTCACCCTCGCAAAGGATTCGTTTACTCTTTGTGTGTGTGTTTTGTTTGTCTCTTCTTCTTTTGTCTATATTGTCCCAGCAACAGTTCGGGGATATTTCAAAAGTTTTATAGAGTCTTGGTTTCGAATCTATATATAGAAATAACAATTTCGGCTTTGAAAAATAACGCTGTAGAGTTACAAATTGGTTTTAGGTTATTTAATAAATCGAGAACCTCACGCTAGGTACGAATATATAAGAGTCATATTGAAGCCAATAAGACGACTAGACATGTGAATTATTAAATTGTTGTCGAGTATATTAAACTGTTGTTTATAATCTGTCAAAAATGAAGTCTGTCGTGATGTGATGAAAAGTAGTTTTCAACGTTTTCATTTTTTATGTCATTTCAGATGAATATGGATGCAAAATCAAAAATGAAATAAAGGAAACTGTTAAAGCAGATGAGGTAAATGCAAACGAAACACGGGCATCCCACAAAATATCAGCAATCTTATTCAAAGGGATAAATCTTACGTCAACTTTTTATTATTTATTGTTACACATATTTTCAAATGATCCAAAAAGAAGGGGATATCAATTCATACTTTTTTTGGAATGCAAGTCAAAATCGGCCATAGACAGAGTTCCCTGCTATGAAAAACAATGCATTTTTTGGGAAAAGTTTATAAATATTTTTTTATTTCGCTTAAAAAAATTCTTCAATTTTGTTTTTATTAAAATCTCTATCATGAAAATTAAGCGAGTTTTGATCAAATAAAGTACTAAATCAAAATACCGTAAGACGTCAAATTTTATCATGACATTTGTTTAGAATCTCTCCATTAGATCTAAGGAACCATATAGACATTAAAAAGTAGGACGGAAATTTGTTCAAATTATTTAGCAACAAATAAAGCTGAGAGTGTAAAAAAATCAAATAAAGTACTAAAACAAAATTCTGTATGACGTCGAATTTTATCATGACAGTTGTTTAGAGTCTTTCCATTATATCTAAGAAACCATATAGACATTATTAAAAAGTGGGGCGGAAATTTGTTCAAATTATTTAGCAACAAATAAAGCCGAGAGTGTAAAAAAAATCAAATAAAGTACTAAAACAAAATACTGTAGGACGTCGAATTTTGTCATGATATTTGTTCAGAATCTTCCCATTAGATTTAAGAAACCATATTGACATTATTAAAAAGTGGGGCGGAAATTTGTTCAAATTTCAAAAATCAAACAAAGTACTAAAACAAAATACTGTAGGACGTCGAATTTTATCATTTTTGGATGCATGAATCTTACTGTTTTCACATCCGATTACATAAACAAGACATGGGCGAGGGAAGCGAGGAATTGATGTTAATAGTTTAAGATAAAACGAAGAACGACCATAAAAAAACGTTAATAAGATTTTCCTTCGGTATCATTAAAACCTACATAAGTGAACACGGGCTGTAACAGTACATAAAACCTCATTTCAGTTTTAAGACGGATACCGCTTAGATCAAACGTGGCGCAGTACGTAAAACTTAAAAATCGCCATCTAATTAAGAACAATAAAATATTTAACGGCATCTGAAACTTTATACCCTCAAACTCATAACTTCGGGTTTTACGTTGTAAACTTTCCTTCGGCATAAACATAATTGAAATCCATTTCCGACGAAGAAAGCGTTCTGATTTGACCTTTCCAGTGTAGACTAATAAAAGCGGAAAAGGTCATAATATCGCATTTCCTAGTGCCACTGGAACTGATATTCGAGACTAACAGGCCGAAACGGCGCCCCGAGGAGAGTGTGATGGCATTTGAATGCCATCACTTAAATATGTATGTACGCGACTAGAATGGGAAGTTCCACTCTTCCCTTTACGCTTCAGCTGCTGGGCCCTCGGCAATTGGGCGTTCTTTGTTTTATCATCTGCCCTCCGAAGGGAATTCATTACGACCATACGACCCCGTCTTGGCTCGCGAAACATACACACACACAGGGCGTATTGCCGGATAAGGGCGCTAGGGATGACCTAAATCCCCTTGTAGGCTTATCGCTATTGTACGAGACGGAACGCGGACACAATCGAGCGTGTGATGGGCGCAATTATGCGTGCCTAGTTTCTCAATTGGCCAGTTCGAGAGAGTTTCTAGCTGGACTGATGAATTCGTCGAAGCGATTTCGAGGGCTCCACGTCAAACGACGAGACAGATCGAGATATAATTTCAGAGGATGAAGAGGCTCTCGAACGACGTCATGTTAGAGCCCAGAGATATTGTCGAACATTCTCGTATTTGTATGTCGGTGACAAAGATGGATGAGTGTTGATCTTTGTGTGAACAAAGCTTGAAAGAATCAGATCGATTTGGTACAATTATTTTCGAGCAGTTCAGGAATGGAGAAATCGGTAGGGATCATCAGGATAAAGATAGTGTCATTGTCACAATTTTTAGAAAACAACCAGCTTGGATTTCCAAATCTCAATTAGTACACTATTATACAATTTCTTTTTCATCCGGGAATTGTTAAAATCTAACAAAATAACTCGAAAAAATCTATAATCTATAAAAAAAGATTCAAAACCATCACGAAGAAATACAATGTCTAACAAACTCAAAGTGACTGTACGATATTTACATATACAGTGATGGGCAAATAAATGTGTGGAACCAAACAAATATCTCTGGAATTATTAGAGATATCAAAATGAATTTTGGAAGGTGGATACTGCAGTAGATTGCCTATTTGTTTCCAATTTTTTTTACAATTTTGAACTTCCTGTTTTACCGGAGGTAATGTCGATTTTAAAATTTGCGATGAAACACCCTGTATAGTATTTTAGTTTCTGATGAAACATTTTATTGCGAATACAAAAATATCGGGTTTGATATTGTTTACTTCAATACCTACCGAGATATTAACAGAAAAGTAATTAAGGAAAGGAAAAATCTAATATCCATTAAGGAAATACATAATCATAATTATTAATTAAATCTAAGTGATTTTCAAAACATCTTAACTAAACTTAATGTATTAGATGTTCAAACTGAGCACTTCTTGACAATAAGCAAGTCGGTTTTTAAATTCTCTAGTAACATTAGCTATTACTTCTGGTGTAATTCTTTGGATGTCTTGAGTTATTCTTGCAGCTAATTCTTGCAAATTATTTGTTCTATCAACATAAACCTTAGACTTTAAGTAACCCCACAGAAAATAGTCTAGTGGATTAAGGTCGGGACTTCGTGCAGGCCATTCATAAGTACCCCGTCTTCCAATCCATCTGTGATGAAATGTCCAATCTAAATGATCTCGAACAATGCGAGGTGCTCCATCCTGCTGAAACCAGATATTATTTGGTAATTGTCCATTTACCTCCAATGCCGGAATAATTTGTGGCTCCAAGAGCTGTAAATACCTATCTCTGTCTAAAGTTTCTTGTAGGAAGAAGGGTCCCACGATTCTGTTGTTATAAATGCCGGCCCAAACGTTCAATTTTTGGGGATG
Organism: Octodonta nipae; assembly: GCA_034190945.1. Lineage (NCBI taxonomy): Eukaryota > Metazoa > Arthropoda > Insecta > Coleoptera > Chrysomelidae > Octodonta > Octodonta nipae. Next base: position 158,617,101 of record CM067218.1, read on the forward strand.
TTGTGTATGAGCCTCTTGTACCCAATTAGGATTACTTTGCGCCCAATAGCGGCAGTTATGTCGATTAACCGTACCATTTAAACAAAATGTAGCCTCCTCTGAAAACACCACATTTCTTATAAAATTATTATCACGGTTACAAATATCCATCATCGTTTCACAAAATTGCAAACGTCTGTCGAAATCGTCTTCGGAGAGTTCTTGAACGAAGCGAATTTTGTATGGATGATATTTTTCTTGCCTTAAAATCCTTCCTACTGAACGACGGCTAATTCCATCCATATTGGCAAGGTCGGTAATGGATAAGTGAGGATTTTCTTCCAAAAATATAGCAACATTTTGAGCTACACCGTCATTACTTGCATTTTTTAACCGTCCACTTTTTGGTAAATTGCTAACAGTTCCACTTGTGTCGTACCTTCGCAGAGTTTTCGTCACTATTGAACGGGATATTTATGTATTCGGATGAACAATGTTAAAAAGGTCACAAACTTCTTGATGCGTCCTTTTCCTCTCCCCATACCCAATCATCATTAATATTTCTATTCTTTCTCTTTCACTTAATTCGGCCATTTTACGATCAAATTAAAACAATACAATCTATTTACGTTCAAATAAAAAAAAACTAATAACTTATTTTGACAGCTACTGTCACTTCTGCAATGAATTTCATGGACTACTAATCTTGATTCAGATTTAATTTGCGCCTGATTTAAACAAACGCACGTGTATTCGACTATGGAACAAGCAGTGCTGTTGGCTGTGACGGTATAATGCCACCGATTGGCCAATAAAAATACAAATCCTTACCGAGCGGTTTGTTTATATCGGGCCTAAATGAAATCTGAACCGAGTTTAGCTATCATCGAATTTTTCCTTTCCTTAGTTACTTTTCTGTTAATATCTCGGTAGGTATTGAAGTAAACAACCATCACTTGAAATACCTTCCCAGCTAGGACAAAACCTGTTTTACAATACAGGGAGTCAAAATGAACAAAAAATTATATTTTTTAAGCCTGAGTTCAATAAAAAGAAATATTTGTTTGCTCAACTACACTATTCCTGTAGATTTTCAACGAATTCATTAATGAATCTTACAACACCAAAACTAAATTTTTACAGCACTTGCAACGACTATTCGGGCATCTCGCCGGAACCCTGGTTTATGTAAATATATTTTACCCAATATCCTTGCAGTCCTGTCTTTAAACCACATAATTTTTTAAAAAATTTCGACACTGATCAGAAAACAAATCAATTCATTGTCATTAATGTATGGACAGTGAGACGTCCATAAATTCAACTTACGCAAAACAAAAGTAAAATTAAAAAAAATCAGAACAAGAAACATACAGGACATCCGAGAATTGTTTATGTTACCCCACAGCTTTTTCAAAATCCCGAATATTTATTTGTTTTGAGCAAACGTAAAACTAAATTCAAGAAATATCTGTAACACGGTGGGCGTCTTAATTGCAAACAAACCACATGAATGAGCCTACATCTCCATTAGGCACCTCCAGATTCGGCTTTTTTTAATAAAGCGTTCATCGATATTTGACATTAAAACCCAAATTTTTACAGCAGCATCGTCGACCTTGGAACGTATCAATGACACAACGACGTCTGAATATTTTATTATCATATCTCGAGGCACACCAATGACCTAATCAACGAAAATTTTCGTTGACTGTTTCATCAATAAATTTTCGACCGGACCTTGGATGGTTCGATGATATTCGATACATAGTTTGAAGAATTGGTAAAAAATACGGACATATATATCTGAAAGACGTAGAAAAATTATTACCATAAGCGTTTATGCTGAAAAATAACACAAAGTTTAGCAGGTAAAGGTTATGTGTCAAGGATCAAATTGCAAAGTACAATAATAGATACATACTAAACAGAAAGAAATGTTTTTAATACGTGTAGAAGAGTTTATTTATATAGAAATATTATTTCTTGAAATTATAAAAAAAACTATTATTTGGAAAGCACAACAAAATAGGAAATGCTTTATAAAAGGCCTTTCTTAAATTAAAAGTGGGATAACAATAAAAAAAAACGAACGGAAGATCCAGTACTCATTTGCCAAATTGTGACTACGATATTTGTCAATGCGAATCCTTTTAATTTTTTAATTTCTTGTTCATTTGGTGTTTGGGAATGGGGTCTGATTTAGACCTTGCAACGTTTGGAATTTTGAAATATACAGACTTTCAAGTTTATGCGGTGTTATTCCCAAAGAACTAAGAAAAAATAAAAAACCAGAGATGCTACAATTATCATCCAGAAAACAACTACAATATATTGTAATTCCAATTTCTGATGAGGCCAGACAAATACAATATATTGTAATTCCAATTGCTGATAAAGCCAGACAAATACAATATATTGTAATTCCAATTGCTGATAAAGCCAGACAATTACAATATATTGCAATTCCAATTTCTGATGAGGCCAGACAAATACAATATATTATAATTCCAATTGCTGATAAAGCCAGACAATTACAATATATTGTAATTACGATTTCTGATGAAGCCAGACAATTACAATATATTGTAATTACGATTTCTGATGAAGCCAGACAATTACAATATATTGTAATTCCAACTGCTCATGAAGCCAGACAATAACAATATATTGTAATTCCAACTGTTGATGGAGTCAGACAATTACAATATATTGTAATTGCAATTTCTGATGAAACCAGACAATTACAATATATTGTAATTCCAATTTCTGATGAAGCCAGACCATGACAATATATTGTAATTCCAACTGCTAATGAAGCAAGACAATTACAATATATTGTAATTCCAAATGCTGATGAAGCAAGACAATTACAATATATTGTAATTCCAAATGCTGATGAAGCTAGACAATTACAATATATTGTAATTCCAATTTCTGATGAAGCCAGTCCATGACAATATATTGTAATTCCAACTGCTAATGAAGCCAGACAATTACAATATTTTGTAATTCCAATTGCTGATAAAGCCAGACAATTATTGCAATTCCAATACCTGATGACGCCAGATCTGGCGAAATATATGCCAAAATTAAACAAATAAGTGAAAATTTAACCAAGTGCCTCTTGTTTTTAAGTAATTAAGTGAATTAAATTTGTCATAAAATTAATACAAATACATGTGTGTGTACTTATAAATGAACATTTTGTTGACTTACTATTTGTGCCTTGATATCCTTGGTACAGATCGGCCCCAACCACTGATGCACGTTGATGTAACGTTTCGGCAACATCTTCAAACATGTCGTCGTCTGTCTATAGTCGAAGTCCAAAATGGCGGCTGCGGGCGCCTGTATGGGCGACCCGCTTTCTTGTAAGACGACCATTTCTGGGCGCGCACAATACACCAAACACTCTCAATTCCTTGTTTTCGACTTAGAAAAATGTCATTTCACACATAACACTTTCAATTGTTTAATTATTTTTTACACGCAATATATACTTTCTTTACAGTTTATTTAGATATGGTAGATAAATTAGATAAGGCTTACAATTTGCTTGGTCCTTTTAGATGAGAATTGTACTAATTCAAATTATATCACATCGAAAAAGTCACAACATCCACGACTATGTTTATGTATATAAATAGATATAGCATATATATATTTATGTATATATATCTTTGGTCTTGTCTGTACAATATTTCTGAAGGCACTACCGGAGATGCTCGTTAAAACAGGTTGAATATATATAATATGTATATATAGATAAATAACGTACGTCTTGTAGTATACTTTTATATATTTTTTTCTATCACAGTCTCGGGAATTCAATGTCGGCGAAAAAACGGCCCTGTGTCTTTCGAAAGCGGCGTTCTCTATAAATCAAAAAATAAATTTCGGTTATGAAATTATTCGTTGCTTTCTCGAGGCGGACTCGATTCGGCGGTGTAACCTCAAAGTAATGATCGTGGGATGCTGAGAGTCTCGCGGGGAAACGATCTACCGAAGCGAAACCGGTTTAATGTCGGTTTGCGTGTATAAATTGTGATTTGTGTGCTGGGAAATTGAAATTATCTCCTCGAAAACGATATATAGCTGTTAAGGCGATCCTCCAGACTGCGCCGTTTGTTTAGGCGGGCATGTTTATTGTGAGTATTCGGAACTCTCTAGATATCGAACAGGTGAAATTTAGTATTACGTATAGATGGACGTTTAAGTGTAAATAAAACTAAAAAATTTAATATTGTGTATGTAGAAAAAGATTTAAATGATCAAAAAATTATAAATTAGGATGTGATTCCTACAAAAACTCAAGTTTAGATTTACTAAAACCAGGGGCGGCTGTCCCTTAAGTGCACTCGTGCGCTGAACCACCAAATTTAATAAGCTTTTAATAAGGTTAAAAATCAACACAAAATGTTTTATAAATATCATTTCAATAATAACGAATTTAATAAAAAACAATTTAAGCTCTAAACTTAACTTATTAAGACGGCTTGAAAGAATATTTCACCGTGCACTTCGGCTAGCGCACGGTGAAACTTATATAGCTTCTATGAGATAACGATATAACACGATTTCTATGAATATTCTTTAATCCATAAACAAACTAAAGAAATAACCAGGGAAAAAAATAAATGAAAATTATATATTTTACTCCCAATAGAAAAATTTTCAGATATGATGAAGTAGGAATATGACAGACTGCTCCAAAACTGAGACAAACATATTTCCAAAAGACAAAAACGAAAATATTTCTAAAAAATATGGTATTCTCAATGACCGACCGACTGTATATTTGTGCTTCTGGTATAAAGGTACAAATATAAAGTCATCTGAGCCACTATTTTAAAACATGCAACTGAATTTTTAATATCATTCGAGGCACGAATGTCACCATCTCATAAATTACGCGCCAAAATTTTGACCGTGTTATGCTGTTTCATCCAGCTAATAGCGGAAGTCCTTTGTTTTTTTTGCCATCGTACTCCTCAGACGGAATGATTTATCTTGCGTTAGATTTCGTCATTCATCAAGTAAAATGTACACCGCAGGGGACCATTAATAATTTCCGACGTTCAAATGCAGCTCGGTACTAGAGAGCGAATTAAGGAAATGGTGAAATTCGGAAACAGCGTGCATGCAGTTCGCATTTCTGTAGAAATTCGTCTTGAAACGGTGGGCAAAATCGAGCCGCAGAGGTCAGGGAACAAATCATACGGAGTACTTTGTATAAACAAATTTATACGAGTATAATATGATTAACCTAGCAATATTTGTATGGAAACACGTAATGGAAAGCGGCGTCCTTAAAGATATTTTGAAAAAATTCAGTTTTTAAACGACAGAAGGTAAATTTATTGTTCATCGGTTTGGTCATGCAACCACATATACAGGTCGAAATATTGGCTGCATAACTAACAGGTTTTTACGAGGGCTGCCTTTTATATCTCGGGATTAAAGAACAAAAACAAATTTTAATTATCGAAAATCGCTTTATTGTTTTTCAAAATATTCCCCATGAAGATCTATACACTTTTGCATGCATTTGAACCAATTGTCGAAGCACTTTTTCGACTCTGATTAAGGTATCTCCAAAACATGCATTCTGAACGCAGCAACCGCTTCTTCAGGTGTCGAAAAACGTTGAGCTCTCAGTTTGTTTTTTACGTACGGGAATAAAAAGAAGTCATTTGGTGACAAGTCAGGACTATACGGTGGATGATTCATCAAATCGATGTTTTGAGTGGTCAAAAATGCAGTTGTTTGAGCCGATTTGTGAGAGCTCGCATTATCGTGGTAAAGAGTGATCCGTCTTCGGCGGTTGGTTTTCCTCATTTCTTGGAAGACAACTGGCAAATAAATGGGTATATAGCACTCTGAATTGACTGTTCTGCGTTGTTCTAGTGGTACGGTTGCGATATGTCTACTTTTTCCGAAAAAACAGGCGATCATTTGCTTGGAAGTGCTTCGTGCGCGAACAACCTTTGTTAGATTCGGCTCATCTTGAAACACCCATACAGTCGACTGCTGTTTACTTTCGGGCTCATACGCGTAAATCCACGATTCATCACCTGTCACTATGTCATAAACGTGTTTTGAAGCACCGCGATCGTATTTTTTGAGCTTTTCTTTCGACTAATCGACACGAGCCTTTTTTTGAACGATTGACAAATTGTGTGGGATCCAACGCGAACAAATTTTTTTGACATTCAAATGTTTATGCAATATTGAATGTATGCTGGTCCCACTAATGTGTAAGGTTGACTCAATCTCACGATGGGTCACATGACGATCTTGCAATATCAGTTCGCGCCCAGCATCAATGGTTTCCGGAACAACAACTGTTTTTGGACGACCTTCACGAAATTCGTCTTGGAGTGAACTACGACCTCAATCCATGGATAAACAGTGGTCCTTGATGGAGTTTCATCGCCAAAAATTAAATTAAGTTCATCTATGCACTCTTGCTGACTTAATCCACCTCGAAAGTTGTAAAAAATAATCGCACAAAAATGTTCACGATTTAATTCCATTTTTTGACCGAGATGAATCTTTTAAGTTACTGTACACAACACATAGCGCTCGTATATCAAAACGTTCTGAGCACGTATGACCTCAAAAATGTCAAACTTTACGATAGAGCTGTCAGTTGTCAGATTGCAACACTAGGGTTGTCCAATCCCGAAATATAAAAGGCAGCCCTTGTATTATCGAAACAAATCCAAAAGTTATATTAGTAATTTTTATGCTATTGTCTATGACTTGCATTTGGAAATAAATATATTTCAAACACTTTTTATAAATTTGAACACTAAAGGAGTGAAAAAGGACTGTAAAAGTAGTTAAGAATAGTGTTAATATAGGTATAAGTATTGATATGTTCATTTTTATTTTATATTTCATATTGAAATATATAAAGTATTCTATTGACAGATTTTTGTACAATACAAAAAGTCATTGCGAAATAGAGGGAGTAGTCTAATTTCTTCTAAATAAAAACAAGTATATTTGCAGTAAAATCAATTCTAAATAATTTTCGTTTCAATCTGGTTCTTATCTCGAAAGTAGCGGCCGAAAATTTTCGACAAAACGTCTCGGTGGTCACGTCGCGAAAAAACCTTACCCAAACTGAAACCGTGTTTCTGTGATATTTTCAGGAAACGACTTTATCAAATACAAACACGTAGCTTCCTTTCGACAGACCACCAACAGGAAATTGGCTTGCCTTATTTAGCGACGAGATATCGCAACTTGTGGCTAATGAAAATATAAACAACGTTCGACTGTGCGCGAATGTCTTATCGGGTTTTTCGTTAGTTTCGTGTTTGTACTGATAGTGTTCCGTTTATTTTTAACGACATTCTTGAGTTGCATTTTTAACATACTTTGAAATGTTTGTTATCTAGAAACACACATCTTACGCAATATATAGATGCAATTTTCGACTTATTTCTAATTACCTAAGAGCATTCTTCATTATACGTTACGATTCGTCCAACTGAAGAAGTTCTTTTAATAATGAACCTTTTTTTTTTCTGTTTTGTGAAGCAATTCATGAATAACCTGAGGGTTTTTTCGGCTCAAATGCAACAATGTTGTTGGTGGTAACTATTCTAATTTAAAATATTCTAAATTCCATTTGCCCCAAGAATTTAGTCCTGTTAAAGATCAAAGTGATAAGGATTTCTTAAGTCACACTAGCCACCATCACCAATTTTAAGATATTTATATAATAAAACAAAATTTTATTCGCTTAGGCAGTTTACAAGTGTAAAAAAGGGATCAAATCCAAATTCCCACACCCTAATCCCCTGATATAAAACCTACGGACTATTTATTAGAGATGTGGCATTATTAAGATAGCAGCTTTTTAACAATTATTATTTTCTCGATAACAATAACAACTGTTATTTTCTGCGAAAAATAACAGATAACAGATAAACGTTTACTACTGCTTAGCGCCTATCGAACAATAACATAAACAGTCCCGGCTTAAAAATGCACCTAACCTCAACTGCGTTTTCCAACAGCAATACTAGACAAGTACAAAACTAAACAACTGAGAAAGCAGTTGTTCTGTTTCGACGAATAAAATAAATTGTTTACGGGGGCTGTTTTTTATATTTCGGGATTGGACAACCCTAGTGTTGCAATCTGCAACTGACAGCTCTATCGTAAAGTTTGACATTTTTGAGGTTATACGTACTCAGAACATTTTGACATACGAGCGCTATGTGTTGTTTACAGTAACTTAAAGGATTCATCTCGGCTAATAAAATGGAATTAAATCGTGAACATTTTCGTGCGATTATTTTTTACAACTTTCGACCTGGATTGTCAGCAAGAGTGCATGTATGAACTTAATTTAAATTTTGGCGATGAAACTCCATCAAGAACCACTGTTTATCGATGGTATGGTGAATTCAATCGAGGTCGTAGTTCACTCCAAGACGAATTTCGTGAAGGTCGTCCAAAAACAGTTGTTGTTCCGGAAACCATTGATGCTGTGCGCGAACTGATATTGCAAGATCGTCATGTGACCTATCGTGAGATTGAGTTAACTTTACACATTAGTGGGAGCATACATTCAATATTGCATAAACATTTGAATGTCAAATAAAATTGTTTGCGTTGGATCCCACATAATTTGTCAATCGTTCAAAAAAAAGGCTCGTGTCGATTGGTCGAAAAAAAAGCTTAAAAAATAAGATCGCGGTGCTTCAAAACACGTTTATAACATAGTGAAAGGTGATGAATCGTGGATTTACGCGTATGAGCCCGAAAGTAAACAGCAGTCGACTGTATGGGTGTTTCAAGATGAGCCGAATCCAACAAAAGTTGTTCGCGCACGAAGCACTTTCAAGCAAATGATCGCCTGTTTTTTTCGGAAAAACTGGACATGCCGCAACCGTACCACTAGAACAACGCAGAACAGTCAATTCTGAGTGGTACACAACCATTTGTTTGCCAGTTGTCTTCCAAGAAATGAGAAAACCAACCGCCTAAGACGGATCACTCTTCACCACGACAATGCGAGCTCTCACACATCGGCTTAAACAACTGCATTTTTGACCACTCAAAACATCGATTTGATGAGTCATCCGCCGTATAGTCCTGACTTGTCACCAAATGACTTCTTTTTACTCCCGTACGTAAAAAACCAACTGAGAGGTCAACGTTGTTCGACACCTGAAGAAGCGGTTGCTGCGTTTAGAATGCATGTTTTGGAGATACCTCAATCAGAGTGGAAAAAGTGCTTCGACAATTGGTTCAAACGCATGCAAAAGTGTATAGATCTTCATGGGGAATATTTTGAAAAACAATAAAACGATTTTCGATGATTAATATTTGTTTTTGTTCTCTAATCCCGAGATATAAAAAGGAGCCCTCGTACTGTATTTTAATTATTGGTTCTGAACTTCCAGTTTAATATCAATCTCAGACATACAACACTGCAAGAATAAGAAGTCTTACAAATATATTCTAAGATATTCTATATCGTAGTAAATGGAAAGATAGATAGACCTGATTGGTAGCCAACAAATATGAACTTGCATATTTCTTTCTAACAATTTTAACTGCAAAAAATATAACTGTTATCTCTTATTTTCAGTTGTTATATGCAAACAGCAATAACAATAGCAACTGTTATTTAAAAATACTAGTGTTGCCCATCTCTACTATTTATAGTGTTATTTAAAGCATGAAGTATATCAAAACAATTCCCTGCAACACGTTTTGACAGTAGTGATATTTCGATTCTGCAAACGATGGAAAATTTTAATGTAGGCCTAATAAACGAAACGTAAAAATATTTTATACGCTAATACTACACAGATACAATGCGAACGCAACCTCGTTTCTGATTCAGATGGAAATTCACACACCCATTCTGTATAGCCACCTCGTTTAACCAAAACGCCCGTGAAACTCGACATATCAAATTAAATTTTGCCCACACACACATACGGCACACACATAAACGTTCGCGTGAAACCGCGCTTTTGCGAAATGACAGGCCCCCATTGTCTAAAGTAACGACTGATTGTTTTATCTAAACACATCCGCGCTCTACCGTAATCATTTTGTTCAGCTGAGAAACTGCTCCCTCTGGTGACGTGAGCGCCATACATTTTAACGTTTTTAGTTTTATGGTATAGCGTGTATGTTTTGTAAGTAGTTTCGATAGAATTCAGAATGACTTCTAAGCTCAAAAGGCTGTTAGAATTTAGAATAAATAGGATCTCGGAAAATGGTTAAATTGGGAAAGATTTGCAGTTTTACTGGTCCAATTTAATGACACTTTCGGATTTTTGTAAAAAGTCATGGCTTACTAGATATTTTGAAAAAAACAAATTCTGTCGATTTAGTCAAATCCCTCTAGCTCCTTTGTTTTTGATTTTATGAAAAAAGTGTAAATATCAAAATTGAAGGAAATTGTATCCCGAATATGATTGCCATGTCCCCGTTTGCGTGACAGGTCTCGTTTTCGAGATATGACACAAACTTATATTTTTTTTTGAATGGAAACCATAGTTGGCTATGACCTCAAAAAAATCGGACATTTTTAGAGCTTTTCAAAGATATAATACTCGATATAGTTATTCATAAAAATAACGGAGTTATGGATGCTTTTCTCTCTTATTTTCACTTTTAACGTAGGTAGCCATGAAATAGATTGATTTATTAATAGCTATTCCAAAAAACATTGAACGATTTTTTTATTAGGTATATCAGATATAACGAAAAAACTAAATAAGTAGGTACTTACTAAAAACTAAGAAATTAAAGTACATAATAATGGTTACAATTTATGTTTGAAAAGTCCACCATTGTTATTTAGACAAAAAATGGCATCTTTTTAAGATTGACATTACCGCTTTCCTCACAGACCGCCTATCAATTTCTTCAATTGCTTGTAATACCGCCTCCCTTAGGTCACCAACTGTCTCATACTTTCTTTTGTATACTTTGTTTTTTAGCGCACCCCATAAATAAAAGTCTATAACTGCTAAATCGGGAGACTGGGTTGGCCATTCGCGTGGGTCATTTCTTCCTATCTAAGAGTTTGGATAGATATTATCTAAGTTTTGTCTTACTAATAACGAGTTATGAGAAGGTGCTCCATAATGTTGGAACCACTCAATTTCTAAACGAGTTCTCAAATTCAAATTATGCAACATGTCTTGGAAAAGTGTATTGCAAGAAATGCAAGTAGCGCTCCTCAGTAAGTGATTCGTCATAGATAAAAGGCCCCAGAATAGTAGACCCTATGATAGCACACCAAACATTAAAACCAAATTTTATCTGGGGTCTGGGGTCGTCTTTGTTCTACATGGAAAGGGTTTTCTTTAGCCCAGATATGCTCATTGTGTTTATTGAACATACCGCAGTTAGTAAATCTAGTTTCGTCTGACCATAACACCTTTAATGGAAATTGTGGATTGTTAAGGCACATGTCTCTAAATCATGTACAAAAGAATATGTCGATGTTCGTCACCAGCATGCAAAGTTTGAGAAACTGAAAGTTTGTACGGGTGGAACTTGTGCGCTTTCAGTACCTTAACTACAGTTCGTTGAGATGTGCCAGCTTCTGCCGCAATCTCACGAGTTGATGTAGATGATTTTGATTTACCATTGCCAAAACATTTATTTGTGCTGCTTCGTTAATTTGATTACGTTTCTCTGGTGGTCTAGTAAAAGATCCATATCTGCGTAAACTATCGTAAAGCCTCTTAAATGTACATAGCGCAGGTTGACGACGATTAAAATATCTATGAAAATATTCCTCAGCAGCACGAACTGAATTTTTATGGCATAAGATATAACATTCCACCATATTCAGTTTTTCGTTAGAATATTCCACTTTTTCATGAAAACGAAATTAATATCGACTGTCAGTTCAGCACTACTAATGGAATTATTCTCAAATGAGGAAACGTCAAAGTGAAAACAATCTTTTTCATGGCTACCTACGTTAAAAGTGAAAATAAGAGAGAAAAGCATCTATAACTCCCTTATTTTTATGAATAATTATATCGAGTATTATATCGTTGAAAAGCTCTAAAAACGTCCGATTTTTTGAGGTCATAGCCAACTATGGTTTCCATTCCAAAAAAAAGATAAGTTTGTGTCATATCTCGAAAACGAGAGCTGTCACGCAAACGAGGACACGATAATCATATTCGAGATACAATTCCCTTCAATTTTGATATTTACACTTTTTTTATAAAATCAAAAACAGAGGAGCCTAGAGGGATTTGACTAAATCGACAGAATTTCGTTTTTTCAAAATATCTAGTAAGCCATGACTTTTTACAAAAATCCGAAAGTGTCATTAAATTGGGCCATTAAAACTGCAAATCTTTCCCAATTTAACGATTGCTCTATCTCCGAGATCCCCCTACTGATCATCAAAAAAAAACTCACCCTGTATAATAAAATTTGATATTATAAATTTAATCAAATTAAATATTACAAATTAAATAATTTATTATATCACAAGAAGATAAAAATGATTAAAATATACGATTTTGATTTTTTGTAATGTTACAGTTAAACAACCAAATTGATTGTAATTCAGTATTTACCTTTTTTTGAGCAGTGTTTGCTACCGATATATTATCATGCTATCAACATATAGAAAACAGCCTCATAAAATGAAGTGAAGAAACATGTGAAAGTAGCATTCCATAAAAACACTGTAAGTGTTTGAGAAATCAGTATTTCGTCTTTTCTAATAACCGTAATTAGCCTACAATTAAATTTTACAATCAACTTGGCAACAACAAAAAAAATATTGCATCGAAGACAGATCGGAGTTCTTTTAGTTCATTGTCTAAAGCAAAAATTTGTCACAGATTCAATAAACATTTTACGACAGGCAGTTTTATTTCAATCGTTATATAATCCGAACTATTAAAGTATGATTTACGTAATTAGGTGATATAAGTTTATCGAGGATTAATATTTCAAGCTATCTGAGGCTTCTGTTTTATCGTTTTAACAGGAAAAAATCTTCCGTATTATGAAACATCAGTTTGGATAGAAACCAACTTTGTCCCTTATGGTCTTATCTGCCCTTTTAGACTAAAACAGTCAGTGTCGAAGGCGATGCGTGATAAAAACATAGATAACAGCTCAAGGATTCTGAAGGGTTCGTCTTCCAGCTTATCGTTAAGTAAACAGGAATCTTGGGAAACTGTTTTTGTTTATTTTTCAAAGACAAATGGTGTTTATTCAACAATATATTTTACAAAACGTAATGAGTTGTTGCATGTTTTGATTTTATTCAGCTACTTTATTTATATTTATACGAGGGTGAATCAAATATGAACCGGACTTTTGTTTTAAAAATTTTATTGGTACGATCAATACAAATTTTAATACATATTATTTTTCTACATAGTCTCCTCTCTTATGTATACATTTTTCCCACCGAATCGGAAGTTTTGTAATGCCTTTCTCAAAGAATGAAACTGGTCGTGTCGATAACCAATTGCGCACAAACGTTTCTACACCTTCGTTGTCCTCAAAGTGGTGGCCTCCCAGTTCTTCTTTAAGTGACCCAAACATGTGGTAGTCACATGGCGACAAATCAGGACTGTAAGGCGGGTGTTCAAGGGTTTCCCAATGTATTTTGTTCAATTTTCCTTGAGTCAATGCAGCTGTATGTGGCCGAGCGCTGTCATGCAACAGAATCACACTTCGGATAGACATATCCCGCCTCTTTTGCCGATAGGCAAGTTTCTCTTGTTGGAGTAGTTCGCAGTAATACTCAGCATTAATTGTACGGCGTTCGTGCAGAAAATCGATCAGCAGTACGCCTTTCGAATCCCAAAAAACTGTTGCAAGAATTTTCCCGGCTTTCCGCGGTGCTGCCTCTCCAGGTTTTCGCCACCCGTGTTCCCCCCACTACGGGAACACATTCATACGCTCCCCAAATTTTGGTGATGTTTGCTAAAATTTTTCGTATATTTCACAGACATTTAACGAAAAATGAAAATAGAGGCGTTGTAGAATGATACCTCTACTTCCAATATCTCTATTCTGAATTAATATTTGACGATCCATGTCGCATGGAGACGCACTGCAAGAATAGTGGACTAAAAACTTCATATCGCAATTATTCAGAAACTAATAAACCAATGGCGCCTAGTTTAGTCACGCATAAGGTAGATATCAATTACTATCAGTGCCCACAAGCCCAGTTCTACAACTTCGATAGTGACGGAGTTATGATAATATAAAGAAAACCGCTAAATTTTCCAGTATTTTTTGATTTTCCGTGTTACTAAAGATCCTATCGGATCGATCCTGGGCTCATTTCATTGTAATTTTCATGCTTTACAATTCACCTGTTGATACCATTGAGATAAGTTTATTATTTTTCATTTTAAAAACATGGAATGAAAAAAAAACGCAATTTTCTTGTTTCAATTGTTTATAATAAAGTAAAAAACCATAGTTGCGAGTGGAAAAGATAGCAAAATATCACTACAAATCGATCTTAATGTGATGGGACAGGCAGTATCCTGATAGTATTTTTTGCACAAAAAAATCTCTATTGATTGGTCTAAATCCGTAGTGCGATATTGCTGCAAGACAACACTAAACCGCTGAGTTGGGAAACACTGGAACATCCTCCTTATAGTCCCAATTTGTCGATATGCCACTATTATTTATTTGGTCCATTGAAAGAGGCACTTGGCGGACTGCGATTCGAAAGCAACGCGAAGGTAGAATCCTACGTGCGCGAATGGTTAAGTGACAAGCCGAGAGATTTTTACGTAAAAGGCATACGAAAGCTTCCGGAGAGGTGGCAAGAATGTGTAGAGTGTAACTTAGACTCTCTAGAGTAACTGTTAAAACTGCCAGCACTGTAACTTAATAATAAAAAAGTTTATAGCAAAATTCCGGTTTATATTTGAACCACCGAACGAAACCATCAAAAACTGTGCAAGCAATTCAAGAAAGTGACCGAAAAATTAAACACCTCAGATTCTCGATCCCGCTTCAACATTTCACCATTCTCCTCGTAAATTACTAAACGGTTAATATATTTATGAACCGACTCATTAAAATAAAGATAACTTAACGATCGTTCTCACCCGTCAAATGCTTAACGAAACCCCATTCGTTCTATGCGAATCGCTCCAATTCGATAAAATTAACCGCATAAATTTTTTCGAATCGATTCGCAGGAACCCGCAAAATCGCGAAAGTTTTAGTTTAGTTAATCAATCACACTTTCCTCAGTTGATTTATTACCGTGGCCAGACTTTTTCCGTCCGACGTTAGAAGAGAACCGCACAAAAAAAAATCGAATTTATTTCGTCTCATAAATTCCGCTCGGATCGATAATCTCAATAAGCAGAGACCGTTTGCAAATCACACAAAAATAATTTCGAATGTTTACCGCGGTGTAAAAGTTGAGCAAGCAGCTGGGCCGTTCGTCTAATGACAGAAATGTTGCCAAAGATTTTTTTTTCTGTGACAAAAGGTGCCGCGTATTTTTATTTGAAAACTTCAACGGTTGTCGGTGAGGTTGACGTCGTTAAAAATAGGGAACTTCCGTCAAATTGTTGACACATATTGTTAACGTCAAGTAATTAAGTTTGCAAAAATTTCTATATCTATAAAAGTGTAAAGTTTCGGTAAACAATTTGGTCAAAATGATTTAACATTTAATTGTTTAGAAGGCTATCAGCTCACTATAGTAAACAATACCCAAACAATTATTTAATTAATTTCTTGTGAATGCAAGCAGCTTTATATAGGACAAACTGGTAGGGATTTAAATGTAAGAATAAATGAACATAAATATTATAGAAAGTGCAGTTAAAGAGTTTAATTTAATTCTAGAGATATCTAAAACGGTTCGGAAGTATTTAAGTGTTTACAGATTTTTTACAAAAATTAACATGAAAAAAAAACAGAAAATTATTGTATTGTACAAATTTTTCCTGACATGAAAAAGAAACAGTTTTGTTTATTTTCGTCAAAACTCACAGCCTTAGCATCTTGTTGTTTGCCTGCCAGACACTGGTTATCAGTGTCAGTGCTATTGTAGTTTGAATTTCATTAACTGTACGTAATAATATCAAAAAATCGTTCATTTATCAGAAATGCACAAAATAACCAATCTACAAATGATTGGTTATAGAGATAACAAACGGACACAAATGGAAGTTTTTCGCTTATTTCAGAAAAGTTTTCCAAATTTGTCGCCTGTATCCCAAGGGGCAATTAGCAAAATAGAAAAGCAGTTTCGCGCGCTTGGTCATGAAAGACAGATAAAAAAAGTACCTGCCAATGCTGTAAGTGATAATACGAAATTGGATATTATGCTTGAGTTTAAAGAAAACCTACATAATTCTGGTGGAAAAGCAGCCCCACTGTTCAACATTAGCCACACATCAATTTTTCGAGTATTAAAGGAAAAAATCAATCCCTTTAAAATGATGCCGACTCATGAGCTCATGGAACACGATTTCGATAGGAGAACGTATTTCTGTGAACTGATGATGGTAAGGTTAGATAACAATGTAATCCAATTAGAAAATGTTTTGTTTTCTGATGAGAGCACATTTACACTTCACGGTCAAGTTAATCGTCAAAATTGCCACTATTGGTTTAATAAGAATCCTCACCGGATGACAGAGAAACATACACAATATCATAAAAATTTAATTTTTGTGAAGGAATTGTTGAAGATGAACTGCTCCAAAATAATGTCGTGCCAACTTTGACAAACTTATATCCTGATCCAATAAACCCACAAGTTCCTGCCAATACAATATGGTTTCAGCAAGATGGTACTGCCCCACGAAATCAATGTCCGGCAGTACATGAGCCAAAATTTTCTAAATCAGTGGATTGGGAGCGCGGATCGATAGAATGGCCAGCACGATCTCCTGATTTGATGCCATTGGAATACTTTTTGTGGGGATATCTCAAAAGTACTGTATACAAAACCAAACCCTTTAACTTAGATGACATAAAAAGACGAATCACGCTTGTGATTAGATCACACCTGAGATGTTGAGTAACGTTAGAAGACATTTCTATACTAGATTAGCATGTTGCCAAGACATTAGCAACGAGTTTGAACAGTTCCAACATTAACATTAATAGCTTTTTGTTAATGTTAATTTTTGTAATAAATCTGAAAACCCTTAATATTTCCGAAACAGTCGAAGATAGGTGTAGGACATTGTACATGAATTGTCTAGAATTTTCTAGAGCATCCAAAAAGATAAATAATATACAGGGGCTTGTATTTAAAATAAGAAAGTTGTTATTGGCAACTGTCACATGACGTCCAACCGCCCTCCTTTATTCGTTATAAATTTATGTTTTATTTTATATTTGGCTGTTCCACACTGTATAGTAAAATAATAATAAAGACAATTTAATTATTTATACAAGAAATAGCACTAAAAATTCCAGATTAATGTAATTTAATAGTTTTTTTTGAATATTATAACATTAGGATAATGATAATATTTTTTTCATTAAAAACATTTCGTTTTAGTTTTTTGTTAGCACCGATATTCAATAAAAAATAGATTACAGCAATTAAAGACAGGGTCATATCATTATCTCATAAAAAAAGTTGTCATAAAGTCTTCCAAGTGTTTACAAAATATCAATTTTCCAAAATTTTAAATTAATATTTAAAAGGTCCGGGCTTATTGCATAGATTTTTTCGATCTATTGCAAATTTAGCACCTCATTATTTTCGCTAGTTTTTATAAAAAAATAAAAATTAGCATTTAAGCATTGGCCCATCATTTTTGATTTAATATTATTCAATTTAAATGTTTTAATAGTAATTATTAACAAATTGCAATGTTCGCACGCCCTCGTCAAGTCTTGTAGTTTAGTATGTTTGATTGCATACCCAATCCGAGGGTCAAATGAGTTATTGAAATACGGCAATGAATTTTGTAACTATTAAAATAATTTGTCCAATAATCTAAATTACTATTTTTTGGATTTTTAATTTGATCATAAATGTTAAATTATTAATCTTTCTAGAGGTCATTGCGAATTCAGTAATAATTTTACAAACATGAATTACACTCAAATTTGTCACGAGAAAAATAATTTAATATAGTTTCAAATGATATTTATCAGATTCCGATATCCCACTTAAGTTTCAGTGAAGGATCCCTTCATAACAGCTCTCGAAACGTCGAGTTCAGTTCGAAACCACTTAAGAGAAAAACTTTAATCACATGAGTGAGGACCGCCTCAACTTTCCAACCTCGAACTTTCAATTTTAATTAGTCCCGATGGAAACTCTAAAAACTCCCTTACGATGAAGTTACCCGGGTTCTGCGAATCCGCCTCGATTCAATTCGTAATTAAAATAATTCCACCTAATTTTGTATACCGAGTGGTGATTTTATAGCGAGCTTTTAGTTTTATTTCGGAGCTCTTATTCTTACCCGAGTCGTTATTACTCTTGCAAACGAGCTAGAAGGAAATAATGAACCCGGCTTATACAAGCTTACACCAGTCCGATGAAAGAAGGGAAAAATTTAAATTTCACGGAACGATTTCACCCGAAAAGATCCGCAGAGACAGAGGAGGAGAATTTATCCGGAGATATTTTATATAAAACGACCGACTTTTCCCAGATAAAAAGTGAAATTTTAAAAAAAAGTCACGTACCAAGAAAACTCCAGATAGTAAGCGACGAAACTTTTAAAGTTAATAAAACGGGGGGAAATGTCAATGTGAAATAAAATAACTAGCAGAATGTTCAAATTCACAGTCGAAAGAAAGAGGCAAAAGTGACAGATGTGCCTTTCGACTATTTTTAGATGGTGGGACATTTGGTAAAGTACATTAGAACTTTTAAAGGAAGTACAGAAGTAACGTTGGAACCTACTAAATTGTACAAGTAAGCCTAACCATTCAGAATGAATTCAGTTTATTGGAGAAATACGAGGTCTGGCTATTAAATAACAAGACTGCGAGTGCACAAGACGTCCCAGAGCAGCATTGGACAGCTGTGTCTTCTATTTGACTGTAAAATAGTTTTTTAAATAAAACACTTTCTCGTTATTTAATATACAAAAATTGAAATGACAATTATATAGGGTTATTCAACCAAGGTGTTTTAGAGAAACTACACATGTTAGATATTTGAAAAATTAGGTTGGTGGGTTATCAAGAATGCTCTTTTTAACTAAAATACCTAATTCAAACTGCCCGCCACTTCAGTTTATTCTAAGATGTTCTCAGTTATAAGAAAAAATCTTCAATGCACCCAAAATATAAAAAATCATAAGTTTCAAAAAATAGCAGTTCTGTAAAAAATATATTTTTGTGGAACACCCTGTACAAATTAACAATCTATATTTTACTATAGTGTGAGCCTCAAGTTACAACTACAGCTGACCAACATTTGAAAATTCTGTCTTTATTTTCGTTAAAAAAAAGCATTTTTGATAATGGCCAAAATATAATTTACAACTCTTTAACATGTTTGGTTTGCCTGTAATGCCAACTGTTCACTTCGTTTAAAAAAAATGTAGAGCCATATCGTTATTGAGCTCAAACAAGTTCTAATCTCATAAAAACAACAAGGATTCAGAAAAAGATATTGACTGCCAAAGGATTATCATAACAACAAGATGAAGATTGATTCGGATAGGTCTACATACTTTAACTTTGAATAATACCCCAATAATATGTATAGAATGAATACACATATTCTTTCAAATTTAAAATACCTAGAAACCTAGTAGTCTGAAAAAATACAAATTTGTAGTATTTTGACAAACTCGGTAAACCAGATCTGTAGAAGAAATCATTTTGACGAGTTGTACAAACCAAAAATTCTAGTTTACTTTTTTGGGACTTTGCCACGGTATAAAGAAGGAAGAGGTTTGGCAGATATAAGCTACTAAATCAATTTCTAATTTGCGTAGTAACTCTCAGATTTTTGTGATCTACAAAGAGTCATATGCCAGGTTGATGATTCAACACCACTGACAGAACAACATGCCAATTGCGCCACCAGTCAACTGATCAGAAACTGCTCAAATGGAAAGAGAAGCCCCTTCATGGAAGACATATAAATAATGTCAACTAAAATTATGTCGACAGTGCAGCATCGAACTACTCATTGATTTCTGGTCACATGTTTCCTGAAACGGAAGGTTTTATATTGGCAATCCAAGATCAAGTAATTCCAACTACGAACTATCTAAAGTACATCGTCAAAGACCCTTCTATCAACAACGACAGATGCAGATATGGTTGCCAAACATCTGAATCTATCCAGCATATTACAGGAGGTTGCAACTGAATACAAAGAACGACACGATGCTGTGGAAAAATACTCACTGAAACTTGAATTATCACAGTCGGTAAGATTATCATACTATATATACAAATCAGAACCTGTTTTAGAAAATAACAACTACAAATTGTACTTGGACCTCAAGATGCTGACTGATCGGACTGTTGCTCATAATAGACTAGATATAGTTTTGGTAGACAAAGTCTCTTGAAAAACAACTTTAATTGACATAGCAATCCCTAATAAAAATAATATAAATATCAAGCAGACTGAGAAAATAACCAAATACAGGGGTTTGGAAATAAAGACACAGTGGGACATGAACAACACACGAATTGTACCAATTGTTAAGTCAACGACAGAAGTAGTCTTCTTTGTGGTCTAATGAACTTTCCGAATACAATAAATGTGTAATATTTAATCGAAGCTAAAATTATTTTAGATGCTTGCCTAGTGGGGAAAGGTAAATAAAGCTGGAACAAAAATGATGTTTGATCCCCAACTTAACGACGGCAATGTAGGCAGAGGAATGGCATTGGGAAATACTTTGTTTCGTGCCAAGGAGATTGTGCCCGTAAGAGTAATGTATCTGTATCATTACTCGGTTGTATTAAAAAAAGGAACAATTTTGGGGCACTGTTCAACAGTATTCTTATTGTTCAATTTGAAGGGACGAGAGGTCGAAAAGTAGTTGGATAGATCAATAAAGAAATTAAATCATATACACTGTTTGAATTTGAAAAGAATTATTTCGAAAAATAACCAGATTTGACAAAACGAACGTTTTGTAGGTACAATACTCCTTCCGATGTAAACAAATATTGACATCTCAGAAAGTTTGAAAAAGGTAACGTGATATATTAACAATCTTTTGAATCAGAGGAGCCAGTGAAATACGATTGAATACTTTTGGGTAATATGAACATTTTAAGACCGTCGCTGCTCCCTTTTTATACTATACATGGAGATTATTTTATAATAATCTGTTTTTGAGGCAGTCATTGTCTGCACCAAAATCCAAATGAAATAACAACAAACACCGTCATAGATTCAAAATGGCGTTAGGTGGATCACCATCCTCACAAACGTTAAGTCCCGTATAAGCCTACAATATAAATTGTTTCACTTAAAATCACCACTCAGTAACCGAACGTTCACGCTGAGGAAGCTGAAGTTTACTTTAGGTAACGCATCTACATATAGATTAAAAGCCGTTGAAACGCCTCAAACTCAAACAATAAACTCGGTTAAAGCGTAATGACTTTGCCGATAATAATATGAAACACGTCTTAAAATTGAGGAATGAGTTATTACCCTCAGTAAGATAGATCTACGACGCTGCATAATAATCCTCCGTGAGTTTCACTGAGGCAAGTTAACATGTTAAGTTAGGTATTCGAGTAAACGGGGGAAACAGATGATGGAGCGTTGGGGTGACGGAAAATATGTGTGTCTAGTGAAATATATATGAAAGCTAACAAAGAAGTCGTGTGTAAATAGCATGTCAAGTTAACAAGATTCTGGAAAAAACCGGATAATAAAAAATATGGAGTAAGAGAAAAATGTAACAACTAGGATACATCATAAGCAGAGCGCTATACCAACTACTGAGGCTTATAATTGGGGGAAAAATCTGGCTTAGAACCTGAGAGATTTAGAAACAAGGTGGCACTTGAAGCAGTAGAAAAAAATGTGGACCTAAACTTTTAGTTGAACAGCATTGGAAAGTAGTGAAGTCATTACCATACTTGATGCTATTTCAACATTGTCATGAGCTAATTACCTACAATCCAACTCTGAACATCAAGAAAACCAAATATGCTACCTTAACAGCTGTTGGAATTACTTATGTATTTCATGAAGGATCAAAACACAAGTTTCTTT